>CM065784.1:42701038-43301038 GCA_033296515.1 Macrochelys suwanniensis
TTCTGAAGTTTTGACTACTTATCTTAACCATGAGTCTTTTGGAGCTACGCTCACTCGTCCATTAACAGTTTGTACAAACGCCCTCTGTCTATTTTGAATATAAAAGTAAAACTGACTTTTTTGTTTTTCTTTTTATGTGACCTACATTCATTTTATCTTACAGTTGCTTTGTACGCTAAACAGAAATGTAAATCCTTACCTTAAATTTGTCAACTTCTGCTTTTGAACATGTTGCATGGTAGGACAGCACCTGATGTAGAACAAAAGAAAAAAAAATCAGTTTTTCACAGTGGATAAGTAGAAATTAGAGGGTTCCTTGATGCTGTCTAATAATTCGTTTTAAAAACAAGTTTTATTAATATTTATGCAGCATCAGTTAGCTATGAATTATGGCATATATAACTAATTGCAGGTTCTCAGGTATACATCTCGCATTTACATTCCAGATAATTTTATCGGAAGCCATACACAGTAAGTAGTGTAATATTAAAGGCATAATTATAGTTCTCTTGAAATCCTGCAATTAAAAGAGAAAAAGTCCATGGTTATTTGTACTTTGATTTCAAAGTAACGATACTCATGAAACTGTTGAGCTTATATGTCCTTTCTAAAGGCATCTCACTGCTAGCTAATTATCATTTCTAGCCTATAGCTGTCAGTCCCTTAAATATGGTGCTCTAGAAATGAGTACTTCCAGAAATAGCATGCTGGTATGTAAGGGATGGGCCACAGCTTTTGAGACATACATGAATATACACGTACATACCTGGAGTAAAATGTATCCTTATCTAAGGGAAATATTCACCCAGCAATCCAGAAGCTGCAGAAGGCTCTCTGTGCACTGGAACCACCTAAATTTCACTCTGCATAGGATGGGCTACTGTGGAGCAGGCACACAGGACAACTCTGCAGCATCTACGCATTCCCACAGAGGAAGTTTCTTCCTAACCCACACAACTGGTGGCTAGCGGGTTTATGTTATGAAGCACTCAGGTTTATATACATTATTTTAAAAAATGGCTGTATGTATTTAATATAAATTGTGGGTGTTTTAATTATCCATATAAATGTCTACTCTCTATTTTGAACCCTCTTAATCTCTTGGCCTGTGACACTGAGTTCCATCCGTTAATTGTGAGTTGTGTAAAATGTATTTCTTTATAGCAGTTTTACATTTTTTGCCCTTTAGTATTTTATTGAATGTCCTGTTGTTGTCTTATGAGAAAAGGTAAATAGCAGCACCCAAAGTACCTGCTCTATACCATTTATCCTGTTCTTAGCTTATATTATAACCCCCAGTCCCAAACAGTATCTTTTTTGGGGTCTCATCCTATTAATCTCTCCATATTTCTAAAAACTTGGATTGCCTGTCTCTGAAGTCCTTCAATTTCCATTATATCTCTTTCCAGAAAAGGTGACCAGAACTGTGTACACAATTCTAAGTGAGGGAATAACAAAGATTTACATAATGTCATAATATTTTGGGATTTTTTTAACCTATTCATTATGCAGCCCAACATCTTATTAGCTTTTTGGGCCACTGCATCACATTTAGCAGAGCTTTCAATTTAGTTGTCTACAACAATGCTCAGGTCTCTTTCCCGACTGGTTACTGTTAATTTAAAATCCAGCAATATGAATGATTACTTCAAATTATTCCTTCCTACCTTGTAATGGTCAACACTGAATTTCTTCTGTCATAGTCCTGCTCATTTAGCTAGATTTGTTAAGTCTTTCTGAATTTTCTCTCTTGTCTAGTCTTGATTATTCAAAATTATTTTTTTTATCTGCAAATTTTGCTATCCTGCTGTTCGCTCCCTTTCCCATATCTTTAATAAATATAATAGGCACATAGGACTGGAAGGGATCTCCAGTGTTATCAAGTCAAGCCCCCAACAACACTTATCCTGGAAGGAAACCTTAAGGCATTTCATTGTTAATCTTTTCCCATAGTGAAAACTAACCATTTATTCCATCTTTTGTTTTCCGTTTCTTACCCAGTGTTATGAGAGCTCCATGTAAAAAGCAGTATCTGCGAATCCCAATATAGTCTGTATCAAATTGACTTCTCTTAAATCTGATATTAATGTCAATTTGAAATGCCACTCAGTTATTGCAGATCTAGCTAGATCAGTAAACATATATAAATATTAACAAAGTATTTCCGTTGTTGAGAAAAGGATTCTTTGTCCTTCAACAGAGAGTTACTAGCCTATTTTTGTTCTGTATTTTTTGCATTCATCTCACCCAGGTACTATCGTGGGTAGTTTCTCATTTAAAGAAAGAATAACTGTTCTTTGAATTATGGTAGCCATTCATCATACCTATAATCAACATCCACACCACATGGTGATTAATCTTTACAGAATGTTCAAGAGAGTAGTTGTATTTTACAACCAAGCAATTCTGTTTTCTTAGATAAAATAATGAATAGCCATTTCCCACCTAAACCTTCCTTGCTTTGTACCTGCTCAGTTTAATATTTGCCATAATTTGATTTTCTTCTCATGGAAGAGAATTCAATCCAAGATGTGATTTTATGTGAAAAAGTTGGGGCTTGTGAGGTCTTGCAAATAGTTAATAATTATTATAATTGTAAAGACTATTGAGTCTCACAACAGCCTTAAGGAAAGAGGGTTTACACTTTGCCTCTTAAATCTCAAGTCTGTATACAAACATAGGTATTGATCCAAAAAAGTGCTTCAGCATATGCTCAAATTTAATCATGTAAGTATTCCCATTGGCTTCAAAGGATTTAACATTAAGCACACACTTAAATGCTTTGGATTGTGTTGTGCACTGAGACCATAGTGACACAGATAATATGTCCAGGATAAAAAAAAAGAGTTCAGGTGTTTATGACTTATTCAGATCAAGTTCCCTTCTGCTATTCTTAATGAGCTATGCCACATTTGTGCATGTTATATAAATCTAGTGAATTTGCCCATTCAAGGGATAAGTATATTGAGAATCCACATCATCATGAAGTTGAGGTCATGTGTGGAAATCCAATACATTACTGCAAATCAAGGGGAAATTACTTTTCTCTTGACAAAAAATATGACCTTCAAATAGCAGGGGGAGTTTGCATGTGACCATTAAAAAATATGGAACTAAGCTATCACAGATTCACATAAGAAGAAAGAGAGGAAACCATAAAGGTAATAAATAAATTGTATTTTTAACAAGGGCTACTGGTAATTGTGTGAACCAAGAATGAGAAGTTCAAGTGGATTACAGATTTCTTGAAACCCAAGAAAAATATTATCTTCATGTATAATGTGGGTGTATTTTTATAAATATATATGTATAACTATATATACATATGTGTCTTATGTATAAGACACATAAAAAAATAGTCTTCCCCAGCAAACTTAATTTGATGATTTATACCACTTTCACTAACTTATTTGATCTTCAACTTCTCACCCATTTATCTAATAAAACAGTAAATCTAGGAATTTTAAAGACCCTGTTTTGCAGTATAGTAACTAAAACCCTTTAAAAAGACTTATCTTTTTCAAAGAAGTGTGATTTTTAATTTTTTTTTCTTTTTTTTAGCCATTTAACTTCCTTTGACTTTAGTGAGAGTCTCATGCCTAAAACCTGTGTACACCACTTTGAAAATATAGGGGGAAGGAACCTCAGCATGACGCCATCTGTAAAAAAGCAAGGCTGTAAAGCTTTTAGTTTGTAAGACTATACTAGGTACATATATTTAAAATTTTATTTAATAGAAAGGACAAAAATTCATTACACCCTCATGAAAAAAAAGAGTTCTATTTCATAGCTGTAATTGAATAAGATCTACATTTTGCTAGAAAAACTAAATAGGCATCTGATTACATCATAACTATATCATCCAATTTTTAAGAAGCGTCTTAAAACCAGCAGGAACATTTAAAAAGTGATCCTCATTTATAGTGCTGTCATTCTGAATGTCAAATAGACACACAGCTACCCCACCACTGCATTCATAGCCTTAGGAGCAGAAGAGGATGTCTCTATGACCAGCTTTAAAGCTTTCTTTCTTTGTGAAAGAAGCCAATGTGAGCAGTTTGCGGTAGACTTTTTACATAATTACTCTTAAATAGGGTTGTCAACGATTAAAAAAATTAATCACAATTAATTCTACGAATAAGCATACTGTTAATAATAGAACAACATTTATTTAAATATTTTTGGATGTTTTCTACATTTTCAAATATATTGATTTCAGTTACAACACAGAATACAAAGTGTACTGTGCTCACTTTATATTTATTTTGATTACAAATATTTGCACTGTAAAAACCCTGAACCACCAAAATAGAAAATCAGCCTTCTGCTGGTGGCATCTGACTCAGAAGATTAAAATGAACATGCATTGGTCTGCTTGGCTTTGGATCATTATTGAGCAGAACCCGTCATCAGGATGCATGTCCTCTGGAATGGCGGTTGAAGCATGAAGGGACATATGAATCTTTAGTGCATCTGGCATGTAAATAACTTGTGACACCGGCTACAAAAGTGCCATGCAAACACCTGTTCTCACTTTCAGGTAACGTAAACAAGAAGCAGGCAGCATTATCTCCTGCAAATTGTAACCAAACTTGTTTATCTGAGCAATTGGCTGAACAAGAAGTAGGACTTGTAAGCTCTAAAGTTTTATATTGTTTTTGAGTGCAGTTATGTAACCAAAGAAATCTACATTTGTAAGTTACATTTTCACGATAAAGAGATTGCACTTCAGTAGTTGTATGAGGTGAATTGAAAAATACTATTTCTTTTATCATTTTTACAGTACAAATATTTGTAATAAAAAATAATACAAAGTGAGCACTATACACTTTGTATTCTGAGTTGTAATAGAAATCAATATATTTGAAAATGTAGAAAAACATCCACAAATATTTAATAAATTTCAATTGGTATTCTATGGTTTAATGGTGTGACTAATCATGATTGATTTTTTTTAATCGTGATTAATTTTTTTGAGTTAATCGTGTGAGTTAACTGCAATTAATCGACAGCCCTATTCTTAAAATCTACATAATTTAATAGAGAATGGTAGTCTTCAACAGTGGTTTTTTTTTGTGGGGAGTGGGGTTTAACCATCATATAGAATTTAATAAAGAATTGTATTCTGCTACAGAATTCCACAGAATGTTTCTAAAAAGACTACAAAGAGGACATAATTCTTTTTGAAATGCTATAGACTTTAGATTAATTTCTACAGAACGTTGATGGTTTTATTCTTCATCGTTCTAAGGCTATGTCTACACTATGAGCTAGGGGTGTGATTCCTGCTTCCGTACACATGCTCATACTAGCTCTCATCGAGCTAGTACAGGTGTAAATAGCAATGTAGCTACCGTAGCACAAGCAGTGGCAATGCGGATTAGTTGGGTGTGGGCCGAGTACAAATGTGCCTGGAAACAGGGTAGGTACTTGGCATGGATAAACTGTGCCACCACCTACCACTGCCCATGCTATTCATCCTCATGCGAGCTCTCAACCTAGCGTGAGTATGTGTACACAAACTGGGAATTACATCCCAAGCCTGTAGTTTAGATGTAGCCTTAAGGACTTTTCCATAAGAGTGTCTTTTTATGAGAAGTAATGGACAAGAGAAGAAAGAGACACCTTTTCCACAATTTTAGGTTGACTGGTCTGCAACTTGCAAAGCTCTGTGGTAGCGCTCTGGCCCCCTCACTGGTTAAGGGCAGTTATGAGATACTGTAACATGCAGTGTTGGAACCCAAGTAGCAGAACTAGAGAGAGCTTTCATTATCTGTTAGCCTTGACCTTTAGCAGAGAAAATATGGTTTTCTTGAAGTACCAGAACTCAGCTCTGGCAGGCCCTCACTTTATTTCAATAATGGATATAACTGTGAAAGAAAGATTTCTACAGATTTTTGCCTCATGAAGCTAAAAATACTAATGATATATATGACACCTCAGCTCTTCCCTTCAGAATTTTCCCCAGTTGCTCTGCCTCTTTCATTACATACAACAGGTTTAAAAACAAAAAACCACCCACAATTGGGTGATAGATCAAGTTCTACAAATTTTCAGTAACTGCACTCTTCTGATCCAACTGTGGACTGGATGTAAAACAAAGAAATCCTGACATTTCCCCTCCACCCTCCACCCCGCATGTATACTTAACCTCCCTTTTCCAGTGCCCCAAAGATCTTCACTCTCTGCTTTCAAATCCCTGCTCAAAACTCATTTTTTTCACCTTACTTCCTACAGGTGACCGCTACTTTGGTGCTATTTGGTGCTATTTATTTATCTCCTCACTGGATGGGAATATATAGGCTTCATTCACAACATAGCATGACTCTCATTACTTTTTATTATTTTTTAAAATGTTTTCTCCTTTCTCTCCCCCTTCCTTTTACACCATTTCCTGGTTTTGTCTGATTTAGACTGTAAGTTCCTCAGAGCTGAGACCACATCCTTTTTTACTTCTGTGAATCACAACACAACTGTATGCCATTATCAGCTGAATACTTAGCTGGTATATGTACACTGCAACTGGGAGATTCTCTTGAGCTACACTAATTTAAACAAACTGAAGATTAGGTTCATTATAATAAATGTACCCCACATAATCTCCTCTTCAATGTTATCTTAATGAAACGAGAATTCTAAGCAGACAGAACTGTATATTTAGAAAATGAGACTAACTACAAAGTTCACCATGATAAATTCTGCAGCAGAATGACCTTTTATGTATGATATGTTTATGACAAAAATGATTTACAGAGAGTGTTTGAATACTTTGATCATATACTTACATCAAGAGCCACAGATTGCTTTGCCCAAGATTTCTTCACTTGATCATACATTATTGTGTTGTTGATGCCCAGGCCACAAAAAATAACAAAAGCCTAACAAGAAAGAATTCATTTAAAACACCAACACAAAGATGAATGCTGTTTTAGATGTTTGAAACAACAGGATGAGGAGTAAACTAGAAAACAGATACATTATAGTATAATTGTATTTAGTTAAGGGCATGCTAGCTGGAGAATACAGGTCAGTAAAGCTGTTCTGTAAGATAAATAATTATGAGAAGAATCTCTTTAGGTAACTGTATTTTCAAAACAGCCTGCTTTCCGTGAGAAGCACCAAATATAACACCTGACCTATTTCTCAAGCTAAAATGAGTAATCTCTTGACATAATATGGGCCAAATCTGACTCTTACTTGGAGTCTTCCCAACTGGACCAAGATTTGGCCTTAAGTGAACCAAGACTGACAAACATGCAATAACCATGATGGTGTGCAAAACCATATATGCCATGTGTGTCATCCCTCCCAGTATTGTACAGGGACGGGAAGACTGACAAAGTACTTCTGGGTGCTATTTCCATAAAATATTATCCCACATTTAAAAAAATGCAGAAAGCTAATCTAGTATGTGTAAGTAATTGTGTGATCAAAAAACCTGCATACATTAACAAGCCATGTCGTCCTGTGTCTTTCTATAGGTCAAAGTGCAATAGGACTCTGGTCCTGAATGGAGCATTTGAATGCTACAGCAATACACACAAATAAATTATAACCCCTCTGAATTTGGCCACAAACATACCAAAACACTTATACATGGCACTCTTATAGTGAAAAGTTACAATTGCTACCTATAGGAAACAAAGAAACTAGATCTGAGAGATGCTCGAGAGGATAGTTAAATAATTATCCAATTTAAATACAATCAGGTAACAATGGTTTTTAATCCTTCTTATTTATTTTTTATTTATAGATGTGCCAAACCCCATGTCTGAACTCCCCAATTTTTGGAGAAATTCATATCAGGATTCCAACTCTGTAGCTTGGAATCTATCTCTAGTTTTATCCTATTCCATTTCAGATCAGGGTCAGAATAAGATCTTTTTTTCTGTTTGTTGATTAATTAGTGAAAAAGATGAAACAGGGCATGGAGTGGTGGCATCTCTCAAATAGCTGTCACTTATAATAACCTAGAATCCAAATGTATCAATGAGGAATCTGCTGATAAGGAAGACAGTGCAAGCCAGGCTTAAACAACCCTCAGTATCCAGAAATATAAAATTTATGTTGGCAGAGTACAGAATTGTTGCAAAGTTAAGTATATCTCACCTCAAATAATCGCTGATCAGCATCATCAAAAGGTTTCCCATCAAGCCTGTTCAACACTTGAGCTACCCCTTTAGAAAGTTAAAAGACAAAGCTTTTAATGTATATTAATTAATAAGGCAGAAATTCAATCATAGAATCATAGAATCATAGAATCTCAGGGTTGGAAGGGACCTCAGGAGGTCATCTAGTCCAACCCCCTCCTCAAAGCAGGACCAAACCCAATTAGATCATCCCAGCCAGGGCTTTGTCAAGCCTGACCTTAAAAACCTCTAAGGAAGGAGATTCCACCACCTCCCTAGGTAACCCATTCCAGTGCTTCACCACCCTACTAGTGAAAAAGTTTTTCCTAATATCCAACCTAAACCTCCCCCTCTGCAACTTGAGACCATTACTCCTTGTTCTGTCATCTTCTACCACTGAGAACAGTCTAGATCCATCCTCTTTGGAACCCCCTTTTAGGTAGTTGAAAGCAGCTATCAAATCCCCCCTCATTCTTCTCTTCTGCAGGCTAAACAATCCCAGTTCCCTCAGCCTCTCCTCATAAGTCATGTGCTCCAGCCCCCTAATCATTTTTGTTGCCCTCCATTGGACTCTTTCCAATTTATCCACATCCTTCTTGTAGCGTGGGGCCCAAAACTGGACACAGTACTCCAAATGAGGCCTCACCAGTGCCGAATAGAGGGGAATAATCACGTCCCTCGATCTGCTGGAAATGCCCCTACTTATACAGCCCAAAATGCCGTTAGCCTTCTTGGCAACAAGGGCACACTGTTGACTCATATTCAGCTTTTCGGCCACCGTAACCCCTAGGTCCTTTTCTGCAGAACTGCTGCCCAGCCATTCGGTCCCTAGTCTGTAGCAGTGCATGGGATTCTTCCGTCCTAAGTGCAGGACTCTGCACTTGTCCTTGTTGAACCTCATCAGATTTCTTTTGGCCCAATCCTCTAATTTGTCTAGGTCCCTCTGTATCCTGTCCCTACCCTCCAGCGTATCAACCACTCCTTCCAGTTTAGTGTCATCTGCAAACTTGCTAAGGGTGCAGTCCACACCATCCTCCAGATCGTTGATGAAGATATTGAACAAAACCGGCCCCAGCACCGACCCTTGGGGCACTCCACTTGATACCGGCTGCCAACTAGACATGGAGCCATTGATCACTACCCGTTGAGCACGATCATCCAGCCAGTTTTCTATCCACTTTACCGTCCATTCATCCAGCCCATACTTCCTTAACTTGCTGGCAAGAACACTGTGGGAGACTATCAAAAGCTTTGCTAAAGTCAAGAAATAGCACATCCACTGCTTTCCCCTCATCCACAGAGCCAGTTATCTCATCATAGAAGGCAATTAGGTTAGTCAGGCATGACTTGCCCTTGGTGAATCCATGCTGACTGTTCCTGATCACTTTCCCCTCCTTTAAGTGGTTCAGAATTGATTCCTTGAGGACCTGTTCCATGATTTTTCCAGGGACTGAGGTGAGACTGACTGGCCTGTAGTTCCCCGGATCTTCCTTCTTCCCTTTTTTAAAGATGGGCACTACATTAGCTTTTTTCCAGTCATCCGGGACCTCCCCCGATTGCCATGATTTGTCAAAGATAATGGCCAATGGCTCTGCAATCACATCGGCCAACTCCTTTAGCACCCTCGGATGCAGTGCATCCGGCCCCATGGACTTGTGTTTGTCCAGCTTTTCTAAATAGTCCCGAACTACTTCTTTCTCCACAGAGGGCTGGTCATCTCCTCCCCATACCGTGCTGCGGAGTGCAGCCGCCTGGGAGCTGACCTTGTCTGTGAAGACAGAGGCAAAAAAAACATTGAATACACTAGCTTTCTCCACATCCTCTGTCACTAGGTTCCCTCCCTCATTCAGCAAGGGGCCCACACTTTCCTTGACTTTCTTCTTGTTGCTCACATACCTGAAGAAACCCTTCTTGTTACTCCTAACATCTCCGGCTAGCTGCAACTCCAAGTGTGATTTGGCCTTCCTAATTTCACTCCTGCATGCCTGAACAATATTTATATACTCCTCCCTGGTCATTTGTCCAATCTTCCACTTCTTGTAAGCTGCTTTTTTGTGTTTAAGACGAGCAAGGATTTCACTGTTAAGCCAAGCTGGTCGCCTGCCATATTTACTTTTCTTTCTACACATCGGGATGGTTTGTTCCTGCAACCTCAATAAGGATTCTTTAAAATACAGCCAGCTTTCCTCGACTCCTTTCCCCCTCATGTTATTCTCCCAGGGGACCTTGCCCATCAGTTCCCTGAGGGAGTCAAAGTCTGCTTTTCTGAAGTCCAGGGTCTCTGTTCTACTGCTCTCCTTTCTTCCTTGTGTCAGGATCCTGAACTCAACCATCTCATGGTCACTGCCTCCCAGGTTCCCATCCACTATTGCTTCCTCTACTATTTCCTCCCTGTTTGTGAGCAGCAGGTCAAGAAGAGCTTTTCCCCTAGTTGGTTCCTCCAGCACTTGCACCAGGAAATTGTCCCCTACACTTTCCAAAAACTTCCTGGATTGTCTGTGGACCGCTGTATTGCTCTCCCAGCAGATATCGGGGTGATTAAAGTCACCCATGAGAACCAGGGCCTGTGATCTAGTAACTTCTGTTAGTTGCTGGAAGAAAGCCTCGTCCACCTCATCCCCCTGGTCTGGTGGTCTGTAGCAGACTCCCACCACGACATTACCCTTGTTGCTCCCACTTCTAAATTGAATCCAGAGACTCTCAGGTTTTTCTGCAGTTTCATACTGGAGCTCTGAGGAGTCATACTGCTCTCTTACATACAACGCAACTCCCCCACCTTTTCTGCCCTGCCTATCCTTCCTGAACAGTTTATATCCATCCATTCTGTTCATTACTAATTACAATATTTTTCCAACTCTAAATCAAAACTCCAAATAATTTCTTATGAAAAATAGTAAGCAAATAGCAATGTCTGAAAGTGTCATTGTTTGTTTTGATGACATGATTCAGTTTACTACTGTTAGCTGTTTTTGTCTGTTGTGCAAGTATAATATTGGCAGTCTACATAGTATTACTCAATGCTTTGTGTGAGAGATTAAGATCCTGATTTAGCAACGTACTTAAGTATTTGACAAACTTTAGGCACACAAGTAGTCCCAAAGACTTCAGGGCACATGCCTATGTAACTTGCTGAATCAGTGCCTTCATTCTTAACTCCTAGCTAATTTACCATGATCCACATATGAGTCTCTCTTTTCCCCTAAAACTGGCCCAACCATTTGCTGAGTCAATAAATACCCAATTCTATTAAGCAACTTGTAGGGAAAAACTATTCAAAGCTGGTGGCTCTACATGAGTCAATATTGAATTCCTTTGTGAAAGACTATTCCTTCTATTTACTTATAGCCCTCACAAAATATTGTAAAATGTATCAGTGAATTTCTGTTTTGCTTCTTTCTATGCAACAAACATCATGAACCACAGTTTTTAAAAGGCACAATTACTATGCTTGTATTGGTTGGTTAAGCAGACAAGGCCTGGTCCTGTGATGTGATGTGTGCACATCACATCTGCAACGTACTTACCACTCTCAACTCTATTTGATTACCTGCCATAACATATGGGGCCATGGGCCAGATCCTCAGCTGCTGTAAACGGTCATCGCTGCATTGACTTCAATTGAGCTTTGACAATGTATAGCCCCATAATTTTAGAGGGCCTCCCTTTTTGTGTGAAAAAAATCAGGTAATTATTTGTCTAATTCTTATAGACTCCATAGAGCACCTTTCAGGATCAGACCAACAATTGCCCAAACTGTGCACACAAAAGGGGAGGCCCTTGAATGATTTCTCAATATGACAGAGGCAGTGTTAGCCCATTGGGGGCCCTAAGCAGGAATATCCCCTCCCCCGAACAAATACTAAAACAGCTAATAGGGGAGCCCCTTGAGCTGCTTGGGGCACTAAGCAATTGCTTAGTCTGCTTATGCCTAGCGCCAGCAGTGCAATAATGGTAGAAAAGTTTTCATGAAAATTGTTAAAGGAACCAAGCAGGTTTTCATCTCTTTCACCTTGAAGTTTCAACAAAGGGACTACTATTTCAAGTAGTATAACAATGAAGCAATTGGAAAGCTGAAAAACAGTCCATACAGTATCCAAGTCAAAAAATGTTCCTTCTTAGATACTTAGTATGCCTCCCAGGTATCGTAACTGCTTAACAATTTTCAGCTGGGAAACACAAGAAAAAGGAACACTATTAAAAAAAACAGAAGTAAATTCATATGAGCCCAATAATGCTGAACTTAGTTATGTGAAATATCTTACCAATTATTTGGTGGTTGCTATTCCATATAGGAACACAAAGAACAGACCTTATGTGAAAGTCAGAGAACTGGTCAGCCTAGGATGTAAAAAATGAGAACTTTAGCCATCAGTACAGTATTTGGGTAAGCTAATTATAGTCCTCTGATGTCCTACTAATAGTAACATCAAGGAGGACTTCAACAAGTTCATAGTTACAAATTAGTTTAATTCCACATGGGTCAAATCCTGCAGGCCTTATTCAGGCAAAACTCCTATTGATGCCTAATCTATAGTAGGATTACTTGCACGAGTAAAGCAAGCAGGACGTGGCCCAAAGTATTGGCTGAATCAGGGCCTGTACTAGAAACTGTCTTAACATATATATAAAAACACAGTACTTACCTCAGACTGCTTACAATGTTTGGTTCTTAATTTGAACTAAGGACTAAACGTGATTGGGATAATGCCCAGTCATTTGGATAATAGCCAAAAAGAACAGTTTCAAGGAAGGGGAGGGCTATACCAAGAGGAGATCACTCATGGGTCAGATATATTGGTGGTTTAGGAAAGGGAATGTGAATCACTTGCCAAATGGGTTTAGAAGAGAGGTGTGGTGCCCTCCCGAAAGGGTTAATCTGATGTTGGGTTTCAAAAACAGCCAAAAAGCAAGAGAGGGAACATATAGTTTAAGATTTGCAAAGATAAGGCAAGAAGTGAGCTAGGAATTGGGTAGGAGAAGAAGGCAAGTTTTCAGGAGGAACTGTGGGCTGTGATCAAAAATCAGGAGGTGAGATTTCCTATGTAGATGTCACCTGTAATTCAGAAAAGACCTTTTGCCTCCCTGCTTGTTTTGAGGTAATATACTGTGATATGAAGCTTTGTGATGTACTTTTAATGCCAGGGATTCTCCATTTTCTATGCTGTTCTTTGGCATTCGTGCTGCAAGACGTCCCAAGGGAGGCAAGTGATTCTTCAAACTCTGAAGAGAGGTTGAAAGGGGCAAAGAGGATGGGCTGAGACCGGCTGCAGCTCCCAGCCAAAGGTGGAGATCAGGAGGTGCTGCTGGTGCTATTGTAAAACCCACAACAGGGGAAATGGTGACAGACTACAAATAAGAGGAGTTTGAGGAGCAAAGGTTACAATTCTGTAAGGAAGCAATGTACTGGGAACAGATGCCTTCTCAGATGCTGCAGTTCCAAAGGCTGCAATGTGAGCAGCTGTATACTGATTCTATAATGACCTCCAACTGAGGACTTGGGGAAACTGCCATCTGGAAGAGTGTGAAGCAATTCAGTTTACTATTAGAGTCATATCTTGCCATCGATACATACGTGGAACTTCTGATTGAAATCAATGGGGAGTCCCACATAAAAGCTACGATAGGACATAGCCCCATTAGTCTGATGGCTCTTCTGTGAAGAAATGGGTAATTATATTTAAGTGGAAGAAGGAATATGTGCAACGTACTGAACTCAGATCGCCAGCTGCATTTCCAAACCCTCTCAAACAATCAAACGTTGATCAAAATTAACAACGAACTTCAGTCCCTCATGATTTTCATGTTTTACCAGTTACCTAACCATAGTCTTCTATTTACTTCTTGTAAAGTATAAAAAAGATAGAAAATTGGGGAAGAACATTTATCCTAGAAACATCATCAAGATGCAGAAGGCTGTATGTTTGAGTACAAATTTATATAACTGGGCCAGCCTAGCACAATTCAGTTGAACTCAACTGAGATGAACACTTACACCAATGCTGAATTTGGCCCCAATAGCATTTTCTGTTTTTAACTTTTCTTCCTATATTGTTGATATATTATTCTCCAAAATTGTGACTTTTTTTCCTTTCAAAATAGTGGTGGTGCATAGGTGCTGGAACTAGGGGTGCTGGGGTGCTGCCACAACCCCTGGCTTGAAGTGGTTTCCATCAAATACAGAGTTTACAGTTTGGTTCAATGGCTCTGAGCACCCCCACTATAAAAATTGTTCCAGCACCCCTGTGGTGGGGTAATAAAAATGGAAAGTGATCACCTTGTGGACAACTTGTTTAATATTTCCAGGTAGCATGTCATTTAAAAAAATTTAACATAAGTATATGGAATGTAATATATTAAAAGGGCCTCCTTTTTTGTATTAGTTCATACTAGTATGTGAGTCAATATATAATCTCACATGTGCAAGATCTAAAACACATGCATTTAGATAGAAATCACATATAAGTTACATATATTCTTTTTGTTCCATGTTGTAAATTTCTATAAGATGGAGCTTCGTAAGGCCCATTTCAATATAATGCAGCTTTTCTGGGGGGAAAAAACTGCTAGGTTTTATTTATTGTCTGAGTTTTTGCAGATCTTGATGTAGATCTTAAAATAATCTTAATGAAAATACCTCAGTACTAAATGTTTAGTGGATGTGATTTGACAATGAAGCATCAGAATTTCATTTAAAAATAGAAATTAGTGTGGAGGAAAGAGAGTTTTTGTAACAGTAGTAGAGACAGAACAATAGAACATGTGATTATAAATACAAAGGCATGTTTTATTTTAGTAATAAGGAGTGATGGCATCCTTTTTTTTAATACACGTTATTTTCTCCAGAAATCAGTGTTTATAACAACTGGCATTGTGAATTAAATTTTTATGATCATACCAACAGAAAATTATTGCCCTTTATATTTGGCAATTCGCAAAATTTTTCTCCTATATGTTAATCAGTATCTCTTACTGGCATAGACTTTAAGTTAGTTTGAAACAAATATGAGATGGCTGCATTATTAATCAGAACATGGCATACTAAAAGTATGACTGTAGACACATCAAGGATATGGCGTGTTTTACTTCAGCATATCTCTTTGAAAGGAAATATTTGCAAAGCATTAATTGTACTTTCTGAAATTCTGAATAGAATAGTTTTTCCATGAATTAGTGCAGTGGGTGCACACTTTAAGTACTTTTCTGTTTTGACAGATTCTGCTGGTTTGAGAGCTCTTCCCTATACATGAAATGGGGAGTACCACTGGAACTAATGGAAACTGTCAAAATGGAAGGTGCTTTGAAAGTGTGCTCATTGTAGTAATGTAGTTTAATAGGCTCACTGGCTAGAACTGTGCACTGACTTACTGACCTAACCCATTGCCCAGCCCCAAGGCAAGTCCACTAAAGTAATGGTGTTGTAAGGGATACAACTCAGGGTGGAATTTGTCTCTCTGTCCATAGCTCACTGTGACCCAGTAGTTTAAATTTCAAGCAGAGACTGGAATGATAACTTGAAATATTCCAAATCTGACATTGTCAGAATCCTACGTGAGTATATACCAGAAAAGGATTTTCTATATTGCAACTCAACCAATAACAAGAAAACTCTGAGCCAAAGCATTCCCTACGTGGAATGGAAACTGAGTTATGATTTGTGAGTTGTGGAAACTGAGGCCTGATTTTCAAAGATTCTCAGCACTTGCAGGTCCCACTGACTTCCATTAGAATTGTTGGTGTTCAGCATCTCTGAAAAAATTAGGGCCATGGAGTTGATGGCTCATTGTTCCCAAAGGATGGGCAAGGGCTTATCCCCCTTCCCCAGTACTGGTAGGGCTTGGTCCTCAGAAACTATCTGCACACAGATAATACCTGCCCTCTTCTCTGACAGTGAAAGCATGCAAAAATCAGCTAGTCTGAGTGGGATAGAGCAGAAGTGGGAAGCACTGACTATCTTGGCCTCTGTGGGTGTTTTGCAGGGACTGGCCTTTGACCAGGCCAGGTGGTAAGCTGATATTCCCACTACCAGTTTCATGAGGGGTCTTAGCATTAATTAATCCCCACTCCACAGGCATTTATTTATGTCCGTTTCCTCACCCCTGAATGAGGTTTGAGAGCATCAGAACAGCTCCTGTAGAAACACTGCTCTGCTTAGGAGGCCAATGGGGCTGGGAAGTAGTGCAGAATCCCAAGAACACTGTTTGGATGACCCTCATCTATATGGGCTCTCAGAAGAGCTTGTGGGCCAAAACCCCCATCAATTCCATAGGGGGGACAAAACCTCCTGTCTGCCCAGAAAGGAGGGTTTGATCATTGTGAAACTCTGTGAGCCAAAACTCCTAGGATTCCCAGTCTAGTAAGCAGGAATAACCCATTCAGGGGACAGTTTGGTTCTTAGGTCCTGTCAAACTTAGGAAAGTAACCCAGTGCTGACAATATCTGTCAAAAGTGGTGTTTGCTGCCTGTTCCCCAACCCCAGCAGGTGAAATGGTGCTCTAGGAGATGCGCATACAACTCCCATTGGCTTCACTGGAAGTTGCATGAAAGTATCTAAGAGGAAAAAAATAGCCCACTGTGTATATTTTATTTGTAAAAACATACTGGAATAACATTGGTTTGCTAAGTAGGACCACAAAACCCATTCGTCTTTTGAGATCAGATTACTGCAACTCCTGTTTACATTCAGAGTATAGTCCCAATATCTCTGATTGCTACCAACTATGATTCTGCTAATGGGGACCACAAAGAACTATCAATGGTAGAATTTTCAACAATAATTAGCTTTCATAGATCTCAAAACACTTTCTAAAGGAAGGCATCATTATCCCCAGTTTACTGATTGGAAAAATGAGGCACAGATAGGTGAAGTAATTGCCTATAAGTGTAAGTAGGAACAGTGCTGTATCCCTAGATAAAACTGCCTTCACTATCTTTCTGTCATGAGTGATATTGCTTCAAGCCATGCTGCTGCTGATAGGACAAATAGAGGACGTACTGGAAAGAAAAAGATAATTCAGAACAAATGTTCTTATGTTTTATATTCATTTGGACTTGCTTGACTTTTATTATTCTGAACTGCAAAAATATGACCGTGTATTTAAATTTTTTAAAAATCTTACTTCAGCATCAAAGCGAGGATCCTGATATGCATCACTGATGTTCACTGGAAGACCCGTGGAAGCTACTAGCTCAGCAATGCTATTATTTATTAGCCAGTCAGAATAAGATGATGATTTCTCCATACTGTCTTTGAAACTATCATAAAGACACAGCAAGGGAAGAAAAGAATACAATCAATGTTGCTTGAAAGCCCGCCATGTATAGTCATTTTAACATCAGAATTATCTATAGCCATAACAAACTGCTAAATGACATCAGCCACAGAATAACAGGCAACTATAAAAAAAATTTAAAAAAACTATCTCAGAAATCTCTGGATTTATCTAAATTAACACTTAGTTCACACCAAACTCGGTTTGAATCTATCGCATTAGCCTACCCCACACTAAGTGATCATGTGCACTCTGCTGCCAAATGCTCAAAGTTCCCTCATGCACCTTGATCTACCCTGCTTTGAATCCCATCTTGCCACAAGCTGAAGTGTTTGTTTAGACAAGCCCCTAGTCTTGATCATGGTGAAAGAGCTGTTATACCAGGACCCTCTCCTGTAAGCCCTTTTCCTATTCCAGAAACCATCATTTCCATGAATAGTCTCACTGGGTAATTTTTTTAATTATTACGACATTGACTTAATTTAACGTCAGCTAGTATTGTAAAATATGTGTCAAAACTCAGAGAAAGGAGAAATTTGCATAGCCTCAGTCCCAGGACATTACTAAAGGCTCAATCATGAGAAGTGTCAAGTGTATATCTTTTCTCTTTTAAATGGGTATTTTCTCAGAAGGAAAGTGTTATTTTATAATATTATGGAATATGTCATACATATTCCATTATTTAAAAGAATAAATAAATTGTTTAAAGAATACGTTGCTTAATAGGTTTCTACAAAATTAAGAAAAATGGTACAGTTTGTCCATACAGCAAAATGTCTATCAGAGATTTAATGGAATTCTACTTAAATTCCCAGATAAAATCTACTTTATGATGAAGTTATTTTTGAGAGAACCTATCAGTTATTTGGATAAAAACCACAGGGATGCTGTAATTATCCCCAAAACAAGCATTCTAAAACAATAAAATTTGGAGTTAAGGTTAAACTTAAAAGAAATTAAGACATGTTAAGATATGGAAATACATGGGTGGGTGCCCTTAACTCTGCCCTGTACTGATGCAATGCAATAATACAATTATAGTTGATGAATATTGATATTTGTGGTCTCAGATTAGATTAACCAGAGTTTCAAAGACACTATAGATGACTTTTCATATTTTTTTAATTACATTAGAATTAAGACTGTTTGGTGCCTTAGCTGTGCATTTCCATACTTTAATATGCTTGTATTTCTTTTAAGTTTAGCCTTTATGAAAACCCAACAGTTTCCCAACCCTTCCTTTCACTGTTTTTTTTCAGGCAGAAGAGGTGATTGGCCCATCGTGATTAATTATATGAGATACTCAATAAAGAGTTGCAATTATATACAGATCAGGGAGTAGAATTATTTCAAGGCTCCTTTTCGTGTAGAGAAGTCTGCTTACAAAAAAGAGAAACTTGTAAATGATCACTTTTAGTGAGGTAACTAAAAATGTATTATCTGTAGTTTTTTTCCCAATTAGTCTAATAAATAAAAGGAATCAATTACTTTTTTTTGTATTTTTTATTATTTTCTGTGTTGACATCATTATTTTTGGCACTCAGCAGTGGCAGAAATGGTGAAAATATTATATTGTGGAGTGTCACATTTTTTGTAATTTTGATATGCAGTTGTGAACTCAGCTGTGTGGGGCACATGGATAAGGAATCATGAAGTAGTCTTTTGAATAGATAACATGAGTGTTGAAGCAATAAGAACCTATGCACATATAATAGGAAAATGCTACTCCTTTTCAAGGTTGACTCTCTGCCACAGCTGGCCTAAAGGCTGCAAAACTGGAAGCAAAACTAGCACAGGATATCAGAATCATGGGCCTGATTCACCACCCTTCTACACCCACTCTGCAGAAGTCTAAAAGGGTCTGATCCTATTCCTCATGTAGTCAATAGCAAAATTCATTCTGATTCATTGGGAGCAGGATTATAACCAGGGTAATGGGCAGCTATTTATAAGTGCAAAAATAAATGCAAGTCATCTCAGATTTGAAGTGACAACTCTCTAATTTTCAACAGTTAAAAAGCATTTTTAAAGAACAAAGGAACTCGAGTTCCTTTGAGAAATAACTAGCAATTTTGGAGCAATACAGTATCAAAACAGCCGGATGTCTCAGTCAATGAGAGAGGATTGATTTAGTTGCCTATGCTAATTTTCTGCAGACTAAGGCCTTGGCTACACTCACAAGTTACAGTGCAATAAAACTGCCTGCAGCGCTGTACCTCACTAACCGTCTACACTTGCAAGGCACGTACAGCGCTGCTTCTCCGCAGGTACAGCGCTGCAGGTACTCCACCTCCCTGAGAGGAATAACGTTTGTTGCGCTGCTGCTGGTGCGCTGCGGCTCCAGTGTGGCCACCCAATGCGCTCTTATTGGCCTCCACAAGTATTCGGAAGTATCCCACAATGCCTGTTCTAGCCACTCTGGTCATCAATTAGAACTCTACTGCCCTGGCCTCAGGTGACCAACCGCCAGTCCCACCCTTTAAATTCCCTTGGAATTTTAAATATCCCCTTCCTGTTTGCTCAGCCAGGCGTGGAGTGCTCTCAGTGCATCTTTCCAGGTAACCATGCCTCCACGTGCCAGACGAGCCCCAGTATGGCACAATACCGAGTTGCTGGACCTCATTGCTGTTTGGGGGGAGGAAGCTGTCCAGTCCCAGCTGCGATCCAGCCAGAGGAATTTCAATACTTTCGGCCAGATATCAAGGGCCATAATGGAAAGGGGCCATGACCGGGACGCAATGCAGTGCAGGATAAAAGTGAAGGAGCTGCGGAGTGCGTACCACAAAGCCCGCGAGGCAAACAGCCGCTCAGGTGCTCCCCCCACAACCTGCCGATTCTACAAAGAGCTGGACACAATACTTGGGGGTGACCCCACCACCGTTCCGAGCACCACCGTGGACGCGGGAGAGCGGAAGGAGGAGGAGGAGGTTGAAGAAAGCAGGAGCGAGGGTGCTGTGGCTGGGGGAGAAACCCCTGATTCCCTGGGAGCATGCAGCCAGGAGCTCTTCTCGAGCCAGGAGGAAGGGAGCCAGTCGCAGCGGCCGGTACGCATTGGAGGAGAACGAGAAGAGCAGGTTCGCGGTAAGCAGCTTTTATTTTCAGGAAGGAGTTTTTTCGGTGCGGGGTCCTTGGCTGAGGAGGGTTTGGGCTGCATGCATGCCTAGATGCGGAAGAGCACATTGATGTGGTCTATCACATCATGGAAATCGGCCACTGTAATCTCTTCGAAAGTCTCAGCCAGAGTGTGGGCAATGCGCTTGCGCAGGTTTACTGGGAGAGCCGCCGTGGTCCTTGTCCCAATCAGGGTAACGTGTCCGCGCCACTGTGCCGCGAGGGGCGGGGGCACCATTGCTGCACACAGGCACGCTGCATATGAGCCAGGGCGGAAGCCGCATTGCAGTAGAAGACCCTCCCTTGCTTCCCCGGTCACCCTCAGCAGCGAGATATCTTCCAGGAGGAACTCCTGTGGAAAATGTGGGGACAGTGTTCAGTGTAGGTTCCCCCTGCAGCTGTTGGCTCTCCCCAAGGCACAGAAACCTGCCGGACAGTACATCCGTGAAACAATCAGTCCCCCTTTACCCTGTGCTTACTCACCATTTTGGGGCTCCCGTGGGTTCTGGGACGGGAAAATTGTGCTGTTTTGGAGACTGTGTGTGCCCTCCTTAAATGTGGGGGAATCATTGCTCTGTCTGGCATAAAACAATGATGCCTCTGTTAAATGTTGCATTTTGCCTTCAAGATGCAACCTTGAGATCTCCGCCGTCCTTCTTATCACCAGCTGAGAGACTCCAAAGGCTCAGGAAGGGCCCCAGAAGAACGAAAGAAGACATGCTGCAGGAAGTTATGAAACAGTCTCTTAAAGAGAATCAAAAGGCTCGGGAGTGGAGGGAGAGTGAAAGCAGGCTTCGCCAGGAAAACGCAGCGCACCGGCGGCAAAGCATGCAGCTCCGGCAGGAAAGCACAAAGGAACTGATTAGTATCATGGCGCGCCGAGCGGCCTCTATCCAGGCGCTCGTCGCCAGCAGGCGGAGCAGTACCGCGCCCGCCCCCCCTGCAGCCAGTGTCCCAAAACACTTTGCCTTGTGCCCCCATGTCACCACCTACCCACTTCACCCAACATCCAGGTTCTTATCGCCCACACCAGCTGCCCCCAACACCTGTAGCTTCACCAGCCAGCCCTGGAAACTATGACCCTTACCCACTGCACTCAACTCCAATCCCGAATTATAGACATCCTGAAGTCCAGCACTCACTGCACAGCACTCCAGACAGGAAGCCCGAGTATGAAAGCAGGACATTCCATAACCTGTGATTGAACAGTTCCCCACACCACCCACCACCCCCCTGCCCTTTCTGTCTCACAAGCAGTTGTGTTTCTTTTTAATACATGTATTTTCTCTTTAATAAACGGATTCTTTGGATGTGAAAACAGTCTTTATTATTGCATAAGGTAAAAGATACCTTAGCCCAGGAAAGAAACAGGCAACGCAAGTCAGCTGAGCAAACACAAATCAGCTTAGCAAAGACAGATTACTAATAACATTGGAACCACTTCACTTCAGGGCTGTGCAGGGCAGCAGACATTACTGGTGGTTTTCAGCCTCAAATTTCTCCCTCAAGGCATCCCTAATCCTTGCAGCCCCACGCTGGGCCCCTCTAATAGCCCTGCTCTCTGGCTGTGCAAATTCAGCCTCCAGGTGTTGAATCTCTGAGGTCCACGCCTGAGTGAACATTTCACCCTTCCCTTCACAAATATTATGGAGGGTACAGCACGCGGATATAACCGCAGGGATGCTGTGTTCGGCCAAGACCAGCTTCCCATATAGAGATCGCCAGTGGCCCTTCAAATGGTCAAAAGCACACTCCACAGTCATTCGGCACCGGCTCAGCCTGTAGTTGAACCGTTCCTTGCTGGTGTCAAGGCTCCCTGTGTAGGGTTTCATGAACCACGGCATTAAAGGGTATGCAGGGTCTCCAAGGATCACAGTGGGCATTTCAATTTCCCCTACCGTGATCTTCCGGGCTGGGGAAAAAGTCCCGGACTGCATCTTCCGGAACAGGGCAGTGTTCTGAAAGATGCGTGCGTCATGCACCTTTCCGGGCCAGCCTGCGTTGATGTCAATGAAACGCCCACGGTGATCCACAAGCGCCTGGAGAACCATGGAGAAATACCCCTTCCAATTAATGTACGCGGATGCTAGGTGGGGTGGTGCCAGAATAGGAATATGCGTCCCATCTATCGCCCCTCCGCAGTTAGGGAAACCCATTTGTTCAAAGCCAGCCACAATGTCCTGCACGTTACCCGGAGTCACGGTTCTTCTTAGCAGGATGCGATTAATGGCCTTGCAAACTTGCATCAGCACGATTCCAATGGTAGACTTTCCCACTCCAAACTGGTTCGCTACCGATCGATAGCAGTCCGGAGTTGCAAGCTTCCAGATTGCAATAGCCACCCGCTTCTCCACCGTCAGGGCAGCTCTCAATCTCGTGTCCTTGCCCCGCAGGGCGGGGGCGAGCTCCTCACACAGTCCCATGAAAGTAGCTTTTCTCATCCGAAAGTTCTGCACCCACTGCTCGTCATCCCAGACTTGCATGACAATGTGATCCCACCACTCTGTGCTGGTTTCCCGAGCCCAAAAGCAGCGTTCCACGGTGCATAGCATGTCCGTGAATGCCACAAGCAAGTTCTTGTCATACGCGTTACGTGAGTCGATTTCATTGTCATCGTTGGACTCCTCGCTGTCACTGTGGATCTTAAGGAAGAGCTCAACTGCCAAACGTGACGTTCTAGCGAGACTCATCAGTATTTTTCTCAACAGGTCGGGTCCATTTCCCACTGACCGAAACGGAGCACAGATCGCGCTACAAAGAAACAGTTGAAAGATGGCGCCAAATGTGGCCGGAAACACAGGGATTGCTGGGATGCGAAGCAATGTATCACCGGGCGTTGGGACAGGACCCAGAATGCACCATACCCTACGCCCCCTTCCCACAACCCACGGCGCCAGAATGGGAAGAGGTGTTCTGTGGGATACCTGCCCATAATGCACCGCTCCCAAAGCTGCTGCAAGTGCCGCCAATGTAGCCACGTTAGTATGCTGGCAACTGCCAGTGTGGACAGGCTGCAGCGCTTTCCCTACTCAGCTGTACGAAGACGGGTTTAACTCACAGCGCTGTACATCTGCAAGTGTAGCCAAGGCCTGAAGTTGCCTCTTTCAAAGGAATGTTACAGATGTTCAGCAAAGCTATAAATAAAGATGCTTTGAAAAAAGGAGAAGAATAACCATTTTCATTTGGGACAAGAATTTTGAGTGAATCTAATAAATAAATTATATAGTAAATATGTTGACAGCAGTCTAAACTGATATTTTACTATTTCAAAGATAAGTGCAAAATTTAGTTAAATAATTTAAGATTTATTCCAGGGGCATCAGAGACCTGAGAGGAAAAGAACCTTTAAGGGCAAAATTCTAATTACTGATGCAGAGCACTTGGTGCATATCTTTAAAAAAAAAAATCAACCATAATATCAGTAGAATTGTAAGATTTACAGCAAAGATTAAAATCTGGACATTATTATTATATGTGAGACTGATTAAATCCATACTGGATTATGGGTGTCAAGCATTTGAAGCAGCAAACAATTTCAAGTTAAAGAAACTAGACATAATTCAGGATGAAGTTTTAAAAGCATGTTGTCTACGTCACCAGGAAATGTTTTACAGATACTCTATGGAGAGAGCAACTGAGATTTTAGGAGGAAGAATCTCAGTATTTATTTCTGGTGTATATTTAAATCAAGAGGCTCAATCCTCGGACTCAACAGCACAAAGCAAATGGGAAGCTGCCCTAAATGGGCAGCCAAGGATCCCCCAACATAGGGAAATTCTTGAAAAGTGCAGGGTTGTCTTAGGCAACTCTATGCCACTCACTCTTCACTTTCTCCACGTAGGAGGAGGGAATACCAGGAGAAGGGCAGAGTGCACAAAACTGCTATGAGAGCATGGGATTGTAGTGGACTATCACAGCCACCGTAATTTTAAGCAGCCCTTTGGCTGCTCTAAATTATGCCACAAGCCATTTCAGATCCTCGGATAGGAAGAGTAAAAAGATGTCTTAAAGCCACCTTCCCTGCACCTCATTTTCATCAAGCCTAAACTCAGCACAGATGAGCATTGAGCCGTCAGGACTTTTAAAAAGGTGTTAGTAATGTGAATAAAATAAAATTTGATACTTTTTTAAAGGGGGAGGGAAATTAGAAACATTTGGCAAAACTTGCACTTTAAGAATTAAATGACTGTTAGAAATGAGAGTGTGAATCTATCATTGTGATTATTCATAAATTGAAACCATGTAGTATGTGAGAAACTGACAAATCAAACAGGTGATGAACACAAAGAAAACATGGTCTCCAAGGCTATTTCTTTGCAAATAACTGCAGAGAAAAATAAGATATGAAGCAAGGAAAATATTTACTGATAATCAGGCTTGTTTCACCATGGCAATATTCAGGGACGTAACAGTTGACAAAGGTAAAGGATCACACAAAAATCCATTTCTTCTAACAATGAAAAAGGAAATGTATTAGAATTTGGAAAGCTATATTATCCCTGGAGCCACCCTGCTTCACTGTAGAATTTCTGCCTAGTACTTTCACCACTCCACAGTCTACGTGGCTCTCTGCTACAGTTTCAGATAATGGTACATATCTTCACTAAAGTCACGATGAAGAACCTGATTTTGCAGTTTTCATTCAGGCATAACACCCAGTGATTTTAAATGAGTAGGAGTTTTCTTGAATAAGGACTGCAGAATCTAGAGTGAAAAGGGCAAAAGTCATAGGAAATAATTTTCAAATGTCAAAGGCTTTGGGCATTGTTTTGTATCTCAAACAACCTTTATTTCCCCCATTGTAGTGCAACTAGTGTGTGTGTGTGTGTGTGTGTGTGTGTGTGTGTGTGTGTGTGTGTGTGTGTGTGTGTGTGTGTGTGTGTGTGTGTGTGTGTGTGTGTGTGAGGATTACAGTGCAGATCTAAATGTGGCATGCTAACTGCCAGTCTAGAACTGACCTTTGCAAACCCAGCCTGGCTCTCCACGCAGAATAAAGATTAAGTAATGTCATTTTTTATACTAGAGATACAGGGCTTGCTAATCTGAGATATATGGGCAACTATGTAAACTGAGATATACACAACTATGTATATTGAAAAAATTGATACCAGGTATGCATGTGCTCATTCACATAGCTTACATTAAAATGAAGTTACTCTTGACTCAATCATATGTAAAGCAACAGCATCAGAAAATGTGTCAATATATTCTATAGCAACTTCTGAAATTTTATATCAAAAGTTTGAAGTAAGAATCTCTGCTACCCTATGTGTACTGGCACAGACATAACAAATTATGGACCCAATCCTACAACCCAGCATAGCACTTGCAAAGCATGCATTTAGGGCGAACTCTACTGTGGCTTCCTCCAAATCCCACCCTGAATGGGATGTCCCACAGTGTGAAGGGGAGTGCAGTGCAAGAATTGGGGTGAGAACCCAAAGGAGGCTGGCCCGCTCGCTACCCCATCCCCAGTTCTTTTGCAAAACAGGAACCCCATGGGACATTGCTTGCCACAGAGCTAGAACTCCCTCCTTCCATGGGCACAGGCTCTTCTTCACACACAAATGTGGAAGGGACTGAATGACTTGTCTAGGCCAAAACAGAAATCTGTGGCACAATGAGGAATAGAATCCTTTGTCCTGAGTCCTGGTCCCATGCTTTAACAAACAGACACCCTTCCTCCCCATTAACTGTCTTAAGAAAGAGCCATTGTTATTCTGAGGCTCCTGATCAAAAGCAATCACTTATAATTCTCACATGAACTAACGAGTCAACTGTTCATACACCCAGCATTCTCACTTCTTATTGCTCATTTTCCTTTTACTCCTTGCTGCCTCTATCCCATCCCTCTCTGTTGGTGGATAGGGCACAGATGGGAGTTAGGAGACCTGGATTCCATTCTTGGCTCTGCATCTGACTTAATGTGGCCTTGGGCAAGTTACTTAACCCTTCTGATCCTCAGGCTTCCCCATCCATAAAATGAGGATAATATAATGCTGCCCACCTTTTGTAAAGCACTTTGAGATCTATGGATGAAATGCTTTTCATAAAGTACTAAGCACTATCATTATAATTATCTAACCTATAATGCTTTTAATCACCGTGGTAGCTATGAGTGGGATCTCTCCTTACAATTTTGG
Organism: Macrochelys suwanniensis; assembly: GCA_033296515.1. Lineage (NCBI taxonomy): Eukaryota > Metazoa > Chordata > Testudines > Chelydridae > Macrochelys > Macrochelys suwanniensis. The sequence goes on from CM065784.1 coordinate 42,727,691, forward strand.
AAGTGAAGTAGTACAGCATTAAGAAAAGTGAATTTTAGTTTACTGTTTTCTTAAAAGGGCACTGTCAAAGCTGGTAGGGCATAAAATTAGATTTAGCAACTTTATATACATGCACTCAAAAAAATACAAACCAAACCTCCACTCTGCCTGCCAAGTTATTGTTAGCAGGATAGAAACTGAGGGGTTTTTGTAGTATTCATATTATATTCCTAATACAAATTTCAAAATCAGTACAACTGCTTTCAATGAAATTTTTGGGATAAGATTCAGTATTAGGATTCAACCCTTAATGGAAGGGAAAAAGCTTTCAATGATACCCCTGAATTCCCATGCAATAGGTTGGTTTCTTGGGGCCTTTAGAAGAGCAATGAACACTCACATGGAACACTCAGTACCTTGCAGGACTTGGCACTTGGACAGTAGCCCCGGTTATGCAAAAAACATCTGTTTGCACTACTGTTTCCAATCTATTAATTATTTTTATCAAGATCAGGCTCACAGATGAGTTTAGAAAGCAAGGATGGATTCGGATTTACCTTTAGATGGGTTCCCAGCTGACATTCAGCCACACTCAATTACCATCTCACTACCATGCATTTCCAGAGGTTTGTATGTTTTTCCCTTTCGGGTGGTAGAGAGGGGGGGTTAGAAATAAAAACAGTCTGATGACCAACCCTTTGACACTACTGCAGTAAAACATTTTACATTCAATCAATGCAGCACAAATCTGAAATCATTCCATAAATAAAATACAACTGTATTAAATTATTTTTACTTTGATACTCACCAAGCAAAGCAAAATCTCTGTCACTATAAATTGGGTAGTGTTCTTCATGAACAATAAAGGGACATCAGATCTTCCCTGGCTCATCGGCAGTGCACACTGACACAAAGGCAGTATGTAGATGTGGAGCCTTATTCAAGCAATACTCCCTTGGAAATAAATGGGAGTTTTGCCTGGGTAAAAAGTGCAGGATCAGGCTGATTTTAATCAAATTAGTCCAATGTTTCATAAGTAAATATACTAAGGTTTAATAGAGCAAACATCTGTAAATCACTATGACATAACCATCAATCCATTACCATAGAAGATGAGTTCTAACCTGTTCTCAGCATCAGCACTGCATTTTGGAGACAGCAACTCAAAGGATTTTGTAAACTTCACCACCTGTCGTATTAAAAACAATCATTCTGTTTGAACTTGGGATTTTTCATGAAAAATTACATATGTATTCAGCAGCAATGTAATGTTTTATATATTAATTATATTTTTAGCCAGGGATCTTAGACTGAATGTTCAATCGCACATTCCTCAGGTGGACTATTCATGTTCAAAATTTACACTGTAACACAGAACATAAGCAAACAATAAAGATACTCAATTGATTTTTTTCATATTCCTTCCCAAAATAGTATTTTTCCTACAATGTTTTGCTACAGCATAGAGAGAGACTCCCAATGACTTAAAAGGACCAGCTCGTCATTCTATCACAGTCCATAACTGAAGTAGCTAATTAATCTGAAAAACAACCAGAAATAATCAGAGGAGAAACACAACAAACATCAGCTGACCAGATTAACTCCAACTGAACTTCCTCTAATATATGTAATATGGCCAGATAGTGTCAACAACTTTTAAGTACAACTTCCCATTTAAATTAATTGGTTAATTTCAGTGGGGAGTTGTTCTTAACAGCTGGTGGCATGTTATGGCCTATAGAGAATATTTCTGGCTTTTAACAGCTGGCACCAGGTGCCTCAATGACTTACATTTCCTCCAGTGTATTGGAGTTATGATTCACAGTCCTTGCAGAGATGCCTAAATTATCAGACTTACAAAGAACCAGTGTACATCCTTAAAGAAATGTTCAGTAGTCTGCAAATGTCAGTGTTGCAGAGATTCTGTAAAGACACAGGCTGAAATGGTGCATGAAATCAAATTCTTGATAAGAACTTTTATATTGTTAACCTGGTCTTTAACATAACTTTAGAGTAAAATAATTATTCCTTTGATAAGTGGACAGAATATTCCCCATTCCACCATCTTTTTTGGTATATGAACTTCAGATAAACATGGCTTTATTTATAAGTAATACCCACATTGTATTACCATGGGTTGTTCCAAGCTACAATTAATGCCATCTCCAGTGACACAAATTTGAATGTTTGCCAGGAGTTTATCTGCAGCTCACATCCCTGAAAGAACACGGTGGCATGTATCCCATCCAACAGGCTATTTTCCAAAATCATAGTAATAACAATAATAATTAATAATACACTTACATATGGGCTCAGAAAGAAACATGTATCTTTAACTCTTACCCCACTTACAATTCCGGGAACTGCCAGTCAAATGAAAAGTTTAGAGAATGTAGGGGCCAGTCCTGCTGCCTCCTCTGTGGCTATGAAAGTCACCAGATTCAACAGATCCAGTGCTGTTCCACTGGATGTGTGTGCAAAGAGGACACAGCCTAGCTCCACTGTCCCTCTCCCACTTTTCTACACAGGGGAAAATATGGATGGGACATAAGAAAACAAGAGAGAGTGGAGATGGAGCACTCCCAGACAGGAGGGACGCAATAGAGGTGTAGAATGCTGTAGCCTCAGGGCAACAGCAACATGATTATGTTATTAAATTTTCACCCACACATGCACCCCTTCCCCCAAAAATAGTATTTTTACATGAAACCAAAATGTTATCTATTTGAACAGAAAATACTGAAGGATTCAGGGAAATATTTGTGAATTTACATTTGAACAAAAATAAAAGATGCAAAACTACAAAAGCTACAAAAATAGTTACAAAGGCATTTAGTGACTATTTGCTGAAATGCATGCAGAATGAACTAGGTTCTAAAAGATGCACATTAAATAACTGGTTTATGGTTCTCTGAAACTGGTTGTGTATATTAAGGCTGCTTTCAAGCACCACCAATTCAGTAAGATATTTTTTAAAATGACAATTTTAGCAGTGAGTTTCAGGAAGACGATACAACAAAGACAGATTTTTTCCTTAGAGCAATTGCATTGTGGAGAATAAGAAAATAGAAGACAAATGCTTTTAATCCATCTTAATTGTTTATACAGCCATAAGAGAGTAGCAGTTTGCCTCTCAGTTAAATGCTGCTACCATCACAGAGGGACCGAGGTCTTAAAAAAACCCCGCAAACAAACAAAAACAAAGAGGCAAGTAAGAACTATATAACTACAATTGGATCACTCCTCTTGAAGTCAATTCCATAAAGAACTTGGCATGACTAAACTAAATATCTTTAGGTGAGCAAAAGGGACTATAAACAAATGGTGTGGTTTTGCTTTGACAAAAATAAATATAAAGTCTATATAACTTAAAATAAGAATGATATATTGAAAAACATTCACTGTGCAATACGGTAGTTACATTTTATATATAAAAGCCTCACCACAATAAAAACAGACATTATACCACTCATGTATTAGACCTTCTCTAAAATTTGAAGGATCACTTACTGGTGATTCAATGTCTTCCAGGAGTAACACTGAACATCGTTCACACTTCAACAGAGTCTGGGCTCGATGCATGATTTTCTTAACAATTTTCTCTAAGTCTGTCTGTTCCTCAAAGAGGTCATTAACTACCTCCAGCAAAGCCTGCATAAGAGGACAGGAAATTATTACTTTGGTTGTAGAAACAATTAAATGATTTACTTGTAAAGATGTGCACTCTTTGAGTCTGATTCTGATCTCATTACATTGATGAAAATCTAGAGCAACTCCCCTGATGTTTTCATTCAAGCAAAATTCTTACTGATTTTAGTGTCAATTGAATCAACGGAAGTTCTTCTTGAGTAAAGAGTGAGTAAGAACTGAATAATGATGTCTGAGTTTGGCCCTACATAGGGCACAATCCAACTCTATTGCAATCCATGGGATTTTTTTCATTTACTTCAATGGATTTTGGATTGGATCCAAGAAAACAGAGAGTTTCAAAGTTTCATAGGAGAATTTAGCTACCAGGGTTAATATGCTTCATGGTGGGATGGAAAGCTGTGTCATTTAATAACACTTCTGCATGTGCTGACCTATGGTTGGGTGGGCAAGATTTGTTTTAGAATATTATGATGATGCCTGTAATAATAATCCTGCTTTACTCATTTATTTTAAAAAGTTCATTGCAATTTCAAACACAAGACATGAGACATGTCTAGAGAGACAAGATGTGTAAATATTTTTACATTAGACAGTCACACTGAGCCTGACTTTAAAATCGGCTTACACAAACCTTTATAAATACGAATGAACCCATTTTCTCAATTAAAAATAGACATAAGATCTAATGAAAAGGTACCAGACATGCAAAAACATTCCACGTGAACATTTTCCACTGAAGACAGGGAGGTATTTGAAGGTGATCTGCAAACTGGGAAAAAACATTGGACCAGATCCTCAGCTGATGCAGGTAGGCATAGCTCCCTTGAAGTGGCAGTGTGCTGATTTACACTAGCTGTAGATTTAGCTCCTTGTGTTTGCATTCTTTTTCTTTATTATGATGTGCAAAGGAGATCTGAAATGGGTTTTGTTTCGTGTTTGCTAGTTTTTTCTAGAAATATCAGGAATATAAAGCCTTGCCCTCCCTGTTTTTGCAGGAGGGACTAGAGGACTGCAGCAGGGACTTTCTCAGCCCTCATTTGAAGGGACAAGAATATTAAATCTTTCACAAAGGGGCAGATTCTGATCTTAGGGTTGGTCTACACACAGCTTGAGCTCTGATTTCACTATATCAGTTTAGAAACTAATTTAGTGAAATCAGTGTAATCCCCTTCAGTGGGCATTTATTTTGTATTCGTATTCCTATAACAATTTTACTTAAGTCAGTTCTATATCAATTTAAGGTAAATCAAAATAGGGCATTCTTAATCTGAAATAAGAGTCTCCATATAAAAGGCCTACACTAGTTTTGTAAATCAATTTTAAAGCTATTTAGTCAAATTGGTGCTCAAATTGTGAGTAGACAAGATCTTATTAGCATCTTACTCTATAGTAATATACTCTATATACTTGGGGGGAGGGATAGCTCAGTGGTTTGAGCATTGGCCTGCTAATGCTAGGGTTATGAGCTCAACCCTTGAGGGGGCCATTTAGGGATCTGGGGCAAAAATCTGTCAGGGGATAGTACTTGGTTCTGCTAGCGAAGGCAGGGGACTGAACTTGATGACCTTTCAAGGTCCTTCTATGAGATATATATATATATGGAGATATGCCTATTTACACTGCAATGAAAACCCCACAGCTGGCCTATGCCAGCCAACTCGGTCTCACAGGGCTTGGGCTCCAGGGCTGTTTCATTGCTGTGTAGACTGCTGGCCTTAGGCTGGAGCCCAAGCTCTGGGACCCATTTGCAAAACAAGAATATATATATATTTTTAATTTAAAAAAACTGTTAGGCCTTTCTCATACTACATGAGACGGCAAAAAAAAAAAAGGTACAAACACAATAGTTCTTTCCTTCACAGGCAACGTTTACTACTTAACTTATATCTGCACCTTAAGAGTAAATCTGATAGATAAAAGCCCAAATTTAAATTTACAGCTTAACCATGAGTTGAAAATATTTTTAAATGTAGTTTCCTTTTCTATTTTAAATATAATGGGCCAAATTCTTTTTAGTATAAATCAACCAGGGGTGTTGGAACAATTTTTATAGTGGGGGTGCAGAGACCCACTGAACCAAACGGCAAACCCTATATATAATGGAAACCACTTCAAACCAAGAGGTGCGGCAGCACCCCCAGAACCCCTAGTTCCAGCACCTTATGAATAAACTGAAGTCACTGAAGTTACACTAGAGATGAATTTGGCCCATTATTTTGTGTCACTGCATATAGCACTTCCATGAAAGTGTCTCCATATCACTAAATATATAAAAGAAAATTAGTAGTCTGAGCCTTGCTAATAAGAAAACTAGGTCCAAATGGGAAAAATCTTGAGTTACATAGATTACAATCTAAACCATACAAGCTTCTCTATGTTGGCTTATTCAGGGTTTGCTGTCTTGCCAAATCAAATTAAGATCTATATTTACAAGACAATTTAATTACTTCAGTTTAATTGAATCCCATCTAAAAAAATAATAAAGCAGTTCAAACTGACAACCAGGATGATATCAAAATGAGCTTGCTTGAACGTCCATGTACATTTTGTCAAGCAACTTCCACAAAACTTTTCTTCAGATAACACATACAGCCACAACTGGGATGACAGGCCCCAAATTTGAGCCAACTTAAAATAGATATAATAAGGAATGCCTCAAGGAAAATAAAATAGGCACTAAAACATAATCTACAAGAAAATTTAAAATAATAACTCATGTGTGTGTAAAATAGCAACTGTACAAACCAACATTCCATTGTTCTTTGCTCTTCCTGCAACTCTGGAGTGTCACTGAATGCAGGTCACTATAGAGCTGCCAAATGGCAATGGATTTTGTTAATACTTACCTGAGGAAGAAATAGTGATCAAGAAAGGGAAGGACCTATCTCTCCAGGACAATTCCCTGAGCTGCTCAATCCCCAGAAATTGCCATATTCTAATGAAGAATGAGTGTGAAACATTTAGGGGAGTGGAGGAGGTATTCAAGAGCTGTGAAAAATCACCATAATATTTTCCTGTTTAAAACTACGCATCTGGCTAAGGAGATTAAAATGAGACTTCCTCCAGAGTCCATTATCAACACTTTAAGGGTTTCCCTTCAGAGTGATCTGATGATTTCAAATGTTTTATTTTATTTGTTTTCTTCTTTCTTTGTGCCACAACTTCATCAGAAAAGTCATCATGCTTCTATAAAAGGGAAACGTCACCACCCGTGTTTAGTCTCAAGAGAAAATAAGGTTTATATAAGAGAGGATTTGACTTCCATCACCTCAAGTCTCAAAATTAAAGACTAGATTTTTTTTTTACCACTAATAAAGTCCCACAGAGCAAAAGACAGCTCTTGGCAATTCCTCCTCAATCTCCCCTATGTAAGTTTAGATAGCATTAAAGAATTAATTGCAAATAGCTAAAACCCTGAAGAGCTTCAGTTACCATATTGTTAAAAAAACTGCCACAAAAATGTCTCCTTCTCCCTCTCTCTCCCAAAATTGCAGTGGTCCATACCCAGACCTGTACAGAGGTAAAGACCTCATGACCTACAACCTAGAGCTCTAAACTATTGGAAAGGGGAGACTCCTAGCTTCCCAATGGGACATAAAGCAAAGGTGTCTGGTCCAGGTAGATACCAAGATACTTATGATTACATAATTATATATACAAAAGCTAAGGTAATGTTTAGAGATTTTAATACTTGTTCATTATAATGTCCCTTTCCTTATAAATCATGACTAGTTGGACACACAGGGTGAAATCTTGGTCCCACTGAACTCAGTGAGAGTATTGAACAAAGGGAGTTTAGCTTCACAGGAGGAAAGATTTAAAAAAAAACAATACCAATAAAAAAAACCTCTCCAGAACATTTCCATGATCTTTTTTCTGAAAAATATGTGGTATGTACAGAATGCATAACAGTGTGGCTTAAAGGCTGTGGTTATACTCCTTTGGGGTATCCTGCAGAACTCAGTCCTGTAGACAAATGAAATATTACAAATTCAGGATGCTTGAGCGTAGATATGTCTGGAATTTTAAAAAGATCTGAATCTGTGGAAATGTAAGTCATTTTATTCTGCAGCATGGGCTCTAAACGCACCTATTATAGCACAATTAAACTTGAAATTGTCATCAGGAAACAAACATTTAACATCAAAAGCAAATTTATCTACCACCATCTAAGCCTGTAGCCTCAAGGACATTCACCATACACTTAAAAGGTTCTCTCGGAATTATTTTGAAATAAAACATAATTGGTTCCTTAAAACTGTCTGTTCTGGAATTTGAAGGAAAGAGAGACGTGACAGTGTTTGATAGCTATCCAACGTGCTGCTCACTACTTACTCTGCTTCTGTCATATTCCTTCCTTGAAGCAGCAAATAGCTGGGCGTTAGATATGGCAATTCCACAAAATGGGAGGTACATCTGCATCACCTGTTTCAAAGAGAAATTGTAGGTCATTAGGAAACACTTTTGAATGTAAGCATCCATATTATTTAGCAATGAGATCTGAGGACACTTGGGAACTCTCAGGAAGTGCTCTGCATCTTTAAAGTCTTCCATTATATAATTAAAAACAAAGCAAATTATCTGTGAATGGTCCCTAAAGATTGGGGGAAAGAACTCTTCCAAACATTAGTCCCCAAACCAAGCCCGACTCAAAACTATTTGAATTTATGGATTCAGTTGATGAGGATCTTTGCTATTATTCTGACACATCCATTGCAGGATTCTCTGCAAGCATGGAAATCTGCCCTCAGGTGGAGACTGTATTAAAATCTTGAATGTTCTGGAGTTCCCCCAAGTCAAAGGATTCCCTTTCTTTTGGGATTGCCTCTGTCATGGTAACCCCTTCCCCCCGCCCCCTCAAACATGCAACATCTGAAGATGGCAAGCTCAGCAGAGACTGACTCTCCTACTGACTCTGAGAGGAACAGAGTTGGAGATCAAGCTTCAGGAGTTGTAGGGAAGGGAGGAGAAAGAAGGGAACAGCATCTGGTTGAGTAGAAATGTGGCAAAAGGGGAAGAAAATTCAAAAAGTTTATATGCATTTAGGTAAGAATCTAAACTTGTTGAGATACACTGAATCTTTTAAGGTTCACTCCATTAATTATTTAAAAAACACTATGGGAGGGGGGAATGTGACAGTGACAGGGAATGGAGTGGCCACAGATTGGGCTGGCTCTGTATTTCAAATGAACAAATCCTCTAGCCAAATACTTCAATAACTCTAAAGTTTAGGATTTTGTAGGTGAGGTGACTTCACAATACCAATAAGAAAGTAAAAACATAAGAATACTGGTACTTTCAAAACAGAGATTTGAAATCACAGATGCAGCATTGGCACCGCTGGCTAGTTCTGGCCCAGTTCTCTGAGACACTGAGCACCTTTTATGAGATGCCAAGAGTCCTCAAGGTCTGCCAAAGTCCATTAGAGCTGAGGGCATTCAGACCTGTACCAGGACTAAGCCCCCGGGGTCTGAAAGTGATGCTGAAGGAGAGGAAGAAGGCAATCAGATGACTAGAGGGATATTGGAAGAGATTATGGCTAGATGAAAAAAATCTATTGTTTGTCTATCTTGACATGCTTGGAAGGAATAACTGATGAGATGAATACAAAAATAAACATCACTGACTAGAATAGTTTGGTTTTTTACATCCAATCAGACTTACATGTGAATGGCATAATGTCTACCTTATTTACAAAACAAAGCACAAATAAAAATAACACTCTCTTGGAAAGCAGGGTTGAAATCTTGGAGCCCGAGGTGAGTTCCCATAATGTATTAGTAATAGGTAGCCCAGCACAGATGGAAGCCTCAGGTCCAGTGATATTTACAGAACAGTTGTTGCTTAATCTGGTTGGTATTATGCCAAGAACAACCTTTTGTGAAGTTGTTGACTGAGCAAAGTGAGGCATAACACTCAACTCATTTCTCTGTTTATCTGTAAAGACCATATCCAATCAATTCCAAAATTTCAGGGAACTTCCTAGTAATCAATGGGATGAACCCTACTGATTTGATTGATACTTTCCTTAGCATTGTGTTCATCTCACCTGTCCATTTACTTGGTGTCATGTACTTCTGTACCAGATAGAGACTAGTCACAGAGCTTGCTTATACACACCAGACATGTTCATCATAAGATCCTTTAATACTCTGCCAGGTAGGGTTCGTTTAAATAAGGTATTTTACACAATGCCGCCAAGTGGCTGAACAGCATAGTACCATTACATTGGCCTTTGTATAAAGATGAGAATTCTGAGAGTATCTCCTGAAAACATGGAGTTGCTCTGGTGTGTAGCAGCTATGAAACTGTGATGTCTTTGTTTTCGTCTTTTTCACCTTTAAAGTAATTATTTTGTTCTCATAGTTACTGCAGCCTGCAACAGAGGAGACACATACACAAACACTGTTCTCTCTCAAAGACTCTACTTTGTTCTTTCTCATGGTGTTTTTCTCCTTAAACTAAAATGATGCATTTTAGACAGAAGGTATGTTTGCTCTTTATCAATGGGAAGGCAACAATTGTTCTAATCTTCAAATGTGTCAATTTTAATGTTCTTTTCTACATTAAAAAAATCCAAATTGGTAGGTTTGAATGCTTATGATCAGTGGGAAAGGCCATTCAAAATGAAAATTAAAAGTAAAAAACCAACCGTAATGCATGAAAGTGCCGAAGAGACCAAAGGAAGTGGGTATGAAGGGGCATGCCCTCACACTCACAGAGAGGCTTTTTATGCCTGGACAGAGGGAAGCTTAAAAACAGAAAACCTGCCACAGAAAGGGGTGGTGAACTGGAAGAGGGCAGCCCTGCCTCAGACAGCAGAGACAGGCTCACTAATAGGGAGACAGCAACAAGCCTCACTGCTCCAGAAGCTGCACGACCCAGCCTCAGAGCAGTATGCCCCACAGGGAGGGGCTGGAGGTAGACCCTTCTTTATTTTCCCACAGATGCCCATCTGCCATAAGGGAAGAAAGAGGGGAAAGGACTTTTCTTTTGTTTGCTTCAAGAACCCATTTAGGTGTTTGCCAGAGTGGGGAGAGAGAGGCTATATAAGGACTTGAAGCAGGGTCTGGAGGGAGCTTGAAGGGACTCCTCCCCCCTCCCACCAGAGGGGAAAGAAAGAAGCTTTCAATTTTTATTACCAAAAACTGCACTGGGAGAATTTTACATCTCTCCGTTTAGTTTTTGTTTTAAAAAAATAGAAAACTTGGTTACTAGTGATGCATCACTGAATGCCATAGTCAGGGAAGAGATCTGTGTAGAAAAAAATTTCTTACAAGAAAAAGTCTGACCTGATGCATTCATGAGATTTGACTACTTTTAACCTATTACTACATATAACTTTTAGAACCAGTTTGGAACCTAGTCCTGCACCCATTAGAGTCAGGAGCAAAACTTTTATTCTAGACCAAGGTATTCAGACACCAGGGTGATGGGAGTGGTATAAGAAGACACATCATGTATTTTCAAGCATGACAAAAATGGTTGATAAGCACAAATTACCATCTGGTGAGATGGACAACCACTCAGCAGGCCTTATTCTCCATAGCTGTGCACCTTGTGTATAATCATTTGCACCTGTGAAAAGTTGGTATATAAACTGCTACTAGCTCAGAAAAGTGGTGTTTTACACCCACCTTGCACAACTACAGATGACTACACAAGATGCAGTGCAATGGTATTGAAAACTTTACAATAAAGAATAAAATGAGTGAATAAAAGTTCACAATTAAGTGATATAATTCAATATCATATGGAGAAGAACCACCAGTGATTTTAAAGCAATTATGCCACTTTTAAAAAGAGCATTCGGCAAAACAGAAATCTGCTGCCACTCCTATTTTGTCTTTTCTGAGCCATATAGCTACTGCTGCTTAAACACACTCTGGCAAAACTGTAATACAGTGATCGACACATCACTAAGGGATACTGACATTTTTAAAAGGCTCTACTATTGCAAAATCACAGAGTGGAGTAGAACAAAGTTATCACATTTTGGCTTCAAATAAATACATTAAATATGCATTTACAGCTGCAATATCAAAACACCTGTTTTCTGATGCATTCTGTGATCCTTTAACAGACAGGAAACATTCAGAAGTACCATTACAGAATCTGGACACTATGGCAATTGGCTCCACAAAAATATCCAATGGTGTGCTGATTGCCCTTGTACATTTTAGCCAGTTATTGTGAAGACTCGATAGTATACCAAATCCTTCAGAGGTTTTGCTCCCAAAAGAGAACGTAAGTGAATAGTTGAAGAAATGTCACCATGAATTTGGATACTTTTTTTTTTTGACTGATGGGTGAGTAATAAAAGATCCTCTGGCACATCAATGTAAAAGAATATTGCATCATGCTTGGCCAGAATCTATTTAACTGTAATGCATTCTAGTTACTAAAAAGATTTTCCCTTAAATATAAGTGTCTTGTTTATAATAAACAGCACTAAACACTTCAGTGATGTCACAATCCACCGTTTTTGACATCTGAATTCTCCAGCATGAACTGGTGATCCAATAACAAAATATTGAGCTGTGGCATAACTAAGTAAACAAGGCAGGAGGAGCAGACTGAATAGAAAGGAGAAGTCTTATGCTTGGTCATAGATATGTTGTCAAAAAGCAGCAATGATGGGAAAGAACACAGAGAAAAATGAGTTTTATTTTAATTTGCCTCAGTGTTACACAGGAACATTTTAAGAAAGAGCTGTTTTCCTGTATTCTCTCTGCTGTCCCTTCTGCACTACAAAACAGGCTGAGGGAACTTAACTGTCGCAATCTAGGTCTGTGAATGTTTTACCAAACACAAAGGTTTTATTGCACAGGACACTCTATCAGCTCGCGTCTGACATTAAAACTCTTAAAGGAGCAAAGGAGCTGCTGCTAACAAGTCCAAAACTTGAGTAAGGAAAATATATTCTGTCTATGCTTGAAGGTGCAATAAGTGGGGAGGCATAGCTATGGCCTGTAGTCATGCCAATGGACTGACCATCAGTGTGAAATTCATGGGGAAAATGCAGCTTATTATATAAACCAGCAACAGATGAAGTTACTCATCCTTGCTATATCCAATTACAAATTCAAAGCACAAGTAGCAAGCATTTTTTCAATTTGAAGAAGTACTAGCAACATGAAAGGTAATTCCTTATGGGGGTAATTTCTTACCCTATCTAATTTGACTAAATGACTAGAAAACCCACTACAAATGCTTAAACTGTACACATTGTTCAGAAAGCAAATAAATACACTATTAAAAAATCCAATAAGACAAATTTACAAAATGTACTTTGTTCATTTATTTTTGCAACTGAAGCTTGGTTTTAATGGTTTATAATGGTACGTCACAGCATAGTGGCACCAGTAAATGTGTAATAGCATATTTTGTAAAAATAATGCAATCTTAGTAATAAACTGATCTAGTTGATCTAGCTAATCTGCTGAGAGGTGGAGCTAGAAAGCTTGTCTCTTTCACCAACAAGAGTTGGTCGAATAACAGCTATTATCTCACTCACCTTGTCTCTTTAATACCCTGGGATCCACACAGCTACAACAACACTCCAAATTTGGGTTTTACTTATCCCGACTTGCATGTTCAAAAAGCAGGCTCAGTGATACCATTTAAACATTTCCTATATTCTTAAAAATAGGTGGAATATATAAATGTTTTATTAAATTCAAGAATCTACCGACCAAAATCAATTGTAATATGGTTAAGTGTGAACACTCACCCAAATCACATTACATTCTGGCATCTGTACAGTGTCCGGCAATTCTTATATCCATGTCTCTGATCAAATCAAAGCATAGCAGCAGTTTGCACTTTACAGAAACATTTGCCAAAACCAGAGATTTTTCCAAGCTAATTACAGGTTTCAACCCCTATATTCTGTGGACATTCTATGAACCCTAAATCCATACACATACCTCCCCTGAGATCAATGAGAGCTCTACAGATCAAGAGCAGTACATTGCTTGATTAGTCCATTGCCTCTGAGGTTTTTTTAATTCATGTTTGCATGTTATTATTTATACAGTGCTATAAAAGTTCATGGTGCTTCAGAGACAAAGAAAAGACAATATAATCTCAAATTTGGCAGCCTGTCGGGACTGTAAACAGCCTGCATGAGGCCAGGGAGAATTTCACCATAATGGGCCAAGTGTTGGTCTGCCTCATGTGATTGCCCGCACACAAGGGAACTAGATAGTCTCTTCACCAGCCAGATCCCTACACCATTCTGTGGTAGAAAACAATCCCTGTAAAAAGCTAAAAGATCAGATACTTATGCTGGACCCCATCCCCACGAACCCTGCTGTTGGAGGACTGCTGGAGGTGGAATAGGGGGCCGTGCCATAGCACCGAGATCCCTGGGCTGCCTAAGTAATGCTAAGGCTGTTACAGCTAGGGTGACCAGACAGCAAGTGTGAACAATCGGGACAGGGGGTGGGGGGGGGGGGGGGGGGGGTAATAGGAGCCTATATAAGAAAAAGACCCAAAACTCGGGACTGTCCCTATACAATCGGGACATCTGGTCACCCTAGTTACAGCCCCTGGACAACCTAGAATCAGGAGGGCACAAATGTGGCTTAAAGTCACAGCCTGCCCCTGGCCTGGACTTTCTGTGGTGCCCCTCCAGGTGGTGAAGAACAGAATCTGACCCTGCATCTTTTCTTATATTGTACATTCTCAAGTCTTGACATAGGAGGGACTAAAAAAAATCCTGGTGAAGTCTGATTTATAACAATGAAGTCCTAAAAATGTTTTTTATATAATTAGAACTATACTCATCTACTCTTCCTATTTCAGTTCTCTGTTTAACCAGTTTCTGACTCCAGTCACTTTTATGTTACGTATTACTCGGATCTGACATCACCAAAGCAGATGAAGCTTGAAAAGTCTAGATGAGCCATGTTGTGTGTTGTTTTGTGACACACACACTGACACACACACACACACACACACACAATGTGGACAGGATTTAGTACACCTATTTTAGCTATTTTTTATCAGACATATTTAATACTTAAATATTTCCTTGTGTTTAGCACTTAGTGTGTGGGAGGGGACAATAATCTGCATGCGACCTTCCAAAGAAAGCCTCATAATAAACTTTGTTGTTTCAGATAAATCTGAAATATGAAAATATGCCTATTACACTCTCCCAGGCCAAAACACACTTGTGGAAGTTTTAAGAGAGATCAGGGGAAAACCACTCACCTCTATTAATACTTAGTTGCCAAATCCTGTAGACTACTCAAAAAAAATTCCTACTAATGTCAATGGAAATGTTGCCTGACTTGAATCTCTAATAATTTTATTCTAAATGAGCCTGGCCCATCAATTCCTTTAGGTTGCTAGACAATAATTCAAAATGCAACATAAAATCAGGGTGTCTGACAAGGTAGAGGGGAGAGGATACAAAGGGACAACAGTGGTCATTTAAAAATAAATTTGGGGAAGAAAAGTTGTGAAGAATAGAAATGGAGAAGGCCAGACTGAGAGGGATGTCTCTGATGAAACAGGTGCGACATACTAGGGCCCACCACAGGAAAGGCATAATTACAGCCCAACCTAAACTCGAAGGTGGTGTCAGTCAGCATGAGGTTCAATGAAGAGATTTTAAAAGAGCCAGGCCCTGCACAGGCTTATAAAACAGGACTAAACAAAAGCCTGCCCACTTTATAGTCAGCCTATGTAAAAACTGCAGAGTTGGCTTAATATGAGCATGGTTGATCAAGCCAGTGAGCAGATGTACTTCTGATGTACTTCTGGAGTCTGAACTGATTCCAAACTCTGGAGAAACCCTGCTGGAAGTCCTGCTAAGAGTGAACTATATTAATCAAGTAATAAAGGTATGTGTTGCTTCTCTGAGGTCATCACAAGAAAAGGGTCAGCATATGCACAACAGTTAGTGTAACCACAGAAATACAGACTAGTATTGCCACCTATTATCAACGTAGCCTGACACTTCTCACACTCCTGACAATGACCTTTTTCAGTTGCTCATAACTTTGCCAATCTTTAACTGTTTGGCCTGAAATTTCCCATGCAGATGTCTGCCTGAGGCTAAATTGTTGGGGGGCGGGGGGGGGGGGGGAATTTCATCCAAAATGGTTCAGTCATTTCCAAGATCAAGGATACGTTGTTTTACCTATGGGAGAAAATTCTGACAACCTTTATAATAAGTGGTGTACCAGCCCTATTTATAACAACCCTAGCTCTCCTTTAAAAGGCTACAGTCAAATGTGACATGAAGGTTCTTAATCGGACTCACTACCTCCAGACAAGTCCTTTGAAAAAACATGGACATGAAGGAAACAAGAACATTCTCGTAACCACAATCTCGAAGAACAATCTCCATCCACCAGAGAGAGAAAACTGGCAGGACCCACAAGACAAAAGAAAAACATTTGTGTAATTTTAATCACAGATCTCACTTATCAGCAAAAGTTGTGCATCGCCACCTTTGCACTTCTCCCTCTTATATCAGGTGAACACTAGAAGATAGTTCTAAACACATCAGCAGTAAGTCACTGTGTAGCAATACTTGGCACTTTTTTAGTGGCTTCTAAGCCCTGGTCTACCTAACTACATTGCTCAGGGCTGTGAAAAACTTCATGCCCCTGTGCAGCGTAGTTAGGTCTACCTAACCCCCAGCCTGTACAGTGAGGTCGATGGAGGAATTCTTCTGTTGAGCCAACTACTGCCTCTCGAGGGGGAGGATTTACTACAGCGATTAAAAACCCATTCCATTATTGTACTGTCTACACTACAGCACTGTGTCGCTGTAGTGCTTGTAGTGTAAACGTACCCTAAGTATCTCAAAACATTTTACATTCATAAGTGAGCTAAGCCTTAAAACACCGATTTTTTTCTACAGGTAGGCAAACAGTTAGGTTAAATAACTTGCCACGGGTCACAAAGCAAGTCTTTGGCAAAGTCAGAAAAAGAACCAGAGCTCCTGGGTCTCAGTTCTGTGCTTGAATCGTTAGACTCATCTTTCATGACTGAAGAACTGTTATAAAACTGCATGAAGATCATTTGATGAGGTGTGAACATCTTCATATTGCTAGAGCCCTGCAGATGTGCGGATATCTGCTTTATATCCGCGGATGCGGGCCTTTGTCTCCTCATCTTTGCGGATTGTGGATCGGATGCGGATTCAAATTTTTTTATCTGCATGTGGCGGGCTTTGCACCTTGTCGCCCCTTTGTTTCCAAGGGGGGACGAGGTTAACCCCGCCTCCCTGCGCTTATGGCAGTTCGACTACCTCCCTGGTAGTCAGGGCCGTCTGGCCCAATGGTCAAAGTCCTTCTAAATCCCCTCCCCGGGGGATCACGGGGCCTAGCGGCCGGAGTCCATCTATCTCCTTCGAGTTACGAAGGGGGTGGGTGAAGTACGTCTCCACACTGATGGAGACTGGGGTTCAGAGACCCCCGGTAGGGGAGCCCGGGGCCCACCCGCCTCCACCGGGCTCCGACCCAGGGCCCTGTCTTTAACAGCGTGGTCCTCCCCGGGTCAGCGGGGAATCCTACCGCAACACGCTGCCCTTAGAGTGGTGGGAGATACCACTCCCTTCCCTTCCCTGGGTCACTTCCTACCCCTTCTCCGGATGTAGCAGTCCCTGGCTCCTCAGGGTCTTCAGATTCTTCAGCCCCCAATGCTCCCTGGGGTTCTGACAGCTGCCAGTCTCTGGTCCTACTTCCCGGTCTCTCAGTTCCCTCCTGAACGAGGTACTGCTGCTGCTCCTGGGCTGGAGCTTCTGCTGGGCTTCCTCCTCCCTCAGCCGCCAGCCTTGACTGAGCAGCTCTGCAGGCTTTTATACTTGGCTCCCGGTTGGAGCATGCCCAGCAGAGCCTCAGGGGCGGGACTTCCTCTACCAGCAGGGAAGGGTTAATCCTCTCAATACCAGTGCGGGGCCAGCCTGCCCCGTCACACTGCACAAGGGTCTAGAGCAGTGATTCTCAAAGGAAGTCTTCAGCCCACTGGTAGTCTGTGGTTTCAGGGGGTCCACCTATGGGGCTGCAGCCCAGTGAACCAATGCCCACCACAGGGCTAAAGCCCAGAGACCCACAGCGGAGGAGCACCAGCGCTTGGGACTTTAGCCCCAGGTGTGGGAGGGGAGAGCGCTGGGCCTAAACCCTCAACTCTGGCTTCTCCTCTCCCACTGACTGCACGGTGAGGGTCTGACAGGAGGCAAGCCACCGTGATTGTAAGTGGGGCTTGGGGCACTGGTTTCTCCATGCGGGCTCTGCTGGCATGGATGAGTGCAGTTAACATAGTCCAGCAGACCTACCCGGAGCAATTAGAGAGCAACATGCATCCTATGGCGTGGGCGGTGAATCCAGCAATGTCCCAACCCACTCAAAAGTGCTGTTTCTTACCCCCTATCAGACCACTGCACAGTCTGTGCATGTGGCACAGAGTAGTGGAGAAGAATGTCCCCTTGGCCTGTGGTGCCATTTGCTGTGTTCATGTTCCCGAGTGCAAATTTTACACACAGACATACACACATATATATAGATAGACATGTGCATGTTTGCAAAATTAGTAGGTTTAAGCCTGAATTAGTAATTTCATAATTACATGTAAAAATCAGGAGGGTTATGGAAAAATAGGGAGGATTGGCATCTCTGGTTTAGCTCTTCTGTATGTAACAGTCTACACTGAGATCATGTTGATATAACCAACTTTCTGTTCAGATTCTTCTCATGTAAGTTTCAAAAGACACCTTGTGATTTATAAAGAGAGAACTATTGTTTGACCAGGAATTGGGTGTCTTTATTTAACAGAGAGACAAGAGGGGTGAGGTAATATCTTTTATTGGACCAACTTCCGTTGGTGAAAGAGACAAGCTTTTGAGCTTACACAGAGCTCTTCTTCAGGTCTGGGAAAGGTACTCAGAGTGTCACAGCTAAATACAAAGTGGAACAGATTGTTTAGCCTAAAGACAAGAGTTATTTGTGACATAGTATCATCTGGAACAAACTGCATGTTGGGCCCAAGCCTATGAGATGCTGAGAGCCTTCTTCAAGGTGCTAAACACCCTCAACTCCAATTGAAGTAAATGGCATTAAAGTCTTCACTTCCAGCTCAAATCACTAAAGGATCAGTGGAAGCTGGGTGTAACAATTAAGCAAACCAGGCTTCCTGGGTAGATCTTTAGCTGGTGTAAATTGGTGTAGCTCTATTGACTGGCCTGCTATTTGTAGCATGGACCCAGTGTGGATTTTGCTGCATTTTTCTTCTCCTTTCTTTCCCACTACAAAACAATTCTGAGTAGGAGCAGATGCTGTCATATGCAAGCAAGAATTCCTATTTGGAAGATGGTTAAAGTAAAATCAGGGGATTTAGAAATTACCAAAGTCCTTTGACATTTCCTTGATGCTACTTCTTGCCAATCAAAGCAGTCCAGGTGCTTCTTTTGAAGTAGCTAACCTCACCAACAAACAGAAGAATATTTAGGAAATTTATTGAGGGGTTACCATATGGAGTTTCTTGTCCCACACATAGGCATAACCCAGATAAAGGACCACCTGGTTCATAATTTACATTTCACCAAAATTTTTCTATTTATCTTATACAGTCTTATCTGTCTCTATTGATGTTATTGACCATTTAAGTATTTTATTGTGTAATCATGTGCCTCTCTGGTAAAATATAATCATATGTTGTATCTTTTGGAAATACATTCCTGTCATTTTGTTGGCTTGCCTATGGACACTGTGAAACTTGCCATTGGTGTTCTACACTTGTCTATTTTGAACTCAGAGGTAGTTAGTATTAATGTGACAAATGTCACTGTCACAGCATGTCATTACAGTTCTTGCTGTTGACACTTGGGTCTTCGCCCATGAAAGCTTATGCTCCAATATATCTGTTAGTCTGTAAGATGCTACAGGACTCTTTGTTGCTCTTGCAGATCCAGACTGACACAGCTACCCCTCTGATACTTGTGTCTATTCTTCATTCATTTCCCCAGAGAAAGCTGTCTCTATTCTCCTTTCCATTTTTTAGGATGACAAATCAATGGTAGGTCTTTTGGTAATTCACTATAGTTAGGAAAACTTCTCATAGCCAGTTCCTAAATATTGCAGTTTTGCCCATGTATTTATTATAATTTTGATGGTTCCACTTCTTGTCTGTAAACCAAAAGTACATCTCTAGGACTTTTACTTGACTTACATTTTTAACAAAGAGACTCATTAATATAGTCAAAACATCACTTAACATGCGGCATTATAACATACTGCTAATATTTCTCATATACAACAACACCAACTTACATTCTAGTTGGCCAGACTATGCAATTGAATACAACTGACAGTAACAGGGACACAAAAACAAGTATGCACAACTTCAATGAAGCCCAGCATGGGTAAGTCTTGGAGAAACAGAGAAAGGTTATTTTGTAATTTAAACTAGAAAAGCATATTGTGAGGCTTCTTACATTAAAGTTAAAGCTATTTGGAACATATGTGAAAGAATACAGTCCTTGGGACATGTCATTCAATTCCAAAATGAAAAAAGGGCAAGAGTATCTCTGCTGGATAGGTGAATATCCTTAAAGCAATAAACTTGTATTTGCCTGTCCACAAGAATAGTAGCCACAAAATCTAACTATTTTAGGTTGAATCAGGGAAAGGAGAAGATTAACCTGGGTCAACACAATTTCTTACACAAAAGAAAAACAGAAGAAAATGGCATTTATTGTTTCTTTGATTCAAGAAATCTTTGAAAGACAATCTATTTCCACTTACCAGACAACCATAATAAAAGAGAATGGTGCATCAATTAGTCAATATCAAAAGAAAGTGAATTAACAATACAACAGATTCTATAAGTTATAGTACATTACTTCCATATTTACTCACCTTGAGCATAGTCTTGGTCAAAGGGATAGCAGCATAAAGGAATATGAGCCAAATGTTGCTCTCAGTGTAAATCTGGAATGCCTCCATTGATTTCTTAATCTGAGTGTGACTTAGAGAAGAATATAACCTTTTGTAACAATCTAGCTTTAGTTTTATCTTTAATGTAGAAAGTTGGTTGATGCCTTAAGGACCTTTTCAACACCTTTGGCCTTATCAGTATGACTTTTGTGGAATTAATATTAAAATGTATTGAACCTCTACAACCAAATACCAATTTTCATCCCAGGTCCCTTTTTCATGGTTAAAAGAGTTTCTTTAGATTGTAATTAATCATGTAAATACCTCTTAAATGTCCCATCATCACAGAGGATTATTGGTTCCAGTACCATGATAACATTAACAACTTTCAAAAGTCTTGGTTATTGCATAATGGTGATAAATAATCATTTCTATAAGGTAAAATCTTAATTTTAAAAAGCCCTTCTCAGTATTGGTGTAACTTCACACTGTATTTCTCTTGTTATAATTTTTCCAATTTAAACTGTTCATTTTTTTTTACAGTAAACTGTTAGCTCCCACAGCATTTGTCTTATGAGCAATGCTGATTGGTTCACAGGGTGCTAGGGAAAGCACCATATTTTAAGGCTACAGTACTGAATCTTTCAGTTTAGTGTTGGTGCAGGCTGTGGCAGTCTGATTTTGCATGTTTGCTTTTCTTTTTTTTTGAGCTGCAGACTTCAAGGGATTGATGAAAGTGTGTAGGCTGGTTTGGAAGCGAGCCATGACTATTCCACACATCACTGTCTCCTGAATTAATGCTGCACATCGGCAGATATCAATGTCAATTACTAGGGAAATATATATTTATAAACAGGAAGCACACGGCCAAATCCTGATAACCCAATTGCACAGACCATGAGTTGGCTAAGGCTTGTGTGTGAGATCGGAGGTGGAGGGATAGGGGTGTGAATCGAGGGCACTGAATCCTTTCTCCACCTGCACCACGGAATTGCTCAGTGGTTGCTACTGCATCTTCCGAGCTGCAGCAGTCTACATGTGGTGAATCTCCCCTTCATCTGGAGGTGAGGGTACTGGATCCACTAGCCCCACCTGGAGGAGTGTGGACCCCATGCACCGGCTCCTGGTACACTGCCCCACCATAATGTACAGATAGCACTAGCATCCAGGCCCTCTACACCTGGGGGCAGGATTTCCCCAGAGCTGTTTGTCTGCATCAGCACGCTACAGATATTTTAATTGTTGTAAAGCTCTTACTGCTGGTTGTGTGACAACATTGTAACCTGAGGTTTCTCACTCATTGGTCCAGAGAAGTGCTGTAAACTGTGGACCACATCGTCTGTTCTTTGTTCAAAGAACTCTCCCATTGTGGTGTTTTGCCTGAGTTAGGAGTTCAGAAGCAGCAGCCCTTGGTAACACTTAACACAGCTCTTTTTCTCTCCTTTCTCAGAAACTGGCCATGAAGTGGGTTTTACAACACCTTCTGATGAAGCTCTTTGTCTCCCTTTCTTTCTTCAGGGTGATTTTGTGAAGAGCATGGGGGAAAAACAGCTCAGAACAAATGGTTGGGTGAACTCTCCGTGAGAACAGCATTGTAAGCAATATTATGAGTTACAAACCTAAAGATATACAAATAGTGAACTGTTGCAGTGTAAATTTTAAGGGATGTTAATCTTATACCTAGAATACACAGCATTCTGCATTTTAATACTGCATATCATACTGGACTATATTTTGGACCTCAAATTAAGTCATGCATGCATCCTTTTAGCCACACAACGTTCCTGGCAGGGCCACTTGGGGGGGGGGGGGGGAAGGGGGAGAGGGCAGAGGACCTTGGGACCCCTTTTGAGAGGCCCCCAAACTGAGGGGTATTGCGATGGGTTGTTTCACCACTCGGGTTTGCCATGCCCCACCCCTCCATCATGACAGAGGGGCCGCCGCACCAAATTTGAGTGAATGGTGCTGCGACACCATGTGCCAAGTTGCAAGGCCTGGAGCAGGGAGTTGGGCCCAGCCCAGTGGGACAGGAGTCACTGCTGGGAGGTGAATGTGAGGCAGGCTTGCTCTTCCACCCACACAGAGCATCCCTTCAGTGGTAATTTTGGAAGGGTGGGGAGCACCAGTTTCAGATTTTTCCCTGGGCCCCCAAAAACCTCTCTGTGGCCCTGTTTTTTGGTACCAAAAAACAAAACAAAACCCTTACACAGAGAATTGGTTGCATAGACATGGTCATTCCTTCCAGTTATATGTATTTTGCCTCAATTAATCAATGGCATTTTTTAACACATACTCTTCATTATTTGCATCACAAGCCAAAAAGATGAGGCATACTGAGAGGAATATGTATTAATACTTTTGTTGAGCTGTGGACAATTGATTTCTGACAGCTGAGTTGCATCAGAAATGCACGGGACACTGTTTTCCTTAATGTAATTTGGCCACGTGCATACTCAGGGTGGCGAGCCCTCCGCGCCGCTTGCACCGCCTTGGCTACGCTTTATTTTTAGGATGCTTGTTGTATAAGACATACACAAAAGGGAGTGCACAGTGGCTGAGCTTTTTGGACAGCCCCCCACCTTGTTCCCCAAAGATGGTAATTTTAGACACTCCCTGCCCTTGCTAGCCTGGGTTTTTTTGCCCCACTCTAGCAATAAAGATTGAATGAAGGCCTGTGAACCCTGTTGGCCCCGCCCTGCTATACCTGCATCAGATGTCAAGTGTAGAGAGTGGAGTTAAAAGGCGAACGCCCAGCTCAGATTGGGGCTGACCAGAGTTTTGTTTCTTGGTTGGTGTGGGATGTTTGGGTTCAGCTGTGAGCCAGAGACAACTTGCTGCCTGGATGAAATGACCAGCCAAAGGGAGACTGAACAAAAGCAGTGACTGCATGAAGATAAGCCCTGAGTAGAAAGTGGATCCTGCTAGAGACTTTCTTTCTTTCTCATTCTCTTTCCTTCCAATCCCAGCTTCTTCTCTTTGCTTGAGACAAAATTCTTATTTTCAACTCCCTCTCTGTACAAGGTACAGTCAGTTTTACTTTAGCCACCTCTTCTCCAAGGACTGTCAAAGCTCTCTCACTTAACAGAACTAATTTTATTGCTTGTGTAAGGTACTGGGTTCACCACACTAAAGAGGAAATTCCTCTATGTATCCAGGAACCTGGAACAGCCCAGGGAGCAATGGGGGTGAGCTTTGCACACTACCTCACCAATAAACTTACTTAGAGGGGTAACAAGATGTTTATTCTCCCTGCTGCTGAAAGTGACAAGTGTGATTGTAGCTTTTGTGATGTCTCCTAGGAACTCTATGCCCAACAGATGAAAATGGCACTACCAAATTTCAAGTGCTGTGAAAAGCCCTCAGACCTCTCTATCAATTGCTTGAGTCATCCAGGCCCCTAATCAAAAATTATGTCAGCTATTTCTTTCTAAAGAGAGAGTCACTTCTGAAAATAGCTACTATAAATCAGACTTTGCAGCGGCTGCAAAAATTCTCTATGAAAACTTTTCATTCTCTTATTTCTTACAGCTACTAATCTAACATAAAACACTAGTCATTTGGGGTATTAGCCTTATTTCCTCCTTTGTTTGTTTATTCAAATCCATATATTAAAAATGTATTATATTTTACTATTATATTTCAGCTTATTAACCTTGTTTTCATAAGCAAGTGTGGTCTAGTGACTGAGGATAATTAGGATTCCTTGGTTCTATGCTGTTTTTCCACTGACCTGCTGCATAATCTTTGGCCAGTTGTTTCATGTTACAGTGCCAGAACAGTTAAGAATTTGTAAAATGGGTATTTAAAAAAACCTCACGGAAGCACTATGAGGGTAATTAACATTTCCAGTGAGATTTGAGGGCCTCCTAGGAAAAGTACCATGTACGTTTGAAGTATTATTTTTGGTGTTTAATAAAACTGTTTGTTTTGCTTATAATACCTTATTTACAAACACTTCCAGTTTCCTATTCCTTCTGGATCAATTCCTGGGCTGTGGTATGGATGTAGTTAAATTGTCTGAGCTGCTGAGAACGCCATATCTGTAAATCCTGCCCTCAATGAGGGGTGATACATTACTGCACCACTAGCCAGCAGACTAGAGAATGCTTTAGGGCTCAGTGACAGTTCCTCCCGTTTCTCCCCTCTCCCTCTACGGGAGGGAGCAAGTTACCTTTTTGTGAAACAGCTTGCTCACCTCTGTGCACCCAGCCAGCTACTCTGTGTTACCAGATTGGCCCGTTACTTTGGGGTATGCTCATTTATTAGGGTTACTTTTCTGGGGGAGGAGGGGTTCTGTACTTCTATCAATGTACTGCTTGTGTCACTTGTGTTCTCATACAGAGCTCCACTTCTCTCTTCTGCAAGTTCCCTCCCAATGGAGCTACCCTGCAGGACCTAGGTTCCCCGCTGGGTTCCTCCAGCCCTAGAATCAGATGAACACACACATTAACAGAGCACATCTGACCAGACCGGGTCAATCAGTTGAACCCTTTTATGTCTCTGAACTCAGCAGGCTGGGTCGAGCAGCACTTTCAAGCTGTCACTCTCAGATGCCACGGGCACCTCACCGGAACAGAGTATGCCTGAGCAGGCTGGGTCGAACAGCACTTCCAAGCTGCCACCCTCCTATGCCACAGGTTCAGCACGTCCCTATTCCCACTTTCACGTTCTGGTAGTAACCCACTTAATGAGCAAACACCACAGGATTTTTGGGCACTACAGGGATCTTTAGCTTAGGTCAGTGGAGTGTTGCTGCAGAGCGAATGGGGATGCCAAAAACACGAGAGAGTGAGGGAAGCAACCAGCTTAACCATAAAAGTTATTTATTGCCAGGTAATAACCATACAAGGGGAGCCAAACAAACAAAACAGTTATAATATTAAATCTAACTTAAATTTGATTATAAAAGTCAGATTCAGAAAACTATAACTGATCACACAAGTCACGGGTAGAAAGTTATACCTTGGGGGAAGAGAGTGAGAGAGAGAGTGGGAGAGTGTTGGGTTCTCACCACTCCGTGAAGCTTGAATCGATCGGGGGTTCCCAGGCAGTGGTGGTAACTGAGGGTCCGGAGTGCTGGAGACAGGCAGAGCCCCCAGCACGATCAGTCAGGAGAAGATGAAGTCTCAATGGAACTGATGCAGATTTTGGATCCAAGCATCAGAGCACTTACTTGAACATGGGTAGGGGTTTTCGTAGGAAAAGAACAATGGTTCAAGGAAGAACACTAGATTTGTTTCTGGGTAAACTGATGGCTCAAGGGAGTATGCTGAAGTTGTTTTATTCAGGCTAAACAATAGGAACTGCTCATTCCTGGCTATGGGTGGTGGTCCTTCCAGGGAGCTCACAATACAATTAGGCAGCTTCAGTATTTTGGATACCAATAAAGGATTTATTACTAGAATTGGTCTGAGAACTACTGAGCTGGGTGTGTGCAGGTATGTGTTCATTAACATCTGGAGCAGAGATCCCCTACGTTGCAGTGCTTCCCTGCTTTTCTGGTCCTAGAGTTCAGGCGGTTCTTGCCTTGGAATCTCTGTTCTCCATTCTGTATGCTAATGGGGATGCCTCCCTGTCCCATCCTTGATGCCAATGAGGCTAGGGGAGTTTCCTTAATCCTGTCACCCTTGTCTGGAGGGGTTTAGGTGTGTCTGCCACTGCCTTTTCATTGCTTTTTGTAAGTCTTTCTTCTGAGCAGTTTTGGTTCAAGCAGAGACTGGTGGGGAGGGTCCTTTGTGAGTCAGACAGGCTGGATACTGCGCCCTGGTTCCCCAAGAACACAAAGCCGACAGGTAACATCTGGATAGTGAAGAGGGGTGTGAAGCCAGGGCTCCTCCCACTTCCTGTCCCATTTGCTCAGAAAGCAGTACATAGAACAAATAAACCCTGCTTTACACGCTGCAGCCAGAGAGGCAATAAGAGCCTGTCTGAAGAAGGGAGTAAGGCAGAGGCCTACTCCCCTACCCAGTCAAGTAAAGGCTGTGACAATCTAGCCCTCGGTGTCTATTTTGAGCCAAATTGTGTTCACTTTACTCCTGCAAGTATTCTCCTTGAAGTTGGAGGAAGGGATAGCTCAGTGGTTTGAGCATTAGCTTGCTAAACCCAGTGTTGTGAGTTCAATCCTTGAGAGGGCCATTTAGGGATCTAGGGCAAAAATTGGGGATTGGTCCTGTTTTGAGCAGGGGGTTGGACTAGACGACCTCCTAAGGTCCCTTCCAACCCTGATATTCTAAGTTAGTGAGATGACTCATGGAGATGGCAAGCAGGATTTGGCCCTTTACATACGGTTCATATTCAAGGTCTATATTTTTAATGATGCAATTTCATGGATTTTTCCCACTTTCAAAATGGAAGAACTCTCTTTTCCAGGCAAGAACCCAGGAGCCTTTTGATACTAAAAATGGTTAAACACTACTTATTCTTAACTGGGCAACACAAACCACACTAATTTGGCTCAGTAGCTGAATCTGTTCACTTGTGCATATACAGATGACATGTTTTGTTTTCAAATAACACAAAGTATGATTATATTTTAAACTGTACAACATGTGGATGCTTGCAGGTTTAGTTTCCTAGCTTCTCAGCTGGAACTCCGAGGATATAAATAATGATGCAATACTATTTAAGTCTTTCAAAGTTTCATATGAACAGTTTTATTTATGCATGTACAATGTTACCTCACTGCAATCATGTACTAAGTAAGTAGCAAAATGATATTGTGGGTTGGGTTAAATCTCATTGAAGCTGGTAGGTGAAACAGTTATCCTTCATTCAGGATAAATGTAAGAAACAATCATAGAATATCAGGGTTGGAAGGGACCTTAGGAGGTCATCTAGTCCAACCCCCTGCTTAAAGCAGGACCAATCCCCAATTCTTGCCCCAGATCCCTAAGTGGCCCCCTCAAGGATTGAGCTCACAACGCTGGGTTTAGCAGGCCAGTGCTTAAACCACTGAGCTATCCCTCCTCCTCAAATAAGCTTCTTTATGGAACCAAATAGCTGAAACAATAGACGCCTCCACCCCAAATCACAGGCACATATTGCTGCCCAAAATAAAGGCACAGGCAAGACTGATCAGAAACGGAGCCCTGTGGGCAAAGGGGTTATGCTGGATATTTGGAGGAGGTGTCAGAGAGAAGCAGCAGAAAGCCAAGGATACAGCCACAAAAGAACTAGTAGCATGCTCCCTGGAAAAAGGCTAACAGAGCTTTTGAGCTAAATGCTGGCTGAAAAGGGATTTGGAACTGTAAACAAAGAAACTCTTCTGTTTGATTCCAGTTGTGCTGTACATTCTTTGTAATGAAACAGGATTCTGTCAAAGAAATACCTGGCTCATCAATTTCTCCTCCTTACCAAAACAACCCGCAGGCTCCTGAAAATTGGTTAACTACTCAGGCCGAAAACGGGTAACAATAACATAAAGTGCCATAGTTCTCTGATAAGCCAGTGCCAAAACAAGGAGAGTTACATCTTTCCAATTTCACACTTTCAATGGACTTCCAGAACAAATGTGGTCAGATTTCAAGTCAAAAGATCATCTTTCCCACAAGCTCAGTCTGGGATCTTTCTGACATATTTAATACAGAAGTAAGTGATTTTCACTTATTTTTCTGACCACAACTGCATTTAAAGCTGAAAAGCCTAAGTATGATGAAGTGTTTAACATAAAACTTCAAACAATGGAAAAAAATTAGACCACAAACCAAGGTTTATTAGTATTTTTATTTTACAACAAACATGACATTAAAAGCTGTTTGTGACATTCAGATTTATTATACAATTAAATATTAATGAGAGCTAATCAAACTGATTTATTGCACATGAGTGCCCCTTTCTCAGCCCCTCCATTGTACCTCCCCTACTCCCTACATGTGATAGAACTGCAACTGGCCAGAGAAAGGTACCCCCGTAGCGTGCTGATTGTGATCTGGAGCCTCTGAACTCAATGCTTTTGTGAATCTTTTGTTCTCAGTGGGGGAGTGGACGTAGTAGATCTGCGTGAGACAAGGGACTAAACTCCTGAGGAGTTACAGAACATATCTGTGTTACTGCATGACTCTGCCTGACTTCTCTGAATCTGCTTGTAGTGGGGCAGCTGCCCCACTCCAGTTGGGGGTCAAAGCAGCCCTGGAGAGGGCTGCAGCTGGGAAAAGGAGTGAAAGGCTAGGCTGATTGGGGAGGCAGCCACAGCTGGGGCCATGCCCCGATCAGGCCACAGCTAACCCTAAAAAAGGGCTGTGAGCCAGGAGGAGAGGAGTCTTACTCTAGCCCTGGAGTGGGAAGGGCTAGCTGCCTGGGAGCAAGGTACCTGAAGTGGAGCTGTGCGGCGGAACGGCAAAGGGAGCTCCAGCCTGGTAAATCCCCCAGGCTGCAGGCCTGACAGGAAGACCTAGAGAGGTACTGGGTTGCAAGGGAAAGCAGCAGGTCCAAACCCCCCTTGCCAATGATGAGTGGCCATTACACTACAGTCTGCCCCAGTGAACAGGGGCTAGGTGATGACTTGAAGTAACCACTGAGGTGAGGTGGGCTTAGAGGGTTGGGGGTTCCCCTGTGAGGGGAGACCCAGAGTGTGGACCCAGAGAGTGGGGGGACTGCTGGGGCAGAACCCCAGGGTAAGGGGCACAGGGGTCTGGGAAGGACACAGTGGCAGGTGAGACACTGGCCTGCAGAGGGTGCTCCAAATGCTGGAAAAGAGCTAATGCCCAGACAACCAGCAGAAGGTGCCGTGCCAGTGAGCCCTCACCTCACTACACTGCTACATACAATTCATCTTCTGTCCTCCACAGAGGTTCTGGGCTGCATTAAGAAACATTTATTTTGGTTAAAATCAATGTGGCCTAACTTGTGTCCTGTAGGATATTATTGGTGATAGATTGTGGTAACTGACAATGAGGAAGCCCAACCATCCTATAAGTACAATTAAAGTCACATCTGCTGCTCTACATGCATGTTGTGCAAGAAGGACCAAATCCTGTGCTCCTTACTCATGCAAGTAGCACCACTGATGAATCTACATGAATTACGTGAGACAGGGGCACAGGATATGGCAAAAGAAGGTCACATCGGGAAAGCAAAATGCACCATCAGCTCTCCCTGGCTTGTTTGTTATGAAAACAGTCTGACACTGTTGGATATGGCACAGCTTCAAAACATAGATACAAATGTTTTCTATAAAAACTTGGGTACTCAAAGTAAGGCTGGTGCTAGAGCTTGGGTAATGACCCATGGAGTTCCCAGGTAGTTTTCAGAGAAATCCTCACCCTTCTCTCTATTTGTGGACTTTGGCCTCCCAAGACATGGTCTGAAATCAGAATTAGAGGCAGAAAGTGCAACTCTGTCCTCTAATAGCATCCAAAATCCAAACCAATACATGCCAGTGCAGCCCACAAAAGCCTTGATACCACTGCCCAATTTCCCCCTAATGTGACCTTTTGTACAGGTTAGTTAGGCTTGTGTTAACCTACATTGGACTTGGGGCAGGGCATGTTATCCTCCCAAGGAAACAGTGCAAATAGATATTTCTAAACTATAGGCTTGGAACATGCTTCCCAACAAATGGACAGCCTGGATGCAGAGGTAACAACGCCTCTTTATAGCACTCGTGCCTCTAAAAAGTTTTGTTAAAGGAAATAAGGTTAATGATAAAAGGTTGGAAATGCTTGAAAATCAGATAAAATTAGTAAGTGTGTGTTAGGAGTCTGCCCATAAGGGCAGAACTGTTTGTACTTCCTTTATGGAAAAACTTAAAATTAAGGAAGATCCACTATTCTCTGAAAGTTGTGATAAGCTAGTCTGCTTAGGTGGGTGGTTGGTTGGTTTTTTAAAGTGTAGACTTTTTAAAATTCTATTCCCCCTTCCCCTGGATTATGGGGAAAGAGGCTCTAAGGAGAATTACAGCTGACCGCTGTATTATCTTTTGTATTCTCTTTTTCTCCATAGACCTTACAGAGTAAAGCTCCAGTACAGATAGAACGGGAGCAACTTCTTCTTTTATTAGGACTTTTTTTTAAAAAAGAAAAACCTTATTCAGTTTTCAGGACCCTTCCTCTTCCCATCACCCCCCACGCCCATGTGTATGGAGTGAGTGGCTGTGGAGCACGAATGTAAATTTACAATTCACCCTTTTCATAAATTCAATACCATTTCCTATCCCTGGATCCTTAAGAGGGTAAAGACATCTTTTCTTCTTTTCCCAGCTGTACTATTCTTTTATGCTCCGAAAATGCAATGCTGTGGCTAACTGAGCGTTTGAGGTCAGTCCGAAGCTAACAGCTCCTTGAAACTTGGTGCTTCTAATGGTTTGTGCATGAACAGAAAGGACTCCTGTCTCCTGTAAACTTCAATAGAGCAGGAGTTCCCTCTACCTGGTCCTCTCTAGTGCTAAGCATCCCAAAGTGACTCTGTAATTGCCAAGAAAACAAGTGACCACGTGTGTGCTTGTGAGCTCTCAGAGTGAAAACAATACAGCACTGGTTGCAAGTGAGAGGTTTCAGTTAAGACCCATCTCTATAATTATCAGCTAATCATCACACAGAAGGATAAAAGCACTAACCTGATTCAATTATGTCAAGTTCCTGGATGTGGGTTCTCATCTTTATTTTATCACAGTCACCTGACAGACAGAAGAATGGAATGTAACCAATAACACAATGAAATGAAAGTATTAAACTATATACAAAATGAATATCAAATCAGTAAAGGGAAACTTATCTCACAAACATGTGGTGTCTTGCAAAATCCTTTGTCAGACGTGCTTGAGACGTGAGAGGAATCATGGAGTCTGCAGTCAAAAAAAGTATGTCATGCTAAGCTATCCTAGTTGTGTGGTAGTTTCAGATAGCATCAGATAACTTGGTTTGAAGTGGGTAATGAGTAACCCACATCACTTGGTCCCCACAGAAAAATAAAGTAATTGCAAAATATTATGCACATGAATTCTAACATATAAACAGTAAGAAAATTTATACAGCACTTCAGATTAACTAGCACATTTAAATGTAATGTTCATCTCTCATAACACTAACTTTCCCATAGTGCATGTATGCATAATGTCTTTGGTTACAGTAATTAGTGTGGTAACAGCATTATGCATGCAATATATTAAGGCCATTTTATTATATGAGATTTAACTTCAGGTTTAGTTAAATATAAATATCATGAATTCTAAATTAAAACTCTACAGAATTCACCCTATAGAGAAACTCCAGCCGGGGAGGAGCGTGTGCATGTGAAAGACTCATGCTTTCCCTTCTGGCAGAAGGTATAGAGCAGGGGTCTCAAATACGCGGCCCGTGGGCCACCAGGCAACCTGCGCCCCCCCCTGCCCCCTCCGAGTTACTTTGCGCACACACAGGGAAGAAGGGGGGAGAAGAGGCGGAGCTCCCCTGCCCCGCCATGTGTGTGCTTCCTGCTTTCTTCCCCCCCCCCCCCCCCCGAAGCCGCCAGACAGCTGTTCTGGCAGCGGAAC
Organism: Macrochelys suwanniensis; assembly: GCA_033296515.1. Lineage (NCBI taxonomy): Eukaryota > Metazoa > Chordata > Testudines > Chelydridae > Macrochelys > Macrochelys suwanniensis. Next base: position 42,759,683 of record CM065784.1, read on the forward strand.
TTCAGAATGTAACTGGGAGGGGGGGCCCAGAGAGCCCGGCAGGCCGCAGGGAAGCGCTCTGCCGGGCTCCCCGCGCCCCCCCCCCCCCCAAGTTACGTTCTGAAGTTCCGCCGCCAGAACAGCTGTCTGGCGGCTTCACGGTTTGTGGGAGGGAGGGGGAAGGAGCGGGGAGCCACTCACTCAGGGGAGGAGGTGGAGAAGGGGCGTAGCCTAATGGAAGGGATGGAGTGGGGGCTGGGTCAGTGATGCGGCCCTCTGGTAATCTGAGTTTGAGACCCCTGGTATAGAGTGAACCAGTGCAGTGGACGCACTGGCCAGGAAGCAGGTATGCGCAGGACAGCTAAAGAATGCTATCTGAATTCCCCCCTCCCAGCCCCTACATTGTATCACCCCTGCTCTCTATCCCTGATACAGCTACAACTGGCCATTACAGTTGTGGTGCGAACAGTCCTCTTTTTAATCTCCTGGCTTCTGTGTATGAAATGCTTCTTAAATGTAGAAGCTATATTAATGCAACATTAGTTACACAACATATGATAAATGTTATGTAGGATGTGTATTAAAGAATCTGACTAGAGTGTACAAAACCATGTCTTTGGATTACAGTATGAAAAGGACTGTCTCTACCTTAATGTTGTAAGGAAGACAACTATATTATATAGACCTATTAGTCATGTGTGTACATAAAATGAAAAGGGAAATAAAGAGGCGAAATAAATACAAGAAAAGCCCAGTGGCTTCCATGGTTCTTGATTAAAGATTTTATTCCGTATAATCTCTAACATCTGAACAAATTTCACTCATTTGGCTCCCACAGGTTACTGTTAGGAGCACAAACTGATTGCAGCAAGCAACTGGAAACATGCTAAATAGAATAATCTGTTTGATTTCAGAATGGTTTTCCTATCTAGCCATGTTTTTTGGATCCCCAAAATAAAATTAGATATCCTTAAACCTAGTGCCTCTAGCTTATTTTGCTGCAATCTAAAATATATAAAGAGAAACCAAAGCAAAATCAATTTATATCTAACTTTAGGAAATGCTTTTCATTTCATTAGATTTGTTACGAGCACCTAGCAATGAAATCATGAATCAGGCTGATGCAGCCAGAGCAGCTACCTTTATGTCTTTATATAAATTTTATTTAGGAGTCCAATGGGGTGTATACACCTGACTACTAGAAAATATAGTTAGAGTATGACAGGCTTTTATCTAGAATATGGTTGTGCCAAACTAAACTTGTCTTCCGTGGGAAAAGATATATTTAAAGCTCATTTACTGTGTGTAAAGTCATTGGGCCAGGTCTTCAGAGAGTTAAAATTAGCACAGCTGCATTGACTGAATTCAGATATTCATTTACTTCAGTGAAGCCAGGCCATACATCTGCTGAGAGCACAACCACCTGATTTAAAGGAAAATCTTTAATCCAAAATAGTTGTATTTTAAGACCACAATCCGTGTAATTATCATCTTTCCTTATACACAAAATGAGGAAATAAATATTAGTGGTTTGGATACATGATAAAGGAGTCAGTAATTGTGGTTTCTATTCCCAACTCTGCTGCTAACTTGCTTTGTGACCATGATCAAGTCACTTAGCTCTCCAGTACACTGATTTCCAACCTAACAGGGTTGCTGTAAGCCATTATTTCTAAAAAGCTCTGAGATCTCCAAATGACGACTACTATGGAACTGCAATGTACTATTACTATTAGAACAGCACAAACTACAAGTAAAAAATTGTCACCATTTCCTCAACAGTGTTCACTAGAAAATATAAACTTTTCCTCTGTTACCATGTCTCTGAAGGACCCTTTTAACTTCCTTGTTTACAAAACTGTCTGACATTTAAGAACACTAAGTTCTCACTGTCATCCGCAGAAAATTTTCCTTTCCTCGTCTAGTTTCTGTAAATTCACAAATGTCCGGCTCACGTTGGGAATACAGTAACTCCTCACTTAACGCTGTAGTTATGTTCCTGAAAAATGCAATTTTAAGTGAAACGATGTTAAGCGAATCCAATTTTCCCATAAGAATTAATGTAAATAGGGGGGGTTAGGTTCCAGGGAATTTTTTTTTTTTTTTGGCGAGACAAAAGGCATTATATACATTTTAAACAAGCAATTTAATACTAGTATGTGTGGGGGGGGTGCAGGAGTCAGGGCAGGGGGCTGGGTGCATGAGGGGGGGTGCAGGGGGCAGGGTGGGTGAGGACACTGCAGGGGGCTGGGGGTGTGTGAGGTGGTGCAGGGGTCAGGGAAGGGGGCTGGGGGTTTTGTGAGGGGGGATGCAGGGGTCAGGGCAGGGAGGTGTGGGGGGTTCAGGGGGCTGGGGGGTGAAGGGGTCAGGGAAGGGGGCTGGGGGAGGTGTGGGGGGGGGGGTGCAGGGATCAGGGCAGAGGGCTGGGGTCGTGGGGGTGCTCACGGCAGGGGGCTGGAGGGGGTATGCCCCGATTCCAGCCCCTTCCCCAAGGCCCTGCCCCCACCTCTTCTCCTCCTCCTCCCCTCCGGAGCAGCGAGCGTGCTGAGGCTCCCCTCTCCCTCTTCTCCCTCCTGCCGGCAAGCAGCTGATTGGCAGGGGGAGGGGAGAGAACAGAGCACGCTGGGGAAAGAGATGGGGGAGGAGCTTGGCTGCTGGCAGAGCCCTGCTGCTGCAGGAGTTGGCAGCACTAAGCTGAGGGAGGGGGGGAGGAGAAAGGACTCGGCGTGCAGGCTCCCCTTCCATCCACTGCCTTCTCAACACTGCAAACCAGCTGATTGCCACGGGCAGGAGGGGGGGGGAGGGGGGAGGAGCCTGCACGCGGAGTCCTCGCTCCTCCCCACTCCCTCCTGCTCCAAAACGCCGCCAGCCAGCTGATTGCTGCAGGCAGGATGGCGCGGGAGGGGAGGAAGGCGCTGATCCTTGGGGTCTGCCGGCAGGCGGGCGGCGCTGTGGGGAGGGGCGGGGGCATAGGGAGGCTGCCAGCTGTGAAGAAAGCAGGCAGCCAAACAACGTACTAGTGAAGCATTGCACAATGTTAAATGAGCATGTTCCCTAATTGATCAGCAACGAAACAACGTTAACCAGGATGACTTTAAGTGAGGAGTTACTGTATATTATTGAGTATCAGAGGGGTAGCCATGTTAGTCTGGATCTGTAGAAGCGACAAAGAGTCCTGTGGCACCTTATAGACTAAAAGGTGCCACAGGACTCTTTGTCACTTCTGTATATTATTAGTTATCCCTCTGGATTTGTACTGTACGTCTTTAGAAAAAAATCACCTCAGATTTCTTCGTTGCTCAAGTAAACAAAGTGCGACACTACTTTCCTTCTCTGGATCTCTCTTAGAAGCATTAGGATTATGTATATTAGGAGCACAAGGTCATGAGTCCATTTGGAAGCACATGTGTATGTGATTACATACTTTAATGTCAGACAATAGTCTGGCAGCTAGACTGCATGCATGCAACCGTAGGAAATTAAAATGACATTCAGTTCCAAAACTTCCTGAAATAAGTTTCTTGTTCAGATCACTGACTCTAGGCTAGTGTTTCTAAAACTCTTACACCCTGCTGCAAGTATATCAGCATGTTTTATGTGATGACTGTTGGCTGTGCCTCCTACTGTAACAAGTCAAGTCACTTTTTACCAGAGAATGCACTAGAGAGGAGCAACTACTTAATTAATCAAGGGATATTTGTTTGGAGTACTAAACCAATTCCCTTCAGTTGTGTTCACTTTCTGTGAATATTCTAGAAAGCAAGTTTTCCAGCAAAGAAGTACCATGGAAACAGTGAATTTTAAGAAACTATTGGAGAACATCCAGGGGAAAGTTAAAATTTGAATGTGTAAATATGAGTATTTGCTCCAAAAACCTGACTCACTGAGTCACGGTTATCAGGGAACAAACCCATTATATAATCTGTATGTCGGATGTAAACATCTCATATGTTGAATACCAAATATTCACAATGAACAGCTCTCTACACAAACTACAGACAAAGAACTGTCTGTGGAAATAATGTGGTGAATAATTTTGAACAATGAATGCATTCAAAACCACAACACATCCGGACAACCATCAGGAAGGTGGAGGCAGAGCCGAGATGAAACTAATGTGGTATGTTGCTGAGGGGAAGAGAAGGAAGGAATTAAGACCTGGATCCACAAAGGGATTTAGGCATTGCAACACCTTACTTTTAGGCATCTACAAAATGACAGGAACATGCTGCAATGCACAAGGTCTGAGTTAAGCACCGTAGCTCCCTATACCATAAACAGGTAGGGAGAGACACCTAAAAATGTGATCCACAAAAGCCGGCACACTATCAACTGACGGACCTAAACTAGCCATTGGAGATACTGACAAGAGGGTTGTGTGCCAAGTTCCTCCCCCTCATGGAGTGTGGTGCCTAAATCCAGGCTACAGGGTGGTACTGTATCTACTGTGACATCTGATTAAAATATGGCCATGTAGATCATTGTTGCAACCACTGTTCTATATTTGCAACAAATCTTGTACAAAATGTGGCATGTAAGATGTCTATGGAAAGGTTATGATTTGCTTGTTATGATTATGCTATTTGTATGCAGGTATCATTTTTGTATTTGAAGTTATGAGTATTGGCTCTATGCCTGGATTTCAAATGTTTGCTCCTGGGGTCACGCCCACAAAGTATTTAGCCTGCACATTTTGGAAGGACTGTTCAATTTGATTGGCCTATCAAAAGAACATTTAACTCACAATGGAAGACGCCCATCTACCTTGAATGGACTTTCTTGTGAACATGCTGTTTGAGGTATAGGTAATGGCTTATACTCTGTCTAGGTGGAATCATGCATGGACATGTGATTTGCCCATGTGACTCCAAACACTATCTTGTCACCTGTGATTTTTCCACTAGCTGTGCTGAGGGCTTTGTTTCAAACAATCTGTTGCCCTCCACATGGCAGAAGCTATAAAAGGCCCTGGAAACACCTCCATCTTGCCTCTTTCCTGCTCAAGCCTCTGGACTATGGACTTATACTAATAGGAGCATTGTAACCAAGCCACTACAGACTTGACTTAAGCCGGCAGTTTATTCCATCACTGCTACAAGCGTGAACCAAGAACTTTTAAATTACTGTATGTATTTGTGTCAAGTATCAGAGGGGTAGCCATGTTAGTTTGTATCCACAAAAACAACAAGAAGTCCGGTGGCACCTTAAAGAGTAACAGATTTATTTGGGCATAAGCCTTCGTAGGTTAAAAAAAAAAACCCACTTCTTCAGATGCATGGAGTGAAAATTACAGATACAGCCATAAATATACTGACACATGAAGAGAAGGGGGGTTGTCTCACAAGTGGAGAACGAGGGTTGACACGGCCAATTCGATCAGGGTGGATGCAGTAGTGTAGCCAGGGAGGGAGCAGGGGGAGCAGCTGCTCCCCCTGTGAGCAGAAGCAGCACCTTAAAAAGGAAGCGGTGCCTTTTTTTTAGCAGAGCTTCTTTTTAAGCGCCGCTTCTTGCACTCACCCGGCGGCGCTCCGGGTCTTCGGTGGCATTTCGGCAGCAGGTACCACCGAAGACCCGGAGCGAGTGAGGACCCACCGCCGAAGTGCTGCCGAAGACCCAGAGCGCCACCAGACGTGCCGCCGGGTGAATACAGGGGGAGCCTGAGGAGGCGCCTTTTTATAGCGCCACTCCCCCTGTGCTCCGGACCTGCCTACGCTACTGGCTGGATGTGGTCCACTCCCGATAATTGAGGAGGAAGTGTCAATACCAAGAGAGGGAAAATGGCTTTTGTAGCTGCATGTTCAATAATCTCTTACATCAATAAAATGTGCACTATTCTATTCCTTCCTTTCAGATGAGTAATGAAGTTAGGAGCATTATTTAACCTAAGGCAGGAAGTGTTCTCATCTTTACAACAAACATCAAACAAATTTGGAGTTCTAGAGAAAGGAATAGTGTTATGTTAGTCAAACCTGTCAGCTTCCTATAAAAAGAAAGCAAGTGATGGCTTCATGAAGTCTCATAAGCGTGAATGTAAGATTTTATTTATTTTTATTTTATTTTAACCTCTGTCTGAAAAAAACCTGCTGCAGCTGCCTTGGGCTGGGTTCATAAACAGTCAGAATAATACAAAATACCAGAAATAAAGTTTATTAATACTCTGCTGTAGAGAATCAATTATCCCAAAGTAGCATAGTGAATACAAAAATCTTGTCCAATGTTTTGGGTAGTATTTGCACTGAGCATAAACACTAACAACAAAAAGAAGAAAACTAGGAGACAGGTAATAAAATAAATTGTGTCCAGTATTAGCATGTAATTTTTCATGCATGCTAGCTTGGGCACCCAACGTTACATAGATTCAAAAAGAATAAAATCTCCTCCCAAGACTTAATCCAATGGACATTATCATCAATTGAGTTACAGTAGTTGCACTGCTATGATGTAAAAATTGATTTTACCATTCACTTCAATGGGATTAGGATTTCATCCATAAAGTTTAAAAAGGAACATGGATGCAAATAGCAATCAAAATCAAAATTTTTCCAGGTTAAACTTCCTTTTCCCAGCATACTTTAGGACAGGGATCAGCCTTTGACACGTGGCCCGTCAGGGAAATCTGCTGGCGGGCCGGGATGGTTTGTTTACCTGCCGCGTCTGCAGGTTCGGCCAATTGCAGCTCCCACTGGCCACAGTTCGCTGTTCCAAACCAATTGGGGCTGCGGGAAGCATCCACTTCAAAGGGGGACTGGACTATAAAAGTGAGGGGTAAAAACCACCCAGTCTCTCTCTTTGCTTTTTCACCTACGAAGACAAAGGAACCAACCATGGGTGGTGGGTATAAGAGGCTTGGGGAGGCTAAACCTCCCCAAACAAGAAAAGAAATACATGGATGTGATGCACCTCCATTTGGAGGTGCGCCAGCTCGCCACATTTGGAGCACCGCTACTAGAAGCTCCTGAGAAGGGGCAGCCACCAGCACCCAGACCGTGGCTCCACCCGTGCTCCACCTCTTGTCCCCCCCGAGGTCCACTACACCCACTGCTCGCGCCTCTCCACCCCCTCTTCCAAGGCCCCCACTGCTCGGAAAGGAGGCATGAGTGGCAGACAGGGGAGAACTTGGGGGAGGGGGTGGAGAGGCGCAAGTGGTATGGGGAGGGGGCAGAGGAGGGCCACAGTCTGGGTGCTGGTGGCCCCCCACACCCACACTTCTAGGGAGTTTCTGGCACTCACGCCTAGCCTCTCCAAATGTAAGAGTCTTGTGCCACCTATGGAATCAGCCCTTTGAACTTTGGGGACAGATCCTGATTTGAGAATTTGGTCAGCTATTTGGCTGGGAACATGTGGTAAGGATTTTACCTTGAACCAAGTCTAGTTTTGTTATCTTTTTCTTTTTCCCTCTTGTAACCATTTCTAACTTTAATTACTTGTATTTACTTAAATTCTATCTTTGTAGTTAAATAAGTTTGTTTTATTCTTTAATCAAAACTAATCCAGAGTTGTGTTATAAACTGAATTGTTTGGTAACTCCCTTTAAAGTAGCAGGCTGTTGGATATTGACTCCTTACATGGGCAATGGACCTCTAATATCAGAACTGTCCAGGAGAGGGCTGGTCAGCGCAGTATTCAGATACAGACTGGAAATGTACTGGAGGGAACCTGCAAGTGGTAACCGAGGGCTGGTGGAAGCCAGCATGTGACTGGAGTGTGGCTGACAGGCTACAGCTACACACACACAGCACGCAGGTCATGCCCTGAGTGTCTGTGAGGGGCCCAGGTTGGGAGCTACAATAGCGAAACACTGTGAAGAACCTGAGGTCCCTCACTCATCTGGATTGCACCCCAGAATGTGATACCGAGATTCCCCCTTGATGTGTCACTAATCAGGATTACTGTCCTCCTCTGTTGGCTCCCTTTCAGCTTTGGTTCACAGATGGGGCTGCTGCCCTTGTTAGGCTCTTCTCTGAGCTACCCCTATTTGTTTTGCTGGGGAAGCATTTGTTGCTGCTCTTCCTGCATAGTCCTTGAGTCCTCACTTTTTAGCTTTCCTTCACTTTCCAGCTCTGTCTTGCCTGTTTCATCTTGCTATATCCCTCGTGGGTTGTTCCCGCCATTGTGGCTTGGCTTCCTTTGTCTCTCTTTCAGTTATTTCAATTGCCACTCAAATCCTTTAATTTTTCCTCCAGGAACAAAAATCAACTTGCACTTAATAGTTATGTAGCCCTCAGTATTTTCAGTCAGTAATGAGAGCTATGTACCTACATGAAGTGCAAGATGACTTCCAATTCTCACAACATGGGCACCAGATATCCTAAAACATTCTGGAGAATTCCTTAGGACAGTAGTCTGATAGCAGGAGAGGGACTGGGGAGCAGAATATATGATACTGAGTAAGGAACAGCTTGATATGATCATTTCAGGAACCTAGTAAGAGAGCTTAGGATGGGTGTTTTGGGGATCCTTCCACCACCAAGCATCAAAAGAGAAAGGTAACAATAGGGCAAATTCTCAACTATGTCCAACCCTGACACAGTGCAACAGGGGACCATTATGACACTGGTTAGTGTTTCCTGATCCTGACCCTGGTGCAGCACTCATTTACATACTGGCATCAGGTCCCTTAGAGACCTTACTTTATTCTTCACCAGTGTATAGCAGACCTCTGCTGCACCAGAACCTCCTCCCTCCCACTCACACCTCTCCAGACCAATGCAAAATGGATTTAGCAGACTGGAGAATGGGGCCCTAATGCCCCAGACCAACCTGATGGTGCAGAGAGGAGGGGTTTGGATTCAGTGTAACAGCTTCTGGGATGATGATGCATTTGACAAATATTCTCCACTTAAGCAGAAAGGCTACAAGCCTACTGCAGGATTTCTTAGGTGGGCTTTAAACTAAGTAAAAAAAGAGAATTTCACTTAACTGTGTAGATCTGATGTGTATTCCCAACATACAAAATAAGGTAGTAGGATAGAGCAGTTGGGAGCTAATATTTTCTCCTGATTCATCTTTTAAGTGTAAATAAATACAAGGATTATTTAATATAAGTATTTATATGGCTCTCTAACAACTGAGCACCATTGACATACCACTTCTGGGGCAGAACTTGACAGCTATTATGCACCAATACCATAACACTATTTATTTGTTGGTGGTAAAGTGAAAATTAACATATCCAAATGAAATTGCAGGAGGATGTTCTTTCTGTCTGATGTTAGTTCATACTTTAATAGCACTTTCTACCTGCAACAGTCAGGTTTTTTTCAATCCTCAGTAACTAATTTGGAAAACGGAAGAGGAAAACAGGAAGGGAAAAGAGCAAAGAAGAAACATTAAGCTGCAACATTTATACAAAAATAAGACCAGTAAGAGAGACCAGAAGGAGGATACAAATAGAACCTACTTATACAGAAAGGGACCAATTCAACATGGGACGCTAGAGGGGAAAAAAAACCCTTTATATTACAGAAAATAAAGAATAAAATAGAAAAGTTTAACAGTACAAAGAAAGGAGGGTGAAATAAAAGGAGAAAATAAGCTTAGTACTAAAGAAAAATCCATACAGGTTAAAATAGAGTATAAAGCAAAAGCAGAGAACTAATAAGGAAGAATGAGAACTAAGTAGAAAGGAAGAGGAAAAAGAGAGAAGCAGACACTTTATAGATTTAGTTTATAAGCTGGTCATTCCTGACTGAAAATAATTTAGTATGACATGCAATGTGTTCTGCATCTTCATAGTGCATGATTGGTGTAAATACATATGCTATTTTTGTGTGGTGTGCAACTCTGTATGCCATATTGCACCAGCTTGTGATAATCTCATGTGACAATTTGCCTTGGCCTGAAATCCAGTCGTCTGTTGATAACATAGAACTTCATGCTCTACCAGGACAGATTGTGGCAGGAGGCTTTGTGTGTCATTTATTTACTTGGGCAAGAGATGAGATATTCTGAATTTCATAAAATAGGAAACCTACTGAGAGAAGAAAACCAGTTGCACAAGTGTAGAGGAGAGGAGACATCTAGAAGGACGGCAATAACTGTAAATGAGAAAAGGATGAAGGGAGACACGTTACATATAGCAAGAGGGAAAAAATCACTGTAGAGTGGAGAGAAGTAGAGGAGGATAGAAACAGATAAAGACACATGTACAGGATGGTGAGTCAGACACAGCTACATAAAGAAAGCAGAGAGCGATTTTTCAGGCAGAAGAGGTAGAAACACTTCAATATTTAAGAATTTGAGCCAGGTGCATTTGTTTTTTATTTTAACAATAAAAGTAGGCTATTTTTCAAAAATGAAAATTTCACAAAAACATTTTGATTTTTCTCAATTTTCTACTTAAACAAAAAGTGTGGGTTTTTTGTAATCATTTCTTGGTGGGGGGGTGGTGTTACTTTTTTCAGTTTTTCAGGTTACTTTTCTCCACTTCTGATTTTGCTTTGTAAGCTTAGTGACAGTGTCACCATAAAACAAAGCATGGTTTTGCCAGCACAGAGGAGGGAGGGGTCATGGGCCCACCCCACCTAGACACCCAGGATTACTAATGCTGCTGGCAATACTAGCCTCCCCTTACTTCCCTTCCTGTGCCCCTCAGCTACCTGAAGCCTAATTATTACTGTTCCTGTGTGAATCCACTGAGTTCCTTGCATCCTCTCACCCCTCTAGTATAGGTGGGGTGGGGCCATGACCCCCTTTCTTCTGCACTGGCATAACCATACAGGGGTTAACTTGGGAGGGGTGAAGAGTTCCAGGTAAGATATAAGGACAGTTTTTCCAGGATTGCCAACACCAAATGGAGAGGGGAGGGGGATATCACATATCAGGTCCCAAAAATCATGACATTGGCTTAAGCATGATAAATGTGGAGTTCTTATATCCTGTTTTTTTAACCTTTTCTCTTCTCCTATGAGGGATAAAAACTTCCTTTTTAAAAACAGAAAGTTCTCATGAAACTCTGATTCCAGGAGCTGGAATCAAATATCACTGTGCTGGGAGAGCAGCTGAGCCCTAATTAGGGGGCGGGGCTTCGCTGATCAGGGGTCCTATAAAGGCAGCCAGCCAGTCAGGCAGCGGCACAGGAGCCAGCAAACAGAGCTGTAAACAGGGGAGTTTGAGTGGGAGTTTTTCTAAGGGGAGTCTGTATTTTGGGATTTGTTTGGTGTTTGTTCTGCTGTAGGTGGTGGTGTTGTGCTTTGTTTTGTGTTTTCCGGACTAACAGGATTTAGGTGAGAAGGCTGGCAGATATAGAGGCAGCAGTGGTCATGAGCCAAGCAGTGGAGGACACAATGAGGATGACTGGATGTGGTACCTGCGGTATGTATATGATTCTGGAGGGGGTACCTGATAAGAGTTTTGTCTGCATGAAGTGCCGCCTGATAGAGCTGATGGAAGAAAAGATCCGAGGATTGGAGATGCAGGTGGAAACTCTGGTTGAGTTTAGACGGGGGTTCGAGCAGTTGATGGAGGAAAGGCACGAGGTGGCTGACGGGGAAAGCTCAGAGATGCAGATGGAAGCAGGATCAAAGGCCTCTGAGGGGGGACTGCCGGGTGAAGAAAATGGACAGTGGAAGCATGTGACTATGAGAACCGGGCAGAGGAAAAGACGGGTCAGTGAAGGAGAAATAGAGCTCAAGAACAGGTTTGCAGAGTTGGAGAATGAAGAAGGGGTACAGCAGGTGGTCACTGAAGGTGGAAGGGCAAGGAAGAAGAGAAGAGTGGTTAGTCCCATAGAAGAAGGGGAAGAGTCGATGGGGACAACACCAAACATGAGCCCCAGGAGGATACAGGATGGGTTGAAGAGGATTACAAGGGAAAATAGGAATGGAAAGGACTTGCAGCCAGAGGGAACAGGGGATAGACTGGAGAATCGCACTGTCACCAGGAAAAGGCAGGTCTACGTGATTGGGGACTCCTTACTGAGACGAATAGACAGGCCTGTAACCAGAGCTGATCCAGAGAACAGAAGGGTGTGCTGTCTACTGGGTGCTAAGATACGGGATGTGGACCTGAGGTTGAAGAGGATCCTAAAGGGAGCGGGAAAGAATCCATTGATCATCCTTCACGTAGGAACAAATGACACGGCTAGATTCTCACTGGAACGAATCAAGGGGGACTATGCCAGGCTGGGGAAGACGCTTAAGGAAATCGAGGCTCAGGTAATCTTCAGTGGGATTCTGCCTGTTCCTAGAGAAGGGCAACAAAGGTGTGACAGGATTATGATGATCAACAGATGGCTCAGGGATTGGTGCTACAAGGAGGGCTTTGGGATGTATGGCCACTGGGAGGCATTCATGGACAGAGGACTGTTCTCTCGGGATGGACTTCACCTGAGTAGGGAAGGAAATAGACTTCTAGGATGGAGGCTGGCACAACTGATCAAGAGAGCTTTAAACTAGGAATTTGGGGGAGACGGTTGGGAGATGTCCAGGTAATCTCCACGCTGGATTTTAACATTGAGAGGGAAGACAACCAAGTAAGAGAGGATATAGCCGGGGGTAGGAGAATGGACATAAGGAGGAAGGGCAGAGTGGATACTAGTCAAATAGGTCATACTGGCAGTACAATGTCCATACTAAATTGGGTAAGGAATGTGAGTGAGGCCAAACAGCAAAAATTAAGATGTTTGTACACCAATGCGAGGAGCCTAGGTAACAAAATGGAGGAATTAGAGCTACTGGTCCAGGAAGTGAAACCAGATATCATAGGAATAACCGAAACATGGTGGAATAGTAGTCAAGACTGGAGTACAGGTATTGAAGGGTATGTGCTGTTTAGGAAAGATAGAAATAAAGGTAAAGGTGGGGGAGTAGCATTGTATATCAATGATGAGGTAGACTGTAAAGAAATAAAAAGTGATGGAATGGATAAGACAGAGTCTGTCTGGGCAAAAATCACATTGGGGAAGAAAACTACTAGAGCCTCCCCTGGGATAGTGCTTGGGGTGTGCTATAGACCACCGAGATCTAATTTGGATAGGGATAGAGACCTCTTTAATGTTTTTAAGGAAGTAAATACTAATGGGAACTGTGTGATCATGGGAGACTTCAACTTCCCAGATATAGATTGGAGAACAAGTGCTAGTAATAATAATAGGGCTCAGATTTTCCTAGATGTGATAGCTGATGAATTCCTTCATCAGGTAGTTGCTGAACCAACAAGGGGGGATGCCATTTTAGATTTGGTTTTGGTGAGTAGTGAGGACCTCATTGAAGAAATGGTTGTAGGGGACAACCTTGGCTCGAGTGATCATGAGCTAATTCAGTTCAAACTAAATGGAAGGATAAACAAAAATAAATCTGAGACTAGGGTTTTTGATTTCAAAAGGGCTAACTTTAATAAATTAAGGAAATTAGTTAGGGAAGTGGATTGGACTAAAGAATTTATGGACCTAAAGGCGGAGGAGGCCTGGGATTATTTCAAGTTAAAGTTGCAGAAGCTATCAGAAGCTTCCCAAGAAAGGGGAAACAATTCATAGGCAGGGGTTTTAGACCAAGCTGGATGAGCAAGCATCTCAGAGAGGTGATTAAGAAAAAACAGAAAGCATACAAGGAGTGGAAGATGGGAGGGATCAGCAAAGAAACCTACCTTATTGAGGTCAGAGCATGTAGGGATAAAGTGAGACAGGCTAAAAGGCATGTAGAATTGGACCTTGCAAAGGGAATTAAAACCAATAGTAAAAAGTTTTATAGCCATATAAATAGGAAGAAAACAAAGAAAGAAGAAGTGGGACCGCTAAACACTGAGGATGGAGTGGAGGTTAAGGATAATCTAGGCATGGCTCAATATCTAAACAAATACTTTGCCTCAGTCTTTAATGAGGCTAATGAGGAGCTTAGGAATAGTGGCAGCATGACAAATGGGAATAAGGATGTGGGGGTAGATATTACCATATCCGAGGTAGAAGCCAAACTTGAACAGCTTAATGAGAGTAAATCAGGCGGCCCAGATAATCTTCATCCAAGAATATTAAAGGAACTGGCACATGAAATTGCAAGCCCATTAGCAAAAAATTTTAATGAATCTCTAAACTCAGGGGTTGTACCGTTTGACTGGAGAATAGCTAATATAGTTCCTATTTTTAAGAAAGGGAAAAAAAGTGACCCGGGTAACTACAGGCCTGTTAGTTTGACATCTGTAGTATGCAAGGTCTTGGAAAAATTTTTGAAGGAGAAAGTAGTTAAGGACCTTGAGGTCAATGGCAATTGGGACAAATTACAACATGGTTTTACAAAAGGTAGATCGTGCCAAACCAACTTGATCTCCTTCTTTGAGAAAGTAACAGATTTTTTAGATAAAGGAAACGCAGTGGATCTAATCTACCTCGATTTCAGTAAGGCATTTGATACAGTACCACATGAGGAATTATCGGTTAAATTGGAAAAGATGGGGATCAATATGAAAATTGAGAGGTGGATAAGGAACTGGTTAAAGGGGAGACTACAGCGGGTCATACTGAAAGGTGAACTGTCAGGTTGGAGGGAGGTTACTAGTGGAGTTCCTCAAGGTTCAGTTTTGGGACCAATTTTATTTAATCTTTTTATTACTGACCTCGGCACCAAAAGTGGGAGTGTGCTAATAAAGTTTGCAGATGACACAAAGTTGGGAGGTATTGCCAATTCAGAAAAGGATCGGGATATCCTACAGGAAGATCTGGATGACCTTGTAAACTGGAGTAATAGTAATAGGATGAAATTTAATAGTGAGAAGTGTAAGGTTATGCATTTAGGGCTTAATAACAAGAATTTTAGTTATAAGCTGGGGACGCATCAGTTGGAAGTAACGGAAGAGGAGAAGGACCTCGGAGTCCTGGTTGATCACAGGATGACTATGAGTCGCCAATGTGATGTGGCCGTGAAAAAAGCTAATGCGGTCTTGGGATGCATTAGGCGAGGTATTTCTAGTAGAGATAAGGAGGTGTTAGTACCGTTATACAAGGCATTGGTAAGACCTCATTTGGAATACTGTGTTCAGTTCTGGTCTCCCATGTTTAAGAAGGATGAATTCAAACTGGAACAGGTACAAAGAAGGGCCACTAGGATGATCCGAGGAATGGAAAACCTGTCGTATGAAAGGAGACTCAAGGAGCTTGGTTTGTTTACCTTAACCAAAAGAAGGCTGAGGGGAGATATGATTGCTCTCTTTAAATATATCAGAGGGATAAATACCAGGGAGGGAGAGGAATTATTTCAGCTCAGTACCAATGTGGACACAAGAACAAATGGATATAAACTGGCCATCAGGAAGTTTAGACTTGAAATTAGACGAAGGTTTCTAACCATCAGAGGAGTGAAGTTCTGGAACAGCCTTCCAAGGGAAGCAGTGGGGGCAAAAGACCTAACTGGCTTCAAGATTAAGCTAGATACGTTTATGGAGGGGATGGTTTGATGGGATAACATGATCTTAGTCAAAGGTCAATTAATTGCCATCAGTGGTAAATAGGACCAATGGTCAATGATGGGATGTTAGAAGTTACTACAGAGAACTTTTTCCTGGGTGTCTGGCTGGTGAGTCTTGCCCACATGCTCGGGGTTCAGCTGATCGCCATATTTGGGGTCGGGAAGGAATTTTCCTCCAGGGTAGATTGGCAGAGGCCCTGGAGGTTTTTTGCCTTCCTCTGCAGCATGGGGCACAGGTCACTTACCGGAGGATTCTCTGCATCTTGAAGTCTTTAAACCATGATTTGAGGACTTCAATAGCTGAGACATAGGTGAGAGGATTATTCCAGGAGTGGGTGGGTGAGATTCTGTGGCCTGCATTGTGCAGGAGGTCAGACTAGATGATCATAATGGTCCCTTCTGACCTTAAAGTCTATGAGTCTATCACAAGACTTGTGATAAACTCCCAGGAGCTGGAAAAACTGAGTCTCTTTCCCATGTGCTTTCCTCCTCTCATGCTAGTAGAAGCATAATCCCTCCAGGTGTTGCTACTTGGGCAATGCACCTCCTTAATTCCTCTTCCCCACTCCCTCCCCTCCCAGTGCATCACTGCTTTGAAGGATGCAACAAGAGAAGAGGAGCGTATCCCAGTAGCCATGTGTCCCAAAGACTGGGAGGCTCATGGCTATCACCCCAAGAGGAAAAATGGGGCAGGGTTGAAGACTCTCTTCTGAGGGGGACAGTGGCATCTATCTGTTGACCTAACATCACAGGAAGTGTGCTCCCATCCTGAAGCCCAAATCCGAGGTGTTACAGAAAGGTTGGTTGCAAAGGCTCATCTGGCCCTCTGACCATTACCTCATGCTGTTCATCCAGACCATGTGGGTACTAATGGAGCTAGTGGATGAAATTGGCTGGGCCAGGCAGGGCCAGCTCCAGGCAGCAGCCCACCAAGCACGTGCTTGCGGCAGCACCTGGAGGGGCGCGGTGCTGAGGGTTTTTTGTTTTTTTTTTTTTAAATTAAAAAAAAAAAAAGCCACTCTTCCCGGCGCCCTGGCGGAGGGAGCAGGGCCGGGGGTGTGCCACGCTCCCCACCGGCGCCCGGGGCAGCGGGCGTGCCGCGCTCCTTGCCGGTGCCTGGGGCGGCGGGCATGCCGCGCTCCCCGCCGGTGCCCCGGCCCGGGGCAGCGGGCGTGCCGTGCTCCCCGCCAGCCGGAGGAGCGGGGCGACCGGTGGCTTTTTTGCCTGGGGCTGCAAAAAAGCCAGAGCAGGCCCTGGGGCCAGGGGACTGGGATGAGAAGCCTGAGGAGTTAAGATTGGTACTGGATAGGCAAGAAGAATGGGATTAGGACAAGGAGCCAGTGGTAGGGAACAGACAGGACTGGCCCAGGGACAGGTTGGAGGGGACAGGCCAGCAAGGGTCAAGAAATCTGGGGGAGAGGAATGAGCAGAAAAATCTGTGCCCACTAGGCACACTTCCCTCCAGAGTCTGGAATGGAACCCCAAATGTGTGAGTCTCACCATTCCTCTGCTGTCAGGAAATATCTGTGAAACCCACTGACAAAGTGTGTGTCTCATAGCCTACTATTGCTACCAGTTACTATGCTACCTCAAGTAACAGATCTGTGCTGTGAATCTTAAGATTCCAACCCTGTTGATGAACCATATGGGTGTCAATAGATGCCATGCAATGGAATTTGTTTTTCCAGTGTAGTTTTTTTTAACCTAAGAAATTATACACAAAATACCTATGTTGAAAGAATGTTATTAAGGTTGCAAAGTTGAGCACTCCAAAGTTAGGAATACTAGAATTGAGGTTGCCTGTGCAACCTTAATTCACCTGCCTTGTGTGTATACATTGTAATATAGTACTTAATTACATGCTATTTTCCCACAAAATCCTTCTTATGCTGCTACTGTCACTCCATAATGTAGTAAAAGTACTTAAGTCTTAGACAATATGAAATCTGTATACAATGCTCTGCTGTTCAGTATTTGCTAGAAGAAAGAAAGTCACCACAGGTTTTGTTAGAATCATCAGGTTTGCAAATTTAGTGAAGTAAGAATAAATGAGGTTCTTCTTGAATACAAATATTTGTCCTAGGGAATCTGTATAAACAAAACCTACTGTTGGTGTTATAATAGCTTGCATCCACTTGATGGCACTGTGAATAGGCTATTTCTGTTTTATGTAATATTATTTTTAATTATTTGAATTATCTTACAGCAGTTAGATACTGATTTGGCGTGTGTGAGCTGCAAAAAACCTGTGGAACTCTTAAGTTAAACAGCAATAGCCTTAAAGTGCCACAGAACTTCAAAAAAAATGGAAAGAGCATAAAGGTGATTAACTACTCCCTCAAACTCAATTAAAGCTTCTAAAATGTTTTGATGCCTTTGGATGAAAGGTGCCATCAAAGGGAAAATACTGGAAACACTAAAGCAGAGTTCAACAGATAACTTTGGCCAGCCTTCAATATCCACTCAATACTTTGTTCACTCATTATAGTCATGGTGGAACATTTTATATTATTGTGACAAACAAAAAAGTTGAAGTTGCAAAGTCAAGAACTCAAAGTCAAGCCACTAGAGGGGGATGAGACACACTTTTTTCCAGTGGGTTTTCACAGATATCTGCTTACTGTAGAGGGATATTGTGATACAGGAATCCAGGGTTCTATTCCAAGCTTTGTGGGGGAGTGTGCTCTGATGGTTACAGACCATTGTGCCCTTGTCCCCATATACATTCTTTCCCCAGAGCCTATCCTTCCTTGTCTGTGCTAGTCTCCCTTGCTTCTATACCCCTACCCTTGCCTGCTTCTCAGTCAGGCAATTTCCTTCTTCTCCATGCTGTCTGGTTACCAGCAGGTGGAGAATTGAGAGCATAGGAAAGAGTCTTACTGCTCTCCGTTCTGTGCCCAGGGCCACAGCAGCCCCTGGCAGCAAGGAAGAGCAATTCTTAATTGGCCCTTGGGCACTACTGTAATAAACATAATTAATATTGGAGGGAAAAGTCCTATTTAATTCCAGGCTGGATCATGTTCGATGAGCTATGTGTGGGCAGAGCGACCTCAGAGTGATGGGCACACAGCCATGTGGGAGTGGAGCATGTTCACTGGAGAGGGAACATTCAGAGAATTTTCCTGCCAGCCTCCCACAAGCCTCTGCTAAGCATCTGCAAATGGTAATATTCAGAGGCTTATAATTCAGTCATATTTGAGTGGATTTTCACAGGGCCCACAAAAGGCACCCCAGGATAACCACCTCTGCCAAGTGGTCTTCAAGTGGCTGCTCCAAAGAATGGAGGTAGTAGAGTTTCCCAACAAAAGTTGTACGATTTTTTTTTTTTTAACATTAGCAAAAGAATGTGTTGCCCACTGTAATGGAGTTGAAATGATGAATTACAGGTGATGAAATGAAGAATGTGGCTCTGAGAGGCCACTTATGCTACTTGGCTGCACCTGAAGGGTGAGTCACATGTAATTAAAGATGAAGCCCAGATGGGGAAGGAGCTGAGTGGTTAGTACAAAAATAGGCCCTTTCTGCTCCAGTCTTCTTATGTATAGATGGATGAGGGATTTCTTAAGTAAAAGAACTATGCAAGCCGCTTGGAGGCTTCTTGTCAGAATTCTGTACAGTAGAGAACATCAGCCTGCTTTTAAATATTTAAATATTTGTTGTTCAAACTCGGAGAGAATTTTCATGATGCCTCCATCTGTTATTGCAGTTACGGTTGTGATGTTAGGCCTCAGCTCTCAGTTTCCACCATGCATGTGTGATAGCTGCCATTTTTTTTAGGCAATTCTGGGGACTGAAACTGGGGCCTCCAGAGCTAAAAGTCTGAGTCTCTTGAGCTAAGTAACAGGCTTTGCAGCTCATGGCTGCAACAGACCCAAAACCTTTGTAGATCAAACACATGGGGGGTCACAACACGCACTGACCAGTGGGTTATATGTGCTTCACGCTGAGAATTACAGAAGAAGTGGAAAGTTCTAACTCCTTGTGTAGTGCCACGAACTGGCACTTCTCCTGCCTTCAAAACCAGCTCTGCCAGTGGGAAGAGACCCAATGTGACCACCACCCCCCATTTAACAGTGCCTCCATCCCCTTGAAATCAGCTCTGCCTAGAAGGGAAGCCATCCCACAACTCTACTCTTGACATACATTTGCATGAAGTGGGCCATTGCCCCTCAGTTTTAGAGCAGGTAGGTATTGAGCTCCTCACTTCCTAACACAAGCCCATCAGGGCATGCCTCTTGTGAGCTTCTGAGTCCTTCAAACCCACATTACTAGTTGTGGAGGGCATACCGCTTTGCACCCGTAAGGAGTAACTGTACATGTTGCTGTTAAACTGGGATGCTGTAATCGGGGTGGGGGGTTTGGTTTCTATTCAGTGAAGGAAGTTTTCGTTTGTTTACCTTCACAAGGGAAGGATTAAAGTCCGTTTATACCTTTGCTTTGGCATTTGGGAGAGCAGTAACATAGATGGAATTGATTTTAATCACACCATTTTGGCTGCAACGTAAGTGGACATGATACTGGTGGAATTTATTTAGATGAAGTTCTATTGTATTGGAATTAGCAAATTTTAAATGTAACTTAGCTTTTGTGAGTTTACATTTTATAGCATTCTTTGGAGAATACTATAATTAAGATTTTTCTCTATGATGTTTGGAGGATTTGCGATCCCATAGTAAGCCCTGGGCTACACTATGGGGGGGGGGGTCGACCTACGATACACAACTTCAGCTACGTGAATAGCGTAGCTGAAGTCGGCGTATCATAGATCGACTTACCTGCCCGTGAGGACGGCGGCGAGTCGATCACTGCTGCTCCCCCGTCGACTCCGCTTCTGCCTTTCACCGAGGTGAATTTCCGGAGTCGACGGGGAGCGCGTTCGGGGATCGATTAATCGCATCTAAACGAGACGCGATAAATCGATCCCCGATAGATCGATTGCTATCCGGCGGGTAGTGAAGACAAGCCCTTAGGGAGGAAGGAATTAAATGTCTTAACCATTAATGGAAGCTTATTCTGAACTTTCAGGCAACTGCTTCCATTGGTACCATGAGAAAACTCACCTAAATAAACTATTTTATGCCTAGTGGGGCAAGTAATATTAAGGGGGTTTTCTTTTTCTCTTTTTTTGAAAAAGAAGAAAGCGTTGGTAAGAAGCATTTGGATGTTGCTTGTTTACCTGTGAATAAACAGGAGTCATTAACACATGCTTAGATTAAAAGAGGTACAGGCCTATTGTTTGTAGGTGAGGTCTTTCCATCATTTTAACCTGCAAGCTGTAGCAATGCTAAAAGTAAAGTGGGACTATTAATTGATTTTCTGTATTTTTGTTTCATTGTTTCCCTGTACTCCTTATCTATCTGCCTTCACTTGTCTCTTGTCTTGTCCTCAGACTGTCAGTTCCTTGGAACAAGGATCGTTTTTTTAAATCTGTATTTGAACAGGGCCTAGAACAATATAGTCCTGGTCCTTGACTGGGACTCCGAGGCATTACTGCAATACAAATAGATAACTAATAATAGGGCTTAAATTGTCACAGACTATTTCCCAAAGCCCCGGGGCTTCCGGCTTGAGCCCCACGGGGTGCGTCGCGGCTTCTGTGGGTTTGAAAGTATTTACCAGAGCTCTGCTCCAGATGGCCTCCGGCTGAATTAAGCTCTGACTAATAATGTCCTTCAAGTGAAATCATTCTTGCGATACACAAAAGAAAAATCTGGAAGACTTAATCAAAAGGTACAGAATTCAATGGGGCAAGGTCTGATATTGATCACACCCTAATCTATCCATTCTTGGTTATGTTTGGACTAACATTATTACCTGTTTATAGGCTTTTGCTGACTTCCATTGGAGGCAAGAACCAAAGTTGTAGCTAAGAACTCAAGAAGCCAGACACAGATGTGAGGTCAAAAGGATGGGGTACTCTTTGTGTCCTGATGATAGCCTTGCAGCTTGTCAGAAATTCCCTTATTACCTGACTTTTGGAAAGCTGCAGCAATTCCCATTGAGCTCAGTGGGAATTACAGCTGTAACATGTCTGAAAACCAAGCCACTAAAAAAAATCCAACTTCTATCAGTAGGGAAAGCTAAGCCAACTTCCTGTGAAAACCCAAAGTTTCAGAGCCATTACAGTGCCACCATCTAGTGAAAGCACAATAAGACTAGTACTGGTACTGACTGCTGACAGATCCTACCAGGAATATAATTACTTTCATAGAATCATAGAATTCTATTATACCAGGAATATAATTACTTTGTTTCTGGATACTTGTTTCCACTGAAACAGCATGTTTCCTATTTTAGAAAAAGGGGCTAATGATTGAATATTGCTGTCCTGAACGCTTAAAATTCCACTTGTCATAAAGAGGATTCCTTCCCTCATGGTAATACCTCTGAATGAAGTTGAGTTCCTGCATGTTATTAAACAGTTATGCCAGTTGCGAAGAATTAGGTATCTGTATTTTTATGAATATATGTACCTCATGTCAGGCCAGGCCTTAGCTACATTATACTGCCTTACGGCTCAGAGTTAAATCAAAGGAGGCTGTGGTTGGGGGAAACAAGAACCAAAGCAATGACTGAGAAAAGGCTCCTTAAGGGAACAATAGAGGAAGCCATTATTTGAGAAATGCCCCTGCCTGGCTCCAGCCAGGCTGGCAAGCTTTAGTCTTCCCAGACCAAAAGCTGGGATTGAAGGGGATTTAGGTCATAAGCAGGGCTGCCCTTAGGATTTATGGGGCCTTATGCAATATTATTTAACTGGTGCCCCTATGCCCGACAGCAGCCTGGGGGGGTGGGGGAGGGATGAGGCAGCAAAGGATACCGAGCCACTCTGCCCGCCTCACAGCGGCGGAGAGTCACAGTTCCCCGCAGAGACCCCCGTAACCTCTCCCTCACGGAGAATGCGCACCGCCAGCGCGTTCAGCTCTGTGAATACAGCCCCTGCCTAAGGAGACGGCAGCGCGCATTGGGTGTGCGGGAGCTGACCCGCTCTTACCTGCTGTCATGGCGGTGGGTGAAGCTGCTTCTTGGGGAGGCTAGCTCCCCAGTCCATCTCTTCTGCCTGTGGCCCCTGCCATACTCCATCACTGCTGTGGCCCCTCCCTCTCCCTACTCTCTCCCTCCTCTCGTCCCCTCCCTGCTTACCCCTTTCCAGCCAAATCCCTGAACCCAAATGAAGCAAATGACATTTGAAAAAAACACTCTTCTGCAATTTCTTTCTAATGAAAATGGAGCATGTTTTCCACTGCATGCCAGAAGGTGAAGACTGGACATGAAGAAGGTACCTAATTAAAAGCACTAAACATGGGAATAAAAAATGTCAGTCATGGGGTTTTTGATATACCCTAAAATTTGTCAGAGGTTTATTTGCAAAAACTTTGTAGTAAGGGCAAGTCAGCTGTCCTGCTGAATACAACATTAAATATTATGGAATACATGATGCAGCTCTTCTGTTTTACATTTTTTTAGTATCTCTCAGCTGATTTTATATTTTAAATGTACTCTTAAACCTTCATAAAGTAATCATTCCAGATTACTACATATTTAACTGAAACAAAGACATTATTATAAATTAATCAGTCACAGAGGTTTAGTGTATTCATAACAATATTCATTGCTTTTAGAAAAAGGGAACACTAATTTCCTTTGTGTGATCTCCATAACAATAGACATGTTTATGAAATTTCATCAACTTTAAAAAATATGTTTCCAAAGATTTTAGGCATAACAAAGGATTGTATATCTTACTAAAGTACTAATTTTGCTGGAGGGTTCTCTTAAAACTAGTTCATCAAATAGTCAGAAGTAAAGAAAGGGAAACTCGTTTGTCCAGCTATCTGGAAGGAAAAGGGTGTGTTATCTCCTTAAGGGCTCTCTTCAACAGGGGAGTGAAGGGAGAAAAGGATGGACAGAAAGGACAGGAAGACTTTAGAAGCAAGTTTTTTTGTATTGTGTATTTTAGATAAGGGTGGTCTTTTGAAGGATTTATTTAAAAAGCGATATGTCTGAAGATCTAAGCAGTTAAGGCTAAAGATGAATACTCAGATTGTGCATCTAAAAATCTATGCAAGGATTTTTTTAGAGATGTGATTTTATAATCTTCAGCAACACATCAGTGAAATATTTTTAAAGCAAATTTTAAACTAAGGTCCTGTAGACTAACATGTTCTGAGTAAATATTGCAGTAATGCACAACTGTTTTTGTCAGTAAATTCAGAAACTGACAGTATTTACCTGGGGGTTGGCAAATGCCTGTTAAATGGTTTCATTACCACTTGAATGGCTCTTGAAGAGTTTCAATGTTGTGCTAATAGGTCTGGCAGCCCGGAAGGCTTTTTCACTTTTAAGTTACTAGATCCCCCTCCAGAGGAAGACTCACCAGGCTGCAGCAGCTATCTGTGGGAGCCTGCAGGAAAAGTCAGAACAGGGATAGGAAGAGGCAGGCGGGTGGACACTAAAACCCAGGGGTGCCCCAAATTTTCAGGTACCCTACACAGCCCCGTATTCTGCGTATGCCTAAGGATGGCCCTGGTCATAAGTGTAATGATTATTGTTTTCTTGAAGCCCCAACTCCTGGAATCAAGTGGATATGTGATGATTTCAGCCTTCATTCTTAAAGGAAAAAGTAAGCGTCTAACCCTTGTGGCTTTGGAGAAAGCTTAAAATGTGACCCTAGTGCTAAAGACTCCTAAAGGCTCAAAAAGCAGAAGGCAAATAAAAAGACCACCAAATCTAATATTTTTACATAATCTCATCATGATTTTAAAGCCAATCTCATGATTTTGGTGAGCCTGATTTGTGATTTTTTTGAACATTTGGGGTTGGCAATACTGGGGATTCTAAAAATCTTAACGTCCTGGCCTATGCAGGAAGGGGCTTGTGTGAGTTGCCCACAGCTGTTCAGTGAGTGATGAGAGGGATGGCAAGGAGACAGAAAGACATATTTGTAGCATGGCAGTTTTCTTCTCACAACCTAGAGATGGAAGTAATTGGGCTGAATGTAGCTTACTAAAGTTTTCAAGGAAAGATCAAGTTGCCCTTTTAAAGGAAAATAAACATCTAGGCTTTCTTGTTTGTTTTTTATCCTTTTGCTCTGGGCACTATGCATCTTTGCAGTGGATAAATACAGCTTTGTTTTTAAGAAGTTGATTGAGAGTCACTTTAATCATTGTCAGGCTCCCAGGGGAGAAGAACTTGCAGGTACGAAACACAGTTGGGCCTATTGGGTTAACGGGTGATAAGCAGGGGGCTGCAACCCAAGGATCCAGGAATCCATGGTTCAAACCCAGAGACGGACCTGCCCTCAAAGGGGTGCACTCAAGAGGGACAAAAAGAGGTCTGAAGCACAGCCTGCTCTATAACTACACCAGCCTTATAAAAATTCTATTCTCCATTTATTTTTTTTAGACAGGCAAGTAACATCACATTTGTGGGTTTTTTTTTATTACCTCCACTCCCCATTACTATGGCAAAGTAGGCAAGTGGCTACTTAATTTACAGTAATATTTTGCAAGATTGACATTGCACTCCATATGTTTATGGAAATATGTTTATAAATGTAAGTATGATGTAACTGGAATATGCTTTATGCTAAAGGTCTCTTGTAAGGTATCATTACAAAGCGTATAATCTACTGAGTGTGTACATTCATACAAATAGAATGAATCATTCTTGTATCTGAAATTAGGAATATGAAATATAATTCTGAGGTCCTATTGTAGTTATGCAAAGTGTGGGCCATTAATAGTGGTTTGGAATCTTGATGGCCCCCATTAACTAGGATAATTGGTTGTAGATGGCTCTATTTACTTGTAAGCCTTCCTGTATACTTGTGTGCCAACCAGTGGGTAATGAAGTCACACAGAACATGTCACATGATACTGGAATCCATCTTTAACCTGGTGCTTTCCCATTTAGAAGGAGGGGGGGGAACCCAGAGAGAGACAAAGGATTCCCTCCTTGTGCCAAAGCTATAAAAGTGGGTGTAACAGAACAAAGGGGTCCCAGTTATGTGGAATCCCCTGCTTTTCACTTAAGATGCCTGCTGGAACTAACAAGAACTGTACCAGGGGAAAGGATTGGGCCCAGACTAAGAAGGAGTCCAGTCTGTGAAAGAAGCTTATTGGAACATCTCTGAGGGTGAGATTTACCTGTATTTAGTTTCTTAATGTATTAGGCTAAGACTTGCGTGTTTTTGCTTTATTTTACTTGGTGACTTACTTAGTGCTGTCTGTTATTACTTGAAACCACTTTAATCCTACTTTTTATTCTTAATAAAATAACTTTTGTTTATTATTGAACCCAGAGTAAGTGATTGATTAATACCTGAGGGAGCAAACAGCTGTGCATATCTCTCTATCAGTGTTATAGGGGGCAGACAATTTATGAGTTTACCCTGTATAAACTTTATACAGAGTAAAATGGATTTATTTGGGGTTTGGATCCCATTGGGAGCTGGGTGTCTGGCTGCTGGAGACAGGAGCACTTGCTAAGCTGTTTTCAGTTAAGTCTGCAGCTTTGGGGGCATGGTTCAGACCCATGGTCTGTGTTGCACCAGGCTTGCGTGTCTGGCTCAACAAGGCAGGGTTCTGGAGTTCCAAACTGGCAGAGAAAACAGGCTCAGAGGCAGTCTCAGCACATCAGGTAACAGTCCCAAGGGGGTCTCTGTGACAGAACCTGTCACAGTATTATGCCAAGTTCTGTTCAAGGACTGTAGCTTTCATAAGAACTGGTGTGAACATCTTTGTTTTGATGATAAATGTATAGGGATAAACATTCAATGAAGTAAGTTTCCAGACAGACTCCACTAACAATGAATGTGCTCACACACAGTTTTGACAAAGCATCCTACCATTAGATGTCCTTACTGGTGCCCCTGTATGCCTCACTAAAGTGTACCCAGGAAATTCTTTTTTTGCATACTTCAGTTATTCTGTCATACTTATATAAAGCATGCAACATTTTTCTGTTGCTGAAATCTTAAACCATTATACATTTATTATAAACAATGTGACTATTTCTGACAGTTCCAAGATTGTTGTGGCTGCAAAAATGTAATCCTATTTATTCTGAAGTCTACTTAAATGTCTGCCTGCCAAGGGAATAAGGCAAAGGGAATTATCATTAGCAATTTAATTGGCTAATTTACTTAAATGTTCACATAATTCAAATTGGTTGAAGTTTTGGAATCTAATCTGGCTGCACAACAATTTGTATCCTTGTTGACTAAGTGTCAGAGGTGATCTGACAAGTTGTACTTCGTGTTCTATGTTCTTTCACTAATAGTATGACACTTCACAACATCTACAACCAATTAGAGCACTCTGAAATCTTTCATAACAACAACAGATTTTTATTCTTTTTTGCTAAAATTAACATTCAGCAAAGCAGCCCAATTATGTTAATTGATGAACAAAACAGGGGCTTCTGTTGTGTTGTGGAGATGCAGCAGCATCAAAATGTCAATGAGCAATGAGGTTCTGCCCTTGTTTTCAAAAGCAATTCTGGACATAGATGTCAACTAGTGATACAATAGCAAGAACCATTCATTACCCATTTCTTTCAGTGAAGTATTCCAACATAAGGTCCAAACAGGGCTGGTGCTTTCACTAGGCGACCCTAGGCGGTCGCCTAGGGCGCCAGGATTTGGGGGGTGGCGGGCGGCTGCCTCCTGCCTCCACGCTCAGCAGCTGGGGAGGTGCCGCGGGTGGGGGGGGGGGATGCTGCCACGGCTCGCAGGCAGGGGGCCGAGCTGCCGCAGCCGGGTGGGGAGCCGAGATGCCACCGCCCGTGGGGGGGTGGGGAGCCGCCGTGGGGTGGAAGAGCTGGCTGCCGCAGGGGTGGGGGAGCTGCGTTAGCTGGGCGGGGGGGGTGGGGGGTGCAGGGCTGCTTCAAGGAAGTTTTGCCTAGGGCACGAAACTTCCTTGCACTGGCCCTGGGTCCAAATCCTTCTTCCTCCCCCAGGTCACAGAGGAACTGAGGGAACAGGATGTTGGGACCCAATGAAGGGAAGGGTCCACATCCGTAGCATGGAATTCTGCTCCACGGGGACTTCCTTGTTTTTAAGGGTGACAGAACAAGGTAAAGACTAGTGGATTTACATCCGCACAGGTCCTTGGCCATTCTCCCACATAGATGGGGATAATATCCATTGTGAAGGCTACTGCACCTTTACTGCTTTAATCAGGAGTCTCTGAAACACTGCCACACCCCAGATGGACAATTCTACAGACTACGGGCAGGAGTCTATTCCTTTTTGTGTACCATCAATGGAATTGTTCACCAAATTCAAATCACTTGCAATTGTCCAAACCAATCAAAGATTGCACAATTACCACCACGGTCCTAAATTAGCCTACAGAACCTTTTTTATTATAGAGAACTGTGACACTCTACACCTTGGGGGAGCACCCTGTAACCCCCATATTCAACATTTATATATAATTGTGATATTTCACATAAAACATGCCCTATAAGGTATCATGGGAAAGGTTATGATCTACTGAAAAACATTGTTCTTTCTAAATATGTATATCATTAGTGCATATGAAGTTATGACATTGTGTTGTATGGTTGTCACTAAAATATGCTGTGAGTTGGAGAATCGCCCAGATATTAGATCCCCAGAGACAACAACAAGGGAGGTAACCAGCACCCATGCGGGTGTCGAACAACCATCAACTGCCATTGTCCAGGGAGTTACAAGTCAATGACTCACTTGCACAAGGCCACACCAGGGGAATTGCTCAACCTTGCCTGTTGCCTTAGCAGTGCCCACCAGACATACCTGGACTTGTGTTCTCCAAACACATGGAATGAGGATACAAAATAGAGGACAGAGGCTGCATGGTTTCTCCTTTGCCTTCAGCGTGGGTAGCAGAGGAGAAAGAGAACACTGGAGTTGAGGAGACTGGTCCCCAGGCTAACAGGGAGAGCCTGCATATGAAAGACAGTAACCAACCTGCAGTACTCAGTGGGGTGAGAAAAACTGCTTAGTCCAGATATTGCCTAGTCTAATAAATTGAGAATTTAGACTGCATGCTTAGCTTTAATTTTCTTTTGGTAACTACTCTGACTTTTTTCCTTTCATCACTTAAAATCCATCTTTTGTAATCAAAAAACTTATTCTAGTGTTTACTCTTACCAGTGAGTTCAACTGAAGTACTTGGTAAATCTGCTCAGGTTACAAAGGCTGGTGTATATCCACTTTTCATTGAAGAAGTGGTGAACCAATTAATAAACATGCATTGCTCAAGAAAGGGCCTTGAGCAGTGCAAGATGGTATAGTTCAGTGGGACAAGCCTGGGAGCTGGGGGGCTTTGGTTGGTGCCTTTCTCTGTGTGATTTGTGAGTGACTCTGGGAGCATTTATGCAATCTGGCTGGGTGTGGGGCTCCACATGTGGTTGTTCTGAGTGGTAACAGCACATCCAGGGATTTGCTGTTTGCCACAATAAGGCACTGTGAGAGACAACCCAGATTGGTGAGTTAAGGAGGCACATCGGTCCCACAGGCCCAGGTTGCCTCCCAGGGATCCTGTCACAGGGATGTGTGGCCACATTTAAAAAAAAAATTTTTTTCAATGCATTTTTTGTGTGAAAGTTTTCTGCTGTTTTCTGTCCAGCTCTAGTGACTGGTGATGTGGGAGAAGGAAAGAATTCAACTTGACTCTAACATCTCAGGCTGAGTTTGAAGGTTTGACAGTTAGAAGGAAAAAAAAAACTCTACTTGTAAAGAATAGCTGAGGTGGAAATTGAAAGACAGTAAGTATGGGGCATCACGATGTGTCCTTTCTACAGTGTCACTTTTCAGAATAGAAATACATTAAGTGACTTGCCCAAGCGCACATAGTGAGTGTGTGCCATAGCCAAGCAATATACATTTAATTAGTTTTCAAATGAAGCCTGAAGGTCAGAGGCACTGTTCCCTCTAAGCTGTGCGCGTGCACACACAGATCCTAAACCCCATGCACACGGCGAAACACTGCACGCACAAAAATTTGCACAGAAGCACAACAATTTGCCCAGAAGAATTTTTTTGCGCATACGGCCTGGCAAAAATTTGCACAGAAGAAATTTTTTGCGCACACAGCTTGTCAAAAATTAGAGGGAACATTGGTCAGAGGTTGACCTGATTGGTTAGCACAGTGATTTGCTAAGTAGTTTTCCATACCCCATTATGTAATCTTGGGCAACAGACAGCCCCAGCATCACTATTCCAGTTCAAAATACTCTTGATGGAAAGAACTGTTATATGAACATTTCACTCTGCCCCACGAAAGATGAGAAATTCACAGGAGATGTGAAATGCTATTTCTAAAAAATATATCAATCCTTGTAGTTATTATGGAGAACAGCTATTGGTAACTGAGTAGACTGAATACCTCACTAAAAGACTAAATCGTCCCAACAGACCCATGGGGCAGATCTTTTCTGCTGATTTATTTGAGAAGGCTTACCTCAGCTGCTGCCCAGAAAAGTAGTTTCTTTATATGCTTCTATAACTAGGCATTGGTTTCAATACATAATTTTGTTGGTGCAAATTTTTTTTTCCAAAAGCAAGAGTGGCTTGGCCAAATGAATTTGGTTTTGGGTTGTTGTTTTTTACTGGTGAAATGAAAGCTAGTTGAAGTACAAAATTAATTTCACCCATTACATGAGACAAGAATACTTCTGTGCACTTAATAGCTTCATACTATTATACAGACAACTAATCCTTGTGCCACCTCTGTGATGGTATGTATTGTGTGAGATTTATGTCAATGAAGAGGAAGAGCTAGGCCAGGGGTGGCCAACCTATGGTTCCAGAGCCACATGCAGCTCTTCAGAAGTTAATATGCGGCTCCCTATGTAGGCACCAATTCTGGGGCTGGAGCTCCAGGCACCAACTTTCCAATGTGCTGGGAGTGCTCACTGCTTAACCCCTGGCTCTGCCACAGGCCCTGCCCCTTCCCTGAGCCACCTTGCCCCCGCTCCTCCCCCCCCAGAGCCTCCTGCACGCCACAAAACAGCTGGTCAGGAGGTGCGGGGAGGGAGAGGGAGGTGTTGATCGGAGGGGCTGCTGGTGGGTAGTTGGTGCTGGGAGCAGGGCGGGACGGACTGATGGGGGGCTGCTGATGTATTACTGTGGCTCTTTGGCAATGTACATTGGTAAATTCTGGCTCCTTCTCAGCCTCAGGTTGGCCACCCCTGACCTAGGCCTTGTATATGATAGAAAATGTTACCAGCAAAAGTTCTGCTGGCATGCTGCTACTGACAGAATATTTATATATCAACAGTTACTCTATATAACATACTGTGAAGGAGCAGAGAGACTGCAGCCGGGCACAGCAGGGGTTAAAGAACACCTGGGGGCTCAGCTAGCCCCGCCCCATTATACCTGCAGCCAATGCCAGGCCTGGAGGGGGGAGAAAAAAAGGGAGCCTGGCTCAGTCAGGGGCTGACTGGTGAAGAGGCAGGAGCTCCTTGTATGCCTACCTGAAAGCACAGACCTGCAACTTCCCTGCCAACACAGCCGCTGGAGGCAAGTAAGTCTTCCCCGGCTAAGGGGAATCTACAGAGAAGCCCCAACTGTGGGGAAACTGGACTAGCGTGGCCATGCCCCAAACTAACAGGACTTGCATAGGGAGCAGGCCAGGAAAACAGGCCCTGAACACATACCCTCTCCACCCCGGTGGCTGGGAGAAAGATCCATCTCCCCTGTTTAGGGGTTGAGTAGCACAGGACCCTGGGCCGGGACCTGAGGGACAAGGAGGGGTCAGATTCCCCTACAGCCCCCCAACCAATGATCTAGCCACTAGGCTGCCTGGTCACTGAGGGCCCCATCACACATATCAATTAGGTAGTGCCACATCTGGTACTATGAGGCCTTGGTTACTTGGGGAAATTTATCAGAATACCTACCGAGAAATAAGATCATAAAGTAATTATTCCAGAATAAAAGTGACTTTTATAGCTTCAAATGTGAATACTCTGCTCCAAACTAAAAGTGGCTTTTATTCTGGATAAAGTAATCATATCTGATCCTATTCCAGAATAGTATATTCTGCAATAGCTATTCCAGTCAATTTCATAGTGTAGTCAACGCTCAAGAGATTTAGCACAGCATAGATGAAAAGCTGTTTGGTGGCATGCCTTCCCTTCACTGACAAATCACAAACTGCTGTAATCGCTATTGTTTCTTCTTCTTAATAGCATTTGTCATCTTCAAAAACATCTAGAAACAATAACTCGGTCAACTGTTCCAATATTCATGAGCGATAGGTATTATCTTCATTTTATAGATAGGAAAACTAAGACAGAATGGCTACATGACTTATTCAAGGCCACCCTGGTGTCACAGCTTGGATCAGAACTCAGAGCTTATAGTCCTTTTTATGAGATTCTAGACTACTCCTCTGTACACCTCAGGATAGTAAATATGGCTACATAGAAGTCAAGCAAAGGAGTTCTCTGACCTTTGTAATATTTTCCTCAATTCACTAAGAGACTGTAGAACAACCTTTTGCATTAATTATTATTACCTTAGTCTTCCAGCTCAAACAGAAAAGTATGCTTGAGGTAACTTTAGTTCCAGCTGGGAAAATATGGTGAATAAATTCAGGCAGGAAAATAACTAAGGAACCCATTCCATGTTTGTCTGCAAGAACAAGGCCTCCTGAAGCAATAATACTACAAGACTGACCATGTGCTTGAGCTTTAAAGCTCTGAAAACTCTTCCCATAGCTAGATCTGCAACACCCTGATCTGCACAGCAGGCACAGTCGAATGTAGAATGATTCCTATTACCATCTGCATGCTTCAAAATCTGCAGGCAATCTGAAGAAACACCCACAGATCCCCTCACTAGTACGATTTAGCCCTAAATGCAGCTGAAAACTTGATGGTTAAAAAAACTTCTTTAAAAAAAAAAAAGTTAATGGCTCTGTGAATTGATCCTTCTCACAACTCTTCTGGAATTTTACTAAAACAAGAACATTAAGAGAATCCATAGTCAGGGTAATTTTGATAAAATGAACAATACTGAATTGCCAAGCTAAACAAGGAAGTAAGAGTTGCTTCTCTGTTAATGTTCCCAAATATCCTAGTGGACATAATTATGCTATTACATTCTGTACAACACTTCTCAAGAAAGGGTATTGATTTCCCATGTTAGGCGTACCACAATCATTTGTAATGTATTTACATTCCCACAAACTGCCAAAATTGACAGTAAATAGTCCCCATATGATCTCAAGCAATGGTGTATAATGTGTGGCTTTCAGTTTGCAGCTGGCTTGTGGCCCCTCCTTTTCTGCAGATTTTACTATATTTATAAATGAAAGCTTAATCTCTCTAGTTCTTACAGGGTTGTGAAGAAAGCCCTCACCAATGTAATGGTGTCTTCCTGAGTCTGTAGTCAGATAACTGGGTGGGGGAATCCGAGAGCTTCTGGGCAGCGGGGGCCCCAGAAGCTCACAGGTGGCGTGGGTGCCCTGGAGCTAGGAGCCATGGGTGGTGGTGGGGGACCCCACAGCACCGAGCCGACCCCTGAGGTGGTGGAGGGACCCTGCAGTTCCCCATTTTGTCATGCATTTTTAATAAAAGTCACCGGCTTCCGTGAATTTTTCTTTATTGCCCATGACCTGTCTGTAACTTTTACTAAAAATATGCGTGACAAAATCTTAGCCTTACTTATAACTGGGGCAATTACACTATTTCTCAGAAGAGAAAGCTAGCAAGCCTACTAACACAGTGAAGGCAGGGAACTAGTCAGCCCAGTCACAAGGGAGAGAGAGCTGGGTCTCCACTCAAGAGAGACAATGGTTAGAAGAGCCAGAAGCCTGAGAGTGGATGCCCTGATTGAGTACTGAGGGGAAATACAAGTGCAAACTGCCCTGGACTTTGACAACTCCCCTGTCATCTCAGTGGAGTGCTGACTCTGAAGCATAGTGATGCGATTTAACTATCAATACAGCTAACTCTGGCGCTACCAATTATTTTAGCAGAAAGATCTTGCCAGTAGGCCTATCCAATATGATTTAATATCATGGAAATTACAGATGGTCTCTGGTATAAAACCTGTAGTCCCTCTCCAATACCCGGTTTCAATACAGCTCTGGAAGAGCAGAATACCAGTGAAATGGGTAGAAAGGAAGGGAATAGTGAGTTAAATGTATGTGGGAGGCTAAGCAGATTCAAATGTTTCAGCAGCAGCTAGTCAGAGAAGCTTATGAAAGATTCATACTCCATGGCTCTTAGCTCCAAAGATGAACACGCTCTTTTCAAGTCAAGAAGTGACTTCAGGTTCAAAATACCTGACAAAATATTATCTTAAACTGTGGAGGGATGAAGTGACCTTTGTTTGCAGCTAGTGGGGAGCATAGGCCTTTGTTACCATTTGGAAGCTCTTTCGTGGACAGGACTGCTTCAGAACAATAACCTTTCTGAATTGCCAACAAACGCTCATGGAACAAACATGCAGTCACCTTGTTCCTGTACTGAATGGATCAAGCTGCCTCAACACTGTTTGCTCAACAGCTCAGAATCTTCCAAAGAAACAAAGAGTTCGGCTTATTGGCAGACCTATTTGCATCCACATCCAATGAAATGAAGCCAAAGTTCAGCTTGTATTGATTTTATTACAGTGCTCTGACCCAGAACAATACAAGTTTTATAAAGGAAACTTTAGGGCCTGATCCATCTCCCGCTGAAATCAATTAAAGGAAAGCTGCCAATTCAGCCCAAGGTACTACAAAAGTTGTATCCACTGGTGTGAACCTGGATTCAACTTCTTCATGTAGCCGATTAATTCTCTTGACAATAGTTATACATTTGCTGTGGGAGGGGGCTCAGTTAATGTATTTTATTTTCATTTGTTTTTTTGTAAAAGTACTTTACAAGATCTGTCTAATAGACTGTTACAGCTTTCCCAAACACTTCTAGCTTCAACACCCTCATCCTTCAAAAGTCTTTGTAACGTTCTGCTTTCCTTCTGCAAATTGTATCTCTTGTATTGGGATGTAGGCAACATACTGCACTGGAATAACCACTTTTGAGGGGGTTAATTTTGAATTATACATTTCTGAATTGGACTGTTTTTCCACATACTTCAGAAAACCCTAGTAGGCGCTATTAGCGATGTAATACATGTTCAGGAATGCAATCATTGTTCACTGCAATTGTGTGCAACATATTGAAACATACATTTGCTTACCTAATTTGTTTCCTATCTATTCAGGTATTTCTAATGTACCCAGTCCAGTGGTAGTTGGGTGACAGACTTTTCTACATCTTGGCTATACCAGTGTAGACTGATAGGTTCTTCCTACAACAGTCAGGTAGATGGGGGCCAGTGATTCTCCCAGTCTCAGTCTTCCCTCTCCTTTTAATTCCTTTGCAGCTGAGTACTTCCATAAGTTAAAGGAACAATCCTATTTTGTCTTTGTACTTTGCCTTAGAACTAGCTACGTCTGTGTGTGGCTCCAGGAACAAGATCCCTGAGGTGGGCATCTATGTGGGTGCAACAATTTACAGAAAACAAATTAGCAGGAAAGGAAATGTTCTTACCTGTTACTTGTTAGTCACCAGTGCAGCCCATGGTATTGAAGGTAATAGCCCTAAAATAATCTAGGATGAGAGAAGCCACAAAAGGGGGCAAGGGATAGCTGGAGCCATTAGACTGAGTATTGGAAATTCTGGGGAGGAACAGGTTTCATGTTATTCCTGATAAAAATCCTAGTGAATGACATAAACTGCTGCCTGAAAGCTGAATATTGTTTCCATATTTGTCCATTACTTTGGGGGTATGCTCATTTATTAGGATTATTCTTCTGGGGTGGGGTTCTGTAATTCTATCAATGTACTGCTTGTGTCACTTGTGCTCTCCTATGGAGCTCTACTTCTCCCTGCTGCAAGTTCCCTCCCAATGGAGCTATCCTGCAGCACCTAGGTTCCCCAGGGCTGGGTTCTTCCAGCCCCAGAATCAGATGAACACACACATTGACAGAGCGCGTCTGAGAGGACCAGGTTAATCAGCACTCCAAAGCTGACCCTTCATATGCCCCTGAACTCAGCAGGCTGGGTCAAACAGCACCTCCAAGCTGTCACCCTCATATGCCACAGGTTCAGCATGACCCTATCCCCCACTTTCACGTTACAATTGTTCTGGTAGTAACCCACTTGATGAGCAAACCCCACAGGAATTTTGGGCGCTGCAGGGATCTTTAGCTTAGGTACAAGGAGCATTGCTGCAGAGCAAATGGGGAAGTCAAAAAACACCCACAAGAGGGGGGGGAGAGAGAGAGCGAGAGAAGCAACCAACTTAACCATGGAAGTTATTTATTGCCAGGTAATAACCATACAAGGGGAGCCAAACAAACAAAACAATATATTTAAAGGTAATATTAAATCTAACTTAAATTTGATTATAAAAGTCAGGTTTAGAAAACTAGAACTGAACACACAAGTCAGTGTCAGAAAGCTATACTGAGAGAGACAGAGCTGGGTTCTCACCACTCCATGAAGCTTGATTCGATCGGGGTTCCCAGATGGTGGTGGTAGCTGAGGGTCCAGAGTGCTGGAGACAGGCAGAGCCCCCAGCACGATCAGTCAGGAGATGAAGTCCCAATGGACCTGATACAGATTTTGGATCCAAGCATCAGAGCACTTACTTGAGCATGGGTAGGGGTTTTTGTAGAGAAAGAACAATGGTTCAAGGGAGAACACTAGATTTGTTTCTGGATAAACTGATGGCTCAAGGGAGTAGGCTGAAGTTGTTTTATTCAGGCTAAACAATAGGAACTGCTCATTCCTGGCTATGGGTGGTGGTCCTTCCAGGGAGCTCACAATACAATTAGGCAGCTTCAGTATTTTGGATACCAGTAAAGGATTTATTACTAGAATTGGTCTGAGAACTACTGAGCTGGGTGTGTGCAGGTATGTGTTCATTAACATCTGGAGCAGAGATCCCCTATCATGCAGTGCTTCCCTGCTTTTCTGGTCCCAGAGTTCAGTGCGGTTCTTGTCTTGGAATCTCTGTTCTCCATTCTGTATGTTAATAGGGATGCCTCCCTGTCCCATCCTTGATGCCAATGAGGCTAGGGGAGTTTTCGTAATCCTGTCACCCTTGTCTGGAGGGGTTTAGGTGTGTCTTCCACTGCCTTTTCATTGCTTTTTGTAAGTCTTTCTTCTGATCGCCTTCAGTTCAAGCAGAGGTTGGGGGTGGGGGGAGGAGGTCTTTCGTGAGTCAGACAGGCTGGGTACTGCGCCCTGGTTCCCCAAGAACACAGAGTTGATAGGCAACAATATGCAGTGATTAATGTGTGTACACTGTACAAACAGCCAAATCCTGCTCATCTTCCTCCCCTGCGTGATCCCACTGCAGTCAAAGGACCTATTTCCTTTCAGTAAGTAAAACAGAATTTAAACCAAACTGGAAATGGTCCACGATTCTCCTGCACCCGCTTCACTCCTTTAAGTCTAGGAGGATGTCAAAGGCTGGAGAGAACTGGGCCCCTAGTTTAAATGAATGTGAGATTGCTACTATCCTATACATTTCCTTGATGCAATAATTGATTTATTTTGATGTAACATCTGAAGACTATTTGGAAAACTAGAAATGAACATAAAGGAGCATTCAGTATTCTAAATCATAGACTTTCAAACTTTTGCTAGGATGAGTCTCTCATCAGATAATTATGATTACTAATGTCTACAATGTGCAAAGATTATACCAGGACAATACCAGAAATACAAACAGGGTAAAGAGATCTTTTTAGATGCTTTGTTTCTTGCCGTGCCTTCTCAGGCAACCCCTTGTTCCATATTTGGAAAATAAATTTTACAATTCTAATTTAATATCAAATATAAACACTATGAAAATGAGTAAAAGTAGTAAATGTCAGCCTCTTTTCCTAAAAAGTTACCAAACACAACAAAACATACTATAAAAGGTACTGGCCTCCGCTCCAGCCTTACAAATGTAATAAACATGCTCTCGCACACAAAGCAATCTACTTTTTATTCAAATTAAATAAGAATTGCTCTGCAGCCAGGAGCTGTGGCCGAGCACCGGCAACTGAAGAGGCCAAAAACACCAGAGGAAATTTCAGGAGGTGGGATATTCTCCTGCTGCCAGTGACTGACAGGTCTGGTTCTGCCTATAAGCCCAAAAGAGGTTGAAGTACCCATTGTAAAGGATCTGGGACCTTAGCACAACGAAGGAAAGAAATGTATTGCGCACTGGAGAACATTCATTATGTATGGAAAATTCACCTTGACACACTATTAATGCTATATTATTCTCACAGCTGCTATAGATTTCACAGAAATAGGAAATTGAACATTTGCCGTGAAAACAGAATTTCACATTTTTCAGAGAGATGTTGTAACATTCCACCAGCTTACATATTGCAAATTATAAACCTGGTTGCACCTGGCGGGCTTTAATAATTCTACAAATTTTGTTACATTTTATCTGCTGCTAACAACTTTCTGAAAAGAACTAAGAAAAATACAAAAAAAATGCTAGCATCTAGTTAATTCTAATTGAAAAATAGAATTGTTTTCTATCGAATCAAGACACTAATGGCGACAAATGGCATTTCATCACACAATTTAGTCTTCAGGTTTTGAAATACTTTCTTAAATGTATTTAATTCTGGGAGAAAAAAAACATACATGCTTTATGTGGGGTTGTTTCTTTACAGTTTCATTTTAAGAATGTTATGATCAGTGATTTCCCTACACCCACCCTGAATTTCCCCAACACTCCCTGAGTTTCGTGAACTAGTTACATACCAATTTAGTGACCCCCCCCCCCACCCCCAAGTTCAATTCCTGGGGAGGTCACTGGTTATGATAAATCTCATTTTCAGGAATAATGACATCATATAGCTGAATTTAATTCATTTGCAAACTGGAATCCAATATGTTAAAACTAGGAATGGGCAAACCAATCCTTAAGCAAGAACTAGTCTGCACACCTTCCTTTTTTTTTGTGAATCACCTGAATGTTCAGAAACGTCTGAAGTTCAGGAAAACACTTCCCTGTTCTTTTCCTCACCTTTAACAAGTCCCCCTACCTTTGCTGATACCATAACAAAGCTTGTATTCTAAACCATGCAGAATGTTCTTTCGAAATCTCATGTACTCTGTGTGGCTTTGTAAATGTGTGTAATGCATTTCAGGTTACCATTGCCTGAGGAAACTCAAGAGCACAGAAGATTTTAACAGAACCATAAGAGATCCAGCAGAGAGGCTGCTAGACCTCATGAAATCTAAGCTCTATTACAGGGCATTATTTAGGGACATTCCCAGTTATGTTTTCATTTATTTTTCCTTAGAGTCTGTGTGTGTGAGGGATCCCCTTAAAGGTATTCCTGAAGAGATCTGACATACTGTCTTAGAATTCTAAAGCTTTTTTAAATGACTATTTCTTATTTGCTACCTTTTTACTAAACAAATTACACTGATTTTATATGACATCTAATAGCCAAAAAACTGAAGGCAAATACAAGGGTAGAATCCAAGAAACTGGTATTAAATATTTACATCCATCTACATGCAATACACAATTCACATTCATGAAGTTGATAGTTTGCCAGTTGTACCTATGGATAATTGTATGTACTATTGATTAAATGTAACATTAAAAATTATAGGCCAGATGTTAAAAGGGCAAATCCCTTTATGCAGGAACAATTTGCCCCCCACAAAAATGGCAGTGAACAAAAGGGAGACTGGTTAGAGGCTCTTAAAGAAACAAACAAAAAACCCCTTGCAGTTGATTTTTCAAG
This sequence comes from Macrochelys suwanniensis, assembly GCA_033296515.1. Lineage (NCBI taxonomy): Eukaryota > Metazoa > Chordata > Testudines > Chelydridae > Macrochelys > Macrochelys suwanniensis. The sequence continues at coordinate 42,798,825 of CM065784.1, forward strand.
CAGCTATTGCTTCTTTAATTCAGTTGTGGCTAAGCACTGTAGTGTATAGGGCCAGATTTATAATGTATGTTTACTGAGTTTATGCAATATGGCCAAGATTTTCAAGAATGAATAGCAATTAATGATGTTGCCCAATTTGTGAAACTTACAGTGAGCTTGATTTTCAAAAAGGGCCGAGTACCTACACTCTGAAAATCAGGCCCCTTTAAGGTACCTCAAGTTGAGCACCCACAAATTGAGGCCCCAAAGTCACAAGTCACTTCTGAAAATCTTTGCCTAAAGAACTAGAGCATTGTATTATCATTTGTTCAGACACATTGTGTTTTTTGTAACGTACAGTCCACGCAACTCCAAAAATGGAAATCTATGGAGACAGTTTCACGAAGGAATATCAATATGTATCAACAGATGTACAATGGAGTGTGTTTGGTCTGTAGCTATATCATAGAAACCACAAACAATCACTTTTTCTTCCTCTAGCATTAAAATATTGTATATTTAAATCTGCTCTCTGTAGTACTACAAAACTACGCATCTTGCCTAACAAGGAGGAACCTTTTTGTTAACCTTTACAGAATTCGCTCCCTCTCTAAGGCCTTGTCTACACTAGGAAATTGTTCCTAAAATTTCCCCCCACTGCTATCACTAGTGCAGCTCCACTAGTGAGAACTCTAGTGTGGACAAAATCCTGGTGGCCACTGGCATTTTGAGCAATGTCATGAAGACTTGCTGAGTGGGGTTACAGGATGCTTAAAACACTAGCCACCTAGAATTCTGTCCACCACCCAGAATGCACCACTTAGAATCCTAGATTACTAGTGCTCCCATTAGTAGCACTGAACCAATGACAGCAGTACGGAGAAATCTTAGCAAACAGTGTCTAGCATAAACATAGCCATAGGATCATGTCAAAAAGACAAAATTTACTGTAAGATAAAAATGTGCTGAAATGTTTTCTCCTTCTTGCCATATCTGGTGCTCCTGATGAAGACAGGAATGTTGCTCTCTTCCCTATCACTCCCACGCACTGCAAGGAAAGCAACTAACCAGCAGTACATCTCAATTACATACAGTATTGAATGTAGTGAATGTTTTATGTGGTTTCCTGTATATAAAATTACTAACATAACTAGTGGCTAAGGTGAAGCACATCTCTAAATTATTTGGAACCTTCAAATGGTGCATATTGTTAGCTATATAACCATGGAAATCCTCTATCCTTTACTCCTTCTGTTGGTTGTTGTCCTCACTTATTGGAATCTTGTCATAAATTAGAACATTGGTGTCCAAATTCCAGTTTTTCAAACTTGTCAAAACAAGGGCATCTGAATGAAAGCCAAAAGCCAGAAGCTTAATCCAAGAGTTGCCAGTCAGCTCAAATAGGCACAAGATTAAAAAATAAAATTGAAAGAAATTTAAAAACAAAGTAAACAAAATGGGTACACTTACATCTGCTGGAGAGGAAAACAAATGAGATTGAGAACAAACAAGCTCCTGGTTCACAAAACTGATGTCATTCAACATATCTACTGGATTATCTCCATCTGGTGGCAAGGAGGTACTACAGCCAATAGTCTCAGAAATACAGAGAAATTGCTGTTCATCCATGTTTCTGATAGAAGGCATCTGACAGCTATTATCAGTTGCAAAAATAACAGCTATTCCTCCCTCTCTCATCTTTAATATCTAGCCAGTTATTAGTTTACATTGGCATTTTCCCTCCTGGACTGCCATAAGATTCCATCACATAAAGATACCTCAGAAAGGCAATAAGTTTCTAACTACACCCCATATACACCAAATCAAAGAGACGCTGATGCTACTGACAGACATTATTCATATTAAAATCCGTATTATTATCCTCATTAGTCACACAGCAGTACTTAGGATGACTCCCCTTTTTGTCAGCAACAATTTTATTGCTGTGCACTGTACTCTAGACATATATTTTATATTTATTATAAATAATGAACAAACAACACCGAGTTTAAAAAGGAAACATACAGTACTATACTTACAGACAATTACTGGAAATCATTTTTGCTTTATGCAGCATTTCACACAGTACACAACTTATATTAGTTTCAGTTTCCCAATTCATTTCACTCATGTCATATCATTCTTCATTCTGGAAACCATCACCACCTATTTAGGAGATAAGCCAAGGAGGCAGGAATTTTTCTTTACAACAGACCTTATTATTTATCCTGCAGTAAATACAATACTTCCTCTTATTGCCATTGCACAGTAATGTCAACACATGTATTATGCTACCAATGGCACAACCATAGAATGCTCAACATTTCTAGATAATAAGCTCTTCAGGGCATGATCTGTACCACAGCCATCAGGCACTGGCGGTGGCGGGGAAGGGGGGGGGCTGGCTCAATCCTGGTGAAATACACACACACACCTCCCCGCTATTGGGGCTTTCCACTAACTTGCTTGACTCCTAATCCTCTATGTCCCACCCACTCTTCTGACCCATTCACATCTTCTCTCCAGGCTCTCACACAGATTTCTCATTGCATGCACCCCCCATATTTTCTCACCCTTTCCTCTCACAGTCTTTTACCCCTCAGTTCTCCCTCCAGCCCCTTGAACTCCCTCCTATGCTCCACATTCCCCTGCACATGCACACACTTTCTCCTTCTTGCCCTCTCAGTCCCTGTAAATTCATCTGATCCTAATAGTGTTCCTCTCTGCCTCCAGACAGCACAAGTGGGTGTCATCTTCCCCTAAGGTAAGCTTGGCTTCATTCTGTTTGGGAAAAATGAGAGGCAGTGGTCATCTTTGCTAAGAGCAGCCTAAAGTTACTCCTGCACAGGCTGTGTAGGCATTTTATGACCTCAGTCCCACTGAGAACACTGAGGGATGGTGAACCATTGACAAAGGAAAAACAGAAACTAATGAGGGTGAAAAGTTGTCGGTGCATGCCTCTTCGTCCACATATTAAAGCACAAGGCAACTTCTAGACAACTACATTTTAAACAATCTTGAGTCCACGCAACTCCAAAAATGGAAATCTATGGAGACAGTTTCACGAAGGAATATCAATATGTATCAATAGATGTACAATGGAGTGTGTTTGGTCTGTAGCTATATTATAGAAACCACAAACAATCACTTTTTCTTCCTCTAGCATTAAAATATTGTATATTTAAATCTGCTCTCTGTAGTACTACAAAACTACGCATCTTGCCTAACAAGGAGGAACCTTTTTGTTAACCTTTACAGAATTCGCTCCCTCTCTAAGGCCTTGTCTACACTAGGAAATTGTTCCTAAAATTTCCCCCCACTGCTATCACTAGTGCAGCTCCACTAGTGAGAACTCTAGTGTGGACAAAATCCTGGTGGCCACTGGCATTTTGAGCAATGTCATGAAGACTTGCTGAGTGGGGTTACAGGATGCTTAAAACACTAGCCACCTAGAATTCTGTCCACCACCCAGAATGCACCACTTAGAATCCTAGATTACTAGTGCTCCCATTAGTAGCACTGAACCAATGACAGCAGTACGGAGAAATCTTAGCAAACAGTGTCTAGCATAAACATAGCCATAGGATCATGTCAAAAAGACAAAATTTACTGTAAGATAAAAATGTTGTTAATAAATGCCCTCCAACTTAATATGGCTATTTAAAGCAACTATTCTGATTAAATTTAAATAGTCTAAGCAAATGTGTGTTCAAAAGATACTCATATTTCTTTAAATTTCTGAAATATTTTGTTACTTTTGTATCAGTAATTATGGGTCATTTTCTGGAATCACAGGCTAACATAATGAGACAATGTACCATCAACTGTGGTGATGATGCCAGACATAAAAAAAATAGCATTTGATTTTTCGTTCCTACATCAAGTCTTTATGAAGTAAATGAAAGATCATATACACGAACTCTGGTTTTCTTGAAAAATGCTAACTGATAATAGTAGAACACTAGGACTTGACCTCATGAAATAAGAAACAGTTAGCATTGAGCTCATTGCTGCTGTAGCCTACAATTATATTCACTTCATCACAAGGTTGGGAGAGAAACACTTTGTTATTAGTTCTACGTAGACATTTATGGAAGAGTTGAGAAAACAGATTCTAAATTAGAAAGCCTGTCTAGATTGTTGAAGCAAGATACAAACTGATCATCTTACAATATGAATATATCCAAAACTTATAATAAATACATGAAAAACAAAGGTAGGTAGTAAGTTATCTCAATGTGATCTTATTACCACAGAGAAAAAGTTCATTCGTTATTAATAAGGTGGGTTCCTCTTACAAAATAGCAGAACTGATCCTCAATAGTGGAAAGATTCTCTCGAGCTATCAGGGACATGAAGCACACAAAATAAATAAGCTTACTTTTTCATCGTCGTCGGTAAAAGGAGCACCTCCGGGAGTTTTATTTATTGCTTGGGCAACACCAATAATCTCTCCGTCGTTGTTTCTTATGGGCATGCACAACAATGACTTTGTCTTGTATCCAGTCAGTTTGTCAATCTCATCATTAAAGCGACGATCCTACACAAGGAAATAAGGGAAGTATTAACATGTGCATCTTACTTTTCTGAGTTTTCTTCAAGGAGAGAAGTTCACTGAGTATCTTCTTCACTCAATGTCTTTTTTTTAACAGTGACATTATATTGGTACCTTATTCCCTATTACCATAGCATACCTAATTGTTGTTTTCCATAGTTAATATAGTGTAAGAGATAAGCTTCCTTATAAGGCTGTTCCAAGTATTAGATATAATACAGCCTTGTGCAGCGGGTCAGTGCAAGACCTATGCATCATGTAAGCACTCAAAATAGGATACAGGGGTTGACTTCATCCTTAAAGAGCAGAATAGAAGACCCCAAGAGGAGAGTAGGAGAAGAAAACACAAGAAGCACTAAAGAGAAAAGCTTGTAACAGTAGAGCAGAGATGTGCCTTTGAGAAAGAAGCCAGAAACATCATTTCTTTCTACTCCAACATCCCCTTGTATTCCTTCTCTCTTGCTCATTTGCCCTTGCTTCAGGATGAATTACCTCTCTTTCATCTCCCAATACAAAAATGGAGCTGTTGTCTTCTTCCTGCTCCTCCTCTTCTGAAGAAGAGAGTGTTCTGACTCTCCCTCAGCAGCTTCCACCATTCTGGGTTCATTTTCCTCTGTGATCCCCAACGTGCTTAAGAATTGAGTACTCCTTGTGAGTCACTCACTCTGCCTTCCATAGGATCAGGCCCTGAATATTGTTCTCTTAATCTCATTAATTTATAGTAAACTTATCATAATTGTTATTATATGTAACCATGTCAAGTAAAAAATGTCAGACAGAAGTGCCATTTTTAAGTTGGCCCTTTAAGCTTCTGTTTGCAGCTTGCCATATTCAAACTGCATTATGAGTTATGAAACAGAGACCATCTGAACAGAACAGTTGTTCAACAATGTAAGATTAGCTACCAATATTTTCAAAGTGGTGCCTAGGGCTTTAGCCACAATTAATGCCCAATCAAATCCCTCTGCAGCGCACTGAAAATGTAGGGGAAAATACCTTGTTCACCTGAATGGTCTTAAAATACAGTATCCATTAATTGGCTTCCTTTTCCCTTTAATTTGTAGAGTTCCAAGGGGTATGTTTTCAGTGTAGAGTGCAGGGATTTCACAGCACAACTCTCATTAATGTTAATGGGAGCAGTGTGACTGAATCTTTACAATGAAAATGCACCCCTAAGCATTACATGCAACTAGTAATAATTTATTCAAGCAATTTGCAAAATTAATTTCTTGCCATTTTGTTTATTTTTACTTTATGCAGACCAGGCATTCTGTCTTACGTTTATATAAACCAGGTATTTATTTATATTAAAATGGGAGCAGAGATGTATTTTCAGTATTAAATCACACTCTCATCAATCCACTGACATTTAGTTTTTATACCCTAGGATTTCATGAACTTGTTATTGAATGCTTGTATATAATTTCCAGATCATAAACTGAATAAAATTAATAAGCGTACATTTAAAATTCCCAGAGGAAATCATATAAAATGTGTACTTTCTCTGAGAAATTTGGATGGTGTATTTAATGCTTACCTGAAGCTACATTATGAACAGAAGGGACCTCTCAAAACGGGATGATAGAAATCAAGGTATGACTTATTTTTAAATCCACGTAACACAGGAATTTGAGTAACAGGCAGCAAACAAAACAATAAATATACCAAAATCAAAATGCTAAGATTTCATCTATGCCAAAATATTTGTATTTTTGTACTATTAATTCTTTACCTACGCTAAGCATGTTCACTAATCCTCATTAAAGAGGATTGTACATGAGAGCTAAATCTCTGCTAAAATTTGTCACTTCATAGCACTGGAAGAAGACTTCAACTTTCAAGATGGAAATTTCAAATAATTCAATAGAGATTAGAATTGTGTTTATGGCTATTTGTTGTTGTTTTTCTACAAGGAAGAACTACTTTGTTTTGTTCCCATTCCAGGTGGGGTCAGAATGGTGAACACATGGTACTATCTCCAAGAGGCATTCAGATATACCAGTGATGGGTGTGGTACAAATACTTAGACATATAAAAGAAATTAAAAGACACAAAGTGCACATCCAAGGTACCTCACTACAGGGATGTAACAAGAACTGTGAATCAAATATAATTAGGAAGACGATATTAAGGGTCTATAAACCAACTATAGTTTAACCTTTATTACAAAATAATTTAATCACTGTACAGAACATTCTTTCTGAAGGAGTTATCTGATTAAGATAAAAGATCTAATTAATAGTGCTAGGCAGTGTATGCATGCTGGACCATGTGGGCACCTCACTAATAGCCTGTGCATGGTTTTTCTTCCCCAAAGATGGAAGTTGCTAGTTTTGGCCCAAATCATCTTTGGGTTTTTTTCAAATTACATTTGGTACATTAAGGAAGTTTTGGCATGTTACATGAGATCTAATATTCAGAATGGGATTAAAGGGATCTGTAATACAACATCAAATGTTTCTGGAGAGCAGAAATATTTAACATATTTAGACTTTTCCATCTGGAATTCACAGTGCATATTCAGATTGTAACTTTTCCAGAGCTGGGCCTTGACTTCTGATTTGTCTGTAATGGGCCGAGTACATTTTGGCACTATATAAGGAATAATAAAAAAGCTATAGATCTGAATTATCTAGTACATTTAACAATATTTCTGGTCTCATATGACAACAAGATTAATTCACTGAATCATACTAATGTAAAATGTTGGTACTAAAAGACATTATGCTACACTGTACTTAGTACTTACACGTGAGTAGTATAAATTCCTTTCCTTTATGGAAAAGCTAAATTCAAGCTGGAAGAAATTCATCCAGGTGCAGAATACCCTGTAACTGGGTGTATCAGTCCCACATTGGTAGCACAGGGGTTAAGAAACTGTTGTGGGCCCAAGAGGCCATGCCCCCTCTCTCTTGCTGGACATGCTCCTGGTGGAGGGAGCATATAAAAGGAAGCAGCTCAGTTCAGTCTGGGCTGGCTGAGGAGCAGACTGAACGTGCCTCCTGCAGAGGAGCTGCCGAGACACTCCAGACTGCTGAGGCAAAGTATTCTGACTACACCGCGGGGAACCAATTGACTGCAGGGACTGAAGGGGACGCCAGGTCACTGCCACCAGAGGAGATGCCCAAGGTGGGCCTAAAGGTAGGAAGCGACCCAGGTGATGCGTTTTGGGGACATGAAGACCTGAATCCTGCATCAGGGTAATTTGGTTTCTTAGGCCTGGTCTACACTAGGAGTTTATGTGGAATTTAGCAGTGTTAACTCGAATTAACCCTGCACCCGTCCACACAACGAAGCTATTTATTTCGACATAAAGGGCTCTTTAAATCGATTTCTGTACTCCGCCCTGACGAGGGGAGTAGCGCTAAATTCGACATGGCCATGTCAAATTAGGGTTACTGTGGACGGAATTTGACGCTAATAGCTCCGGGAGCTATCCCACAGTGCACCACTCTGTGGACACTCTGGTCAGCAGTCTGAGCTCGGATGCTCTGACCAGCCACACAGGAAAATTTGAATTCCTTTTCCTGTCTGGCCAGTTTGAATATCATTTCCTGTTTGGACATCGTGGCGAGCTCAGCAGCACTGGCAACAATGCAGAGCTCTCCAGCAGAGGTTACCATGCAATCCCAGAATAGAAAGAGGGCTCCAGCATGGACTGATCGGGAAATCTTGGATCTGATCACTGTGTGGGGAGATGAATCCGTCCTATCCGAGCTCCGATCCAAAAGACGGAATGCAAAAATTTATGAAAAAATATCCCAGGCCATGACGGAGAGAGGATACAGCCGGGATGCAACGCAGTGCCGCGTGAAAATCAAGGAGCTGCGACAAGCATACCAGAAGACCAAAGAGTCAAACAGACGCTTCGGATCCCAGCCCCAAACATGCCGTTTCTACGAGGCACTGCATGCAATTCTAAGTGGGGCCGCCACCACTACCCCACCAGTGTCCGTGGACTCCGACGATGGGGTATTATCAACGGCCGCTTCCTCGGAGGTTTTCGCGGATGGGGAAGATGAGGAAGGAGATGAGGAGGACGAGGCAGTTGACAGTGCTTTCAACGCTGATTTCCCTGACAGCCAGGATCTCTTCATCACCCTGACGGAGATCCCCTACCAACCCTCCCAAGGCGGTAACCCGTACCGTGAATCAGGGGAAGGATCAGTAGGTGAGTGTTTTAAACATTTATTGTGAATACAATAAGCATGCTATGTTAGCAATGGGTTTTTAATGATTAGTTTGCCCTAGGCACTTTAGTTTTTAGTCGTTGCCTGTGCAGCTACTGGAAAAGTCTGTTTACATGTCTGGGGATAGAGCAGAAATCCTCCTGGGACATCTCCACGAAGCTCTCCTGGAGGTAAAGTGAAAGCCTTTGCATAAGGTTTCTGGGGAGAGTGGCCTTATTGCGTCCTCCATGGTAGGAAACTTTTCAGCGCCAGGCTATTAGCAGGTACTCCGGTATCATTGCCTGGCAAAGCATGGCGGCATACGGCCTCAGTGTTTGCTGGCATTCACACAGCATACGGTCTTTCTCTGTCTCCGTAATCCTCATCAGAGTGATATCAGTCATGGTGACCTGGTTTGAATTAGGTGAATTTTAGTATGGGGACTGGTTGCCTGTTCCTTTAAAGAAATCTACCCGGCGGTTCCCAGCCACGCGGTGGGGGCGAGGAGGGGAAACGTTTCTGCTTGGCGGTTCCCCGGCAGCTTGCAGGGATCTTTCCCGAGACCAGCCATGCGGTGGGGGTGGGGAGGCAGACCGTCCATGCTGAGCGGTTCGCCGGCAGCATGCAGGGACCGCTCCCGGGGACAGCCACGCAGTGGGGGCGGGAAGGTGGACCGTTCATGCTGAGCGGTTCGCCGGCAGCATGCAGGGACCGCTCCCGGGGACAGCCACGCGGTGGGGGCGGGGGGGCGGACCGTTCATGCTGAGCGGTTCGCCGGCAGCATGCAGGGACCACTCCCGGGGACAGCCACGCGGTGGGGGCGGGGAGGCGGACCGTTCATGCTGAGCGGTTCGCCAGCAGCATGCAGGGACCGCTCCCGGGGACAGCCACGTGGTGGGGGCAGGGAGGCGGACTGTTCATGCTGGGTGGTTCGCCGGCAGCATGCAGGGACCATTCCCGGGGAAAGCCACGCTGGGGGGGGGACAGGGGGAGAGTTCATGCTTGGCGGATTGCCGGCAGCAGGAAGTGGCCAACGCTAGGAGCTGTGCTTGGAACGTGAAAGGAGGGCGCTGCTGTAAATTAAGCTTTCAGCAGCCAAAAGTCTACGGCTTACCATGGCCATCTGCTAGCAGAATTCCGTTGTCCGGCCCCGCTTGTGTGATCTGTACACCAAGACCCCAGGCACTCAATATAAAGATAGAAAATTCGACCTTGTACTGAGTGCACATGTGATAGGTAGTGTGCATGGTCTTGTTCACAGGGAAAGACTACATTCATTGTTCGCGAAAATGTATCTTTGTGAGGAATTCACTCCCTTTTTTCCATCCCACAGCTGCGAGTGTCTCCCGGCCTACCCCGGCATCTCCCTCCCAGAGGCTGGCTCAGATCAGGCGGCGAAAAAAGAGAACACGGGACGAGATGTTCTCCGAACTTACGCTCTCTTCCCAAACTCAGTCAGCACAGCTGACTCAGTGGAGAGAGAACATGTCGCGAGCATCCAGCGAACGGGAGGAGATGACGGAAGCACAGGAGGACAGGTGGCGGCAGGAAGACCAGCAGGCGACTCAGACGCTGCTTGGGCTAATGCGGGAGCAAACGGACACGCTCCGGCGCCTTGTAGATGTTCTGCAGGACCGGAGGCAGGAGGACAGAGCACCGCTGCATTCTATCTGTAACCGCCCTCCCCTGCCACAAAGTCCCATTCCCCCTCACCCAAAGTCCCAAGAAGGAGGGGCAGCAGGGGCCGTGGAAACAATCACTCCACCCCTGCTGACTGCTCAAGTAGCAGAAGGCTCTCATTCCCCAAGATTTGATGCGTCCTTTCCTTCCCTTCAACCGCACCCCACCCTAGCACCCATCCCAGTTTCATTGCATAACTGTGTAGTCTTTATTAAAAAATACGTTTCTGTTATGTACTGTTTCCTTCATTTTCTTTTAAAGGACGGTGTGTTTGAAGGGGGGGAAGGGGGTTGGTAATTGGAGAGGATAGGCACCTTTACCAGGCACGGGGGCAGGTTCACCAGAAGGTTATACACACATTGCAGTCATTAAGTACCCTGGGCGGGGCGGGGGGGCTATGTGACTTTGTGGCGGGGGAGGGCGGTTACAGATCTTCTGCAGCGGTCCGGAGCCAGGATGATAGAGCCACGCTGCAGGGGATCTATAACCGCCCTCCCCCGCCACAAAGTCACATAGCCCCCCAACAGAGAGTCCCAAAAAGGAGGGGTGGCAGGCTCCGTAGAAACAACCAGTCCACCACTGCGGACTGCTCTAGGAGCAGGAGCCTGTCAGTCCCCGAGTTTAGAAGCGTCCTTTCCATCACTCCACCCGCACCCCACCCTAGCCTGCGTCCCAGTTTCAACCCTTTAACGTGAAATCCTTAATAAAAAAGACGATTTTCATGAAAAATGTTTCCTTTATTTTCTGCTTAAAGGTGTGTTTGAAGGGGGGGGAAAGGGGGTTGGTAATTGGAGAGGATAGGCAACATTAACTGGGTAAAGAAGCGGGGGCAGGTTCAGCTTCTGTTTAAACAACTGTAATAGTCACTGATTACCCTGGTAGGTATGGAAACTAGCTTTCAAAGCTTCCCGGATGCGCAGCGCATCCCGCTGGGCTCTTCTAATCGCCCGGGTCTCTGGCTGCATGTAATCAGCAGCCAGGCGATTTGCCTCAACCTCCCACCCCGCCATAAACGTCTCCCCCTTGCTCTCACAGAGATTGTGGAGCACACAGCAAGCTGCAATAACAATGGGGATATTGGTTTCGCTGAGATCAGAGCGAGTCAGTAAGCTTCTCCATCTCCCCTTCAGACGTCCAAAAGCACACTCCACCACCATTCTGCACTTGCTCAGACGGTAGTTGAAGAGCTTCTTTTCACTGTCCAGGGCGCCTGTGTACGGCTTCATGAGCCAGGGCATTAGTGGGTAGGCTGGGTCCCCGAGGATCACTATAGGCATCTCCACATCCCCAACAGTTATTTTCTGGTCCGGGAAGTAAATACCTTCCTGCAGCCGTCTAAACAGACCAGAATTCCTGAAAACCCGAGCGTCATGAACCTTGCCCGGCCATCCGACGTTGATGTTGGTAAAACGTCCCTTATGATCCACCAGTGCTTGCAGCACCATTGAAAAGTAGCCCTTTTGGTTAATGTACTGGCTGCCCTGGTGGTCCGGTCCCAGGATAGGGATGTGAGTTCCATCTATAGCCCCACCGCAGTTTGGGAATCCCATCGCAGCGAAGCCATCTATGATCACCTGCACGTTTCCCAGGGTCACTACCTTTGAGACCAGCAGCTCAACGATTGCGTTGGCTACTTGCATCACAGCAACCCCCACGGTAGATTTGCCCACTCCAAATTGATTCGCGACTGACCGGTAGCTGTCTGGCGTTGCAAGCTTCCACAGGGCTATGGCCACCCGCTTCTGGACTGTCATGGCTGCTCACATCCTGGTGTCCTGGCGCTTCAGGGCAGGGGACAGTAACTCACGAAGTTCCAGGAAAGTGCCCTTACGCATCCGAAAGTTTCGCAGCCACTGTGATTCATCCCAGACCTGCAGCACTATGCGGTCCCACCAGTCCGTGCTTGTTTCCTGGGCCCAGAATCGCCATTCCACTGCATCAACATGACCCAGTGCCACCATGATGTCCAGGGTGCGGGGTCCCGTGCTTTGTGAGAGGTCTGTGCCCCTCTCAGAGTCGATGTCCTCACCGCGCTGCCGTAGCCTCCTCGCCCGATTTCTCAGCATCTGCCTCTGAAAAGGGTGGACGATAAGGCGAGAGGTGTTGACAATGGCCATAACTGCAGCGATGATCGCAGCGGGCTCCATGCTCGCGGTGCTGTGTCGTCCGCGCTGTCAATCACTAGAAAAGGGCGCGAAATGATTGCCTGCCGCTGCTTTCACGGAGGGAGGGCGGGAGTGAGGGTTGAACGACGACAGTTACCCAAAACCACCCGCGCCACATTTTTTGCCCCAGCAGGCATTGGGGGCTCGACCCAGAATTCCAATGGGCAGCGGGGACTGCGGGAACTGTGGGATAGCTACCCACAGTGCACCGCTTGCAATGTCGACGCTTGCCCCGTTACTGTGGACTCACAAAGTCGAATTACTGTCCTTAGTGTGGATACACATGTTCGAATTTGTAATATCGGTTTCACAAATTCGGTTTAAGTAAAATCGAACTACTCTCGTAGTGTAGACATACCCATAGAGTGCTGGGTCAGAAGAACCCAGTGGAGTAGGATGGGCCCAGGTTCCCCTATCCTCCCCGCACTTGCCGCTAGGCATTGCTGCCCAGAGAGAAGGTGACCCTATGATACTCTTGCCGCTGGGTCCTCCATGTCATCTTATGCCTTGAGGTAGGGCTAAGCATGGGGAGCTGTGGCCAGAACGGCCACTCAGCTACATATGCGCTCCCTGAATACTGTGGATAAGGGGTCTGTGTCAGTCCTGCACAGGTGATTGCAGAAAGTGGTGTAGTTGCAAAGTTATGGTCCTAACTCCCTCATAAATGGCATGGGGACTATGTGAAATAGTAGTCCTAGAAGAGGGTGTGTCCCATGACCCCACCCCTGGGCAGTGGGTTGATTCCTCCACGTCCAACCATTGTGTACTCCACCTGCATAAAGCCTGACAAATTCATTTCCCTTGCCTAAAATTTGAATTAACACTTTTGGGATAAAAATAAAGTTGGGCCCTCGGTACTACTGTACTTTGATGAAAAATTGAGCTTTCATAGATGGAAGAATTTAAGAAATTGGAACTCTGATATAATTGCTACCAGAAATGATAGTCTGATGGACAGAAACCAAAAATTTTAATATTCAAAGGTTTGTCATACCTGCAATACATTAAATCCTGCAGAACATTCAGTTCCCCACTTCAGCATCTTCAGATCTCAGGTAGATTTATCAATTTGCACTGACCTCAAATCTTATGCTTTCCTGTTGGCTTAATACTCTTCACTTCATCTAAATCTAGAATTTTCCCAAATACTGCTGTTGTGCCTGAACTTTCAGGGAACTTTACCACATGTCCATGCCATGGTCTAAAAATTGTAAAACATGGGATATTTCTTTCTTGGCTGGATCAGTCTACAGCAATCTCTAATTTAATCCATACACTGGGATAGATTCTCGATGGAGATTTATTTCTTACTGACAGAAGAACTCTGTTCACCTAATCAGGTTATTATTTTGTATGTAAGCAGAGTCAGGATGAGCCCTACCCTGACATCTGGTGGTGAGTTGTGGAAAGGGATGTCAGGGGCTAATCTTGTTTGCATGGACACACCCACCCTGCAATGCATGATGGATTGCTTGCCCAAATGGTCACTTTGGCTGCTGTGGGATCCCCAGTTTCTCTGTTATTGGGGCAGGAAGAATAAAGTGTTGTTACCCTGATTATGTGAATCAAGGACAGTGACCTTTTGTTATGATGGAGGGACTCGCCATCAACGAAGCAGCACTTGCTAGGCGAGGGACATGGGTTCCAAAACCCACTGAATTGAGAGAGGCTGGGGATAGGTATTTGTGCCTGGTGGCATGGGCCTCTTCTAAGGGCCCTAAGTGTCAGTTGCACACACACACACACACACCCCTTCCTTCCTTCCTTCCTTCCTCCCACTGTGGAATATCAGAGCTAATTTTGAATTTCTTAGGAATTTAATCACAGGCTGCTGAGTTGGAATCACTCGGGGCTAATGGTGCAAATTTAGCACTAAGGCTCCCCTTACTACAAGCTGAAATCACTGAGCACTGTGTTGACTAGTGGGGGAGCCGGAAGATATATTGCTGAGCAGCTGGCGGGACGGCTGATGGCGCGGAGCTGCTGATGGAGCGGAGCAGGTGGCGGGACAGCCGGAGCGGCTTGCGGGACGGCTGACGGCGCGGAGCTGCTGATGGCGAGCAGAGTAGAGTGAAGCCACACGAAGGGACGGGGCAATCAGCTTCGAGCCACGTAAGGTGCCCCTACCTCTCCCCTCCCCATTTCTACCCAGACTGGGGGGGTGTGTGTATAGCACTCTGCAGATTAACTTTTGAACTCTGGGTCTGGACTTTTGGGTTGTTGGACTTTTGGGACTTTGGGTGATTTTTGGGGTTGCTGGACTCAAGAACCAAAGGGAAAGGACATGGCCAATTTGCTGGGGTGGGTCGTTGCTCACAGTTTGGTTTACGAATCCTAGATGTGGTGTTTCCCCAACAAAATGCCGCATTGTTTCTCTCTGTCATTAAAAGGTTTTTGCTACACTCAGACTCTGTGCTTGCGATAGGGGAAGTACTGCCTCTTAGAGGAGCCCGGGGGGGTGATATATATTTGTCCCAGGTCACTGGGTGGGGACTCGAGCCGGTTTTGCATTGTGTCATTGGAATGGAACCCCTAGATACTGAACCCGGCCCTTGTTGCTGCCAACTCTGACTGGCAGAAGGGTTACATGTAGAAGGGGGCTCTCGGGAGCTCCCAAGGGACTCTTGTTAAAACTCTGCCACCAAACTGAAGGAAAGGTTGACATTTTCTTACTTCTGATGAGGCTCTCTCTCTCTCTCCCCCTGCACTGCTAAATCATTCCTAACAGAGTTGACAATACTAGAGCTCATCAAAGTATTTCTGAAAAGCAACTATTTTGCCTTTTGCATGAACGAGGTTGCACCAAATGGCAGGAACTTAAAAAAAAAAGACAAATTCTGAGGGTGTCCCCCTTCCCAACCCAATGTCACTACACAGTTTTTACTCCCACTGCCCACATCAAATTACACAAGCAAATTACACTGCTATGACATCAATACACTCAAGATATTTTTCAGGAATAAGTTACAAAGATTTCCAGCAAAATGCACCTTCTTTGCCACTGCAGTGTTGCCTCCTTCCTTTGTCATACTTATAAGAATTTTTGGGGGATGAGGGGGGAGGAGAATAGGTCATTTTTGTGGGACCCTAACATTAAAATACTGGCAGCACATCACTGTTATTGCTTCAGAGATGACCATTTCAAAGACAGCCTGTCAGATTAAAATGATAGACTTGGGTGGAATATTGGACCCTGTCACTAAAGTCCATTGTCAACTCCAGGTGGGAATGGATATTAATGGTGTCTGATTTTACAGGCTGAAAGACTGGGGAAGAGTCTTCCAGGTTGTAATGAATGGCACCATTAGCATTGTTAAAATAGGTGGATGCAGCTCATGTGATGGCAGAAGTGCAATCCCTCCCCCAATTCTTGCCAATCTCCATTGTGGGACTGTACTGGTACAGTATAAGCAGCCCTTTCCCCCTCTGACCCATGTCCGTTTTCATGTACTCTGACAGGGTTAGCATCCAGCCCTCTTGGCAACCCTCCTCTCATGTTAGCTGCATGAGCCACAGTTCCTCATTAAGAAATGACTCACTGGCTGTGTGCAGCAATTCTAATACATGCTGTGTGGCTGAACTCAAAATGGCAGAAAAACAGGAGAAGAAATTTCTACAACAAACTACAATGCAAATGTAAAAACAGGAGGGTGTTTTTTGTTTCTGCATTAAATTACCTATGGGGCACTGTTAGTGTTGCAAAACCTTAAACCAAGAATGGGATCTCACCATTCCATAAGACTCCTCACCATATACAGACACATTCTCTCTGTGTATTGGTAACTGAATGAAGACTTGTCTCTCTCAGTACATTGTTAAAAGAGGCCTCCCACAACTGCTACACTGTCTAGATTTTCACTTTGATTTTTTTAGGTTCCTCTGCCTTTGTATGTGTGACTAGTAGCCACTCGATGACTATTACTGCACATATGATCAGAAAAATCTTTTAAAGATGCACTGAATATAGTCTCACAATTAATGGAAATATTTGTAATGAAATTTACACAAACATTATCAGAATATAAAAGGGGAGCGGACAGAGACCCCAATGTTTAGGTTGACTACCAATTTCCATGATAAAAGATTCTTGTGATCTATTTTATATAAATAAAATGAAATAACTGAGAGCAAAATCAGCAGCTTAGCAGAGGAGACCTTTGAATAAAGAATGAGCAAAATCAATACTAGAAACCTTGGGGTTATTTTAAAGTGGACATTTAAATGAGTATTGCCTATTGGAGGAAGCCCTGAGTGTTGATTACACTATATTCCCAAAACAAATGGACCCATTACCACTGCTATTGTACTACCAAGTAAAAGCAGGACTTTCAGGAAACTTAGTCAATAGGTGTATCTATAACTGGGAAGGGGTCTTGTCTGTGATTGAAAACTTTGACTGTATTCAGGCTTCCTGTGCTCAACAATGAAAGACTAACCTGAAAGTGATAGATTGGTGGACATGTACTAAAATTAATATTATTGCTCTAGAAATACAAGTTGGCATATATTTCTGCTTTAGTTGGTACAATGAACAATATTGTATGTAGTTTAAATCATAAAGATTAAATATTGAACATAGTAAAATTATCTAGACATTTGATTGTGATGGTAAAGAGAAAATTCACAAAACACTTTTAATGATATTGTGACCCTGTAAACGATCACATGGGGGGAGAAAAAAATCCCAATCAGCTGATTCCAATTAATCACTCCTCTTAGAGGCTGCTGGGAGTAAGAAGGGTCTGGCATCTATATAAAGCCTGACCCAGCTCATTCCAGGAGAGAGAGGAGGGGCAACGCCCAAGAAGACTGGGATATTTGAGGAGTGTCGTGGGGAGAGGGAATCATCTTGGGGGGGGGAAGGCATTGAAAGTGGGAAGAGTTGGCACAGACTGGGGCCTAGGAAATTTTGGACTTGCCTGAGAGGTAAGAGAATTTATGGGGAAGTGGGATTAATGATAAATGGAATACCAATATACCCCTTTTATAAGTATTTCTACATTCTCTCTGGTGTCCTTTCTTCCTCATCATTTCTGTGGTGGTCAGGTCATCCTGGCACATCAGGCACTGAGCTGGTGATATTTGGAGCTGTAGGATTTGGAGATCAGCTAGAAACTCAAGTCACTTTAGTGATCATATGTCAATCTTGGTGGGGCTGGTGATAATCCATTGGTTCACAGCTATTATTATGAAAGATGACACTGACCAATCATTCTTATAAATTAGTATGACTTAGCATCTTTGTGATTTAGCTCTAAATTGGAGTTTTTGATACAAGGATTTTTTTGAAGATTCATAGATGTAAACATAAATCTCACTTCTTATTTAAAAAGGCTTATTTTAAACTATTCTTTCCTATTGCATGTGGCAGTTAGTATGTTAATACTGTAGTGCTTACAGAAACAGACGTTGTATCTCAGAAGAGTAACATGAAGAAAACAGTGCCTTGTGATCTAACTCTCAACCAGTTTAATGAGTTAAACATATATTTGGCTGTTTTAATGCCCCATCAGGCATCTTTTATCCATGAAAGTAGGGATCATTGCTTACATTTCTAAATCACTGTGATTTGTCGCAATCGGTGTATCTGGGGTTTGTTTGTTTTTTAATGCTGTAACTTAATTAGGAGTTGTTCTTCTTCCTTGGGCTTTATTTGTGCCTCAGGAGTGTACTACCCATCCTTTTGTTTCTAGAAAGATTGGGTTACTAAACTGTAATCATTGATAAAGCAATGAGATTCCCTTGAGTTACTTGTCTTACAATTTCCTTAACAGAGCCAAAAAAAAAAAGATAAATGGCTTTTAATAATGGCACCAAGGGCCCGGTTTTGCATGGTGTTGAAAGCAACCTGCAAACTGCTGAGCACCCTCACAATTACTTCAATAGAAGTTGAGAGCTCTCAGTTTCCTAGTAAGGGGCACTCTGCACTATGTAAGATAATTCCTATAAACAGGGTTGTCGTCTGTCTTAACTCATGTAATAAAATGGAATTCAGTGCAATTATCATAGAGTGGGTTTTACCAGTTCAGAAAATGAAATATCACAACAACATTATTTCATCAGGTAACTGCAACTATTTCTTTATTACATCTGAATTATTATCCAGAATTTACTATTATTGAAATGCTAATAATATGCTTTGCATTATTGAAGAGACAGAATAAACACAGTCCCTTCTCCAAGGATCTTGGTCTAAAGCAAAACAGAGTAGACAGGGTATGCTGGAATAACTGGGAATCTTTATTTTACTAATAATATTGTAAATATTGATTGTTTATTCACCGCTTATGGGCATCATGAAAGAAATGAACTTTAAGAAAGGATAAGAATTAAAACAGGGTGGTAGCTTGACAGGCCAGAATAGAGAGAGCTTTTATGTATGGGGGTAGCCTTAAGGACAAAGCATAGACCGCTCCAAGACAAACAGATGAATGGGCCAAAAATTAAGAAAAATTATCTGTGCTTACCTCCAATTTCCTTTTTTTGAGTAATAAGGTTCATATGTCCATTAAAAGGGGTACTTCAGGCTGCTTGCAGCTTGGGGGCAGAATCAGACCTGTCGCTCACTTAGCAACAGGCAAATGCCCCGCCTCATTAAGTTCCCTCCCACTGAGACAGAATAGAATTATCTTGGTAAATTAATCTATTTTCCTAAATTACAGGGTGTGTTAACAATACTTTGAAGAAAAAGCACAATTTGTTCTGCTGCAGAGCACAGGAAACTTCCCCTAATGAAGCAAATGCAAATATTGTGGTATCTATTTCCATCTCTAGTCTGGATTATCTGTTTGTCTGAAGAGAGGGATGTATGGACCTTAGTAATAATAATAATAAAAATTTAACCTGGTATTGAACCTAAAATCAGGCCTGAGAGCCATAGCCTCTTCAGCCTGAAAGGCATAATCCGTATCAATGCTGCTCTCACCTTTCTATCCTTCGCATAGTCCTGGGGAGCAGTGGAATAAATGGGAAGGCGTGCAGCAAAGACCTTGCCTAGCTTTGCAAGAGACCATCCATCACTTTGCATCCCAGGTCCTGATACATGGAGAGGCCACAGGACACTTTACTGCTGTTTCCAGATGCAAAGAGGTCAATCACCAGCCCACCAAATTGCCTTACAATGACTGAGGAAATTTCTAAGTGCAGGCTCCACTCTGTTTACTTCAACTTCTGCTATTTTAGTTTTGATGTTCATCTGCCCCTGATAGGCAGTGCACATAGAGATAGTCTCCTTTCTAGTCAGACCACTTTCCTTTTTTTCCCCTCTCTGGGGTTGGGTTGATTGTGCTCTTCCTAGTTTATTTCTGAAACCTGGCTCAGACACATTTGACTCATGACTTGAACAAGTTTGTCCATGGAAGTAACCATGCTCCAGAATCTCAATAAATCCTAGTATTCCAGCCAGTGGATGCTGTGCTAACAGTACCCAATGGAGATGGCTGGACACAGTGCTGACACTGCCAGTACCAGAGAGTACAGTAAGAGGGTCTTTAGACACAGCTCCCTCCAACTCCTGCCACCTCTGTAACAGCCTCCCAGGCCTACTCATATCTGAGGTGAGGCCTCCAGGGGAATAAAAGACCCATGTGGATCCAAGAAGCCTGAGCCCCAGGAGTGGAAGAGAGACAGAGTATGGAGGTGTGACTCCGCAGCACATTATAGATGTACCCAAGCTAGCTTCGATTTAGCATGCCGGAATAACAATAGCAGTGAAGCCAGGGCAGCATAGGCTAAGCTGCTTGAGTACATAGCCAAGGTGGCAGGAGGGGTTGCACAGCCAGTGCTGCCACAGCTGCACTGCTCTTCAAGCTTGCCAGATCAGAGAGAGCTTGAATATGTCTACATGTACTGCAGGTACACCTTTGACTGAGGTGTTAAGACATACCCTGAGACTGGCTATTGTCTGAGACGCAGCACCAGCAGGAGAAAGAGACACCTTCAGACCCACTTTGCCCTTATTACTCCTCCTTCCACTTGATGTTGCCAGACTTCCCCCCACTTATGCTGAGGAAGGTCTTTTGAGGGAGAGGTGCATAGTGACACTCTAATGGAAACTGGGGGTGGACAGGGAAGGCAGGCAAAGAGAAATTTAGTTCGTTTAACTGGGAGCAGAGGGAAAAATGGTAACTGGAAAAAACAGTAAATAAAACAGAACGAGTCTCAATGAAAATAAAGTTGAACTTAGTTTCTGAAATAATGGGGTGAGGAGGCAGATAAGAAATTGGTTTCAATGAGCTGTTAGGGAGAAAAGAGATTCAAATAATCAAAATGATTTTTCAGTTGGTATTTATATTGCTGAAGCACAAGACATTCACATGAGAGAGCTGAATAACCATGTGATCTTAATTATATTCACATCCTTCTGTTCCCATGTCTTTCCCTCTGTTAGTTGCATCACCTATTGCATCATATCTAAATAGACTGCAAGCACTTGGGACAAGGACTGTCTTCCTACATATTAGGACAGTGCCCTTGGGGCCCTGGTCTAGACTGGGGCCTTTAGATGCTACCAGAATATAAGGAATAATAGTATTCCAAAGCAAAAATTTGAGATTATTATCAATTTTAACCAAACTTCCAGTCAAAAATTAGGAAGTAACCACCTGTGAAACATCTCTTCTTTTTGACAAATTGTATTGACTGCATTTTCATTTAATAAAAATGCAGGGATTATGATGTACAATCCACCACTGACTTACTAACAAACTATGCCAAAAAGATGTTACTGCATAGTACCAAAAGGGATTAAAACAGTAAGAATTTCAGATGCAAGAGACCCATTCAAAATGCATTCACTAACACACTTAACAGTTGGAATTTCAAGACTGCCAACAAAAATAGAATACATACAGTATATCAGTAACAGTCAATCTGGAGGACAAACCTCCTCTCGTCTGAAATTGTTGTATTGATTGTAAATTCCTCTTTGGGGAAATATTGCCCTGTAAAATGTGATGGTCAACCAGGGACAGAAACAGACCTGAACAGACTTGATCCATCAATCGAAGTGTCAGTATTTTAGCAGCTGGAGCAATTGCACTGCAGGCAACATCCTCTCTGCCTATCTAGTCACACTTACTGGGAATATAAAAATATTTCTAGGCAGGTGAGTGTTACCATATACAGAGCCAGATCAAGGCACAAGCACTTAATGCTTGTGTCAAGGGCTCTGGCTCCTGGAATAAAGTAATTATATCAGAATCTCACTTTAAAAAAAAAATTGATGCTAACTGTCCAGTCCCCATGACTGTAAGAATAACATTGATAATGGAAACGCCCATGCAGATACATCCTTAACTGGGGTGATCCAACATTGCTGCTCATCCTTTGGGATGCTCCTAATAGGAAGGAGGGCTCTGCCACTGCCCTGTCAGTCTGGAGTGGAGGGAGGGGCCCTGCCACCACTACTCCAAAGGTGGGACAGGGCCACAGGGGACCCCATGTCCTAGTGTGTCTAGGGCCCCAGATTACTTGAATCTGGCCTTGACTATAGAAGATTCAGATCTTGCCTTGACTATAGAAGATTCAGATCTTGCAAGTGGACCCACCTGGACAGCCCTTGCATACACAAAAATCTGTTTTCAGAATCAATCATGGGAGCAGTGAGGAATTTAAATGACAACTATACAAAAAAAAGATGAATTTAGCAAAATTGAGAATATAATGCTTCTCAAAAGCCATGACCATACTTATACTAACCAGTTTTATTTTTTAGTGGAAAATGAGAAAATTAATCAGGATCAAATCCTACTCTCTCTGTCTTTCATTGAAATCAATGTCAGAACAAGCTGGCAATTAATTTCTTCAAATATAATCTATTTTTAAATAACCCTATAGCCAATCACTCTGAAAAGTGAAGTTTTCATTTAGAGGAGGCAATAAAATGATGTATAGTGACTACCACTGAGAAGAAGTGAAGTCACTAAAAAAAAGTTTAAGAACTCACACATCTATTTTGTGTTTTCAATTAAATATTTTCCCCAAAAAATTATCATAAGGTCCCAGTGATCCAACAGATGACACTGTAAACTTTCAAAAATTCCTATGAAACAACAATCAGACCAAAGTAAGGGGTTTGCTCTGATTTTATCTAATTTAAACCTGCATAATTTTTTCTTCCAGATACTTGTAGCAGGAGGGTCAGTATGATGAAGTGATGCCATATTCTGGTTTCTGGGCAAAGCCTTGCCAATTGTATTTGAATGTTGATCTCAAATAGGAGTACACAATTCATATATTGTTTGACAGTAAGGGTAAAGTATCCTTTTCTTTTTTTAAAGGAAACGGCGTTTTCTTTATTGGGGAACAAAAGGTACACATTTTAGAGTCATAACAAAGCTAGTATCAAGACAGCATATAACAAAGGTGAACAAAGTGACTGTATAAGAAGCAAAAGGGGGAGTTGCAAGGATGGCTGTTCTGTTGCCTCTAGCTGAATGGGAATATTTTAAGCTTTGAATCTTAACAAAGTTCAACCCATATCACTCTCAATGGCATAGGTTATTAAGCCATCTTTCTTTGCCTAGAATATCTGGTAGCCATTTTAGCAATTACTTTGTCTCAAAGTAAGATCTGCCTTCATTACCACTTACTGTCATCAACAAAATGCTTTTGTTTTGTTTACTGAGCAGAACTCTAGCCTAGAACTGCTTATTCCAGAGTAGTTACTACTGGTTTCTACAGTCTGTGATTTGGCACTTTGGAGTTCAATAACTCTCCCTGTTTATGAGTAGGATCAGTATGACTTGGCCCAAAAATATAATCCCAAAGTAGGTCAACTGACAGTCACATAATATAACAGGGGTGGCCAAACTGTGGCTCACGAGCCACATGCGGCTTTTTTACCATTAAAGTGCAGCTCACAGAGCCCTCCCCCCCCCACCCAAACTCTCCACCTACCAGACTGGTGGGGGGTGGGGGGGGGTAAGGGGAGAAGCTCAGGATCTCTGCCTTGCACTGGGGTGGTGCGGTAGGGGCTTCTGCCAAGTGGGGAGGAGGATCTCGGGGCTTTTTCCTAGTGGGGTGTACGTGCCAGGGCTTCAGCAGGAGTGGGGCTGAAGCCCCGGCTCTCAAACTTCTGAAGATTGTCGTATGTGGCTCACAGGACCAGTAAATTTGGTCACCCCTATAGTATAATACACCATGAGCCCACTACCTGAATATATTCCCAGCTATTACATCTTAATGCTAATCTACAGGCTTTCTGTAAAAGAGACTAAAGTATAAAGGCACATCTTAATGTGTTAAATTTATGGGAACAGACTGAGTGGAAAAACAAGTGTGCACAGACAAAAAACTCCTACTGAAATTTACCGTTTGAGATTAAGAGTTACCTTATCCCAGAAAACAGCAGAAAGCTAGTTGCAAGGCCATTATAGCAGAACTAAGGCACTCTTTGAAGTTCTTGACAAAAATAAGAATGAGGAGGCTCCGCAGGTTAACAGTCTTCTTCTCAAGAAGAGTCACTCAAATACTCTACAAAGACAACTACAGCCACTGGTACTCAGGCTGCTGGAGTAAAAACTCAAAGAAAAATGACTTCCAACATGCTATTTTAAAATTACAAATCAGAATGTCGTATTTCTCTAGCAAGTGAATTTCTCTAGGGCAAGTGTAGCCAAGTTAACTAACAGTCTCTGGCAGAAAGATAAGGAAAGGGTGAAATAGGCTAACAGCATGGTTAAAGCTACTGATTACTGCATTGCGAAACAGCTCTGGTAGATTGCTTCTATAGGACTCCTTGCTGCAATATCCTTAATACTTATAGAAATTAAAGATGGAAAAGATCTATTAAATCACCTAATCATGCTGCTTATAAAACTGAACAGAATAATCTCTGTGGGAAACAAAGAACAACCCAAAAGATAGTAAACTATCCAGAAAAAGCTCAAAACATAACATTAAATGAAATTAAATACAGATAAAACAAAAACGTAACATTAACTAAAGGCTTCA
Organism: Macrochelys suwanniensis; assembly: GCA_033296515.1. Lineage (NCBI taxonomy): Eukaryota > Metazoa > Chordata > Testudines > Chelydridae > Macrochelys > Macrochelys suwanniensis. The sequence continues at coordinate 42,823,328 of CM065784.1, forward strand.
GAGCTGTTCTATAGAAGCGACAGAATCCTGTGGCACCTTATAGACTAACAGACGTATTGGGGCATAAGCTTTTGTGGGTGAATACCCACTTCTTCTAGAGCTGTTCTAGAGATTCTACAGTTCTTCTCTGGAACATCATGTGTTGCACAAACCAAATTATCCATAAATAAGAAAATACTGATTACTTCCCCCCAAATAGAAATGGATAAACAATCTCAAAGAAAAGAAACAAATCTGCATTACACAAATCACTCCAGTATGGCACAATCTCTGAAAATACCCCATATAAAGAATGTTGCAGAAATGCTTCCCATCCACGAAGAAATCTCTTAATCCCCAAATACAAGGAAAAAACCAGACACTCACCAGCCCACTTATCCAGTTCCTCAAACTTCACAGCCCCAAAAGAAAACATGCACATTCAATTCACTTACCATTAAATTTCTTCTAACCAAAGATAGCTATATTTCTCCAAATGAAAAACAGATAAAACCCACCCAACAATTGGTAGAATTGTTCTGAAAACAATTCTACCAATAGGGAGGGACAAAGCAGTGTGTCCACAGAACTCTCCAGTACCACAGATTTCAAATGTTAAATGAGCAGAATGAGGTTTTTATCATAAAAATGCTGACTTTTGAGTAAATTGTCACTTAGTTACAGGACAGTCCAACTCCTGCTAATATATTCAGTAACTATCAAGATATTGTTACATAAAACATTAGCATGTTGTCTTGTCTCATTTTTATTATTTTCCTCACATTTCTGATCTGCTAAGGCCAAATTTTGCTCTGAGTTACACTGATATAAATCTACTAACTTACTTAATAGTTCATTATTCACCCTACTATTCTGAGCACCTCCAATTTTAGTATTATCTGCAAATGGTAATGGGCACATAAGCTCCTTTAACAGTTCATTAATGATTTTCAATAAGATGGGACATCAATCCCTACAATGGAGACCTCCTTCCATATGGAAAATCAAGATTACTTAAGTAGAAAATATCATAACTATTTTTCCCAATAAACTACAGGATAGAATCTTGTACACAGCTTAGACTATTACAGACTTAGGACCAGATATTCAGATGGTATAAATTTGTATACACTGATTTCCACCATAGGGCCAGACTGATCTCAATTATATTACCAACTTCCATTATTTGGTGGTGGGGTGGGTTGTTTGTTTTTTAACTCCAAATCTGCACCAGCATAACTACTCTTCACTAATTTTTCTCTCTGGATCGCAACCTAACTTTACTAAGAATATGTCTACACTACTCAGCTTTTAGCGACAGGGCTGTGTCGCTACAGTCATGTTGCTAAAAGGCGCGCAGTGTAGCCTCTGTTTGTTGGCTCTCCTGCCAACAAAAAACTTCCACCCCCAACAAGCAGCGTTAGCATTGCCGTGCTGTTCACACCGGCAGTTGTCTTCAGCAAAACTTTTGTTTTTCGGGGGGGGGGGGTTGTTTTTTTAACACCTCTGAAAGACAAAAGCAAAAGTTTTGTCATTCATTTGCTAGTGTAGCCTAACTAGTAAAAGGATTTCTTCTTCTCAAAGAGCTTTGTGGACAAAGCAGCTGAAGCCACTATTCTCACTTTTCTCACTTTCAGGTGACATTGTAAATAAGAAGTGGGCAGCATTATCTCCCATAAATGTAAACAAACTTGTTTGTTTTAGCGATTGGCTGAACAAGAAATAGAACTGAGTAGACTTGTAGGCTCTAAAGTTTTATATAGTTTTCTTTTTGAGCGCAGTTATGTGGAAAAAAAATCTACATTTGTAAATTGCGCTTTCACAATAAAGATATTGCATTATAATACTTGTATTTTTCAATTCACCTCATACTATTTCTTTTATCATTTTTAGAGTGCAAATATTTGTAATAAAAATAATATAAAGTGAGCACTGTACACTTTGTTCTGTGTTGTAATTGAAATCAATATATTTGAAAATTTAGAAAAACATCCAAATATTTAATACTTTTCAATTGGTATTCTATTGTTTAACAGTGTGATTAAAACTGCGATTAATCACGATTAATTTTTTTTTAGTTAATCGTGTGAGTTAACTGAGATTAATCAACAGCCTTAACTTTTATTCCTCTAGCTGTGGAAAAACTCTGAAATAATTAACATGGGTTTGGCTTTGGGGCGGCTTATTGTTCAATTTCAGATGTTTAAGTTTCACTAAGCTTTCAGCAGAAAGAACAAAAATACTGCTGTTTACAGCTCATGCATATCATTCCTATTAATAGTATACCCTGCAGTACAGTGTATCAAAACCACATTTCGTGCATTAATATCTTACCAGAAGTGATACTGTTTCAATGCAATACGTAATCTATTTTTGTGTATGTGCTGGGAATTTTTTTATGTGAGCCCTGAAACCTATCTCATTTACTAGTTTGTTGTATATCCATTATCTATGTGCACTGTTTTCTTGCATAATAATGTTTGACTTAGGAAAATAAACCACACAACTCACTGGCAAGAAATTCATGGTGAAATACTATCGCTGAGTTAAAAACAGAGTGGATAGCTTTATGACCAGTTAAAAACATTGTAGATATGAATGTTAAGCTAATAACATGCATAATTAAAGCTCTTGCTTCAGAGCCTGTTAATCAACAGCAGGGATCAGGAAAAAATTTTTTTAGCATATTGTTAGCTAGATCAACTGTTCTCAAACTGAGGGGTGGGACCCCAAAGTGGGTCGCGACCCCATTTTAATGGTCACCAGGGCCAGCATTAGACTTGCGGGGGCCCAGGGCTGAAGCCTGAGCCCTGCCACCCCAGGCTGAAGTCGAAGCCCAAAGGTTTCAGCCCAGGGCGGCGGGGCTCCAGCTCCACACAAACCCCGCCTGGGGTCATGTAGTATTTTTTGTTAGCAGAAGGGGGTTGCGGTGCAATGAAGTTTGAGAACTGCTGAGTTAGATGCATTATGCAATGTTTTTTCTTCCTCCGCACCAAAAGGCATTGATGACCCCACCATAGACAGTATATCAAATTAGATGAACCTGTGGTTTGACCAGAAACACAGAGAAGCTGTCATATATCTCCACAACTTGTAGTTTTATCAAAGACATATGATCTGTCAGGTAAGCAGTTTTTTACAAACCCAGGTTCCTGTCATACTAAACCTTGACGCATCAGTTCCATTACTATTTGGTCTAGAACAGCGGTTCTCAAACTTTTCTATACAACAACCCTCATTTCCATACCAGGACCCTCTCAGGAACCCATCTGATCTAGCCATTACTCCACTTCCATTTAGCAATGTGGTTCAAACCCCCAAAGTCATTCCCCCAAAGAGACATGATTACTGTATACAAATTATTGGATGGTTCTATCTCCCAGTAAATAACAAAATTTCCACTGACTTCAATGGAATTTGCCTACAGGTTTTAGCCCTAGATCCTGCAAAAACTTATGCATGTGCCTACTTGATGTGTTTTGGTAGTCCCAATAAGTTCAATGGAACAAATTACTTTCTTAAAGTTACACATGGGATTAAATGTTTGCAGAATCTGTGTGTTTGCAGGATCTGGGTCCCAGAGACTTCTGTCAACTTGAGTAAAGTCTCTTAAAATATTTCCAAATGATACTGCTCAGTATGTTGCACTGTACATTGTTAACCTAGGATTGAGCTGAGTAGAGCTCCCACTCTATGAAGCTGCATCTGACTGTTGGTTTGAAATGTTTATAATATAACAGTGTTTATAAACAAAAAATAAAGCTGATAATGAATTAATTTGTATAACCGGTTAGTGTATCTCTAAACAAAATACATTAAGCTGATTTCCTCAGGGGAAAAAATATATATACAATAGCATGCAACTATGAACAGGTAAAATGAACTACTCATTTGCCACGGAAAATTGAAAGACAATAAAACTTTAGAGAACAGATAAACTTGAAGTGATACCGGAATCATTCTGGACAACCTTACAGTCTTTATTCAGTCCTTGTTCTTGAAATGGAATTTCTGCTTGAGTGAGGACTGTAGGATTAGGCCCTAGGCTCTAGGGTAACTGCTGTATTTAAACCAAATGTATAATGTAACTACATTATGTAGAAGGTATTCCCATTACTGTATGGGATTTTATGAGCATGCTATAATTCTGAAATAGTATTCCTATTTTTCTAAGGAAGTGATAACCTATATTCAGTATCATCATTAAGGCCATCTTTCTGGTGGACAGACTTATAAAGGATAACGTAAAAGAGCTTTAATAAACAATAAATACAGTGATCTCTACTGTATATCTAAATAGAATGGAAAAACTAAAGAATTTGTGGACAAATGAGGGAACGTTCATTGAAAATAATGCATGTGTGAGACCTAAAACATGTCTCGCTAATGGGGAGTTCCAAATAAAAGCCATTCAGGTAAATGAGCTACTAATGTATTTATATCTATAAGGCCTGGTCTACACTAGGGGCGGGGGTCGATGTAAGGTACCCGAAAGATCGATCACTACTCGCCGATTCGGCAGGTAGTGTAGACCTGCCCTAAGGTGTTAAGCACCTACTGTGAACTTCTTAGTGTACTCACCTCACAGTATGTGTACATGTTATATATGCATCTCAGCTCTGCTTATTGAACTGAGAGCAGCCAACACCTTGCAGAAGGTGTTCAGCATGTTGCAGATTTTTATCCCAAAATATCTCTGCATTACCTTTCTTCTTTCAGATCTTTTCTGTACTGTTGTCGACTTGTCAGTGCTGGCTTCTCCTTGGAGTTCCTCTTTCTTGACTTTGATGCTCATTTTTATGCTTTCTTGACTTTTATGCTTACGTTAAAAGAATTGGAATTTAATATTTATATTTCTCTAAATTGTTGTTTCAAGTTTCATTTTAATTCTTGGCTGCTACTTCTTTACTCACCTTATCTTTTGTTTCTCACTCTTGTTTGTGTATGCATATGTATATTTTATATATACACATATAATAGACACACTAAGAAATGAACTGAAACAATTCTGCAGCATAAGAGGACAAAGGAAAATGAAGACGAGAACAAAATTAGAGATATGCCTGATTATGCAAAGATTCTGAGCACCTCCAATTTTGATTTGCTGCAGCTGGAGTTGTTGCTCAGGACCTCTAAAATTAGATATGGAAATACACAGTTAAGGCCCCCAAACAAATATATGAAAAAACCTAATGTGTCTTTCAAAATCAGTTTAATCTCATCTGGGACGACAAAAACTAAAATGCCTTAATCAGAATTATATGGTTATTACATGGCATTACTATAGGGCCGAGTAAAGGTTGTTCGGGTGCTTTAACTGTGCATTTCTGATCTTAACATGTTCAAGTATTATAACTTTAACTTTCCTGCGTTTCTACTATTTGGTTTGGGGATAATTACAACATCCATACAATGTTTGTTACCATGAAGTACTGCTTCATACACTCAACCTTAACTTCAATTCAAATTAAATCATCTTAGAATATAATGTGCTTGTGCACATTAAAGCAATATATATTTCTTTACTATTTTAATTCTCTTCATTTCCTATTATCGCATCCATTCATGTTTAATGTCCTAAAAAATTTTCTGAATTTATTTCTGCTATATCTTGTGTAATTGATGTTTTTTCTTAGATTGTCTATCTTCTGTGTCATGTTTCTGTGACCTCTGCTCTTCAAAATACCTATCATTCTACCTTTGGGGAAGGGAATATTACTGGCTAGTACTGGAATGAATACAACACTACTGTGATGTTTCCCTCTGGTGTTATCTGGACCGGTGATCTGCTAGGTCACTTCTATCCTTGACTCTGGGAGCCAGCCTTACCCTGCTCTGCTGTGAGAACCCCCACTCCTGGGCTGTTCACGCACAGCCTCTGGCATGTAAGTTGCTGCTTGGATTGTGAAGCCAAATGACACTAGCCTATATCTCCGGTCCCAGACACAACCCTAAGAACTTCCGTCTTGCAGTGTCCAGTTATGCTTGCTGGACATTGCAAGCTTATATGAGTTTGTCAATTTAACAAATACATTGATATGTACCAGGCTTGTTATCCAAAGGGGAGTCTCTGACATGCTTCAAACCAAATGCACTGCTTCAGGAAGAATAAACAAATATAATCACTTAGAAATCTATCTTTATAGTTAATAAAAGTCAGAGCATAACAAGTCAGACCTGGTCAAATGAAACGAAAGCAAAGCTCATTCTAAGATGATCTTAACACTTTCAATGCCCTTACAAACTTAGATGCTTCTCACCACAGGCTGGCTGGTTGCTCTTCAACCAGGCTCTCCCCTTTGATCAGCGCCTGCGTTGTTTGGTGGTGGTGATGTCTGTAGATGTAGGAGGAAGAACATGGCAAAGTCTCCCCCTTTTATTATGTTCTTTCTTCCCTCTTGGCTTTGCCCCCCCACCCTTCAGAGTCAGGTGAGCATTACCTCATCGCAGTCCCAAACTAGCCAAAGGAAGGGAGGTGACTCACTCGAGACTCCAACAGATTATTTTGTTGCTGCATAGGCCAGCATCCTTTGTTCCTGTGAGGTTGGGCTGGGTTTGTCTCATACTTGCCCTGATGAGGTGTGAACTGCCTATCTGCTCTTGGAGAGTTTTTGCCTGGGTTTATTTTAAGCCATGAGGCTACATTTTCAGCCTCATAACTACATACATGAAATTATAACCTGTAACATTACTATAACATTACTGTAGCAACAATGCTCAGTGCATCATGAGCCTTCTGAAGACACCCGACATGACAAACTTTGCATTGTATACCACACAATCATTTTACAAGGATGAACATGGAGGTGCTGGATGTCCCCCCCCCCCCCCCCCCCCGAGGCACAGAGCATCACAACTACCAGCTGATGTCTGCTTTTAAAAGCTGCTGAATAAAACAATTCTTCAAATGTTTCCTTTAAATTGAACTGCACCTCCCAGGAACTATGCTGACAATCACTTATCAACTCTGTGACGCTGAAAGAGATATAGTATTAATATTGATATCTAATGGTTACCTTGAACAATAAAATGCAGCTCCTATCTGCTCATGCCCGTCTGTTATCTAAAAGGCCTTTCCCACAAGGGAACTCCCAGCCTAAAAAATGTACACAAATGAGTGTGAGCCTTTGTAATATTACTCTATGATAATAAGAAAAAAATCCAGCCAAGAGCTGTAATCCATGTACTCTATATTATCAGGATCTGTGTATTATACAGAAAGAGCGAACTGTGCCAGAGTGCAGCGCAATAGCATATTCCTAGTAGGCAACATGACTTTCCTCTGGCTTTCTTCTCATTTTCCTTGCATAGGTACAAAGGAGAAGGTCTGTAAGAATTGCTACTGGGGAGCCACTGAGAGGTGAGTTCCCACATTCAGGTTTTCAGGACTCTGCTGAACCCCATTCTGGAGATGTTTGGATTTGTTAAGTTTTCAGTGATTTTGCAGCACAGAAGGCAAGGCTTTGTGTTTTTGCTTGGTCTTGCTTCTGGTAACTTGTTTTTATGTACTGTATAAAGCATTACTTCTGTTGGAAAAAACATTTTATTCCTGGTTTTATTTCTATTGCACCCCACCAGCTTACAAGTGAAATTATGTTTTTCTCTTCTAATAGCTCTTTTTCTCTTCCCCTACCTCATTAAAAACTCATGTTTTACTTTCTCTAAAACTGCTTTCCATAATTATGATTTTAATACATTATCATAATAGGACCCTTTCCCCTTGTTTTTATTGCTAGTGGCAGAATGTCATTTTTACCCGTTTGAGACTATACTTACTGCTCTACTGAGTGAGCTGTTTTCATCTGGGGAAGGATTTGGGATGCTATCAAATTAGCTTCCCAGTTTAGTACAGCTAAACTAATAAATATTTCAGATAATGTTAATGTTTCTTGTGACTACAATATTATTTAAAATGCTGCTCTGCTTGCTGACGTACAAAAGTTGGGGTAAGATGGAAAAAATCCATAAATAAGGACCAAAAGCAGTAAAACACTTTGAGGAAAAAGGACTAATGTCTTAAAAATCAATAACTTTAAGCTACCTAAGTGAAATACTTTTAACAAATGATTAAAGATGAATTCTATACGCTGCTGTCTATGTATTTATAATACACTCATTACTCTAGCAGCGGAACACAAATACTGCACCTTTATGATTTACTATGATGGCCTCACGGACTTTTTCTCTTACATTTTTTTTCCTGCTTGTTTTTCACATTAGAAATACAGGTCAAGACGTCCCTGTTGCTGGTCCTAGACCCTGTTGAGGGAACTGGAGTGGGATAACCTGAAATCTGAACTGTAGCTTTCCCTGTACTCAGCTGACGGGAGAAGGGATGCTGAATCTGAGGACTTGTCCACATACACAAATTGTACTGGTGTAGTTAAAGTGGTACAACTCCACAACCCCCTACAGTGGACACAGTTATATCCAGGTTCTGAGCATGTCACGCAAAGTGGTGAGCACCCTCAACTCTCAATTAAAACAACAAATGGCAGGAGTTTAGTACTCAGCAGGATTGGGTCCTAATTTCTTTACTGATTAATATTAATCTTCTTCTTAAAACTTTCTCATTTAAGAAACATTGCAATTTTAGAATGAAGATTTTCCATTGAGAATCAGTGATGTTCCAAAAAATTACACTACCTACTTTTTGTTCCAGTTGGAGTAAGTCTCAAAGAAATACACGGATAGTGAGAGGCACTACTAGAGTAGTCCTGCTGAGTCTTATTGATGGAAGCAGCCCCATATGTCAAAGGCCAGTGTGCATGCATTATTTTTTTTAAACAAAATCTGACAGATTCCTGTTTGCAAATCAGTTGGATTATTTATGAATAACCGTTGCAAGACTGGACTCTTAAACTAAAACAAAGGATGTATTTCCATTAATATCTGCACTTCATCCACGTTTAAAATTTTCATTAGCACAAACTTTCTAATAACAATTTATCTTTATAAATGACTTAGCACAAAATTATTATGTATTCAGTTTTTCTACTGTTGTACATTTCTAAAGGCTTGCTTTAAGCTGAAATATGTGATATTTCACTTTAATTAAAAATGCTTTTTATCTTACAAGGAAATGTAATGAAGAAATAAAATAATAGAACTAAACATGCAACATTTAGAATCTAAGGTATATGACATTCATCAGCAGGAATTTCCTACTTTAATACGTTGAACATTTGTTATTCTCTGCTAGCCTCAGAAATGTTTGTTTAATGACTCTTCAACTTTATAAATCAAGGTACCTTGGGGAAATAGAGCCAATTAGTTAGTTAATATTAATAAAAATTTATTACTATTCAATCTTCAAATTTAAAATTAATTCTGGTCCTGATCTTGCAAAGTAAGTATGTAAGTAGTCTTACTGACTTCTATGGGACTGCTCGCATGAATAAGGGGTTGCAAGATCCAGCCCAATAACCTAACCGTCACCAGATTCACTATTAAGGCCTCAAGCTATTATTTAATTTCATGACTATTCCACTTCAGAAAAAGGCATTTTGTAACAAAAATATTATATCATCTTTGAAAACACTATAAGTCATTACAAACTATTTAAACCGGTGGAGCTCTGTATGGGCACAGGGGACCTATCTGCACACATCACAGTGCAGGATTGGGACCTAAAGTATGAGGGCCTAATCTTACGTGATGAGCACTTTTAACTCCCTGTGACTTCAGTGGAAGTTGAAGACACTCTGTTTGTAACAAGAGCCCAATCCAATTTCCACTGAAGCTAATGGAATGACTTCCAGTGATTTCAATGGGAGTTTGATCAGGCCCTGTGGAATTAAAAACGATGGTTGACACATTGAATGATAAACTGCCTAAATATTGTTAATTTCCTGTTAATTAAATTCACTTATCTGTAAACCAGTTGAATGTTATTAGGAGAATATCTTTGTGTCTTTAACTTGCTTTATTATGTTCTGAAACACAATCTTTAAATGAAATTAAAGGTGTTTGCCTAATATCTTTCAATATTTTGAACACGTGAGCCTTTGACTTCACTGCGGTCAATCTCTAAAGGGGAGTCTAATATAAAAAAGGAATGCTACTCTGTCATCCTTTTTTCCTCCATCTGTCAGCCTGACAAAGCTACCTATTGATGTTTTTTCACTTCACAGCTGATCAAACACCTTCATCATCATTAACACTGACTAAGCATATCACATTTTTATTAATTTTTAAAGTAGTGTATTGTGAGCACTAACAATGATCTGAAAGCACTAGCAATGATCTGAAAGGGAACATCTGTCACTTGTCTTTTCACTTGTATCTTAGCCTCTTTATTTAATACTAGCAAGAATAAAGACCCCTAGAGTAGGTCTCCTTTTGCTTTAATAATATGTAATGGTCACAAACCTGCCAGGTCCAAGAAGATAAACTGCATTAACTCAGAACCACACCGGCTAATCAAAAGAAGCCAGATCCTCAATTCTAGTCTCAGACAAAACACTCAATGAAGCCCCAGAGACTGAAGCTTCTGATGCCAAAGCTGATCAGAAGTAACTCCACTAAGGTTAATGAAAGTTTCAACAGTGTACACCTGATGCAAATAAGGGGAGAACAGGACCCAATACTCCACCCCCTTCCCCATTAAGTATATTTGTGGGTTTGAGCACATAGAGAAGTGTATTAGTTATAAACTTTTAGTCTGACTACAATGAACAGAAGCGAGCCATAAGAAATAGAATGTAAAATAAATGTTGATTGGTTGGTTAATAGAATATGCCTTGATTATTTTTCTCCATTTTCCACCATGAACAAATAAATCTATTAAAGTAATTGAGCTCTTTCAAGGAAAAGGAGCAAGAGAGACTGAAATGCTCCAGTCCCTCATCCCTAGGAAACTCCATGCCACACCAGTGGTCCCCTCACCTCCTGCAAGGAAAGCACCTGGAGCTGTCCAGAGATTCCATGAACCCAAAGAGGACAGATGACAAAGAGGGTTCCATGAACCCAAAGAGGGGCTGACCCTGGCACTAGCAAACTCCAGTACCTTTAGATACTATAGACACAGGACTACTGAGGGAATCTCCTTGGCTGGCTACTTCTTGCATTAATTTCTTCATATTGCAATCATCTCATAGTTAGCCCACTCAATGATTGGGAAAGAAGATCGGGAGACAGCAGGCGGGGGGGAAGGATGTGAGGGTGATGTTTTAGAGGGGAGGGCTGGATCAGAAACAGAGGGGGAAAGGGAGCAAATAATGGGCAGGGAAAAGAAGAAAAATCTGAATTTATCAGATGTGTGCCAAGATTTGGCCTCAGTCACTTTGCTTTATGTTATATCCCTTTCTCTTAATCTCTCTCTCTTTAGTTTGTAAAGTTGGGCAGAGACCTGTCTCAACTTATTCCTCTAAGGTGCCTACCACACTTTTGGGGCCTTAATGAATAATAAATAGTATCACTCAAAACTCAAAAATTCATCCTGACTAGCCTGCATTTTAAAAAACGCTCTGTTCTAATCTCCAGTCTTCTCCATGCATGGTTCAGGAACAAGTGTCAATTTTTGTTTGTGTGTTTGCTTTTTATTATTCTAGGACAAGATTAGACATTGGGCAAATGTTTATTATCAAGCAGTAAAAAAATATTTAAGTCCCTGCTATGAAGACATATATTTCTCAATCCTATATCGCTCTTCATGACCTAACAGGGTGAGAGAGGCCTGTTTTACATGTAACAGAACAGAAATGTAAACAAAAAGAAGTGTAGGAAACCTGAAAGGATATGTGGTTCTTTGCTTAAAAAGTGTGTGTGTGTGTAAGTTGATCTAACCTGAGAAAGCTCAAAGTGAAATCCTGGCCCTACCCATGTCAATGGGACATGGGAGTTTTGCCATCACCTTCATAGAGGTCAGGATTTCACCTCAGAGTTCAAAGTGAGTAATCTAAAGCGGTGGAGAAAGTCTTTGTAAGGGGAGATGGGAGTTGTTACCTTGTTCCCAGAAATAGGTTTGGAAATCTGTGCTGGTCCAGAGGGGCACATGCAAAGGCTTTTCAGAAATATTTTATCTTTAGATTGGTTTAGTAGTAGCCAGGAAGGGAAGATTAACTCAGCAGTGATAGAGAATAAGGATAATAATAGTAATAGCACTTTTATAGCACCTTTCATCAGAGGTTCTCAAAGTACTTTGCAAAGTGAATCAAGCCTTAAAACAACCCTGTGATGTGAAGTATAGAAATATAACAGTACACATTTTACAGCCAGTTAACCTAGCCTTATCAGCCATTCTGGATTTTGTGGATCTGTTCTAATTTTACTTCATGCTTGCAAGTAATGCCTATGAGGGATTAATGGTTCCCAAAATCAGCTTCAGAAGCCCACAAGCCATCATTATACAACATTATATCATTATATCATGATGCAATCTCACATTGTGCTGCTGTAGTGATCTGTTAGTGTTTGAATGCAAAGTGACTGTCCCCAACCAAAGAGGAAAACTCAAAAGGTGGGTAAACTAAGGTCCAGTGTGGTTAAGTGGCTTACCTTAGCCAGGGCCTGGCAGAGCCACCACCCAGAAATCCTGACATCTCACTACCTATCAATTTGATTAAGAGCTCAGTGTGCTGGATGGGGAATGGGATTGCTACATAGTGTCAGGCCTAATCCTATGGTTACAAAAATTAATTATTTCTAAAGGTTCCCCCTGTCCTCCCAGGGCACACAGCCTACGCACAGGGCAGCAGTAATGGGGCAGTGTGGCTGCCCTGCTCTGCTCCCCTTTTGGAAAGTCACAGTGTTCCAGAAGCCAGGAAGCCTCACCCAGGTCCCACAAACTGAAGTGTACGTGTCAGGCAGCCAGGCCGGCAGCTGGGCCTTGAGTCCCCAAGGGTGGCGAGCACATGAGTTCCTGTGCCCAGAAACTCACAAGCCCTATGGCTGTCCCGGCCCTGGTCCTACCTGGTAAGCGTCTGGGATGTTGACTGTCTCCCCGTGCTCTGCCACGTAGCCAATGATTCCCTTGCCCCAGGGCACCTGCACCTCGTTGGAGTTCTCGGTGCTGCAGCAGGGCAGGAGTGGGGTGCCCGCGTGCACGTCGAAGAACTTGGACACCAGGCTCTTCTTGCCCGCCGGGGCTCCCTCCACCAGGAAGAGCGAGCTCCGGTCGGCCTCCACCATGAGGCAGACGAAGATGAGGATCTTGTAGCTGAGGCTGGTGAGGTCCAGGTCGTTGGAGATGTCCTTGACCAGCTCCAGGAAGAACTGGCGCTCGTTGTGCTCCTTGAGGTAGCGCTTGTAGTCCAGGGCGGTGGGCGGGTACTGGGGCAGGCTGACCCGGGACTCCAGCAGGGCGCTGAGGATGTGAGCCGTGGTCGGGGGCAAGGAGCTGGCTTTCCTGAGCAGGGCCCTTCTCCGCATGCTGCTGAGGGGCTCCTGGGCTCGGGCGTGCACGTGCTCGTCGTAGGTCAGGTTGACGTGAATGGCCTTGGACCTGGCGAAGCTCTGCCTCAGCTCCTTCTGGGAGGCCCTTCGCTGCAGCCCGCCCGCCGCGCTGGCCTCCCCGGGGCCACTGCCGGCCCAGCTGCTGGCGGGGCCCAGACTGGGGCTGCCGCTGCTTCGCCGGGCTTCAGGGCCGCTGCCGGTGCTGGCGCTGGGAGGCGCTGCGGCGAGCGACTTCCTCCTCTTCAGCCACTGCTCCACCAGCTCCGGGTGCCGGTCCAGGAAACTTTCCACCGCAGCGAAGTCCAGGCTGGCAGCCGGAGCAGCCGACATGGTCCCCGGGCTCCAGCGCCGCCGCCGCCTCCCAGCACCGGCTCCGCTCCCAACTTGGGACCGCTCCCGAAACTGCCTCCAACTATTTCCGACCCCGATGAACCATGGCAGAAGGGAGAGGAGATCACCCGGCTTCCCGGCCCCCTCTGGCCGCAGGGAGCGGTCCCTCCCTCAGAGGTGGGGACGCTGCCCAGAAGTGAGGGAGCAACGCTTGTCTGACTTTCCGCCCTCGTCCAGGCTGGCCCGCCTCCTCCTCTTTTATCGCCTCCTGCTCCTCCTCCACCTGGCCTCTGCTCTCCCCTGGCTCGCGGTTCTCCTTGTCCTCCCCTACCCGCGCCCTGATCTGGCGCTTGGTTCTGGGCCAGGTCCTCCTGCTCCGTCCACTTCCTCAGGGTAAGGTGCTGCCGCGGCTTCCCCGGGATACTCTGATCTGAAAGCGCTTTTGCAAACCCTTCTGCGAACTGCTGCTGCTGCAAGCGGCTGCTCCTGCGTAACCCAGCAAGCAGACCACTGAGGGAGGGAGTGGGAAGGGAGGGAAGCACGCGTGAGTCGGGGGGAGGGGGGAGGAAGAGCAAGTGGCGATACCAGGGACAGAGTCAGCAGCATCCTATTTTCCTGGAGGCAGTAGCATGGATACTCACTAGAATGTGCGGTGCGGAGTGACTGAGATGATGCAGTGTGCCCCTCTTCTCCTCCCTAAGGGATCATGAACACCAGTACTTTGGGGGAGCTACACGCAAGGAGCCTTGCATTGTTAATAATTCAAACTAAGAAAGAGGCCTCAAGGCATTCAGTCCTTTCATTCAAAAATGCAAACCGTGTGTGGGGAGGGAGGAGGATTTGTGGGCATGTTTGTGTGCGAGAAAGATCTGTGGGTGTGAATGTTTATGCGTGGGAATATTGGTAAGTGTAAATATGTGTGATATATTATATATTATAATTATATATATTATAATAATAGAATATTGGTAAGTGTTAATATGTGTGATTGCTCTTCTATTAATATAAATTACGATTATATTTATATTCGTTTTAAAATCATTGAACATATTTCCTTCAAAAAAGCCCTTCAGTATTTGACTTGATTGTGCCTGAAAATGATGCTCGCACTCTATACTTAACGAAACGAACTGTCCGCGCCCAGAGTGCCTTGTGCATCGTTAATGGTGTTTTCCTTATTGGCTTGAAGGCAAACACAGCCAGCTAATGTAGAATGGGAGGACGTGAGTACCTCTGTGGCGGGCGCTTTGCTGTGGTCATTTCTCCCCGAGGGAGACCCAAGGAGGCGCACGTGGTCACCTTTCCATAGGAATGTGCGGCTCAGCTGAGCGTGTAGGAGCAGCAAATAACATATGCGACTCGTGTGCCTCCTTCTGCAGCATCAGCTGCGAGACAGAAAGCCGAGCATATCCACCGAGGCAGACGGACGAGGGTTATTTTTACGGACACGTGGGGAAGCACATTTACTTACTAAATTGATGCCTCTGCATAAGCGATTGAAAACATAGTCATGGATCCTAACACGTGAATACAGCTTTCATCCGCTAACCGGGGGCTGATTGAAGGCGATTTCAAAAATTCATGAATGAGATTTTATCTGAAAAACACACCGCCAAATCTATAATCAAATGAGAGAGAGAGAGAGAGAGACTTCAAACGCCTCCAGAAAACGAATCCCCACTGAGCAGCCCCCTCCAGAATGAGGACTTGAATTGTGTGGGTATAAAGATGCACGCCAATTATGGAGATATGTGCACATGAGTGTGTGTAGAGGGGGGCAGGAGAGATTTCTGTGCCATAAGAGTTGATTTACCCTCCTCCCCCTTCTGCTGCAGGCATCAGGGAGGTTAAAGCAGGCTCTCCGGAATGTGCAGGGGCTGTGTGTGACTGTCAGAAAGAGAAAAGAAATCACCTGTCCAGAGAAAGCATTGAAACAGACAAAGGAATTAGCTTCTCAGTCCCTGACCCGGTATCAGTCCTAGATTATGCTGCATTTAGCACAGTGAGTGAAATCAGCTTGTCAGCGCCGTTTATTGTTCGGGTGTACTGCGCCGCTCAGTGAAGTTTCATTCTGCTTTAGCTCCGTAAGATGCCTGCATTTCATTGAGAAACCGCGCATGGTGAGCTGCAGAAACTTGTCAATCGAGAGCAAAGGCAATGGGAGGGGGGGTCTTTTGTGCGCAGGCGCGAAACAGAGCGGTGGGCGTTCACGTCTGAGCCGCTCCGTTTTCCCGCATGCCCCTAAGCTTCGGGCTGGGTCTCGCTGCAGGGGGGCTACAGGGGATCCACTGCGCAGCCCAGGGCCCGGGCAAGGGGTGCTGCTCGGGATTAGCTGCAGAGAGAGGGGTCGAATTGGAGGTGTGGGGTAGACAGAAATTGTGTCGAGGGCCAAACTATGTCCAGAGGAGGGTAAAAGGTCTGGAGGGAGGGCGAGGGGAGGGGCAGATAGGCAACACTGGGGACAGGTACAAGTGGGAGATGGGGTGCCGGATAATGGCAGGGGAAGGGAAGCTCTGGGAGGAGGAGGGGGAGGGGAAGGGGGGAATAAATGAAGTTATCTGCAGTGGTTGCCAAAGTAGGGTTTGTGGGTGGCAGAGGGTCTTGTGTTCTTCCAGGTTGGTCCATGTCAGCACCCTCTCCCCATGGCTGTGGTGTTAAGGGCATAGTGTAGCCTGTGACAGACTGACAATGTCCTGTAGGATTCTGGGCAAACCTTATGGAACTAAGTTAAATCTTATTGCATTAGGTTTAGTACCTTTTGGGGACCATTGTATTAAAAACGCTATTGTGTGCATGTGTGTGTACATTGTGTGCAATGCCTCTAGGAGGAGGGGGTTACTAATGTGATTCCTCTAGCTATCAGCCCTTTGAAGCCACCCCTAGGGAGAGGTACACAAATACTAGTTCAGACTGGATTCGCCAGAGCTCAACAGACAAAGGATTTTTGAATAAATGGCTTGGTTTTAAACAGGCTCATGGCTTTCTTCCTGATCCAGCAAACTGATGGGACGTCTGGACCACTGAGGGGAAATACAGTTCCAGTTGCCCTGAACGTAGCCCAATGCCTAGAGCCCTGAGCCAGGAAGCCTATAGCGTAAGCCTTTTGAGGATATGTGCTCCAGGAGACTTGATTCAGTGTAATAATATTTTACTTACACACATACACACCATCACAAAACATTCATAATCTTCATACATGTTTTTGATGTTTCAAATAATTCCTTGTCCAGTTGTCCTTTTTCATAGGAATAACATGTTGGTATATAGCTTTATAGCATTTCACAAATTTGTCTTCTCTTTTGATTGCCGGAATTGGACTCCTCTTAATTGACTCAGCTGATCACCTATCCGTGTTTTGTAGTATAGCACTTCGTTTTTGTAATTTTCCATTTTTATTTCTACAGTTTTAATTTCCCCCCTATACCACAGGTTTACTCCTTCTTCAGTTTCCTTTGATTCTCCAGTGAGGATTGCCTTTCTCATCTGTATTTTGCCCTCTTTTTTTCCATGTCATCACTTGCATGTAGAACTTACTTCTCAAATATTCACTGAGGATGCTATTCTATCTTATATGAAATCCCTCTCAAAGGCATACGTCTATTGTAATTTTTACTGAACATAGATATGAATTATTCACGAGTGTGAAAAAAATCATGTGTCATGCACCAAAAAATTCTAACTTGATACATTTCAGTTTGGTTTTCATTTTGACAAGTTTACTTTTTGGTTTGCCGTAATCAATACAGATTTTTTAACATCAAATATTTTGTTATTTCTTTGACGTGGGCTCAGAAACCCATTTGTATTGCTGTATGACAGTATTTAAAATCATGTGTCTATATTGAATGCAGGAGTTAACAGCTCTAGCAAACCCTATTCAAAATAACCCTTGGTGGAAGTGTAGGCCATGCTGCCACGATGTTTAACCCTCTCTCTGTCCCCTCTCCCCTGCCGAATGAGGACAAGGAATGTTCACAGACATTGATAAATTGAGACAACGTTAATTGTTTGGTTTGTTTGCTGTATGAAAATTGTTATGTTGCTCGTTTGTTAAGATGTAGCCTGCACTTGTGTCACTGCCAATTGAACATTAACAGTAATGTGTGTGTATGTGGGACTATGAGGTCTTCTGCAAATTGATATACACTCACAATTTCACTTCATGTACTTATCCCTTTTATGGCTTATTTTACAGTATGGGTTTTTGCTTCAACGTTACATAAAAATGTCCTTTTCATTTGCTGTCAAGTTTTTTTCTCTCCAGTGAGTGGTGTTTTGATATGATTTTGGATATAGATCAACATTACATTATTGATGCCATTTCAGGATGTATCCCTGACAAATGACAAAATCATTACAAATAATCGTGCGCCTTACTTTCTTGTTTTCTATACACAATAGTGTAGTAAAACACATTCACTTACCTTACTGTTTTGTTTTTCAATGCACTGTAAATCGGTACATTGTCTAATATACTCATTTACTGTAACTTATTTATTTACCTCTCACTGCAGTGTTGGGCATGGAACTGAACATTGACCAATAAGGTACATTACTACCCTAAATACGGCTCATTTGCTTTGTGTACATCATCACGTAAGATAAAGAATAGAAAAAGGCCTGTTACAATATCTCCAATGACTTTCCAGTCTCTGCTTGATCTTACTGGATGCATGACAGATAAAGAAGTGCAATGTGTATGTTACTCATGTACCTTTCTGTATTGACTTCATATTGCTTCTCCAGTTAGGTTCGTAGTTATTGGTTGAGACTGTATTAATCACCATCAGGTATTCTCTTTCAGTTGAGAACATGTCATTGAGACAAATGGGCCACTTAACACCTCTCTGAACTTGCAACTTTGAATTTTGAAACCCACCCTGGGTAGAAATCTGAGAATGAACTTTAAACATTTGGGGAAAATGCATCTTTGGCTCAGCTCTCAGATTCAAATCAAGCAGAAGGTGGGAAAGGTTATAAGATCAGGCTGGTCAATGAAGGAGCAAGGCATCTGCTGTGAAGCTGGGACCCAGTACCTGCCCCACTTTGGACTGGTGAGTCCATGCTATTCCATCTGTATTTACTAATCCCTCCATTAGGATAATGTTTGGTCCATTGTGGTGTATTTTAAGGACCTAGAAGAGAGATGGGAGGGAAGCATTACCACTCCAGGGTGTACACAACTTCTGGAATTTAGGCCCAGATTCTCAAAGGTACTTAGGCTCTTAACTTCCATTGGCCTTAGCTACTAATTATCTTCTTTAAATTGGGTTTCTTTCTCAGGTGAAGATGCAACAGGGCCAGACCTCAGGTAAGAATTTTCAATCCTTCACCTGACTTAGGTGGATTTATGTGGAAAAGATAGGCTTTCACTCTATTGGGCATTTGTATAACTCCAGGGAATGGATGTTTTATATGCTGAATCCAAATACCTGTACCACATTGAATACAGGCTTCAGATTTTTTTTCCACCAGCAACTGAGGAGACCAACTGATCCCAAACTCCTTTGCTGTCTGACTCTGAAGTGTTGGAGGGAGCTGAGTACCTGATTTTTTTCTGAAGCTCTGAAGACATCCAAGTAATACACACTATTAAGATTGAGAAATAATCTTTGAGAGGGGAATGTGTTGTATATATGTGCTTAAGTATAGAAATGTAAATGTTAACTTGATATTTTGCATTTAAATACACATAAGAGCAACTAAATGGGAGGGTGGGAGGTGGAAGAGTCTGTGGAAGGAATACCAGTAGAGTACCACTGGATAGCTTCTGTTTAAAATGTATTAAGTATTCTTTAAGTGTGCGTTTAAACATTCGTTTACTAACACGATGTTTACACTGCAGACTTTGGTTGATGCAAGTTATGTCAGCATACGTTGTATATCACTTGGGCACGTGCATACTTGACTGCTTGCATCGACACTAAACATATTTACCAGGAGTGCTTGTGTCAATGCAAAGTGTGCTGCACCACCAGAAGGTATCCCAGTGTGACATACGCTGCTGTTCGGCACAATGCCTTTTGGGAAATTTACACAATGTGTTGTGAGATAGAAATGACTCACCCAGGGATTTCTCTGGGAGCTAGGCATAAAGTTCCCAGCATGCAACTTTCTCCATTCTATAATGCTATCCATAGACCATAATTTTCACACTTAAAAAAAAATCCCATAAACCTTCATGCCATTTTTCACTGTCTGCCGTCTCTCACAGAAACATGGAAGCCTGCAGAGTTCTGCACTGTTCTCATGAATGTTGCAAATACAGGATGCATGATTCTCCTGTAATTGCAGATCCACAGAAAGTACTGCAACAATGGGTGATATGAAATTTCTTGAAGGATAGTTTTCTGAGGGACACAATGAAAAACAATTCAAGGTTGTTGGTGGCATTCACAGAGCAGTTGCCGAAGGTGGCGTGCTGCTTCTAAACCTGAAAAAAGAGCACTGACAGGTGGGATCGTATTGTAATGCAGATTTGGGCTGACGAGAAGTGGCTACGCAACTTTTAGATATGGAAGGCAATATTTCTGGATGTGTGTGCCAAGCCGCCCCCATCCTCCAGCACAGGGACACCAGAATGAGGGCTGTGTTGATAGTGGAAAAGTGAATAATGTTTTCACTCTGGAAGCTTGCAATGCCAGATTGCTACAGCTCAGTGGGAAATCATTTTGGAGTAGGAAAACCCATGCAAGTGTGTAAGGTCATTAATCATCCAATACTCCAGAGGACTGTGACTCTGGGCAATGTGCAGGACATAGTGGATGGATTTGTGGGAATGGGTTTCCCAAACTGCAGTGAGGCATGCAAGACTCATGGGAGGGACACAAAAGGGGCACCAGCTAAAGGGGAGGACACGTGACCTCCCCACATGACGCCTCCCCACCCCACTCCCAGTCCAGGGCCCCCACACTTTTCCCATCCCCTCCCAATCCCACATTACCTGGGCGGGAGGGCTCTGTCCTCTGGCTGTGCTGAGTCCCCCTGTCATGTTTAGCTGCTTTTCCTAGCAGTCAGGCCCCAGAGCCACTCCAGGACGCTGCCCAGTGCACCACAGCAGCTGCCTGGGAGAGTGCCTGGCTGTCATGGGCGGACGGTGACCTGGCGGTTGCATGAGGCTAGCCCCCGGCCCCTCCCCATGTGCCCATGGCCCTGCCTTTCCCCATCTGCCTCTCTTCCCCTGCAGGAGCCCAGAACATCCCCACTGCATCCCCCGTCCCAGCACTGAGTGGCCAGGGTGCGAGGCCCCAGCCCTGATGCTCCAGGTGGCATGACCAGCTCCGGTGCGCCAGGCGGCAGCACTCTCGGCCCCAATGCTCTGGGTGGCGTGGCCAGCTCCAGTGGGCTGGACGACAGCGCTCCGGCCAGCCTCCGGGCGGCGTAGCCCCAGCATCAGCCGCCCTGACTCCCTGCGGGAGGTAGGCCAACCAGCCTGAGTCAGCCAGGCAGAGCACTCTGGGAACTGCAGGAGGGGGCCTGGCCTGGCTGTAGAGTGTGGGCAGGGCCACACTGGGCTGCTTGGGAAGGCACAGCCTACCCTTGCCTGCGACTGCAATACCCACCGTCCATGCTGGCTGTGGCGGCAGCGGGCTGCCTCCCATGCAGGTAGGGTGACCAGATGTCCCTCTTGTATAGGGACAGTCCCAATATTTGGGGCATTTTTTTCAATAGGCGCCTATTACCCCCCACCCCCATCCCGATTTTTCACACTTGCTGTCTGGTCACCCTACACCCGAGCTTGGCTTCCGGGACAGTGGCTGAGCGAGTCAGAGCCCCCCCAGCATGCTCAGATTTGGCTCCTGTCCCCAGAAGCTGAGCCTAGGCTGGGAATAGCAGCCGTGGTGGCAGCCCGCACCTTGCCCAGGCTCAGCTTCTGGGGACAGGAGCTGACTCTGAGTATGCTGGAGTGCCGGGAGGGCTCCAACTTGCTCGGCCACTGACCCCAGGAGCTGAGCCTGGGCAGGGGGCAGCCTGCTGCTGCCGCAGCCAGGCGCTCACCCAGTAAGCCGCTGCGCTGCACGGGGCAGCGTCCCAGGCAGTGTGGCTGGAAGAGGAGAGGCTCGGGCCCCGCCTCTTCCTCTCCCTGCCTGGACTGGCTGCGGGAGGGGCACTTGACCCTTTGTACCCCACCCACGAGTCACCCCCGCATGCACATCCCTATTTTTGGCATGAGCCCACCTTGCCACAGAGTAAATCAACAGAAAAGGATACTTTTCTATGGTTCTGCAAGTGTTTGGTGGATCACTAGGATGCTTCACTCATATCAATGTGGGCTGGTCAGGGAAGGTGCATGAAGCTTGCATCTTTAAAAACACAGTACTGTTCAGAAAGTTGCAAGCAAGGATATTCTTTCTGACTGGTGGACTAACATTGGCGATATTGAAATGGAACAGTGTTCTGGGGGACGTAGCCTATATCTTGCTCCCCTGGCTCGTGAAGCTGTACACTTGCTGTCTTGACAGAACCAAGGAAAGATTCAACTACCAGCTCAGCAGGTCCAGAACAACAGTTGAATGTGCTTTTGGCAGACTGAAGAGACACTGGCAGTGTTTACTCACTAGGTCAGATATCAGTGAGAAAAATATCCCAATGATTATAGCTGCTGATTGTGCCCTGCATCATGTCTGTGAGGCAAAGGGGGGAAACTGCTGCCAGGGTGGAGTGGCTGCCTGACTTTAAACAGATACAAGGGCCATTACAAGAACCCAGTGTGGAACTATGCAGTTGAGGGAGGCTTGAAAGAGCACTTTAATGTTGAGCCACAGTAGTGTTCTGTACTGGACTGTTCACTGGGCTTTGTGCTGTTTGGTACTGTGTAGTGCTTCCTGTATATTTACAACTATGACTGTGTTATAATGAAGCTCTGAATCATGAGGTATTTTCTTAAACCTATGAGTTCTGTGGTGCTGTACACTTACAAGTATTATGTGCTTTGAGTACCACTATACATTCTGCAATATGTGTTGTGAACTAATCATTTATTTTTCAAAAAAATAGAAATGTATTAAGTGGCAAAAAGGTGTAAAAACCCACAGGCAATAAAATACAAATTTTTAACACCGATTAATGGAACAGAATTTTAAAAATGGAAAGGCAGCAAACATTTCAGTGCACAAATGTAGTTCCTTGTGGCTACACATACATCAACCGTGGTTCTCACAGGTCAATGTATGTGAAGCGGTGGTTTTCCTTGCGTCCCACAGTGGGGACTAGTAGGGGTAAGGATGTTGCCTGTGATGCCACATGGTATGTGGGGGAAGGAGGACGAAGCGAGGTGGTACCATGGAGTTCTCTAAGGACTGCAAAGGGTGGGGAGTCCTGGATTTTTGGATATGTAGGTCAACGAGGGTCTGCAGCATTTGGGTCTGCTGCCTGAGGAAACCCATTATGTCCTGGTGCATCTCCCTCTCCTTTTCTTGCTGTGACTCCTGGGCATTTCTCCTGTCTGTTCTTTTTTTCTCCATGCTGTTTACCTTGTTGGCCCTCTGGGCCTTTAGTTTGCGGTTCAATGCAGCACTGGCTTGCAGTATCTCACTGAACCTGTCCTCCCTAGTCCTATTCTTTCTCCTCCTCCTCCTCCTCAAGTCAGGCATTCTGTGGGTATGGAGAGAGCATCCCTCAAGGCTGCAGTGGCAGCTGCTGATAAAAACAGACAGATATATTATTGGATTTATAGACACAATGGAAAGGGAAATATAAACTTTTCAAACCTCCCTTTCCTTTTTGCCATAAAAACTTTTAGTAAAACATGGTTATTGACACTTCAGCTTTGGAGCACCTCTGTACAGCACTGCTCTCCAGCTCAGCTCTAGTGAGCATGGCCTGCTAAGGGAAAGGGGGAACGAAGTTTGATTGCATGCAACAGTAAAATTTCAGTCCCTATTATCTAGGTATGTGTATAGGACAATGGCACTGAATACTGGCACTGTTTTCCACAGGCAGTGATGGCTTTAGCTGATATCTCACTCCTAAGGGTAACAAAGGCACAGAAAGCACAGCTGCTACTAGCATTCCGAAGCTGCCTGGCCCCATGTGCCACTAGCTTGTTTACTGCAATGGTGCCAGCCAAACTAATCACAGAGTGGCATGGGAAAGCATCCTGTTGCGGAGGAAGAAATAAGACAGCCATTCCTAGAAGCCTTTGGGAGAGGATTGCAGAATATCTATGTGAAAATTTCATTGAGATTTCTCAGGAGGATAAAGAGACAGCCCTATGCACATAAACAAACTGCTCTGCATGGGCCTGCTCACCCCTAACTCAAAGGGAAACAAAAGCAGATACCAACTGTCATATGTTGTTTGTTTGTACTGCTACCTCTTCTCGTACAAGTAGAACCTTGAAGTCAGTACCTGTGCCTTGTAACTTAGGGTTGAGTTGGGAACCATCTTTAAATTTAAAGTTTGTAAGGAAAAATGCATGCACACACTTACCCAATAGCCCTTCCCCTTTACTGGGCTTGTCCATGCACTGCTGGTGGGACTGGCTAGACTGTGGTGTAATCTGAAACAGGTCCTGGCTCATGGCATGGCTGGACTATCCCCTTCTACCATGTCTCCCTCCTCCTCCAAGATATCCACAGTGGTTTGCAGGGTGCTAGTGGAGTCTCTGCCAAGTTTGGCATGCAGCTCATTGTAAAAGTGGCAGGTCTGTGTGGCTCAGCACAAGATCTATTGTTGGCTTCATTGGCCCTGTGGTGTGCCTGCCACAGTTCCTTCGCTTTCCTTTGGCACTGCTGCTGGTCCCTTTCTTACCCCTTTGTCTGCATCACCCGTGCAATCTGTTTGCAGATATTTGTTTCTGCAGCTGGTCTGTAGAGTCTCTTCTCTTCACAGGCCGAGGAGATCCAATGCTTCCTATATACTCCAGGCAGGAGTGTCTCTAGTGCCGGGAGCCAACATGGTCAGTTGGGCAATTGCACACAAGAAGGGAGAGCTGCTAGGTGTGCTTGCCAAGATGGCAGTCAGGAAAAGGCATTTCAAAAACATGCATGGAGTTTTAAATGGGAAATGGTTTCTGTTCTCCATGACCCCTGGGCAGAGGCATCCACAATTGTGGCCAGAGCAGTCACTATCTTACGGAATGGGGCATTGTGGGACAACTGATGAAGACTGTTAGGGTTGACTTGTGTGCCATGTTCATTTTATATCATTACTGGAGCTTCAAAGTGTTGTACAAACATTAATCTCCCAACACTTCTTTTGGAGTAGGAGTAAATATTACCTTCTATTACAGATGAAAAAGTTGGGTCAGAGATGGTCAGACTTCTACGAACTTGCTACCTCATAATGTTCTTGGAGGGCCTACTCATACTTCTATTTGCATCAAAAGCAGAATTCTCCCTGTATTTAGCAGGAGCAGGATCAAGTCCTAACAATGCCAGCTTCTGGAGGGCAAGTGATATAGTGCTGTTCCAGGCAAAGTGTTACTTAGGAAACTTACAGACCCTTAATCAAATTGTCACTCCAAACTACAGGTGGATGCATTACTTTAATAGTGGAGTCTAACACAATTAATGCAACGTGTACTTATCTGTAAACTGAATTGTCTGTCTGTAGCTAAAAGAACAGGTATGGGAGCAAAACCTGGGTTCTAGTTCCAGCTATGCACACATTTATACTCTTGACTATGTCACTTAATTGTTCAGGGCCTCAATTACTCCTTCCTTAAAATGTGGATTATAATACTTCCCCGCCTCAAAGGAGCATTGCAAGGCTTGGTTGCTAAGTGCTAGAACAATGTAGGGATTATGAACAATACCTATATACGTGATTGGTGCTATATCGATAAATGGGAATTGTATTGGCGCTTTCTTCATTCAACTAAGGTTGACCTCAACCATGCTGAAGTATATTTTAATTTGTTTAATTGTCCAAGGCAAGTGTTCTTAACCTGTAGTCACAACCTGGGTGCTGGAGGGAAAGAGTCAAACAGGTTTCAGGGGGGTTGCAACCATCCGCCTTTCCCCTCCCTTTCATTTTTAAAAAAGTCTAGCTCTTGTGATTGTGAAGCTGACCTTGGAAATGTGAACTGATCCTAATCTGCTGCAGTGATACCTGCCACTATTTGCAGACAACCTACCCTACAAATGTTAAGATGTTAATTCTCAACCTCTGGGTCATAATGCTAGCATTAATTCTCTAGCATTAATCACTGTAGTACTGTGTGTGTGTGTGTGTGTATATATATATATACATACATACACACACACACACACACGAAATTACACTGTAGTGCTTTAGTACTGTAAAAAATCAAATGATTTAAAATTAAATTTAGATGTTTAATATATTTTAGAAGTTTTCTTTTTACTAACATCTTTAATGTTATTGGGATACATTCTGCACAAATCATTAATGGCCAAACACATGAAAGTACTGCCTTTAACAATAATGTAAGTTAACACCTCAGTATTTACAGAACCCTGGGAACACTTAGTACTGTCAGCAGTACGGCTAAGCAGTCTGTCTAATGAAAAATATAAAATAGATGCAGATTTCACTATTTAAAGATGTACGCTCTACTGTTAATTTCCTCAATCCCCACTCCAACCTCATTTTCAAGGTTTGCCATTTGAAAGGTGCAAGATTTATAACCTTAGAATAGGTATGGTACAACATAAATGAGACCCTCACAGCCTGAGCCCGAAGTGCCTTAATGAAGTGAGAAAGGCCAATCAGTTTCCATGCACGTATAATTCTTGAATTCTCTAAAGTACCCAAGTAAGGTATCAGCTCAGGTAGTAATCCTGTTCTCTCAGAACCCAGGCTAAACCATTACTTTTTATATAGGCTACCAGAACAGTTGTGAGTATGAACTAAAGGTGAAAGTATTCCTGCTATTATTACTATCATTTGAGCTATGCCAGACCTTGTTTGTTTCTTTATAGTAAGGGGGCTGGATACCTTAATATATTTGACTCGTGTAGTGAACACATGGAGTGAAAAAAACTATAACTGTAATGAAGAGACTGTTGATTGGTGGACAGTTATGTCCTTTTAACACATAAAGAAACACTAATACAAGGAGTGAGCTAAAGTTTTGAAATTATCTACAAATCAAACTGTAGCTGTTCCAATCCCTCCAGCGTCACTTTTATACTAACACCTTGATACAAAGCTGACTGGCTTTTTCTCCATAGTCCAGTTCCATTGTTTGTCATCCCTTGCTCTTTTAAGTTAGGGCTGAATCCTGAAAAATGCTGAGCCCCCACTGATTTTGTTGAGAATTTTGCCTAACTAAAATCTTCAAGGAAGAAGCATTAGGTCCATTGCTACAACCACTTACACGGGTGAGTAACTGTACTAACTTGAACAGTCACATCGATTTCAATGTAAAGTTATATGTGTGTATAATTCCAGATATATACCAGTATATGTAGGACTGGACCCTTCAGTTGGAAGCTCCTTGGAAAAGGGAACAATATTTTTCTTTTGAAATGTCTGTACAGGGCCATGCCCACCTTTACCATCATAGAAATAGTTTACATAGTGCTCACCCTTATTTTGTTTTGGTAGTAGGCTTAGCAAAAATCAAATAAAGACTGATATTTTTAGATGCTAAGACCAGTACCTAATAAACAAATATTAACAGACCACTGAAACATGAATACTGATACAAGAGAGATTCAAATTTTGAAATACTTTCTGACATCACAGTAGTTGTAAGAACACTTCATGAAGAGGTTGCCTTTTTCAAGTATGCAATAACATCTGCTCTCTCATTCTTCTTTTTAATGCCAGCAAATATCATTTTAGTTCCAGGAATATATTTCTTAGGATTCTCCAAATACTCCATCAGTGTATTTTCATTCCAGACAACACCTGGAAAGTTTAGACAATAATGAAGAATTGCTTACGTTTTATTAATGTCCTACCGCTTGACTCCACATATAGCTAAGTATATCAAGCATATTCAAGATCTCAAAATCTAGAGTATGCAGCTCT
This sequence comes from Macrochelys suwanniensis, assembly GCA_033296515.1. NCBI lineage: Eukaryota > Metazoa > Chordata > Testudines > Chelydridae > Macrochelys > Macrochelys suwanniensis. The sequence continues at coordinate 42,850,976 of CM065784.1, forward strand.
GAAAGTAAGATACTCAGTTTATGTTCTAAATTCCAAAGGAGGGAAAAAAGAATGAGAATGAATGATAAATTAAATCCAGTTTTCATTATTGCTTGAACACATTTCACATTAAACACACAACTGGCACATACTGTATTTACTTTTGACTCATTTAAATAATCCAGATTATATTTATCATCTTGGAAAGATTAATGTTTAAAGCCAGTTCAGCCAAATTGAACACTTTTGAATAATGTTTGCTACTTTTAATCTATACAAATATCTTCATAATTCAAGTGCCGGTAGAGACCATGCTTTCCAGTAATGTATTCAGATTTGTGTTTTAAATCAATGTGATCTTTACGTAGGATTGAGCAAGCTCTCTTTGAATCGTGAGATTGTCCATTTACTGGCAAAAGTGTTCACAGAAACTGTTGATTACACACAATGGTTATAAATTTTGCCAGCTCTTTAAAGCGTTTCCCTCTGCCAAGTCAGCAGCACCTCCATCTTCTCCAGATGATATGTAAACAGTTAGCTTTAATTATTGTCTGTCTCTCCTAGATATTGGGAGAGCAGAGAAAGGTACTTGTAATTCTGTTAAAAAGATGTAGAGTTGATTATCTGCACACTGACACTCTAGCTCAAACTATATTTTCCCCCACAGTGGGTTCATAAATGTTGAACATGAAGGGTGGCAACAGAGGACCTTCAGAAAGAAACAGCAGTTTCACTGCTACTCTCTGGAATTTCTCTACTAGGAACAGGTGTGTAACAGGGTGGCTCACCCCTTTAAAGGCCAGGAAGCCTGGGGTAGCCAACCTTATTCAGTCAGCTCTCCTGGGCCATAATTAGCTCAATTTTAACCAGAAAAGGCAGGACTAATGGGGTCAGGTGACAGCCTGAAACTGGGTCTCATAAGGGCTGAGAAAATTCCTAGAGGAGGACCTACATGGAGTAAGATAGGTTCTTGTGGAAGGCTCTGAGACCATGAAAGGACTCCAGGGAAGGTATCAGAAAGACTTAAAGGTAGATGAGAGGGGCTGGGAAGTGAGCATGGAGGCTGGGCTGATGAGAAGCCTAAGCAGGGTGGAAGAACCTTTTGTTTGTGTGAACTCTTGTTTTGGATTTTTGTTACCTCAGCGGGGTCTGGACTAGATGTGATAAGTTGTACTGGAACAGGCTCAAAGATATAATCAACAAGGGTGCTGGAGGTGAACCCCTGTAGTGTCATGGTCTAATGCCAAGGAGTGCTAGAGCAGGGAATGGAATCACTTACAAGATGAAACAGCTTCAGTGTTAGCTTCCACTTTTAATTCTCATGGGCATATCAATGACAGATTATGGTCAACAGTACTGAAGGCTACTGAAAAATTAGTAATAGCAGCACCACTTTTATGTCTGACCTCTGTGTTCAGGAGATAAATTGACTAATATAGCTAATGTATTATGTCCTAGTCTAAAGTACATGTAGACATCCTGTTGATGGTTTACTTGTAGTAATCACTTGCACTATTAGTTCACACGAGCACTTTCAGAATAGACACTAAAACTGAAATATGATTTCTTTGTAGGAATGGATCTCTTTCTATAAATAAGGTCCTAGTATAAGACTGAATTCCTCCCCCCTCCCCCCACCACCCTGGTGGGATCCCAGTAAAACTCAAAAGTCAAGGAATTCCAAAATGTTTTAAATAACTTAAACTAAGAATAATATTTGCAATTAATACCTTGACCCAAATTAGATACAATGCTGTTCATTTATGTAACAGTACTTTTAAACACCTATTTACTTTCACGATCATCTGTATTAAAACAGTGCACATGGACACGTCGGCATATTATAATCAGAGGGCTAAAATTAGTCCAGTGCCAATAAGTAAAGAGACTGTACACCAATGTAATGCCAGTAGAGAGCAGTGACCAACTGAAGCAAGATCAGACTAAAGGACCGGCATCACGCCAAGAAATAGGCACTATCTGAGGGCAGATTTTAATGTAAAATCCTGGAAAGGATGTAAATAGCCAGATATAAAAAAACTGAGATGTGCTGGAAGAGGATACTAAAATTTCAGTTAAAAAGCACTTTGCTTATGAAGATGCGGTTCAGGTTCATCTTGCAGTACTGTCATTTAACAGCTATGAGGGTAGTTTTGTCAGGTTTTTTAAGATATAGCAAGAATGGAATTAATTTTGCTTCTTTATGCTTCCAGTCCTGCATCTCACCCCATGTCACCCTTTTGTTTTTACCTTTGTTCTTGTTTGACTCTGAATAAGAGAATCCTGCAGCTTGTCCTGTTTTGCGACCAAACAGACCCCAAAGATTTGGGCCAGTCTTGTGCGGCCCCCCTTTTTCAACTGTGTGGCACTGAGAGCATTTCTGAACAAAGAGCTTCTTGCCTTTTTCAACATCACCCATTTTGGTCTATGACAAAGCAAAACAGAAAAATGAAATTGTACAATGTTTTTGAAAAGATTACGAAGATTACCCTTTTGGTTACATTTACCATCATTGCCCCACTTTTACTTCTGGTTAACAAAGTAGGAGAGAAAAGATAAAAGTTTTTCAAAGTCCTTTATGTCATTTGCCCATTCTGTGAGCAGGTTTGGTTTTTAATTTAAAAACAAAACAACAAACAAAAAAAACTCTAGTATAGCTAGCTAAAACCATTACAGCTGAGATTCTGTGCTACCTCCAAGGTGCAACACAAAACTTGCAGCCCCGAAGTAAGGGGGCTAAGGTGGCTGTAAGACACTTCTTAGTACCCTCCTAGATGTCCCTAGGGTCAAAGTTCTGCCCAGAATATCTGCAGTACTGTGGCCGACTGCCGATGCATCCCTCCCATCCCAACATCCCCCTTACACCAGGGTTCTTGGAAGACAGCTTTACAACTATCTCCACTGTGCCTGCCCAAGAATCGTCCCCTAGCTGGAGCCTTGTTACAGCAATATAGACAGCATAGCTGACAAAGAGGGGTTGAAGATCTCCACCTATGTTTCCTAATCTTTCATAAACTCGGTGACCGCAAATAATGAATGAATAACCTAATTAGTAGCATCTGTAGGTTAATTTATTCACCAACAATCAAAACAATCCCTTTATATAATTTTTTTAAAGGATTTCCTTCTAAATGACAAAGGTCTCAAGACTGATGCTTCTGGCATCAAAATGGCCAAAAGAACATTTTACTATAGGTATAGAGACAGTGTACCACCTTTAACTTGCCCATATAGTGGTTGAAAGTTGTTTTGTTTATTCTCTAAAATAGACCAGATCTATAAGGAAACCACACAGAGGTGACACATATTCAGCAGAGTATACAAGGGGGTTTACATAAAACATGGCAACTGTGTTAGAAATAAAAGGGGCAAGAAACCTCCCCCAGAACACTGTCCCCCTGAAACTGCGAGAAATCTGCCTGTGAAAAAAACTCTCACCTTCTGATGCAGGGAGATGCCCCATTTGTAAACCAACCTCTGTAACAGAATCACAGATTGATCCAATTTTCCACACAAAAAGAAACCCTACTTGACTGGATTTTAGGGATTAGTTTCATTCAGTTTGTTCTGACCTCTTCTATTAGAGACTTTGGCAGATATTTACACAAGGACATACTGTCTCAAATTACAGGAATATATCCTCTATTAGTGTAGACTTACCCAGCAACCTGAGCAACTGCCTAGAAAACCTCTCAATCTGATAAGTGGCAGAGTCAAGTGTGCATATACATATCCTTTGTGCAACACAAACTCTGCATCCAAGTGGATAAAAGAGCACAATGGTTGATACAGGTTCTGCCACCACTGCCACGCATAGAAGAATATGCCTTAACTCTGGCCAGGACTGGAGTTGTGTCCAGGAATGGTTATGGATCAATATGCTAATTGATAAAGCACTAGACCACCAAATCACAGTAGGAAACAGGGTGACAAGTACGGTATGTAAGGAGCTGATCTATAATATGTAGGGGGGGAAAAAAGCTATTTGATCATGGGGGACTCCAGTTTGAATGACACATGCTGGAAGTCTAATTGTGCCAGTACTAACACATGCTTGGAATTTCTAAGTACTGTATTATATCAACTCAAAAAGTGTTTCCTCCAACACGGGATATTCAATATTAGATCTCATCTTGACAGATAAAGAATCAGAGCTAAAAATTAATGGTAACTTAGGCACAAGTGATCATGACTTGATCATATTTATTGTGCAAACAGAATAAAGTCCAGAACAATATTATATATATTATATATTGCTTTAAAAGAGACAATTTCACAAAGCTGAAAACAATTATCAGCTGGAATAATTTAATCAGAAAAATATGACTTGGAACTGTTTAAGCACACTTTACTAGATGTCCCAAAAGCTATAATCCCACAGTCAAATAAGAAGGCTGTGATAGTTTAAAAAAACAACCTGGTTTATAGCTGCCTTTACTTCCCCTCTAAAAAATAACATAACAAATGGACTAAAAGAGATGTTGATAGTAATGAATGTTAATCAGAAACTAGGATTTACATAAAATTGATAAGGGAAGCAAAGGGACACAAGGAGTAGTCTATGGCCAGCAGAGGTAAGGATAATAAAGAGTTTAATTCATTAGGAACAAAAAGAATCCTAATAATATTGGTCCATTACTAGATAGAAAAAATAAAATGATCAATAATAATGCAGATGTGTTCAATAAGTATTTCTGTTCTCTATTGGTGGGAGGGGGGATCATGACATAGTCATATCATAAGATATCACTATTTCCATTCCACTAGTATCTCAGGAGGATGTTAAACAGCAGCTACTTAAGTTAGACAGGGTAAGATCTCCTCAGGCGGCTCCCGGTCAGCGGTGCAGCGGGGGTACTAAGGCAGGTTTCCTGCCTGTCCTGGCACCGCAAACCGCACTGTACCCCGGAAGCAGCCAGCAGCAGCTCCACATGGCACTTGCCCTCAGGCACTGGCCCCCCAGTTCCCATTGGCCGGTTCCCGCCAATGGGAGTGCAGAGCTGGTGCTCAGGGCAGGGGCAGCGTGCGGAGCCTCATGGCCCCCCTGCCTAGGAGCCAGACCTGCTGCTGGCATGTCCGGGGCACAGCGTGGTGTCAGAACAGGTAGGGACTAGCCTGCCTTAGCTGGGCAGCACATCTGACAGGACTTTTAATGGCCCAGTCGGTGGTGCTGACCAGAGTCATCGCGACCCAGTGCCTTACGTTCCGTGACCCAGTACTGGGTTGCGACCCGCAGTTTGAAAACCACTGCCCTAGGGCTAGTAATCTCCCATCAGAATTGCCTGGGGCTATTCGAGTGCTATGTGGTGAGGTACAGACTGAGGGACTGTTTCCACACAGATGAACCCCTGAAAAGAGGAGAAATATTAAAAGCCTAGCAATGCAAGCCTAACCCAACAACCACTTGGGCAAGGCAATTGTTCTCAGTCCTGACAGAGCAACAAGTTTGCTCAGGACATGGTCACTATCCTAAACCACCACAGGTAAAATACTTATAGGAGACAATTGTTCCAAACTTCCAAAGGCAGACAAACTTTGGAATAGCTGCTTCAAATCCCAGATTTATCTCAGAAGGGGAAAAAAGGCTTCAACAGCGGTTGCCACTAAAATCTGAAACAAAAAGCTCCATGTAATTGTCGTCATTTTAAAGAAGGGGAAAGTGAAGCGGAGAGGTGAATAATTTGCATAACTAAAGATGGATATGATGGAGCTTCCTAAAGGAAGACCACATCCTAGAAAGAGCTGGAACAGCTATAGCAATCTAGTAAACAATTCCTGCAGGGAGCACCTTCACTAACCAGTCAGAAAGGAACTGACTGAAGATGTTCTAGATGGAGGTGAGGTAGTGACAGTTGGAAAGGAATGAAGGGGAGAGATTCTTTCCCAACTGCAAGTGCCTCAGAGTGTCAAAAATATGAGAGTTGGAGTTCCAAACTTGGAAACAGACCAGAGAGCGGGAAACTGATGTGTATGATTTATCTATAGAATGCTTGTTTGACCACCCTTAAAAATATTGGTCCAAATCTCAAACCTATATAGTAGCTAAAAGACTTCATGAGCGTTCCCCTGTGAAATTTTCTTTGACATCTTACATGGAGGGAGGGAGGGCAGGTTTTACAACTATACTAGTTTCTGTGCAGATCTCTCAAACTGCTTAGATTGTATTACTCTGCAGGCTTGGAACAGAGGAGCCAGCCTAACACCCTGCTATGCCATAAGTGGATCCACAATCCTCCAGGGCTATCCAGTGTTTCCAAAGGGAAGGTACCATAGAAGATGCTGATAAATAGGGGAAGACCCACGTGCAGAAAAGTTCCTAGTCACGTGTGGATCGTCAGGACACAATGTGGCCCTCTGTTTTGGTCTTTATCTACCTACCAACCTTCCTTTTCCCACCTGTAACAGGAGGACTGTTCACAGTTTGAAATGCAAAAATGCCAAAAATAAATTAAGAAACACAATGAAGTTCCAACTTACAAGAGATGCCAATCAGAGTTAAGGTTTAATTTTTTTTTTTCAAAAGCACTAGATCTGGCCTAACCCTGCTCCTACCAAAGGCAATCAGTTTTGCCATTGATTACAGAGGGAGCAGAGTTAGGCCACAGTTAGTGCTTTTGAAAACCTCAAAGTCATTATGCAGAGATGGGCCTTATTCAAGGCACCTGTTCCCTGCTTTTAAGTCATACTCAATTTACTTTACTAATAAAAGGAAGCGGATTACAGTAGGCACTAGAAAGCTACTAGAACTATGAATAAGCAAACCATTTTATTGTCTCATACATCAGGAAAACTGTCAGCTAAATTTTAATTGTGGAAATTGTTACTGGTGATTATATACAAGATTTAAAAACAAGCTGTAGGTTTTTGTTCTGTTTTCTCCCACATTGAGTCTGCAGCATTGGCAGTTAGAAAAAGTAACTTTTTGGCATGTGACCTGAACAAATCTGTAATTGAAGTAATTTTGAGAGAATACAGAACCACACATGGTGGATTGATTTAAATCAAAATAATTTAAATTACTGATTTTAATTATGACTTTAATTCACCAAGCAGAAAACCATGATTAATTTTCATTTGTACCTTTTTTTTTTTTTTTTTTTTTGAAAGAGAGGTTGATTCTCATTGATTGGTAACAAAGAATATTGATTTGCAACTAAATACAGCCTTTACACAGCTTTTTTTTTTTTTCCTAAACAGGAAGGTACACTACATAAATATACACACAAGCAATTATATAACTGTTATTCAGATTCTTAATTTTTACATTGTTAGAAAATTATATATATATATATATATATATATATATATATATATACACACACACACACTTTTTTAAAAAATGTTTTCTTCTGTCAAGCTCTCTTTTGATGTAAATACAAATTCTGTTAAATACACAAACAATTTTCTTACTAAATAAAGCTACCTTAAATGTACTGGATACAAAAATCTTGCACTTAAAACTGATTTATTACACAAAGGAAATATCTCTGTCGAGAATTTAAGTGATTGTTCAAGATTTTAGACCTAGTAGATCTCATCTTCACACCTAGTCTTTATTCATCAATTGGAAGAGGAAAACAAACTTTCCTGCTTTTTTTTTTCCAATTCCCATTTGATTTCTTAACTTTGAATGAACTAGTCATTGACACAACTACTTAAGTGAAGAAAATACTCTCTCTGTACCTGCAGAAGAGGCTACTGCTGTCAGAAGCTAGTTTAGCACTTCAATAAGATCTTGTTCCAGATGCTTAGCCGGTGACTTCTACCAGTTCAGTGGTTTAACTTTCTTTAAAACTTGGCAGCAGATATATACTGCTTAATATTATTTGTAATAGACTGTAGTAAGCGTAGGCTTTAACACAGGTTGTCAATTTCAAATTTAATTTTATTTAAATTTATTTTTAAAAACAAACCTGTAACTTAAATAAAAACAAAAACAAACTATTTTAAAATTGATTTTTTAACCACCCTGACCACACAATAATGTTTATACTAATTCTTCTGACTCTAACCCATTTTAATCCAGCACAATTTAACTCCCATGTTGTCTGCATTGGAAAGCAGTAGCTCTCCTCTAATATGCCAGTGTTTCAAAGGAACATCAAAGTGACATAGCTGGCACATGTGGGGAAGGTACCTCAGGTTCTGCTCATGCAGACATTATTATGGAAGGTAATGGGACTCTCTTCTGAGTCATTAATCTAATCCCTATCATAATTCCCCTACTTAGTTTTTTAAATATAAAAAAACTATTTGAATAATCACCACAGCTGGAAACACCTCAGTTTGACAGAGCTGGGAACTGCAACAGCTGATTAAGTGACTGGCAGCCTTTACCTTCAGTCCAGAAATGGATTACTTGAGTCCCTGATAGATACGGTTACATTCCAGCTGAAACCAGAATAAGAAATGTTGTCTTTAAAGGTTCCCAAAACTGTACATAAACAAGAAGAAAATATCATCAGTCTTAAATACCATCCTAGTTTAAATTAAACTAAAGCTGACATCTAGATAGAAAGTTAAAAATTACAGAACACAATAGGCAATTCACAATTAAGAAGAATAATGGGAGGGAAATAAGTCATGTATACATGTCAGATCATATTTCTTCTAGTGTGTTGTGAATCATCAGTAGTCTACTTGTAGTTGTTTTTATAGCCAGAAAATCAGTATAGACTTTTAGAAATGCTTAATTAAAATTTTAAAAGAGAATAAAGCTTGATTCCCTGCATTTTAGTTGACTAGTTCCTAAGGGGAAGGACTATATGTTGAGCACATCACTGGTGCTTAAATATAGAGTAAAAGTAAGTTGAATTCTAAACTATTTTATTTGCAAACAAGCAGCACAGATATGATTTTTACTATGTGAGGGCTGAAAAGTTTATGTAGAACTTTAATTGTGATCTTTATGTTCTGCAAGTAAGAAAGTTCACATTAAAATTATATGAACAATTATGCTGAAAACTTTTGTAAAAATGATGCATAGTGTGGCTGAACAAGGGCTGAACCAACTATGTGAAAGGTGTAAACCTACAGTGGGGGGTGGGATTATATAGGGTTCTACCACAAGGTGGAGTAGCGATAACTGGAAGGACTTAAGAAAAATTTTGGCTGCAGGGTAGGAAGATTTTTCCTGCTGGAGAGCTGTATCAAGCCGCGCAATTATTATAATGATCCCTTTTCATGGGATGTTAAACCCTGGAGCACTAGCATATGGCAGGACAAATTGGGCGCCAGCCCCTGAATTATAGGTAATATCTCCCCACCCGAAAAGTCCCGCAAGGGGGAGACCCCACAGGAAGTCCCTTGCAGGCAGAGCAGAGGGAGTTGCCTGTGGAAGCTCCCCAAGGTGCCTGTTCCACCAAGACCCGCCCCCGGGCGCAGCGGGGTCACTGCCTCAGAGCGGACAGGTGGATCCCGTTCCAACGCTTCCTTGCCCGCGGCCGCGGGGTTCTATGGCCCGCCCGCCCGCAGCGCCCAGTCCCCGCCCACACTACCGCCCGCAGTGAGCCGCGCCCTCAGGAGTGGCTACCCCGCCCCGCTCCATGAGCCACCTCCCCCGGTACCTCCCACCCGGAGATGAGCCCGCCCCCCGCCGCTCTCACTGGCGGGAACAGCCCCAATAACTAACCCCGCAGCCACTTCGCACTCTCTGCCCGTCCCGGGGGAAGAAGTGTGTGTCACAATAGAATCATCCAATCATAGACCGCATAATCCAACACTCCGCCTGCTGATTGGTGTAGTGGCCTGGGGGGCGGGCCTTAGGGTACCCCAGCCTTTTCTATAGAGACTGGACCGTACCATCTGCGCCGCCAGGTGACGCCGTTAACGGCATTTCGAAAGTAGTGTCGTCTCTGCCCAACTGCCTGTAGGAGACGCAGTGATCGTATTGGCTCCTACTAAGCTCATAGGAGTACTTCTTCCCCGCCCGCCCGCCCCGGGAGTTCTATCCTGCGAATGCGCGCTCGTGGGCAACCCTCTCCCTATAGCACTGCAGTTTTGTTCTGAAGGGGGTGGAATGCTATCCATCATCCTCAGCCTATGGGATGAAGAGGGGAAACCAAAATATAAGGAGCATAAGGAGCATCTCAATGAGTGATGGACATTGTATTAAAGTCTGTTAGATTTTTTTTGACAGCTAAAACGTTCAGATACCACCCCCTGCCTCTACTAGAACTGGGGAGTGGGACAGATTGAACTAAGCCCCCAAAACACACTTTGTTTCTCATTCCCAGCTTCTTCCAAACCATACCCACCTGCAACCCAGCCAGTAGGGAAATCTATGAAGTCTATTTTAAAACTTCTATATAGCAGCTCCAGTGGAAGGGAAGTGTGTATCTTTCACAGGGTAAACGTGTGCCGGTTAGTCCTCATTCCTGCCAGAGCACATTGCCAGCACCACCCATGATGGTAAAAAAATCCCTGTGGGTAGTCAGGAAGAAGCTGCTGTTGCTCCTGCTGCAATACACACTCCAGGTATCTCAAGCCAACAAAAGGACCTCCTCCCTCTTTTGTAAACAGTCAGCCATTCTGGTAATGGGGTATCTAGGGCAATAAAAGGCAAGAGGAGTGAGAGAGGGAGCATGTAGGGAGGGCACTGGGAATCTCCCTGACAGGAGGAAGTGGCGGGACCCCTACCATTAGACTGGACTGGATTAGATGAGACTGCAGAGAGCCATTCTGCCAGGCCCTATGAATGTAGGACAGGGCCATAGCGGGAGCAGAAGTGAGCCTGGACTTTGCATTGTGCTGCTGCCCAGATGCAAGATGTGCTCTGGTAATTTTCTGCTGGCCCCTGACAAGAGACGGAGGTGTCTGTGGCAGGATAGAGTCAGAAAGTACATTTGATCAGGATTTGCTACTAACTGACATTGTGGTGTTGGGTTTGTGTGTGTTGGGGTTTTTTTTGTATCCCCATAAAAAATGCATCCCTGTCTTCATAGACATAAGAGTAGCAAAATCTGACAGAATCTGCTGCCTCTCGCCTTTCACGTTCGTTAATCCTTATGACATCAATTCTGAATTAAATTTTAACCTCTGTCCCCTGGGGCTGGCAAGAGCCCGAGGGAGTGGTTTAGTAACAGCATTGCTATAATAAGTAGACCAGAGGAAACAAAGACTGCCTTAGTTTGTGATGTGTTGTGTTCCACAGATTTGAAATTCAGAATTTATCTGCATGCACTCCAGCTGCATTCACTATGTTGAGTGTAGTTGTATTGAATGGTGGAAGGATTAGTGAGAGCAGGTTGGCAGATCTATCACTATCATGTGACAAGAGGAGCATGTGTACCTTGATGGATCAATTATGCCTTATTCCAGCACTGAGTTCTGTAGGTTGTATCAGCAGAGGTGCATAAGAGGGTCCTCTTGCCATGAGGTTTGACAGCACTCCTGTGGCATACATTATAGTGGTCTCTGGGGCATAGTGAGGGGTAAGTTAAGGCAGTATCTTAGAAGAAATCCTCAGGACAAGGGTGAAATGGTGGTAAAATTTAGCAGGTCTGTTGTGGTTTGTGTGGTGTACACTCAGTGTTTGAGTGTAGACCAAATGCAAGTCACTCCTCTTTGCTATGCCTGACCTCCTTGCTTTGCTACAGATTTTCTATGTGACTTTAGGCAAGTTCCAGAGTTTCTCTTTGCCTTAGTTTCCCAGCTATAAAATGGGGCTAATAGCACTTCCATAACTCACTGGGGTGTAGTGAGCATAAATACATTAACAATTATGAGGCATTCATGTCCAAATCCACAAAAGGACTTAGGCTGTGTAACAGTAAGCTTTGCAGCACCTACATTTTAGGTGCCTAAACACACAGTGGAATCAACAAACCCTCAGGTAGGTGCCTGGGCTCCCTAAAGAATGGATTCGAAGAGATAGGCACCTGAGAATGGGATCCACAAAACCCAGCAGATTAGGTAGAGAGCTGCCTAAACTAGCCAATAGCAGATGGCGAGGAGAGGGGTTTGGCCTAACCCTCCCCCTCTCAGGGAGTTAGGTGTCCTATTGCTTCTTGAGATTCAGTTAGGAAACCCCTCCTGGAGTCAAGTATCTAAGTGGTCTCTTGAAAGAACAGTGATGGTGCATGCCTAACAGCACACAAAATATGGAAGGAGACAGAAATATCCTTTAGCTCAGTGGTTATAGAATTCACCTGGGATGCAAGAGATCCTACTTCAATTTCCCCCACCATCTGAGAAGGAATTTGAACATGAGTTTCCTGCCTCTAAGATGAGTGCCCTAACTACAGGGCTATGGGATATTCTGATTTAGGTCTTTGAATCTCCTGTTAAAGCTGTTCCACTGTGTATAAATAATTAAAAATGCATTCAGCCAGAGAGAGAGTGAGAATGACTTGATAGTCTAGTGAGAGTGTTTTCTAGTGAGGTTCCATAGGGATGAGTACTAGGCCTGATGCTATTCAATATTTTTATCTATCACTTGAAAGTAAATACAAAATCACTGCTGATAAAATTTGCAGATATAAAGATTGGAAGAGAGGTAAATGATGACAGGGCAGTCATACAGAGTGATCTATATTGTTTGGTAAGCTGTGCCCATTCAAACAAAATGTGCTTTAATACAGCCATATGCAAGATCATACAACTAGGAACAAAGGGCCAGACTTCCAGAGGTCTTTAGATGTCTAAAAATGCAGACAGGTGCCTAGTGGAATTTTCAAAAGTGCTTAAGAAGGCTAGATACCTAAGTTAACTGATTAATTTCAATGGGACTTAAGCACCTAACCCGCTCAAATGCTTCTGAAAATAATTTTATAAGCTAGATCCACAAAGGGATTTAGGTCCTTTTGCTACTTTGTGCCCAAATCAAAAACTGAGATCCTCAAAACCCTCACTGAGCTGCCCCCTAACCTGCAGATGCCTAAATTCCCCGGGGTGCCTAACTTTCTGCTGGTGAGCATACACAAAGCCACCTTAGTCCTGAGGCCCAGCTCCTGCCTAAAGCCCGGTGGGATCCTCCAGGTGGAAGATTCCCATCCTCTCACAAGCAATCTACCTACCAGATTGGGCCCTGAGACTTTGTAAAAGTGCTTTGAGATCTACTGCTGAAAAGCACCACTGAGAGAGCTGAGTATTTAATATTAAATAATACATTAAATAACACAACATTCATCTGCACAATGTTAACCAAGGTAAATGATGGTGTACTAAGAATAAGCCATAAAAACATAATGTTTAAATAAATAAATGAAGCGAAATGATATGTGCAGTGGATTACATAAAATGAAGCACCATTCAGGTGCTCAGAACAGCTGCTAGGACACATCTAGGAGCTGCTCTTAACCACCAACAACCACATATGAAAATGTTTAGGAGGGTGGATGTGTAATTTTTTTTTCACGGAAGCACATCTCCTTTGGCAGGGCAAAGCTGGAGCTGTATCAGCTGGAGACGAGTGGCTGTATCTAGTCACTGGGCTGCCTTTATCACCACACACCAGGGGGAAAGGGTTTTGAGCTGGACCAGCCAGCAGTTACGCAAGCCCCTGTGCAGCTGGCTCCCTGCCTTTAGTGACTCTCATCCCGCGCTACCCTCCCCAGCCTCCGCCACTGTCTGGCAGCGCGTCTCCCGCGCAGCGCGAAACCAGCCCATGGACCGGTCTGGCCCTTGCTCAAGCTCCGCCCCCGCTCACAGCAGGGAATAACTTTCTGAGGGCACAATGTGGGCAGCAGGCGGCTTCAGCAGTTGTTACCGCGCATGCGCACTGCCACCCAGGCGCCAGGGCTGAAGGGACGCCGTCGCTGGCCGGCCCGGCGGAGAAGGCTCCGGACTCGTCTCGGGTCGGGCGGCTTCGCCATGGAGGAGGGCGGCGGGTTCCGCCTGTCAGCCGAGTGCCTGGACGAGCCCCCCAACAGCCGCGTGTTCCTGGTGCTGGGGAAGGACACGGGGGAGGCGCTGATCCGGGAGCGCTTCGCCCCGTTCGGGGAGATCCAGGACATCTGGCTGGTGCGGGACAAGCGCACCCACGAGTCCCGCGGCATCGCCTTCGTCAAGTTCGCCCGCAGCTCGCAGGCCTGCCGGGCCATGGAGGCGATGCACGGCCGGAGCCTGGCGCCCGACACCAAGCCCATCAAGGTACCGGCCCTGCGCGGCCCGACTGCCGCCCGCCGCGCAGCCGCTTCTCCCCCCGGCGCAGGCTGGTCCAGGGGGCAGGTGGTGGCGGGGGGCAGCGAGGCCGCTGATTCCTCCCCTTCGCGGCCTGGGTCGCCAGGGCCCGGCCCAGCACAGCCGCCACTACCTCTCCCCTCCCGCCGGTCCCAGCGGAGAGCTGGGCGCCACAGCATGGTGCGGAAAGGGGATCAGTCACCTCGGCCTTAACCCAGCTGTGCCTCCTTCCCCCACCGCCAGGAATAGTCTCTGCTGCGGAGAGCAAGATGCTTTAGCTAAATGCCCCGGGGAAGGTGAAACTCACACTTCACTCTGCGTCCCCTCATCTCCAGAACGAGAGACAAAAACCTTCCCTCTCCTTCGTTTGTCTGTTTGGGGCACTTGGCAGCACTTGCTGCAGCCGCGTTTATAGGTGGGCAGCAGCGTTCCCTTGTTTGTGTGAGGTTTCCACACAGCGACAGGGGGGAGGGAGAAACCTTTAGATAAAGGGAAGTGTGATCATAAAACCACAACAGGAGGCTTAGGAGAAGGTATAGTCCCTGGAACTAGTATTTACTCTTTAACATACTAAATTTCAGGGTGTTCAGAAGCTCTTCTTCAAAAATTTGTAAAGATTCTTGAGATTGATACAAATGAATTGAATAATAACAGAGGGTATTATAAAGCTCTGCTAATGCAATATGCAAAGTTTTTATCAAAGTAATTTTAACATTTTTAGCTATGACAGTAATGACTTGCTGTTGATCATTTCAGTCTCTTGAATTGTTTTACTGTTATCTAAATGATGAGATGAGGTAAAGGAGTCTAAACAGTGAGAAAAGTGGTAACGTTTCTTGTGTGACAGGATGTCATCAAGCGAGGAAGGATGATCTTTTAACAGCACGCATGATGAGCGAGGCCTGGTCTACTTAAAAAAGTTAGGTCAAAGGAAGTCGCCTTAAGTTGACCTGTTAATGTATGTTTCTACACTACCGGGTCCTTTACGCCAACCTAAGTCATCTTTAATATCGACTTCTGTAATCCATCTCTGCGAGAGGCGTAGCATTTAATTTGATTTTCATGGGTCGACTGCGAGGTACTGCAGACCCAGGGTTGTGTAATTCGACTTAATTGGCCTCCAGATGGTGTCCCACAGAGCTCATCTGTGACCTCTCTGGAAATCGTTCTCAACTCTGCTGCATGCAGCCAGGTACACAGAAAACAGCCCCTCCCTTGCTAAAACATCAGGAATTTTTGATTTCCCATTTCCTGTTTGATCAGCATTGGAAGCATGCCAGCTTGAGCACAGCTGATTATGGAGATTACACACCCCAAACATGCTCCAGCCTGGTCTGAACAGGAGGTGGTGGATCTCATCGCTGTGTGGGTAGAAGAGTCTATGCAGGCAGAGCTCTGATCCAGCAGAAGAAACGCTGATATCTATGCAAAGATCACTCATGGAACAGAGGACAAGGGCTACATGAGGGACATACAGCAGTGCCGTGTGAAAATAAAAACTTCGCCAAGCGTACCAGAAGATAACGGGGGCGAACAGTTGTTTTGGTGCGGAATCCCACACATGCTGGTTCTACAACAAGCTGCATGCGATTCTCGGGCATGACCCTACCAGCACCCCCACAAGCAGCGTGGACACCTCGCAGGTGTGTGAGTCTAGGGACAACAAGGAGTACGATATGGTGGATGAGGAAGAGGAGGAGAATGGGAGACAGGCAAGTGGTGGATCCACTCTCTCCAACAGCCAGGAAATATTTTTAACCTGGAGCCCTGTGGGTCACAGGACATTATGGTGGCTGACCGTGATGCCATGGAAGGCACCTGTGGTGATTGTAACTGTATACTCAAAGTCCAGTTAAACTTTAGCGGGCACACGCATTTGGTGGTATGGCATGTTTACTGTGAAGAAAAAGTGAGGTGCTATGGTTCTCTGTTTACAAAAGGTCGCTCCAGTTACACAGAGGGGGGCCCCTGGAAAAGACTGTTTATGTGGATTTGGATAGCCTGGGAATTCTTCCTGGATATCTCTAGGAAACTTTCATTGAGGTACTCTGCAATCCTTTGCAGAAGCTTTCTGGGCAGGGCAGTCTTATTTCTTCCACCATGGTACGACACTTTCCCACACAACTCCTGAATTAATTCTGCTGGTATCATTGCGGTACACAGCATAGTAGTGTAAGGACCGGGTCTATACCCAGACTCTTGCAGCATCTCCTTCCTTTCCGCCTGTTACTCTCAGGAGATTGATATCACATAGGGTCGCCTAGGGGAAATGGGGGAAGTTCTCATTAAAAGTGCTCTTACAAGAAAAAAAGGGCATGTAGACCCCCCGCCCCACCCACCCACCCACACACTCTGGAGCCGCTAATGTGCCTTTACTGTGCTCGGCATGGGTCGGCAAGTAGTTTAAAGTGGCTGATAGGGGACTGGGGCCCCACATGAGAGATTCTACAATTTGGGAGACAAAACATCTGTTTTTCCCCCTTCCCCCCCCGGCCTGTTCGTAAACCGTTTCCCATGGTGCTATGGGGAAAGGCCATTGTTCGACTAGCTACCTCTTTTCCCTGCCATAAACTTAATCAAAAGTGCGGTTACCTGACCCCCCCGGGGGGGGGGGGGGGCTGTTCACCATGGCTGGAGCAGCAAAACGGCACAGTGAACAGTTATGGATTCTGATTATGTTGTGGCTTGCACCTAGTGTAATAAGGGGTGTGTGTGTGTGTGTGTGGTGGGTTGTTGGTGGTGGGGTTTTTTGGGGTTTTTTTTTTTTTTTTTTTAATGAAAACGGCCTTGCTATGGAAACATTTTATTCATGTACAATGGTTCCTTTATTTTTTCCCATGACTGACAGCTGGAAATGTGTCCTTTGGTGTGTCATCAACACCTGAAAGCAGACTTTCGCTGATTAGGAGAAAGAGAACGCGGGAGGACATGTTCACCGAGATAATGAACGCCTCTGGGACAGCTGACACAGAGCTGAGAGTGTGGAGGATTTCACTGTCTGAGAAGTTAGACGTGGACATTGAGAGCAGGAAAGCTTCCAGTGAGCAAGAGCGTGCGGCGCAGGATGAGATGCTTCAGTTTATGAGGGACCAAGCAGACATGTTGAGGCATCTGGTTGAACTGCAAGAACAGAAGCAGGAGGGCAGAGTTCCTCTGCGGACCCTGGTGGATAGCCAGCATCGCTTAGTGCAGAATCACCCTCCCCCATGCGTTCCATGAGGTATGGGCGAAAAGTCCATTATCCCGTTCACTTAACTCAGGGGGAGGGTACAAGGAACAGAAGGTGCCCATTCATAGATCTTTGATGGTCTGGAATGCGGTGTTATGTTACACAGCTGAAAATGTTTCTCCTGTTCCAACTTTCTAACCCCTTTTCCCCAAGGTTAGCTTCTTTTTTTTTCTGTTCTCCCTCTTATGTTTGTTAAATAAAGTAAATGGATTTGAGAAATAAATGTTCTTTTATTGAGTAGAAGCAGTGGGCTTGGGCGGGGGGTTGGCTTTACAGGTAAAGTGACACATTCCAGGTGAAGGTTTGGGAAAGCACAATACAAGCAGCTCACATTACTGTCACTCATTATTGAAACAGATTTTCAAAGCCTCATGGATACAGCGCCCCTAGCTGTGCTCTTCTTATTGCCCTGGTGCCTGGCTGCTAAAAATGTCTGCCATGCGATCAATCTCAACTGGCCACTCCTGCGGAAAATCCCTGCCCCCGACAATCTCAACTGGCCACTCCTGCAGAAAATCCCCACCCCTTTCCTCCCCCCCGCCCCCCCCCCCCCCCGATATTTTGGAGCACAGAGCAAGCAGCTATAACCATGGGGATGTTCTCTTCAATAAGGTCCAACCTTGTTAATAAACTTCTCCAGTGCCCTTTCAAACGACCAAAGGCACATTCAACCACCATTCTGCACTTGCTGAGCGTATAGTTGAACTGTTCCTTACTGCTGTCCAGATGGCCGGTGTAAGGCTTCATGAGCCATAGGAGCAAGGGGTAGGCTGGGTCCCCCAGGATAACTGTAGGCATCTCAACGTTGTCAATGTTCATTTTGTGGTCTGGAAAGAAAGTCCTGGACTGCAGCTTTTTGAACAGACCTTAGTTCCTAAATATGCGCGCATCCTGAACCTTTCCCAACCATCCTACGTTGATATCAGTGAAACGTCCCCTGTGATCCAACAGCGCTTGTAACACCATTGAAAAATATCCCTTTTGGTTTATGTGCTCTTTGTCAAGGTGGTCTGGTGCCAAGATGGGGATATGTGTGCCATCTATTGCCCCACCACAATTAGGGAACCCCATCATAGCAAAACTGTCCACTATGTCCTGCACATTTCCCAGACTCACTACCCTTCGTAGCAGAAGTCAATTAATGGCCCTGCGTACTTGGAGCACAGCAGCTCCCACGGTTGATTTACCTGCTCCAAATTGAATCCCAACTGACTGGTAACTGTCTGGCGTTGCAGGCTTCCAAATAGCGATCACCACTTGCTTCTCCAGTCAGTGCTTGCTTCACGGGACCAGAAATCGTGCTCAGCAGAGTTCAGCTGCTCTGTGACTTCCAGCAGCAAGTGTGAATTGTTTTTTTTATGGCTTGCAGCAGGGCTGCTTGCAGGACATTACTACATTCTGCACGGCGAACCCTACTTCGGCTCTGGAAATACTGCAGGAGAAGGTGTGAGGTGTTTGAGATGCTCATAGCAAGAGTGCACAACTGAGCAGGCTCCATGCTTTGGGATTATGGCGTATGCCTGGCGGTTTTAAGTTGCGAAAACCACTGGGTTGTTTGCGTTGGCACCCCATGATGCACTGTGCTCCCTCCCTCATATCAACAGCAATGTTCCCATTCTCCCCTGCGATAATGTTTTGGTCCCATGAGGCATTGCACAAACTTCCCAAAACACGCTGCGGCAAGTTGCAGTTTGGGATAGCTACCCACGATGCACTGCTTTGTTCATTGATGCAGGCACTGCTAGTGAGGACGCACTCCATCAAGACAATGAGCATGTGTGGGACCACGCACAATCAACTTAATTAATTCGGAGGCTTGAGATCAAATTAGATAAAGTTGACTTAATTTTGTAGTGTAGATAAGCCCTGAGAGTTGAAATCTTAGGACTCTATTCCTTATTCTGCCACAGGCTGTATGGCCACAGGCAAGTCATTTAACAGCTGTGATTGAGTTTTCCCATCTCTAAAGTGAGAACTTTCTAACTTGTTTTTATGTGCCTTGTAATCCTCTGAAGAGAGGTGCAATATACATGAAAAGTATTATTATGAGTATAATTATGACTATGAGAAGTTAGGTCTTGACCTATGCTGAGCCCCACATAAGTGGATTCCCATTCAAGTTAGTACACACTTCAGTATCCGGGCCTTGTATGCTACTTATTAGATTTTTTTCTTCTTCTTTAGAACCTAAGAATGGCCATATTGGGTTAGACCAATGATCCGTCTAGCCCAGTATCCTGTTTTCTGACAGTGGCCAATGCCAGGTGCTTCAGAGAGAATGAACAGAGCAGGCAATCATCAAGTGATCCATGTTGTTTGTTTAAAAAACAAAATGGCTACAATCATGAATCTGTTATGAAGTAGTTCATCCATTTGCTGCTGTGTACTTCAGTGCATGCTTAAAGAGCCAACTGTGTTAGCATTAATGCTGTTAATAGTAGGTCAGCCTAGGTATTCATGTCCTTCCCCCTCCACCATGCGTAGGTGCCCTTTCAAAATTTCCTGCCCTCCCAGGTCTTGTGAAGGAGGCAGAGTAGCCAGACTGGCTGGTCAATGAGTTGCACCAGTGTTTTACACTGCTCTCAACTGCTTAACCCGTGACAGGCTTTTGGAAGGTGGGTTATAATAACTGAAGAATGAACCATAATTCTTCATGTGGGAGCATGTGGGCTGGTCTCTCATCTGGGTCCCTGATTGTGTACAGATGTACATGTTTGCAGCAGACAGGTCTTTTCTCAGAGTACATCTACAGTGAAAGGTAACTTTTTTTTTTTTGCGCGCCACTGGAGTAGTCAGAGAATGCAAATATAAGCACAACGCTGTTTTGAAGACATTAAATTATTTTTCTTAACTATCTGTGTATATTTACACTTTCCTCAAGTAATTAACATTGTGTTTAACTCTGTTAGGTGTTCATTGCCCAGTCCAGAGCTTCTGGAAGCCACCGCGATGTTGAAGATGAAGAGCTTACACGCATCTTTGTTATGATCCCAAAGTCCTATACAGAGGAAGATCTGAGGAATAAGTTTAAGGTACGGGTTGAGTTTTAGTTATTCATTATAGCTAACTGCATTTTCTCAGGTTATTTTTGACAGTATATTAAAATGTAAAATTTTTATGAACTTCAGAAATGTTGGATAAAATTGTTTTTACAATTTTTAAATCTCCTAGGTGTATGGAGACATTGAATATTGTAGCATTATTAAGAAGAAGACCACAGGAGAAAGTAAAGGTTTGGGCTATGTGAGGTATTTAAAACCATCCCAAGCTGCCCTGGCAATAGAAGAGTGTGATCGAAGTAAGAATGTGACTGATTTTTTCCCCCCACTCATTTATGAGAAACTGTGAACTCATTAGTGTAGGTTCAAGTATGGCAGCCTCTGGCTTTGGTTTTATTAGCAGCAAAATTATTTATGATGTAAATGCATTGGTGGCCACAAGTTGCAGAACCTAATACTGTAAACAATGCATGCAGGTAGTACCATTAAGTTCAGTGGGACTAGTCACCTGTGAAAGTACTTGCAGGATCAAGGTCTTAGATTTAAAGTAATAACAGTGAAAGAGCTTTGGATGTAAAATAGCCGGACTGTAGTGCAGCACGTGCATGTACGTGTACACACACACACACACTTTTTATGCAGATGAACTTTTATGACGTTCTCAGGGGATGCTCAAAATAAAAGGAATATATAATAATGCACAAACACAACAGTAAAATGTATTGTGACTACACCTATTTAAACAAAATTGCATTTGATACTAATAATTTTTCACTATTTTCAGAATATAGCACACTTAGTCTTATGATTTAACATTTGTTGCAGTTAAAGTTGTCTAGTGCTTAGAGCACAGGATTGACAGAGCTAGAATTCCTGTGACACTGGCAATTAATTTAACCTCTCATGCCCTAGTTTCTCCCTCTGTAAAATGGGAATAATAAAATACACCTTTCTGTAGTGCTTCATGCTCCTCAGATGATCTCTGATGGTTTTCTTTTTATCCTTTTACACACGCAGCCAAGAGGAAACACCACTATTCAGCATAAAGCCTTATTGAACATATTAGATGGTCTGTAGTGCTGATATGGTTACTGTGGTTTCAATAAAGAATGTTCTTCAAATCTTCCTGTGTGGGACTTCAGAAAGCCAGAGAACAAATTTGCAAACAAATTAGTATAAACAAGGTGTGGTAAAGTTTAGTTCAGAAAGAGTTGTGATGGACCGTTAACAGTTAAAACCAGTATCTAAAAGCTGTATAATACTTTATAAAGATGGTACATATGCCCAAAACAGTGGACTGGTATGTTTTTAATATAGTGAAATAAATAAATTGTGTAGTCTTGGACTATGTCAGGGCTGGGCAAACTTTTTGACCCGAGGGTCACATCTGGGTATGGAAATTGCATGATAGGCCATAAATTCTCATGAAATTGGGGGTTGAGGTACAGGTGGGAGTGAGGGCTCCTTCAGGGGGTGCGGGTTCTGGGGTGGGGCCAGAAATGAGGAGTTCAAGGTGCGGGAGGGGGTTCCAGGCTGGGCAAGGGTGCGGGTGGGGGTTGAGAGCTCTGGGTGGGGGCTCTGGGGTGCAGGAGGGTGGGACCGAGGAGTTTGGAGGGCAGGAGGGGGATTAGGTCTGGGGCATGGGGTTGAGGTGAGGGGCGCAGGCTCCAGGCGGCGCTTACTTCAAGCATCTCTCGGAAGCAGGGGCATGTCCCCTCTTTGGCTCCTACGCAGAGGCACGGCTAGGCAGCTCCGTGCACTGCCTCGTCTGCAGGCGCCTTCCCTGCAGCTCCCATTGGCCCTGTTTGCTGGCCAGTGGGAGCTGCAGGGGCGGCGCTTGGGGCGGGGGTAGCATGCAAAGCCCCCTGGCTGCCTTTACGCATAGGAGCCGGAGGGGGGATGTGCCACTGCTTCCGGGAGCTCCCCAGCAGGAGCTCAGGGGCCGGCTTAAAATGTCTGAAGGGCCGGATGCAGCCCCTGGGCTGTAGTTTTCCCACCCCTGGACTATGTAGTGCCCAATTAATCACAAATATCAATTAAGCACCTATTTTTTATAATTATGTCTCTTATCTTATTCCTAACTAAAATTAAGACACACAAACACTTCATTTAATGAGAGTTAAGGTTGTATCAGCACACAAGTATATCAGCCTGTTAACACATTTAGTATTTTTCTTTAAACCTGGGTCCATGTCCGGTGTGAGGCCAGAATGAAAGGAGTTATTTGGTCTGGTCTCAGACCATCTAGCTTACACAGATGCGATGCCTAATTCAGCACAGATCTTGGTAGGCAAAGGTGGACTGAGGCTGCATAGATGTCCAGCTACTTCTTGCCTCTCTGTCAAGTATTTCCAAGATGATCTTTGAGTACTGTACTTCTGAATGGGATAGATAATGGGTTATGTTGCTTCCAATCTTTTAATTATATTAGTCTTCATGAGTGATAAAACAGGTTTTTTTAAAAAAGAAACAACAGATTTTTCTGTCTGTTTTTCAGTACAAGACTTAAAGAACATTTTCTAGTCATAGATGTTTGAAAAATACATGATGAAATTTGAAATATGTGGTTACTTGTTCCAGGTTACAAGGCCATTTTGGCTGAACCTAAAAACAAGCCGTCTGAATCCTCTGAACGTGAATATTACAGTAGTAGCAGTAGTATGAGGCAGGAGCCAATGGGGCATGAACCTAGAGGGAGTGTGTTTCCCTTTGGTAAGTAATAACTTTTCACGGTAATCCTGAATAAGATCACACAGTAACTGGAAAGGGTGTTATGAAAATAGAGGTATATTCAGAGAGAGACAAAATGGAGACATTTAAAATAGTAGGTCCAGGTTTTTGGTTGTTGGTTCTAACTCAGACACTTAGTTTCTATATTGTTCAGGGTTGTTGTTTTTTACATTTGGCCTTTGCATTGGTTGTCTGAAATAAATGTTTTTTTTTTTTATTATAACATGACTTAGGACCCAGAAACGTTTTAGAAAAAAATTTATTGAAATGGTCAAGGTACAGTAGTATAGTGAATTGCAATGTGTGTAATGTGTCTTATTTTGGTTCTTGAGAAGGGCAGCCAGAATTTGGTAGTTTTGAAAAGAGTCAGATGAGAGTTCGCGAATCCGTTTCCAAACGCCTGTCAGTGGTATCACGACTCCCCTTCGTACAAGAGCAGCTGTTCTTCCTCTTTGATCTAGTCCCAGGACTGGAGTACTGTGATGTTCAGCGAGATCCTCATACTAACCATGGTAAATAACAAAACAAAAAGAACCTCTTTCTTTCTACTGTTTTGACTCTAAAATATTTTCTCTTCCCTTCCTCTTCCGTCTCAATACAGAATGATGTAGCCCTTTGGCAGTGGAAGATGCATAAATTTGGTCCTGCACGCTGTTCTCCTACTCCACATCTCCTCTGAACAGACCTATTAGACTGAACAGTTACATCCTATCCCTAACTAGATCCCTGAGGGGTCCGAGTATTTACAAAGTAGGGAAGCAACCCACAGCATGTCTACATTTCATGCGCTCAGAAGTCAAAAATCAAATGAAAGCTGTTTCTTAATAGGTCCTGCATCAGATGAAATGTTATCAAAGATGGGTAGAATTTTTGTTAAGGGAAAAAAAAAACATGCATCTGCTTTGTTGAAGCCTCATCATGCCTTCAAAGTAATGTATGGATTCCGTCTTAAAATAAGGTTTTACAATTTTAAGCCTGTTAGTTAGCCCTGCAGAGCTAGTATAGCTATGGGAAAACAAGCTGGATTATATTATAATCAATAGTATTGTTAACTAAATTGCTGGTACAGAATTATTAGTATTGATGATGCATGATCCAAAAGAACATAATGGCCTAAATTGCTGGTTACAAGAATTACCTCTGCTTTTAAGCTGACAAATTTGATATGGAAATCATTGATACAACAAACAGGAACCCTACAGTGCCATTTTAATCACTTCTTTCAGAGAATAACTACACTTTAAAAGGAAAATATTTGTGTACAAATTAGTCATTACAAATATCTGTTAACTTTTGGAGGTTTTTTTTATAGGCATTTTATAAAGGAAGTAATATCAGATGATTTTGAGGGTCCGCTGTAAAGATTTGTTCAGTCACCCAGTTAACTCTGCTTGATATATCATCAGAAATATGGATTTTGCTAAAGATGAGTTAGATGATGAAGTAAAAAGACTTAATTGTATTTGAGTGCCTATGACTAATTTGGTGTTGAACCCAGCTGTGTTGTTTGAGTACACTTTGTTCTTAGTAGTGCTTTTGAGAATTTAAACTTACATGCTTTCTACATTATCTTGGTATGTTTCATCCATC
Source organism: Macrochelys suwanniensis (assembly GCA_033296515.1). NCBI lineage: Eukaryota > Metazoa > Chordata > Testudines > Chelydridae > Macrochelys > Macrochelys suwanniensis. The sequence continues at coordinate 42,875,624 of CM065784.1, forward strand.
TTTAGGGCATGCTGTGATTCAGTATACTACTGCAGCATCAGCTATATATGCCAAATACAAGCTACATGGTTTTGAATATCCTCCTGGAAATCGGCTAGGTGTAACTTTCCTTGAAGATGGGAGTGACGGATTGGAGTAAGTACCAACCCAGATAGGTGAAAAGCTCTGTGTTCTGGAGAGCAATATTTCTCTTTGAAAAATTGTTATAAAGGTAAGGGGAAAAGGAAAAAACAAGAAAATGAAACCTACCACTGTACAAGTTTATTTATATAGTGGATGCTTCTGAAATGTAATTTCAGGGTGCTATGGTATGCCCTCACCACTACAATGCCTCCTGGTGTCGGGACAAAGTTACAGGAATCTTTGTCTCCTGTGCCCCTTGCTGGTCATCTGTTTTGTACACAACTTAGCCCTCCAGAAGTCCAATCTCTTTCGGGAAGCAAAAGCTCAAACTAATGTCCAAAAAGACTCTCGACCAATCTGCCCTTCTCCTGGGCTGTGTCTTCTGTCTCTTCCTTAGTTACTGTGGAGTCTTCTCTCCAGCTTTGGCCTTGAACACTGGCCTCTCAAAGTGTCTCCTTGAGGTAGACAAGGAAGGCAAGGTAAATATTTCTTTGAGGTGTCTATTTTTTGCTGACTCTAGCTCAGGCTTCTTCACGAGAGTCTTTGTGGTTCCTCCCTTCAGACTGAATTCTCTCCCCTTTTATGAGACCCATGTGTCCATTAAATTATTACCTGATGCTTCCCATCCTGCCTCTGTGACTGGGAAGCAACTAATTAGGTAGTCTGTTGTACCTGTACTGTAACTAGTTGACTATTAACCCCTTTCCAGCCCACAGTGGGCTTTCACTGCTCCACACAGGGCGCAATCCCAGAGAAGGCCTTTTGAGACACCAAACATGCTGCTACTTTTCAAGAGACAGAGAGAAAATAAAAGATAAAACATTCCTTTTATTTTAAGATGACTTGTAAAATATGATTGAGCCTTTTTTATTAGCTTACGATGTATAAAGAAGTTCTGAGAATTGGGTAGTGGGTTTTATATTAGAAGCAGGTTTTTGTCTGCTGGTTCCTAGAAGACTCTGGGTGATTGTAGAGCTAATAGGATTTTGGCAGCGTGAGTACCAAGCAGATCAGGGGAAGGGAGCTGAAGATAGATAATGACCTGACCAAAACACGTGACAAAGAATGAAAAATCATTGTTAAAAATTTAACAACATTTCTTATTCCTGAGGGCGTTTTGCGCCTAAAAATTTTGGGCCAAAATATTAAAATTATGCACACAATATATTAAAATTCTGCAAATTTTATTTGTCAAATGTGAAGGCTCCAGTATGGCATTAGGGAGCACAGGCCACTGACTGCACAGAGGTGGGAGATCACTGTGCAGCTCATTCCCTGGGACAGGGACTCAGCCGTGAGGCTGCATCCAACCCTGACACAGCGCAAGGACCAGGTCTGCCCCAGCAACGCCCGAGGGCCCTGCCCCTTCATGCCAGGTGCACCAGGTGTGGGCAGGCAGGCTCAGCAAGACAGGATACAGGTGTGGAGGGGGTTCAGTGTGGGAGGATCCAGGTGTGGATTCAGAGGGTTCGGTGTGGGACAATCTGAGTGCGGGCAGCTCAGTGGGGGATCTGGGTACGGGGGGGGATCTGGCTGCACAGGGACTTGTTGGGGGGTTATGGGTGCAGCAGTAATGGGACTCTGCAGGGAGGTCCAGGTGAAGGAGGTTTGGGGTCTGGGTGTGGTGGGGCGATAGAGCTCGGCAGGGTTTCTGGGTGTGCAGCTGATCCCGGCGCAGGGCAGGAGCCACCAGCCAAGTCCTCCCCAGTCCTGCCCCCTGCCCCACAGTGATTTATCTCTGCCGGCTCCCCTGGACAGCCGAAACATACTGCTGGGAAAGGTCGCATGACTGCTCTTGTGGCTTCCCTTTGCTTCCCTGTCAGAAAGTCATTTTTCTGCAGGAAAGCAAAGAAATCTGCAGGGGACATAAATTCTGCACATGTGCACTAGTGCCACAGAATTCCCCCAGAAGTAATTTGTTGCTCAGTTAAGTGATGGGAGAGCTATTTTTGCTCAAATTCTTCTAGGAGACTTTCAGCCAAACCTGGGAGGGCAGTGATTTAATACTCTTGATATTTATAAGGTTAAAAATGTAGAATAAAAATTGTTTATGTATCATAAGAAGCAAGAAAACTACCCCCCCAAAATAAGCATAGCCCAATATTTTTTCCGCAGCATATCTTCTTTAAGAGAAAATACATAACGTGGGTGTGTGGAAGTGCATATAGTTTGAGCCAGCATGCCATATTGTAAAGCCATTCTAACGCGTCTGTTAATACCTAATTCCAAGAGTCCCACAATTGTAAAATGTGAAGAGGTTTGCCTTATTCCAGCTTTGCAAAATATAAAAACTTGCTAGACCAAGCAAAAATATAATTGTCTTACCTTCACTATCAAGATGGATAAGAAAATTATAGGGAAGAAATAATGTTTCCAGCAAACTAATTTTTACTTCTCTCGGGCAATGTAAAGAGCTGAGTTTAACTCCATGAGCTAGGTTTGTATATTCTGTCTTTCTATTAAAGCAACAGTGATAACTGAAAGGCTGTGTTATAGGAAAAGAGTGTAGAACATTGGGATATAGGTATCTCACTGTATTCCAGATTTAACAAGAGTACTGACATAAATTTGCAACAATTTACTTATTCCTGGATGTTCTCAGCACATATCAAGGAAGACTGAATAGATGTTTTCTTGATCAGTTCTTTCTCTGAAAATTGTGATGTTGAATTTCTTAAGATTATAGTAATGTTACTTTTTGCTGTAAAGACAGAGTCTGATTACTTTTACTTGCAGCCACATCAGAAAAATGGCAACACAGCTGGTGACTTCACAGGTGTCATCAATAGTGTCACATAATAATCTAGTTGGTCAGCAATATACATCTTCTGTAAGTAACTACACTCTATACCTTTGTTGTTGCTCCTCAGTTGTTGCAGAACCTTGAAATGTGCAATAAGCAACTGTGTCCCATCTTTTCTCTTTAGGAGCAGATTTTGTTTGTTTGAAGTGTGGTGGGTTGCCTTGTGCTTTTCTGTACTCTTTAAAGGTGATATGATCTTGACTGGATTTATTGCCCAGGAAAAATACTGTCAGGGAGGTAGTCAAGAAAAACACATCAGTTAATCGTGGCTGTCAGAGAGCCCATATGTATGTAATCCAGGACTTTAATGTCCTAGAACAGTAACAGAGTTCTAAATCAGATAAAATTGGAATTTTTCACTTTATTTTCATCTGTTACCTTTTTCATTACATTTTATTTTTGTTTCAGCAGCCTTACAGCGGAAGTTCTAGCTCTCAGTTATCTCAGCCCCAAACAGATGCTGTACTTCCATCACGCAAAAAAAAGGCTCCACCTGAGAGTTCTGTGAAGGAAAGGCTTTTCATAGTGTTTTATCCTCATCCCTTACCTGTAAATGTGTTGGAGGATGTATTCTGGTAAGGTACCATTTAGTGATTAAAATAACTTCAATAGTAGAATACATTTTGAAAAATTTAGTATAAATGCTGAAATCAAACCAGGTCATAATCGTGAAAATCCTATAAGACAGCCCACAGCAAATACAAGTGATCAACTGATAAATTAAACAGTAAAAAGTCACCAGGAGCAGATGGTATTCACTGAAGAATTCTTTGGGAACTCATATATGAAATTGCAGAACTACTAACTGTGATATGTAACCTATCACTTAAGTCAGCTTCTGTACCAGATGACTGGAAGATAGTTAATGTAACGCCAATTTTTTTAAAAAAGACTCCAGAGGCGATCCTTGCAATTACAGGCTGGTAAGCCTAACTTTAGTACCACTCAAATTGGTTGAAACTATAGTAAAGAACAGAATTATCAGACATATAGATGAACAGCATTTGTTGGGAAAGAGACAACATGGCTTTTGTAAAGGGAAATCGTGCCTGACCAATATTTTTAGAATTCTTTGAGGGGGTCAACAAACATGGACAAGGGTGATCCAGTTAATATAGTGAAACTGGACTTTCAGAAAGTCTTTTACAAGGTCCCTCATGAAAAACTCTTAAGCAAAATAAACAGTCGTGGGACAAGAGGGAAGGTCCTCTCATGTCTTATAACCAGTTTTTGAGCCAGGAAACAAAGTATCAGAAGAAATTATCACAGTGGAAAGGTATATAGTGGGGTCCACCAGGAATCTGTACTGGGGCCAGTACTGTTCATCATATTCATAAATGATCTGGAAAAAGGAGTAAACAGGTGGCAAAGTTTGCAGATGATAACTATCTTGAGTAATTTTGTAAGTCCAAAGCTGGCATTGAAGAGTTACAAAGGGATCTCGCAAAACTGGGTGGTTGGGAAACAAAATGGCAGATGAAGTTCAATATTGCAATGTTGTGCACATTGGAAAACATAATCCCAACTATACATACAAAATGATGGTGTCTAAATTAGCTGTTACCACTCAAGAAAGACATTTTGGAGTCCTTGTGGATCACTGTCACTGATCGGTCCATCAGCCTTCATAGAGAGAGCGCCGATCACAACACATCAGATGCGTTGTTCTAGCCAGTCCTCCAACTACATGCCGGCCAAGCTGTCAGTAGCACCAGACACCCGATTGACATAGTGCACAGCAGCCTAGAACTCCTGAGCGATCCGCCAACCGCAGCCTCCTTGTGGATAGTTCTCTGAAAACACCTGCTCAGTATGCAGTGGCAGTCAAAAAAAACGAACAATGGTAGGAACCATTAGGAAAGGCATAATAAATATCATAATGCCACTATATATATCCATGGTGTGCTCACACCTTGAATACCGTGTGCTGTTCTCGTCGCACCATCTAAAAAAAAAATATATTAGAATTTGAGAAGGTACAGAGAAGGGCAACAAAAATGATATGGAGTATTGAACAGCTTCCGTATGAGGAGAGATTAAAAAGACTGGGACTTTTCAGCTTGGGAAAAAAGAGGACTAATGGGGGATATGATAGAGGCCTATAAAATCTTGAATTGTATGGAGAAAGTGAATAAAGTGTTTTTTACTGCTTTGCATAACACAAGAACCAGGGGTCACCCAATGTAATTAGTAAGCAGCAGCTTTTAAACAAAAGGAAGTACTTCTTCACACAGCACACAGTCAAGCTGTGGAGGGCGGTTGTTGCGAGGGCGGTTGTGAAGGCCAAAACTCTTTTTTTGAACCCCATAATAAGTTCATGGAGGATAGGTCCATCAGTGACTATTAGCCAGGATGGTCAGGGATGCAACCCCATCCTCTGAGTGTCATTAGCCTCTCATTGCCAGATGCTGGGGCTGGATGACGTGTGATGGATCACTTGATAATTGCCCTATTCTGTTAATTCCCTCTGAAGCATCTGGTATTCGCCACTGTTGGAAGACAGGTGGCAAAGTTTGCAGATGATACAAAATTACTCAAGATAGTTAAGTCCATTGGTCTGACCCACTATGGCCATTCTATGTTCAATAAATTATGGTCAGTTTCCAAACAAATGTCAATATTGTGCTGCCAGTTATTAAACCTGATGTGCAGATAACCCTGAAGTCAAGTTCAGTTTCATACACTTTATTTGCAGAAAGCTTTACTACTTCATGCTCTTATGGTACCACATATCTATTTCAGCTTGAAATGTTAACTGCTTATTATTTGAGAGATTGTTGGAAACCTGCTTAACAATGTAGATGCAGGAAGTTGCTTCTGGTATAATTAAAACCAGACCTGAAGTAATGTAATCTTATTTGTGTTACTGGCCTGCCTCCAAAAGTCATTTGAGGGTACCCAACATATTACTATCAAAGACTTGGGAGACAATTTTTGCCCATTTCACCTTTTTAAAACTTGTTTTAGAGTTGTTCTACCAACTTTGTTGGATTATTTTGTGTGTATTAAGGGACATGGCAATATTCCCCTATTCTAATATCTGCCAGCTCTATTGGCGTAACTGAGGGACAGCTCTGTTTTTAAAAGTCAAACCACTTTTAAAAACAGACAAACAGAAAAGCCCAGTGCCAGTTTGTGTGAAATTTGAAACGTACCTACTTGGGCTACTGGACTACCTTAGTCAGAGTCTGAAGGGAAAGGAAGGTATTCTTCATGGTCTTTGCATCCTATATTATGACCTGACATAAAGTATATTACATACAAGTACATTTTGTCTTTTCTTCTCTCTGCCTCAACCCCTGCCTTGGAGCCCTCAGGTGACTTGGGAAAGTAGGACTTTCTATGATAAGTTTTTAATATTTATTTTTAAGGCACTTTATTGAGGTCTTCTCAAATGTAAATCACAAGTGAACAAATATAGACCACTCACATAGGACATAAGTAAACTAGCCCACGGTCCTCCTTTCTGAAGTTGTCAGGACTACTACCATGTACCAAGTGTCATTTCCACACCACCTATAGTGATCATGATGTCGATCAGGTTTACTTTTTTTTTTTTTTTTTTTTTTTTTTTTTTTAAATGTTGGGTAAAGCACTGATATGGTGTGATTTTTTTAAAATTTTTATTTATTTATTTATTTTTATTGTGGGAGTGCTTAGAGAATGTGGCCTAACAATTCTTTCCTGTTTCTTGCAGCATCTGCCAGGACTATTAAAAGGGAGGAAAAGTACAGATGGGGGAAGGGCAGCACAAAATCAGATATCACACATATACAAGAGTAAAACTTACTGTCATTGTCAAATTATCTTGCAGTTGATATTGTATTGGTAGGCTGTAGTGCTGCAGCTGCATTTACGAATTGTAAATAATTATGGAACTTGTACTTCAGTCTTACCTTTTTTCTTTTTTTTTAGTCGGTTTGGACATCTTATAGAAGTTTACCTTGTGACAGGAAAAAATGTGGGCTATGCTAAGTTTGCAGACAGAACAAGTGCTAGCGATGCCATAACTGCATTACATGGCAAGATTGTGAATGGTGTCAGGCTTAAAGTAATGTTGGCAGATTCACCTGCAGAAGAATCTAACAAACGTCAAAGAACTTACTGACCCAATGGGTAAGTACTTCGTTTGGATGTAAACTAAAATTCAGCGAGTTTAAATGGTGGGTCCTCTGTTATTCTTTGGTAACAATATTTCAATTATGACCTCAGTTTTAAAGAAATTTATAACTTGTCTTTAAAAGCTTGCTTCATGATAAAATTGGAATGTAAGATCACTGCCCAAAAGCATATTTTTAATTTTTAGTAGTTTTTTAAAAATTAAACTTATTTTGTTTTATTTTTAAAAATATACAGTTAAACATAAACCAGTTGATCAATATCCGTCTGGACAACCATATGAAAATGATTAACTTTATGTACTTATAATGTATCAATGCTGAACATTTTAAAGAGGGAAAAATATAGAAAAATAAAGGATATGATTGAGATCAGTCTCTGTATCATTCTTTCACTAAAGAACACAACCTGTCACAATGATGGTAGGTAAGGACAAAGATCTGAGGTCTGAGAAAAGAGAAGAAATAGAGGAAAGAAGTGGTAAGTAAAGTGGATCTTAGAAGGAGAAGGAAGGAAGCCAAGTGAGAACCCAAGGGTTTCTGGGCCATCTAGGGGAAATCCATAGTGTAAATGTGTCTTATAGTATTTCCCAAAAAAGGGAGAATGAAAGAGACTTTTTAAAAGCACCTAATTGACTTAGGGTACATGCCCTATTGAAAATTGATGGAACTTGTGCTCTAAAATCATTTAGGTATTTTTTTGAAAATCCTACCCAGTAGGTCTAGGTTATTTCTCCTGGTAAGGAATGGAAAGGAATTTCTCCATATGTGCATCTGTGAAGACCAAAATTGTGTTCCACTCTCATTTGGTGAGATATATAGATAAGATAAAGACTGTGTAGCTCTTCCCACTTCCCACAAAGGTAGGAGGGATGGGTTATCGGTAAGACCATGGAAGTAAAGTTTAGCTGTGGGATAATGGGCATCTGAGTACTCCTGCAGTGTACGTAAAATGGGAATTCCATCTGGAAAGATCTTCTGCAAGACCAAAGAATGAGACTGGAAAACAGGTGATGAGTTGCACATTGTGGGAGGTCTGTCACTCTAGATTCTGTAGCACAGTAGCCAAAATACTGTTTAAAAGTATTAATTCGTATTATGCATTAAGCAAAGGCAAGACAATGAGGTGCTAGATTTATTTCCATACTTAATTGACCATCAAATTGTCAAATTACTCATGCCACTTGTATCTGGAGTTGAAGGAGTGGAATGTGGTAGCTAGTATTTAGCTATAGCTAATACAGACTAGCAAAGTGCCAGTGATCATTGATCTTCAACATGCATGTCTCAGGTAGGGAGGTAATTATTGGGTGCCTCTGAATAAGGGTTTAATAGGGATCTGGGGTTGCTTGGAGTTAAAACAAGAAAAGGGTATAATAAATCTACTTTACTTAGGTATAATGGTTTTACATTGTGACTATTGGAGGTTATTACTGAAGCTTTTTATTTCATTCCTCAGGCAGAGATTGCTCCATAAAGAGAAGTTTGGGGCTTAAAGCCATCCGTCTTTCAGGAAAGATCCTTTTTTATGGAGCTTGGCAGAGTTAAGAAGGGTATAGTCCAAGTGTCACAGATGAGGTCAGGGTCCTGTCTGTTGTTAACCAGAGAGTGCTATTCATCTTTTTGGTCAGGATTCCCCTCTATGTACAATAAGTAGTACTGTTGAAGATCCAATTGGTATAGTCTTCCCTCCATTTTGTGAAGATCTTTTAAGGACTCCAAGAGAGAATCTTTGAGGGTTTTCAAGTGAAGTGGACTTAAAATATAAGTAAGAGTTGCACTGAGATAAGCTACAGGTGTCTAGGAGCAGCAGCATTAATTTCAGGGGTCCAGTTCTGGCTGTGCAGGACAACATTTTTTCCTGTGACTTTATCTAGTGAGTGTGTTGGATATGCTTGCTGCCTCTAATTTTTGGGGTGTAAATTTTGTTTAGATCTGAAATGAGAGAGCGAACCAAAATAACTGTAGAGTCAGAGCAAAGGTTTTTGGAGGCAGTGGGCCTCCAATGCTGCTTAGTTTTCTGTTTGCTGCCTAAAAATTATTCATATGTTCTCTGAAGCAAATCTACATTTCATAAACCATGTGTAGTTGGGGTGCACGATGTTGGGGAGAGTATTGAGCCTTGGGTCTAGGCTTTCTAATGCTGTTCTTCCACTTCAAAGCATAAAATTAAAACCTCTCCTCCACTACAGAGGAATTTGATAAATATTCATAGTTATCAAGAATGGCCAGTAATGTTAATGTAAACTATACAGTGCAGTAGCAAGTCTGCTATTAATATAGCATGAAACGTATGCAAGATAAGGACAAACCAGTTTTTGAAAGCCTGACTGCATTGTAGATGCTCCACTTAAGTTTCGCAATGGCCTTTTAAAAATAACGGTTTGTTTGGTTTTTTTAAATCTGATTTTGGAATATATTTTTGTCTCAAAATGTGGTTTTAGTAAGTGACTAAACAGCATTGTGGAGTTCCATGTTTCTCCACCGATTCCATGTCAAAGATTGCTCAGTCAAAAAGATATTTTGTTCAAACTTGTGGCACTGCAAACGCATGCTGGAGATCTGAGCCATTTCTTATGCATGTAAAATACTACAAGCAAAGCTGGAGTTGCACAGATGTAAAAGAGCATAATGTGGTGATGCACGAGGACAAAAGGGAACCAAGTGCAGTTCTTACAACAGGAAAAGTTGAAAGTAACCAGCGAGCTAAAAAGCAGCTTTGTTTAACTCTGATCTGCCTCGCATCATTCTCCATTCTTCCCTTTTCTTTACTTTTCCATTTTCTTTCCCTTCTCCCACAATAAATCTGAAAAGCAGTCATGGTACATCTCCAGCAGGATGCAGCATACAAAAATGGTGTCTCCCCTTTTTTAGCTGCTGCTGTAGAAATGCTAGCACTGGTGCTTCAAAGGGAACGACCTTTCAGTAGTATTGTGGCACACTGAAAGCACATATTTTGTAAAACGAAACATTTTACTCCTACTCGTGACCAAATGTAGACAGGCTTTGCTTTTTTTTCACAATCTGTGCGTGATTATGACTTATGTCCCTATGGTTAAATTATCTTTCTAAATTGTGGTTTACAATTTATTTATCTGGGGTAACTTATTCCAGAGGTCTAAGGATTAAATGTTCTAATATATTAAATATGGTCACTGTTCCCTCCCACCCAGAAACAAGTTGTTTTCTTACAACTGACAATATAAAACGTTCAAACTGTTACGCCTCTCACATTGCATTTCCAGTGTTCTGTAACTTTAGTTTCCTAATACTTTTTGTTTTTGAGCAGCAACTATAGATTTTCCTAAAATGTTGAACTTCCGGCATGCAGGTTTAGGAATCTGGCTAAAATAGGCATCTAAGGCACAACTTGATTGTTGCTTTCACAGTTTGTGTAAAAGTGTAAAACTTTTTTATTGAAAAAGATATATGGATGTATATTGAAAAAAACATGTTGGTTTATTTAACTTTGTTTAGCACACTAGCATAGATGTTATAGGAAGATGCTACATACCTGTTCTCCTTAAGACATTTCCAATTTTGCAAAAGTAGTGGTGTTGTTTCTATATCTCCACTGAATAACTGAGATGGTTTTCTTTCAATAAGGACTGCCATTTTAATGATTTTTCCCATTAGAAAGCATTTGAAAAAGGTTGAACTTTGAAACTTTCCATGAACTTTGGAATGGATCGAATTCCAATGCTTTAAAATAGAAAGATGTTTCTTTGTCTTACTTTGCTTCATGAAATTATCAAGATAATGGCTTGTTGTGTAATTGATACCTTTTATGAGTGATTTATACCTTTGTAGTTAGTGTTTAGATTATCTTTTAGATGATGGTGAGGTTTTCCTTTGAGTCACTGTATGTTGACCTTTGTAGGGAAAGTTTGGAGTTAACTTTAGCATAATTTTGCACACAAAAATAAATAGGAGTGCCATTAACTATTTTTCCATAGGGCAACTGAGTTGGAGGGTTAAAACAGATATTACTGGGATTACAAAAACATGATCGAATAGCACTCGTGACTGGAATATAGCTATTGAATGGTATGTACTGTTTAGGAGCGATTGGAATAGAGGGAGAAGTGGTGCAGTAGCGTTGTACATCAGTGAAGCAGTAAACTAAAGAAATACGAATTGATAGTATGAACAAAGCAGAGCCTGTTTGGGTCCAAATCACTTTGGGGAAGAATTGTATTGGGATTGTGTTAGGAGTGTGCTATAGACCCCCAGGGTCAGATTCAGATGTGGATAGAGCTCTCTTCAGTAGTAAAGAGAAATACTTTTGGGAATTGTCATAATGGGAGACTTTAACTTCCTGGATATAGGTTGGAGAATAAATGCTACTTGTATTGGTAGGGCCTAGTTATTTCTAGATGTGATAGATGAAATTGTCTAGGGCCTAGTTATTTCTAGATGTTAGGAACCATTAACTGTGGAACTTACTTTATAATCTTTTTGACCTTTTATCAGAATGAAGTAAAAGTTTTACTTTTTTGGTTTCTTTAGATATCACCTCAAGAAGTGTGCATTTGTAATGCAAAAATTTAAGTGGGAATACATACAATTTCTAATAATTGAATCAGTTAAAATTGCATTAGTTAAATGTATTGTGGTCCCTTGCTGAATTCATCTCATACAAGTACAGTAGTGAAATCTCTTTATCGTGAAAGTGAAATTAACAAATGTAAAAAAAATTCTACAACTGCACTCAAAAACAAAACTATGTAAAATTTTAGAGCCTACAAGCCAAAGCATGAAGGGGCATACAAATGTTTAGCATATCTGGCACATAAATATGTTGCAATGCCGGCTACAACAATGCCTGTGAATGCCTGTTCTCACTTTCAGGTGACATTGTAAATAAGAAGCAGGTAGTATTATTTCCCGTAAATGTAAAGAAACTTGCTTGTCTTAGAGAATGGCTGAACAAGAAGTAGGACTGAGTGGATTTATGAGGTGAATTGAAAAATGCGATTCCTTTTGTTTATCTTTTTGACAGTGCAAATATTTGTAATAAAAATAATATAAAGTGAGCACTGTACACTTTGTAATTGAAATCAAAATATTTGAGAATGTAGAAAAACATCCAAAATATTTATAATAAATTTAAATTGGTATTCTATTATTGTTTAACAGTGCAATTAAAACTGCAATTAATCATGACTTTTTTAAAAATCTAGTTAATTTGTTTTGCATTAATCGCATGCATTAAGTGTGATTGACAGCCCTACTTTTAAATCATAATAATCAGGAATACAACCTGTATTTACAAAGAATTTGAGTAAATTTATGATAATTTACTAAACCAGTCCATCTCATCAATTTGACACGCTCCAGCTCTCATGAATATTGATGTTGTCTAGGTAAGTAACTAAAAGAAATAAAAAAGATTAAAATGGTGGCTTTCTTTTGACTATTGATTTTAAACTCATAAGCTCTTGATGTAGGGGCTGTTTCTCCTTATGTTTATATACTGGTCCCAGTAAATGTTAAGGTTAAAACTAGTGACTTAAATTACCATGGTATAAACCAATCCAGGGTTGAGCAGATTGATTAAAGTACAGAGGGCTTCTACTTCTAAACTTTTTAAAATTGATTATATGTCTAAAGTTCTTGATACTGGCCTGTCTTCCTCTCCTCCACCGTCACCTTGGCATTTTTCTACCTTAATCTCATTGCTTTACCTAAGCATTTCATGTATAGCTGAAGGTTTCCGATTCCTTTAATGAAAATTATATACGCCATAACTTCTATGCAGTGTTGTAGCCATGTTGGTCCCAGAATATTAGAGAGAAAAGGTGGGTGGGATAATATCCTTTTTTGGACCAACTTCTGTTGGTGAGAGAGACAAGCTTTCGAGCTTGCTCTTCTTCATGTCTGGCAAATGTACTCAACATGCTAAACATGTTCCACCCTATGTTTAGCTGTGACACTGAGTACATTTCCCATACCTTTGTAAGCTCGAAAGCTTGTCTCTCACAAACAGGTGGTCCAATAAAAGATACTTTTTAACCTACCTTATCTCTCTAATATGCCATAATTAAAAGATGGAGGGGAGAATCCAGCACTTTCCAGAGGAACATGTTGTGGGATTATTTCTGTTCATTGTAGCCATTAACGATGACCAAACACTTTTTTTGTGGGGTTGCACAAGTGCTTTAGAAAAGGGAAGCTGTATAATAGCAACATCTTGAAAACATATAAATTCAAGACTTCTGGAACTAGTCTTTACAGAATGAAATAAACCCTGGTTGCTGAATTCAGTAGCCCTGCACAGAGAGGTGGTATTGCATTCCCTCCTCCCCAACCTCTGTAAATGTATGTTGGTTGTTTACTTCTGCTGGTTTCCTAGCTGGAGTCCCAGAATCTTTTTTGAATGTAATCTCTAATAATTTAATTGGTTGTGGAAATCCATAATGTGTTTTTTTTCCAGAACTTTTTGGAACCTGCTCTGCTATATCATCCTTGTTCTGAATAATTTTGCTTCTTTGATTTTGTTTGCTTTTCAGTTTAAAAAAAAATCTGTGGAAAAGAGAAAAGTTTAGTAATATGCATGTATTTATGTTGTTGTTTTCTTTATATGAATATTCAGAATGGTTACAGTATAAGGAAGGAATCAGATGCGTTCCAAAATAGAGAGGCACATTAATAAAGAACTACAACAGAATTTAATTCACAAGATAATACACAGTATGTTTCAGAAAAAAATGTTTGCTTTCACACAGAATTTGTTAGAGAACCAGGGAATCATACATAGAGTATTAGCTTCTCTAAATATTTTAATTATAGACAGTCTTTTATGTGTGGGTTGGAGTGCCATTGTAAGAAATACCCTTATTATAATATGTATTTTTAAATAAATATAGGTATTTTATCTTTGACACTATCTTCGTACTTGTGTTCTTTCTACAGAGCAGAGACTAAATAATGACATGACCCTCAGCTGACTGACTGAAAACATGACTAGACACGGTTCCTGTGGACAGTGACAGCTTTTTGTACTATTAGCTGATGTTTGTGGAAAAATACACTTTATTTAAAAAAAACCCAAAATACAGAATGTAGTTTAAATCCACAATTAGCCAACTTTTTTAATTGTAAACTGATAGTTGTTGTAGCAGTCTGTCATTCTGTATTAGAGAAATAAAATTTTTTGTTTTAATCATGCCTCTAACATGAACACTTTAAAGATGTGGGGGAGGGGAATAAAGGAGGCAACATTAATGGTTTCACTGGTTAATTGCTAATGACTCAGACTGTACATACTGAAGAGTAATTGAAAGTGAAGACATTAACACAGTCAAATTAGGATGAGAACTAAAAATATATGGTTTTTTGTTAGTTTATTTTTTTTAATGGTGCAGAATATTTCAAAGATTGCTACCACTTCCTGCCAAGATTGAGCCTGGTCCAGACAGCCCCAGATTCAGGAAAGATTTCCTCTTGAGGGAGGGGACTTAAGCACTTGCTTGAGTGCTTTCCTTTGTTAGGGCAAAAATATGAAATGCTGATTTATTGTTGTCTAGTGTGCAGGGCACTAGACTGGGAGTCAGATGTGGGTTATTGAAACCTATCCATTGCCCATTTTAGTTATTGGTAGCTGTGATAATTAATATCATGGTTTTGTTGTTGTTTTTAACTGCATTATATAACTATGAAATATATACCATCTGAACAACTGTAGTCACTCCTTTTTCAAAGAACTATAATGGTTTATTAAGCAACCCACTATTCCAGTTGGGGCCGCTGCTGAAATAGAGTAAAGATAGCTCAAATAAGTATTTACACATGTATCTACATGTGACGACTCTCATACACATCCAATAGTAATATTTGTTAAAGGACCCATGTGAACAAAAAAGTAAAGGCATGGCTCACTGGGCTAGTGCACTGGTCTGTCACCTCTAGAGCAGTTCAGATTTTGGGTCACATAAAGGAAAATTCTGCTTTTTTTCCCTGTGTGTACATATAGAATAATGCTCTGGACTGGATTCAGTAGGAGAGTTCCAGATTTGGATAAGGGTGCATTAGCTGACCTTTGTGTGAAGACGTTTTGGCAGCACCTAGATGCACTAAATCAGGCTCAACACTGTTGTTAGCTTCTTTTTTTCCAGATCACTTAGTTCACTTGAACATTTTTGTTTAAAAATAAATGATTAGAGAGAGATGGAGTAACATTACTGATCAGAAACAGCTGAAGGTGAAACTCCTTCTGTAATGCATCCTCTTGGGTTAAGAATAGCTGCTGGTCTATACATATCAAGGCAAAGATAGAGCTGTGGTGGTTTTGTGCCCCAAAATTTTAATTGGAAGCATGCTTGCTCACCATTTACTACTGCCTTTAAGCAGCAGTACTTACTGTCCCAGTAGGTGGTGCTTAAAAATGTCCCTCAGCTTTTTTAAAATGCAGCATTAGAAGCTTGGATAGTCATCCATTAATTGATAGTTTAAAAAGAATTCAGATTGATGTAATTAGACTTAATATTTCAATGCAGTCTATTTTAATATTTACTTTTCAGTATTTTCCTATGCAGCAAGTATTTTAACACACTGAATCAGAGTCCACTTCTACAATGAAATGTAAGTGTAATATTATATGATGAATGCAGACAGTGTGAATTTCTCTCAACAGCATGCTAGATATAAGCACACCAGAAGAACTCAGTCTCTAAAATGAAAATCAGTAAAAAGCAATATTATGTTAATTGTATAAAAAGACAATAAGATATCATAAGGTTTAGGGTTGGTTCAGAGATGCAAGTGCTTCCTCTTTTTTTTTATTTAATTTTTATTGGCAGATGTGTGTAAATATATTAAACTCAGAAAACTATCTTAAAGGGCCCTGTGGGAAAAACAGTAATTTAATGATTACATATTATATCATAATGCAAACACAAAAGGTGGCTGAATTAAGATTGTGCTGGCAACATTTCCTAATTTTTAAGTGTTTGACTCTGCAATCTTAATATTCTTTTAATGTAGCTTTTTGTGTGTAACTTCCTAGGTTTTTAAGAAAGCAAACTGATAAAAGAAATTCCATCATATGGCATCATATTAACAGCAGATAGTTTTATCAAGAGGGTCAGTAACTTTATTTAAAAAAAAAGCTATTGCAGATCTCTGCCACTTGAGCTAATGCAGTAACTGTTTCCCATACTTCCTAGTCCCCATCTCTCCTTCTAGTCCCAAAGAAGTTCTCCCTGCAACATTCAGTCCCAGTCTCACCCGACTTCTTGTCCCAATCTACTCTTCCCCTCCCCCCGCATTCCAGTCTTTGTCCCCCTCTGCATTCAAATCAGACAATTTCCTCCTCCACACAGGTTGGATTCCAGTGGGGTGGGGGAGGGCAGGTAGAGCGGGTGAGAATTGATAGCACAGAGATGCTTCCTGCTCTGTTCCAGTTCCTGTCCTGGAGCAGCTATTCTAGGGAAATCCTATAGCCCATGGCTGGAGCATGCTCAGTCACGCTGTGGGGATGGTGTATGTGCAGTCTGGTCACAGATAGGCGCTGTGAGGGGATGGAGCATGCTGTGTGATTTTTAACTGCTAAAATCAAAAATCTACTAAGCATGTGCAAACTGATTTTTTTTCAGGTTTATAACCTGGTAAAATTTGGGTGAATTTTCATGGGGAGGGTAAAAGGCTTTGGCTAAATCTCAAGTCCCTGTTCCAAAGCATAGTGGCTCTAGTCTAGAGCATTTCAAAGAAACAGTCACCAGAATATTTTAACATGGGCAAAACAATGTATTTTTCCCTAGCCTTTTTCTCGAAAACAGCCGAACCATTTTGGCTAAAGTTTTCCCAGGGGGGAGGTTGATACATCTCATGCAGATTACCTGACACAAAATTTCAACCCAAATGGTCAAAGCTTTGCAGAGTTATAGACAGCTGAAAACAGGGTCTTATAATGGGAAGTGTGTTGGGCAATTTGAATAGACCTGCCTATAATATAGTATACGGACACAATTATTTATTGTAAGGAATTGGGAATGGATGTCTACTCAGTATTTTTGTCTAAATGTTAATATTGCAGCAGTGAAAGATGTGAGAGAGAAAAACCCATCAGCTGCTGTAGCGTGTTTTGATGTTGATAAGGTTAGTGCACAAACTATGGGCCAATCCTGCAATCCCTAAATCCTTTGCTCATTTATGCTGGTCAGACTACTTGTGTTAGTCTGATGCTACAAATCCTGAACAGCACAAATCAGAGCATCAACTTGTGAAGTGACATTACATTTGGGTAAAATAAGACTAAGTAAAATGAGGATTGTGATTAATGTTAACTTTAATTAATGTTAACTCTCAGTGGGAGCATAGGCCACTGCCTGGTCTGCTTCAAATACTATTCAGTAGTTCGCAGAGCACACAAGTTTCTGAGATTAGACGGACTGTGAGAATCACAGGTGAGCAGTACTACTTGAAGAAAATAGTCCAGTAGCATTAACCGAGCTATGGTACCCTAAATTATTGAAGCCCTTCCCTTCAACTGTATGTAATACAGAGGAGCTAAAGAACAGGAATCGTGTTAGAAAGCAGGCCTGATTTCCAGAGAGGGGAGGGAGCAGTACCATGATATGCAACCCTCCCTCCAGCAAGAGCCCTTCTTGCTAGAATGATGGGGTTTTTTTTTTTGTGGGGGTACATAAAGAGTATCAGATCTTAGAGGGGAGAGAGAGAGCAGCAGCACTGGCATATTCTCCCACCAACCCAGCAAATATCCAGGAAAAAGTTAAGCAAGAAACATTAACTCCTTGTCTTCAGGCCTTGTGTTGCAGGAATGATGATGTTTAAGCAGGTGGCATTCTTCTCTTTCAAACACCTCCGGCAGATATTGAATTGCTTAACATACTGTCCTTCAGATGAGAACTAAAGCCAAGGTAATGATGAACTCATTAAGATTCCCATGGCACCTATTGCAATATTTATGGGTAAAAGTCATCTCCTTCCAGATCCCTCATTTGAGTAACTACATTCTGCCTGCCTAAATTCAAATGGATATGATACTCTTCACTTACCCCTCTGAACTATTGTGTGGCATTACTGTCCTATTCCTCTCCATGTGTGGTTTGTCTTCACTGGTGGAGTGTGTGTGTGCGAGCGCGCGCATGCAGGTGGGTCCCCAGAGAGAATGTAAAAATGTTGGGATCCTGGATCGGAAGTTGCTGTGTGATTTGATATTGCATTGCCCTCTTTTAATTATCAAAGTTGGCAGATTCTTCAGATCAAATAGCTTTAGATTTTTTTCCTTTTTACCTTTCTATTATATCAAAACAAAAATTAAATACAGGAAGTTTGTTGATAGGATGTGCAATGAGGTGGAGTTAATGTTGAGAGACAGTTTACATTTCTTGAATTGCCTGTGTTTTGCATGTTGTAGTTCTCAACCATAACATTTCATTAATGCTAGATACTAAAATATACTAGATTTGTAAGTAAGGGGCCTGGTTTTCAGAGGTGCAGAGCAGCCACAACTCCCTTTGACTAAGTGGGGTAGCGGGTGTTCAGCTTCTTTTGAACATCAGGCAATACCGATACTACAAATTAAAATGTTAAATAGGAAGCATAATTTTATCAATTTATTGAGCCATATTTGCTTGACAGGCAGAACAGTCTTCTGTTTATCAGACAGGAAGGATTTAACCTGATGGAAACCACATATTCCACAATTCTCCTTTCTGCTACATGCTATTTGGAATGCAAAGAATTTTCTATATACCGTCACTGGCTGAATCTTCTGTACATTCCACTGCTTCCATATCCTAGTCTTAGGCAAACAAGATCCTGAGGGCAGGCTAGGGGATGGGAACTTATTATATAAGAAAAGAGACATTTCTAGATATTAAAATGCTAGTTGAACGTTTCTCTAACATTGAGATTGGCCTCTCTGGGGAGGCTGAGAAAGTCCATGAAAATTGAAGATAACATTTTTTTACAGAATGTTTTTTACTTAGAAAAGCAGTGAATTCTGGTGAATGCTGAATATGTAATTGATAGTGTTGCTTTTTAATAGCCCCAGAAATAAAAATAATTAGCGATTTACTCTTGTTCAAATGTTGTAAAGTATTTTTGCAAAATGTATAGTTTTAAAATATAAATTCAAAGGAAAATTTCTCCCCATATACATAGAACTGAATAATACTTTGTACCTTGGGGATGAGATGTTAATACAGAACTTCACAACTCTCATTCTGATTAAAGAGAAATTCACTACACTGTACAAGGAATGCTTTTAGGCCTAATTTTGCAAGGCGTCCTAAATAAGCATGTTTGGAAGGTTACCAACAAATTCATTTTAATATCTGTGTAATAAACTTTTCCTTTCATTAAGTTCACTCATGCAATATTGTTTACCTAAATCCCATAAAAAGATGTACAGTAATGTCACAACAGAGTTTCTGCCTTAATACAATGCATGCATTAAAATGGAATTATGAATATGAGGAACAAAGGCATTGTAAGTTGCATAAAAGAGATGGATGTCTTGGCTACGTTTTAAGCACCATCTAATAGCTGGTCCTTTTAGCAATCACAGTGATCTCACCCCAAGGAGTGTGTTTGCTTGTAAAATTACTCTTACTGGGTTTGTCTTTCATTGGGGACTTATGAGAAAACCTGTTTGTGTTTTTATTAGTATTGTCAGAAAACAATGAACAGGGCATATTAAAAAGGTCTTAAAAGTCAAATCTATCCAATAAACTTTGAAAAGTAATTTTATTAAGTAATAAGATTTTAATCTATTTTAATGTTTCATTTGCTCACTTCTTCCACGAAACTGCACACTTTTCATATGAATGATTACTAAAATATTTACATAAGATAGGTTTTGTTTTAAAAAATTGTACTGGATGATTTTCCATGCTAGGCATAAACTATTCATACTTTCAAGATATCATGCAACAACTTCTATCCAGCAGGTGCAAAGTGATCTTACATCCTGGAACCTTGCATGGCTCCATTCTCAGGAGAGGTCATTAATCAAAACAGTGCTTTGTTTGTTGTCATAAAGCATTAGAGAATAGTCTACATGCACACAGGGAAAATGTAATAAGGTCAACAGTTCATTGCAGTGTGTGTGGATTGTATTAATTCTCTTTCAGCTGAAGAAAGATGGGTGAAAATGAGGAATGTGGGGGAAAGAAACCCCAGCGTTTAAAAAGTAGATAACATTTTAAAAAGAGACAAAGCTACAACTACACTGTCACAGGCTGACTGGCCCCTTTAAGAGGGAGCAGGGTCCAGTACACCTGTGACTGATTAAGGGAAGGCACTTGAGCCTTATAAAGGGGGAGACAGCAGCAGCTGGGTGTTGGTGAGCACCTGTAGACATTGCAGAGAGTAAGAAGGCTCCTGCGGAGTACTGAGTTGTGGGGAGAGAAGGGAACACCTCAGTGGGGTAGGAGACCTGTAATGAAGACCAAATCCCAGCTAAGAAGTGCTGGATGAATAGGAAGACAGACTTTGAGGGAGGAGGGGGCTGTGCCCAGCTTGTGACTGGGTGAAGATTGCAGGTTTGATTTCTGTTTTGAAAGACTCTATGCTAGGCTTAATAAATTGGACCCCAGAAGGGGAATGTTTTGAATATCTGGACTTTCTAAGAGATTCCCAAACAGAAGGGGAAAGTGTGGCAGGATGCTGCAGGGCAACCTCAGGCTAGCAGAGGGTGCTAAAGGGCAGCTGTGCCCTTTAATATACACAGAAACACACTTTCTGAGAAAAGTGGAGTTCTGTGGAAATAACATATGAGGCCTATTTCTGCTCTCGTTGATGTAAATTGCAATACCTCCCTTGATGTCAATGATGCAGAATTGAGCCTTTATTAAATAAATGTTCATGGAAAGTCTTGAGGTGGATAGCTATGTATATGCATAATGTGGTGCATATTTGACCAGCTCACATTTAACTGAATGCATTTAAGTTAACTGAAAATATCCTGTACAGTATATTATTTTCTGTATTTTCTAAACTTGCTAACTTCATATGTAACCATTTAAAAATCTTATCAAAGATTCTGTTCAGCTTTCCAGAAATGTTCATAGTTGAGTATGAGACACTTTCATTTGAAAGGTAAACTTTTTGGAAAGTTATGAAGGGTTGAAAAGAGAGTTTTATAATGGAATGTTCACTTCAATTTTTACTAGGGTGTGGCTATTTAATGTAAGGAGATCCCTCGTAACTCCAGCAGAGGTCACTGATACCCAGGCTGTGCACAATACTAGTCACTTCACAAGGGGCATTACATTTGAAAATCCAGAACAGTTTCTACAGGCAACTGACTACATAAAATCATTTAGTCTCTTTAAACCAAGAGCCATTTTGACACTCATATGGTCCACTATTGTTTTAACAATTAATAACTTATGTGGTTTTGAAAAACAAATGTTGCTTCATTATTTTAAATCCATAATGATTTACTTGTAGCTATTCCATATACATTTATTTTTAACTCCATTGCAGTTCATTTCCTAGTAGCTTCTTTTATTTCACTTGAAATATGAGTTCATCTATCTTTGTTTACAAAAGTTAAGGTCAACTATATAAATGAATTAACTTAGTTGACTCATTTCTGGGGAATATCTCTGGTAGCAAATTAGTTGCTTGATTTGCAAAAATATCCACAAATAGTAACAATTAAGTAGGGTTTCTTCAGTTTCTGAACTTCTTTGAATGTCTGGGATGGCTTCTCATAACACTCATAAAATAATAAATTTGAGTAAATTGCTTTTAGAAAATAATTCTACTCCCACCTGGAATGAGATCTTGTGTGACACATGAATTTAAAAAAGTATAATATTTTATTTCATGACAGCAATCTCAATAGATTAAATAGCAATGTAATGATAATGAGCAGGAAAGGGATGATGGAGACAAGAGTTTAAATAAGATAGATGACCAGAGTGAGCAAGAGAGGGAGGGAAGGAAAATTGGAAAGTAAAGAGAGGTACAGAAGAGGTAGAAAAAAATTGAGACAATGCTCTCTCCCTACCTTTAGTGGGGAAGACCTTTGACTGGACAGCAGGGAATGAGAGATGTCCAAATGCATGTGCAGGAGGAAAGGTAGCCACCACCCTATGTTCCCACCCCCCCCCCACTCATGGTTCTCTGCTTAGGCATTGGCTGGGTAAAGGGAGATGGGGTTATCTGATTGGCTGCTGTGGGCATCCCCTCACTCACCATCCCCAATGCCTAGTTGAGCTAAGGCAGGGCTTTGCATAAGCTTCTTTTGGGTATGTGTACACTGCAATAAAACCCCACAGCACCAGTCTCAGAGCCTGGCTCAGCTGACTTGGGCTTGGGCTGCTGGGCTAAAGGTACCGGCTTGTGCTGGAGCCCAGGCTTGAAGTCTTCATGGGCTGAGATTTCTCACCCCACCCCTAGCCTCTGTCTGTCCACCTCCCTTATGTGGGGTAAGGGGTGGGTCACCTCCAAGTTACTGTGTGGTTCATGGTAAAGGCCCTGCCTGCCTTGTGAGAGCTGGAGCAGGTGATGTACTGCCCCTTCCCCACGTATAATTAATAAAGTTGTGGCCTTTCATTTAAACCCATCCCATGTGTCTGTCAGTCATTTGCCTGCTTGTCTGGGGCAATCTAATCAGTGCCTTTTATAAGTCCGAGACATAAGCTGCTTCCTCAAAAAGAGTCAGTTCAGATATTGGGAAATGCAGGGGTGGGAGGGAAGGAACAAGTCGCCTATTCTAGGGTAGCAAAACGTAAAGGAAATGACAGAGAAGGCATTGTGTTCTTTTGGAATCAAGTTCTGCTGGGCTATATTTATTTATTGAAAAATCATTTGGGGTGGACCCTGCCATTGGCAAACCACCCAGGTTTATGACTCAGAGCCTTCAGTAAATCCAAGCTCTATTCTTTGACATCTTTTCAATTCTCTCTTTTCCCGTTTCATTTTTGAGTCTGCAACTATGAGAGGAGCTGTCTTACAAATCATGAAATCTTGTTGTGTGCTTTTCGTATGTGCATAATTAAAAATTATGGCAGCATCACCTTTTGTGGATGCTATAGTATATCTGAAGTAGGGAGCTGTTTATGTTAGGCATAGTAAAATCTCATTTCTTAGGTCCTTACATTGTGGCTGAGCGTGGAGCCGGGAGCTGGGGAGGCGCTGCGGGCCGGGGGGGATGCTGCCATGGCCCGCGGGCCAAGCTGCCGCGGCCAGGTGGGGAACCAAGCTGCCACGGCCCGCGGGGGGGTGAGGAGCTGTTGTGGGGGGGGGGAGCTGGTTGCCACGGGGGGGGGGGGGGGGCGGTGTTAGCTGGGCGGGGGGGAGGGAGTGTAGGTTTTGCCTAGGGCGCAAAACTTCCTTGCACCAGCCCTGGGTGGATCAGATGTCATGCCCACAACCTTAAATTTTGGCAGGGACAAATGCAGCAGGAGTAGCTCAAGTTACAAACTAGAATCAAGTCTTGTGGAAATCAGCTTGATATCCAAATACTTTAAAAAAAAAATAAATCTAAATGTCTGAATTCTGATCACTAGAGTAGTGGAAGACAAAATAAAAGGAAATCAGGGATCAATTGACTTAATTGTAGAGAATTATATATTCATAAAAGTCAGCGAAGCCTAGTATTTAACTGCTCCTTCATACACTGCAGTTATAAATGCTTTAAAGGGAAGCTGCAAAGCAGCTGCATGTGGAGGTGAGACAGCCATTCTGGCCTTGGTGCATTATAAATGTCATTCATGAGAGCTGGACAATTATATTTCAGTATGTATAAATCATTTATTTTGTAGGTGGTGAAACTGCTGACTTGAACTATATATTGTATTAAAACATGGATTTTATATTAAAACAGCTAAACTAGAAAACAGTTTTCCAGTTTATAAACTATGGTATGAATGAACCAGAGAATTTTTGCATACTCATGTCTCAACAAATGCAGAAGTTGTAGTAGTACATTTATCCAAAAGAGTGGAAGATGTGAAACCAATTAAATTAAATATACAGAAGATCATTTTAAATATACCATGTGTGTTTTCATCTCACTAGGGTTACCAGTGTCCCAATATTTATTGGATCTACTCAGGGCCGATGTAACCACTAGGCGAACTACGCAGCTGCCTAGGGCACCAAGATTTGGGGGTGCCAAAAAGCAGTGCCCCCCAATTTTTTTTTTTTACACTATTGCTGGAAAAAGAATGAATAAAGAAAAGAGAAAAGAAAATAAGAAAGAAATACTTGTGGCACCTTAGAGACTAACAAATTTATTTCAGCATAAGCTTTTGTGGACTACAGTCCGCTTCGTCGGATGCATGGAATGGAACACTCAGTGAGAGGATATTTATACAGTCAGAGAAACATGAAAAGGTGGAAGTAACCATATCAACTGTAAAAGGCTAATTAATTGAAAGGAACTGTTATCAGTAGGAAAGAAGCTTTTGAAGTGGTAATCAACATGGCCCATTACAGACAGTTGACACAAAGGAGTTAAGGGTATTTAATGGGGGGAAATAAATTCAATTAACGTAATGACCGAGCCATTCACAGTCAATATTCAGACCTAAGGTAATGTTATCTAGTTTGCATATTAATTCCAGTTCAGCAACTTCGCGTTGGAGTCTGTTTTTGAAGTTTTTCTGTTGCAAAATTGCTACCTTTAAATCTGTCATTGTGTGATTAGGGAGGTTGAAGTGTTCACCTACTGGCTTTTGAATGTGATGATTCCTGATGTCAGATTTATGTCCATTTATTCTTTTGCATAGAGACTGTCCAGTTTGACCAATGTACATGGCAGAGGGGCATTGCTGGCACATGATGGCATATATCACATTGGTAGATGTGCAGGTGAACGAGCCCCTGATGGTGTGGCTGATGTGATTAGGTTGTTGAACTTGCATTTTAATTTGTCATTTTACATTACAGCTATAGCCTACGCCAGCTCTGCATTACGGGCACAAGCGTACTACTTCACACTACAGTACAAAGTGCCAATGATGTCATTTTTCTTGTTGTGCGCAGCCGGGAGGTGGGGGGGGGGGGGGACGGGAGGGGGCGCAAAGTGGAAGTTTTGCCTAGGGTGCCAAATATCCTTGCACTGGCCCTGGATCTACTAATGTAACCTTTGGTGACTGCCATAAACAATAGAAACAAACATACAAGTCAGTGAGAAGATGCCTAAAATATAAATGTAAATAACATTGCTGATAAACAAAACAATACTGTCAACATTCAACAAAAAGGAAGAATTTAGAAACATTTCAGGTAACTAGTAAAGTTGGTTACAAGTATAAATATGCTACCATTGTTAAAGGTGTGCTACATAGCTCTTTTTTCTATAGAAATTAAACTGGATTCTGAAAAAAATGATATATCTGAATATTAATAGCTCTAAATAACAAAATTATAGATAATTTGGAACCTATTTACTTAAACCAAATGGAAGATTAATGGAATAAATGTAATAAAATGAGGGTAGTGTATGAGAAATTCTCCTATTTATGACTATAACTCTTGCCAGAATACAAGAAAAACTAAATCTTGGTTAATCTTTCCTTTAAATTGTGGTGATCTGAGCCTACCTTTCAAAAATAGAATCTAAAAAATAATATCTGGTCACAATGGATCTGCAAGAGTCATATATTTATCTAGTCTTTTAAGACTGGTATGTGCATCATTCTCGCAGCTCAAAGAATCTGTTAGCCTAGGGAGAAAAAAATAAAATAAGACTTTATAACTCAATATTTTCAGCTGAGATGTGTGAATAATTAGATATTGGGCATTGATTTAGGAATACACTATCACCTTTCTGAGACCACCTACACCAGAATTTCTCAAGCTTTGATCCATGAACTATAAAGAGTTGGTTGGTCACATGATGCTACCTTTCCACTTAGTTTCCACTACTAAATCACATTAAAATTCAGAAAAAAATACAATAAATTCTTTACTCCTTAATTTTATGCAGAATCAATTGCCATAATTGCTACAGGGATGTTATCCAATTGTGGTTGGATTGGAAGGTGATCCGTGTGATAGTGAATGAGAAATGAAATGGTCCATGAAGCAATTGTTCTAGTAAGATGTGGACCACTCTATGAGAGAATTTAGGAACCCTTGTTTGTTCATTCTTGCTAATATCTGAAACAGTATCCATACAGCTTCCTTTTAATGCCCTTGAAATGCTCAACAGAGTATATAAGAAATGTTTGGAGCACAGACATGTTTCCACCCACTGCCATGAAACAGCTATGTGAAAACATGAATAAATTTACACATGTATGATCTCAGATTCAAACTTAACCAACAGAAAATTCTCATTGGGACTTACTGGACACAGTCAAGAATGGAAAAAAAGACACATTAAAAGGAAGATATTTTTGGAACTGTGAATGATCTAATGGTAATTTTTTACAGATGCTTTGCTTGTGCTTTCAGGTAAATCAGTTCTGGGATAAGATAATTAAATGTTAATGTTAAGACTTTTTCATCAACTATTGTTAGGGCAAGATGTATTTGGCTTCTCTTAAATGTTAATTCTTCTACTCCAGATTCTTCTTGAAGCTCCTACAAACTCCCCAAAGATAAAAGCAGAATCCTGAAGTTCATGCTCCTTATTTGACTCTCTGGTCCCTTTCCGCTTCAGGAAATCTGCTGCTCTCTGGGAGAGTAATGCCTCCTTGTCAGACCCTAGCATTAAGGAACATTGATCCTGCCTTACACAAGCAATTTGAAGCAGCTTCTAAGGGTCTCATCCTATGAGCTCGTCTGAGGTTCAAAGAACTCCTAGATGATCTAGGAACCTGTAAACATTCCTCTAGAAAGGTAAATAAGTGGGAAGATTACTTCATTTAAGCAACTCTGTGTGAGGCTGCTAACTATTGTCGGAGAAAAACAGAGTTCTCACTCTTTCTTTGGGTGCAGCAAGGCAGATACATTTTATTAACTCAAGCAATTGCACAGAGGGAGAGAGTGCACTAGGACACAGGGTTTCCCCCTCCTAGGCAGGTCTCTCAAAAGATAAACAATTAAGGCAAGCATTTATACTTTTTGTTACATACAGTAATGATCAACAGTTTATATTATGTCTTGCTCATTCCTGTATTTTCTCTCTTCTGTTCTCAAAACATAGCTATCTCAAGGTTGGGTCATGCTGACTCTACTCTGCTGTCTTTTCACCCGCTTCTGATGTGATCCCTGCTTCTACAAATCTTGTGTTATTACAGCTAGAGTTAGCCTGACTCTTGCTCATATAGAGGCCTGCATCCAAATTCCCTCTACTGACTTCCACACTATTGCAAGTAATGTTTTTCCTAGAAGAAACCACTGGCTCAGATTGAGATTAAGGGTCTTTCCAGTTACGTTGTCTCATTGCCCTTCCCGTCTCTTGAAGTGAGTTCTTTTTAGGTCATTAAAGCTAGCCCTAAAGATTTTAGATCTTAGAAAAAATCCTCTTTACCTTCTGCCAAACAGAGTAAACCTTAGTGATGACGGTCATCTTACAAGGGGCAGGCACAGATTAAAACCTTCTATAACCTGAGATCTAGAGAGTATAGGTATCAGAAGGGACAAGGTGAGTCCAAGCACTAGTTCCAAAGATCTGATATTAAGGCCCATTAATCCCTTTTGCAGGGCCCAAGAAGAGCTTTAAACCACCTAAGGAAATGGCTCAGAGGATAGATCCCCTTTAATTTATCAATAAGAATTTGGGGAAATTCAGTGTTGGACATCAAAGCAATAAGTTTATAGAGAATGTGAAGGTCTCCAGTGTTTTCAGATAGTGCTTGTGGTAAGATGTTATTGACAGAAAGACCATTTGTGTGTTTCAGAAAGGCTTTAGGGCAACCTGTTCAATGGATTTCCACCTATAGTGCAGTGCAGAATGAAGTGGATTCTGGAATTTCAGAAATACCATCTTCTGTCTATTGAGATCTGGCCCAAAGGGACTGGAGACCAGTTGGCTCTCCCCAGCTAGAATGGGGGAGTCTGATGGCAGATGTCCTCTTTGGGGCTGGAGCCAGCATATGTACTGTGAGCAGATGCCAGGCTCCCTGAAAAGAACAAGAGGCTGGCACAGAACTACAACAGATTCTTTTGTGGCCCTCTTTCTGCATCTTGTATCCAGCAGATATAGGGTAAAGCAGAGAATCTGGGTGAACAGGTTCTACCAGTTAGTTTGCTGTGACTCAGCCTCTTGAATTCTCACTCTGCTGAAATCATTGCCACTTTTATGCTCTTTCTGCATTTTTTTCATCCTTTCAACATCTCAGAGTTGTTACTGCTGCTGTGACCACACAGTGTTGCATACCTTGAAAAGGAGTACTCTGCAAAACCTCCAGGAAAAGCTTGTCTCTAAGAACCTGCGACTTGACTCTGTTTCACATAAGGGGCAATGGATGCCAAACAAAGATATAAACCAAAGGGAAATACAATAGATAACACCAGAGGCAAACAGCACAGAATCTCAGTTTTAGGAGATATATTTTTGTAGCATATCTGAAGTATTTTACTCTGTAGTACTTTCTAACGTCCCTATATATGTTTGGTCATGTGACAGGGTGTAAAAACCCCACACTGAGCAAAAAGGCCTTAAGGCAGGGGTTCTCAAACTGGGGGTTGGGACCCCTCGGGCTTGCGAGGTTATTACATGGGGGGGGGGGGTCGTGAGCTGTCAACCTCCACCCCAAACCCCACTTTGCCTCCAGCATTTATAATGGTGTTAAATATATAAAAAAGGGTTTTTAATTTATAAGGGGGGGTCGCACTCAGACACTTGCTATGTGAAAGGGGTCACCAGTAAAAACGTTTGAGAGCCACTCTGGCTTAAGGGCTCATTTTGTGCTCAGCCAGCCCCGCCCCACCACACTTGCAGCAAATGCTCCATCTGCTGGAGGAATTAAAAGGCAGTGAATTAGCTCAGTTGGGGGGCAGTGCTGAAGGTGAGCAGACCTGCAGCCCACAGCTCGAGCAGAGCAGAGGGGAAATCTAAAGGCTCTGACGCAGCTGCCCAAAGGAGCCCTCCATGAGGAAAGGGAGGACCCTCCGCAGAAGCAAGCAGAGAGGGAAGTATCCTGTGTCCCTGGACAGTGGCCACTTCCATTTGCTTCCTTGTGATTTGGATTTTCCCACCAGGCGAAGGTCTTGGACTGAGGTGAGCACAGGAGGGGAGATGAGAGAAAGAGGCCCAGGGAGGATAGCCTTAAGTAATCTTGGTTGCCAGGCTACTGGTAGCCCAAAGGGCCCTGGGGTTGGTGCCTGGTGGAGTGGGAGGGCCCGGGCTCCCCTCCCCACAACCCCTTGGCAGTCCGGGGTTGTGGCCGTGACCATTAGGCCACGCTTCCCAACCAGACCCTGAATGGAGACCATTACAGATCCCTAGGATATGGATGAGAAGCAAGTGCTTTACTCAAGAATGATACAAACTTTCCTTCTCACTGAAGTGTGGAGTGGTGCTGAATTGCTGTAAAGGAGCTGCAGCTAAGACAGGGTGGCTGCAATGAATGGAGACAAAGGATGGGCAATAGGAGGCATCCCAGGCCTGATAGAGACAGGGCTCACTTTTAATTTTGGTCTGTAGACATCGGTTGATGGAAACGGCTAACATTATCCTATGGTCTACCTATGCAGATATTGTCTTTGTATGGACAATTACATTATATTTTACAGCTATGCTTTGGAAAACATGCCTCTAAATATGAAATCAAATCTTAAATATTAATGGAAACTATTTTGTCCTTTTAGCTGTCTTTTGAGACTAGTTAATCCAGGCCTGCACAACTCGTAAAGCGGCGAGGGCCATTTTACTCCAAAGAAAACAGCTGAGGGCCGAAATCCCCCGGCCCCGCAGAAACAACCCCTCCTTCCCCAGCGCTGGGGTGTGGAAGCCTGTAGAGGGGGAAAGAAACAGCGTGCATAGGGTGACCAGATCACAGCAGTAAAAAGGACCCGCTCGGCCCCACCATCATACCCCTCTTCACCTCCCCAGGGGTCACTATATTACTGCACACAACAGTCAATCAATGCAGTTGTAGATAAATCTCTGCATTATGCATTTTTGTATAACTTTTATATGACTTTGTATTGAACCTTGGTAATATGTTATAGCGGTCCCCTAAGGTAGTATAATTAAGGTAAAAGAAAAATGTCTTTTTGCTAGAAGTAGAATAAGATCTTCCCCCCACTTTGTATTCAATTGCCTTGTTGAATTAATGAGGAAGGTGTGGAAGGCAGGCACCTCCAGACAGCTGCAACCCTTGGAGAGGGGATGGGAACCAGACCAAGGACAATCAAACTTGTCAAGTGGGCTGACTAGAGAAGAGCAGACATACTGACGGCCTCGGGGGTTAGAAGCAAGCACCTTCCTTTGGGAACACCCTCTTTGCAGCATTGCCCAGAGACAAGCAGCAAAAAGGACCAACGGACACAGTCCCAGATTTTGGGCCGCACAGTGAGCCCACCTACTCACCCCCCCACCTACCCCCTCGGGCCGCACAGTGAGCCCATGTGGGCCGCATGCGGCCCCCGGGCCGCATGTTGTGCAGGCCTGAGTTAATCCAACCTGTAAAGTTCTGGAACAAGGACTGAACATATAAAGAAAGGAAAATAAATTTTCTTGCTAAGTTTAGGTTACTTAGGAACACATGGTTTGCCTTACTGGATGAGACGGGTCAGGTTTGGTTGGACTACGGAATGACAGTAACCTACACTAGAACCTCAGAGTTACGAACACCAGAGTTATGAACTGACCGTCAACCACACACCTCATTTGGAACCGGATGTACACAATCAGGCAGCAGCAGAGATGAAAAAAAAGAAAAGCAAATTCAGTACAGCACTGTGTTAAATGTAAACTACTAAAAACATTAAGGGAAGGTTTAAAAAAAGATTTGACAAGGTAAGGAAACCGTTTCTGTGCTTGTTTCATTTAAATTAAGATGGTTAAAAGCAACGTTTTCCTTCTGCATAGCAAAGTTTCAATGCTGTATTAAGTCAATGTTCAGTTGTAAACTTTTGAAAGAACAATCATTATGTTATGCTCAGAGTTACAAACACTTCAGAGTTATGAACAACCTCCATTTCTGAGGTATTTGTAACTCTGAGGTTCTACTGTACTTAAATTCAGTCCACAATTCCAGTGTAACTCAACATTTCTACTAAAGTGATCAGCAAGTGAAGAGTTAATAATGTTAATGTTTAAGTTTTTTTTTTTATTATAAGCTTGAGAGGAATGGGAGAAATTGACACTTCCCTTAGAACTGTTATTTCTTCTTCGAGTGCTTGCTCATGTTGATTCCATTGTAGGTATTTGCACGGTTGTCGGGGACTTTTGCCTTAGCGGTATCCATAGGGACAGCTGTGGTGCCCCCTGGAGTGCCATGCTCATGGCACACAGTATATCAGGTGCCACCATCCCTGCACCCTCAGTTCCTTCTTACTGCCTGTGGTGGTTGGTTGGAGCGCCTCTGTCCCTTGCTTCGCAAGTGGTTAGCGGTTGTTCTTGCCTCGTTAAGAGCTCTTCAGTCTTAGGGCTTTGTAAATAGTTTTATTCGTTTCTTTGTAGTTAGATAGTTGTAGTTAGTAGACAGTTAGAGTTCTTAGTGGTACTTTGCCCCAGGCGGGGCATGCCCTGGTACCCCGAGTTCAAACCTTGCATGGGCTGTAGCAGGCCTATGCCTGTTAGTGATCCCCATGGCATCTGTCTCAAGTGATTGGGTGAATCGCACATCAAGGAGAAGTGCCGTATTTCTAAGAACTTTAGGCCACAAACTCAGAAAGAGCGGGATATTAGACTCCGAGCCTTTCTCATGGAATTGGCCCTTTGCCTGGTGTCTGAGTCTTCCCTCTGGGAGTCAACGAGTACCTTGGCATCGGTGTGTAGCACACGCCCAGGACCGGGCTCTGCCTGGCACCGTTCAAGTTTCACAGTGCCTCAGAAGAAGGCCGTAAACACGGCTCACTGGCACTAGGCAAAAAGGCCCAAGGGCCTTTCAGCAAGAGACCTGGTTTGGCCCGTCTGGCCAATCCAGAGCGTGCCTTTCTGGCGGAAACTTTGAGCCCCTCGAAAGGTCTGTCATCGACTCAAGGAAGTAGTTTGAGACCCAAGCCCCCATTGGCTCCGGCACCTGCCCAGGACTCCCTGGCGTGAAGGGAGCTGAAACCTCCGCCAGTACTGTCGGCGCAGCTTGGGCAACAGGAAGCAACAAAGACTCCTCAGGAGGGCAAGCCAGCTGCTACGGCCTCGGGGGGGAGTAGCGGAGTGCCATCGATCCTATGAGGCACTCCCCTCTCTTGCGGCATAAATCCCTGGAGCCGCCATGATCACGGTCACCGCTGCCTCAACGAGGTTCACCTAGAGACCGGCGCTGGTCTCCGTACTACCGCCGCTCACCTTCCTATCGGTCTACATCGTATTGCCGTTCCCATCGCCTGCCACATGGGAACAATCCCCATCCAGGCCCCGTTCTTCTGGGCATTGCTACCGTTCGCCTCGGTACAGTCACCTGTCATCCCACACCGGTCCCCGACAGCGACTGTCAGCAGAAACACCAAGGCATCGACGACTCCTCCAGGGTCACCAGAA
The DNA here is from genome assembly GCA_033296515.1 of Macrochelys suwanniensis. NCBI lineage: Eukaryota > Metazoa > Chordata > Testudines > Chelydridae > Macrochelys > Macrochelys suwanniensis. Next base: position 42,908,196 of record CM065784.1, read on the forward strand.
GGGGATTCCTCTCGCTCAGAGGCCTAGTTTAGTCCCTCACCCAGATCCCACCAGTGTGATTGGGGTCCCAACACCGCATCAGCCATGACATTGCAGCAGTGGCACCAGGGACTGTGGCCAGCCCAGTGGCCTTATTGGTGCTCGTGGGGAATGCCGGTGATGGCTATGCCCCCTTCAGCAATCTTCGGCGGCTGCCTCAGTGCAACAACAGACGGCACCGGATTCACCAGCAGTGCCAGCAGCACCGGTGATACCAATGGCATCAGGCTTGGTGCATGCTGATCACTCAGAAGCCGGGATTCAGGAAGCGATACCCACTCCGAAACCTCCCTCCCCTGCGGGGAGAAGAAACCACAGATCCCCATCCAGTAACCCAGGCATCCTCGTGGTCCCCAGACGAGGCAGTGGCGGGACCTTTGAGGGCTAGCCCGCCCGATGTCTTTAAGGAGCATCAGGCTCTGCTCTGGAGAGTGGCAGACAATCTGGGCTTAGAGGTGGAGGAGATGTCCGAGCAGACAGACTCATTGTTCAATGTCCTCTCCGCTTTCATCCTGGCCCGCCTCACCTTGCCAGTCCACGAAGGGGTCTAAAAGATTGCCAAGGCCCTGTGGCAAACCCCCTCGTCTATCCCTCCCACTTCAAAAAGTGTGGAGAAAAAATACTTTTTCCTGGCTAACGGGCTTGACTATTTATACACCCACCTGCCTTTGGGCTCGTTGGTCGTCTCCGTGGCCAACGAAAAGGACAAACAGCTCCATACCTCCTCCACTCCCAAGTATAAAGAGGCCAAAAGACTGGATCTCTTTGGGAGAAAGATTTATTTGACCGCCAGCCTACAGTTCCAGGTGGCAAACCACCAAGCTCTCCTTGGAAGGCACAACTTTAATTTGTGGGATACCCTTCGCAAGTTCCAGGAGTCCCTCCCACAGGGCTCAGCCCAGGAATTTGGCACCCTGGTGGAGGAGGGCACACTGGCAGCCAGATGCTCCCAACAAATGTCCTGGGGTGCGGTGGACTCTGGCTCGGGTAGTCACGTCAGCGGTGGTGATGAGGCATAGCTCGTGGCTACAAATGGCAGGCCTCTAGCAGGAGAAGCAGATTTCAATCCAAGACCTCCCTTTCAACAGGGTTGGTCTCTTCTCCAAGCAGATGGACGCCAGGCTGCATGGGGTGAAGGATATGAAGGCAACCCTTCGTTCGCTGGGCATACATACGCCGCAGTCTGCTTGGAAGCCCTTCTGGTCACCCCTGCCACCAAGACCTTGGCAGCCTCACCACGGTTCTGAAAGAAGAAGGGACAGTAGCTTCATTTGGCATCACCCCTCTCCTTCCCGCTCACCTGCACAACTTGGACCCTCTAAGCACCCGGGAGGCCAGAAGGGTGCGTTTTGAGGATCTGCCCGGTAGCGATGCCCCCGTCAGTTCCCTGGATCCTTCCTGCCCTCTTCTTGGATCATCTTTGATCTTTCCACTCAGCCCCATGGGGAAAAATTAGCGGGTGCTCCGTACCCACCAGCACCCCTCCTCGCCTCCTTCTCCCCCAGACCGAGCACGCTGCATCCCCGCTCCTCCCCCACCCTCCCAGCGCTTCCCGTCCCCCTCCACCTAACAGCTGTTTGGCGGCGCTTAGGACTTTCCGGGAGGGAGGAGGAGGAGTGGGGATGTGGTGCACTCAGGGGAGGAGGCGGAGAAGAGGCAGGGAAGGGGCAGGGACTTTGGAAGGGGTGGAATGGGGGTGCGGCAAGGGCAGTGCAGGGGTGGGAAGAGGCAGGGCAGGGCCAGGGGCGGTGGTCGAGCACCCACAGGGCAGAGGGGAAGTCAGCAGCAATGCACTCAGCCTGCTCAAGGGTAACCTTGGACTGCTGGGTCCTGGATATAGTATCCCGGGGCTATACCCTACAGTTCATGGCTGCCCCTCTCTCCCTATTCCTCTTCAGGGACCCTTCTCACGAGCAACTCCTTGTTCAGGAGGTCAAAAAACTCCTGTGCCTGGTGGCGGTGGAGGAGGTTCCTTGGCAGGGCCAGCACTACCACTAGGCGACCGTAAGCAGTCGCCTAGGGCACCAGGATTTGGGGGGTCAGCATTTCTTACCTTCTTCAGCCGCCTGGGTCTTCGGCAGCATTTCGGCAGCAGCTTCTCCTAGAGGCACCGCCTAGGGTGGCAAAGAAGCTGGCGCCGCTACTGTTCCTCGGGACATGCACGGAAGAGGTTTCTACTCCCATTATTTCCTAACCCAGAAAGCCAAAGTATTGCCTCGGACTCATTCTGGACCTGCGTCACCTCAACAAGTCTCAAAAAGTTGAGGTTCCACATGGTTTCCCTGGCCTCCGTCATTCCTTCCCTGGATCTGGGAGACTGATATGCTGCTCTCAACTTGAAGGACGCTTATTTCCATGTTTCCATATTCTTAGGACACAGGCATTTCCTCCGTTTTATAGTGGGAGGATGCCATTTGCAGTTCACGATGCTCCCTTTTAGCCTGTAGTTGGCCCCAAGGATGTTCACTAAGTGCATGGCACCAGTAGCGGCTTACCTCAGGTGGCATGGGGTCCACCTGTTCCCATATCTCGACTACTGGCTCATCAAGGCCAGGACTCTGGAGCAGGTGCAAAGAAGCCTCGATCTGGTTTTCTCCACCTGTCTCAGCCTGGGCCTGTTGCTAAATGTGGAGAAGTCCACATTAACACCAGTGTAACGCATAGAGTTTATAGGGGCAGTTCTCAACTCCACGTGAGCAAATATGGGGCTCCAGTGTCTACTTTGCATTATGTGGGCCCGAGTCCAACCACCCATATCCCTAGCACCCTTCTCAAATGTGTCCTCTCTAGTCCTTTGTGATGCAGTGTGTGAAAACTCAACTGTCCACCAAAACTGATTGTCCAGAGGACAAAGAAAGTCAGCCTATGGGATAGCGGGATAATTTTAATGGACTTCCAGAGCATGAGTCCAGTTGGGCTACATCTACATTGCAAAGCAATTAGGGCCTGACCCCTGGGTCCTGGCTTGACTCAGGCTCTGACCCTTCATCCCTTGGAGTTCTGGGACCCTGGGTCTGAGCCCTGGGTTAGTGCGACTTGTGTGTAGATGGAAAGGGGGTTAGGCTTGAACCTGAGTTTGAATCTTGGGCTTACATTGCCGTGTAGATGTACCCTAAGTCTGAGAAGGGTGTGTATGTGTGCCTTATTTTATATATTTGCCGGATCACAAGATGTTAATAATGATCATTTTTATAAAAATTAGTTGTTATACCCTTCTGCGTGTTTTTTTGGCGTCGGTTAAATCAGTACAAAAACTTTGTGCTGAGCAGCTCCCATGAGACTGATTTCAAGATCATTAGAGAAGTCAGCATTCAGAGGTTGTAAATTCAGCCAATTTACAATACAGTTTGCATTAGTTTCTTTGTACCACTAGTTCCCTTGTTGGGACTAGAAATGGTAGTGGGGAGGAGGTTGAGAGTTAGAAATGGTGCTGCTGGTTCCATATCTCCCTGCCTCCACACTCATTCCTGCTGGAGGAAAAAACTATGAATAATTCCATTACCTTCCCTTGGCTTATCTGTGGTTTTTCTTAGATTTTACATGACAAAGTTACTTTCCTAATTATGACTAATCATGAGTGCTGAGTATTCTTCTATCTTCTTTCTTGAATTAACTTCTCCTTGACCCAGCCCTCTCCCCGCAACAATCCTGCTTAACATTCTTCCAACCTCAAATGTTGAAAGGAGAAAATAGAACAAAAATATTTGTGTTAATTATTTCATTGACTTTCTTCATTTGAATTCACAATGAGACTTGCAGGTTCAGCTGAGGGACTAAAGAACTGGTTCTGAGATGGCTATCCAAGAAGGAGCACGGTGTAGGGAGGGACTAGGTGAAAGGGGCTGCTCTAGGGTCTGCTGAAACAGAAAAATGGGCAGGGCCCTGTGCAGTCACAGCCATGGAATTTGCAGTGAAATTCACCCCTGGCAGCACCATTATGCTCCAGAATCTGAGCTTTAATTAAAAAACAGAAAAAAAAACACATTTCTCTGGCTCTTATGGTTGTGGAGATAACAACAAATGTGAACAGACTGTAAACCAATGCAGTACAGCCCACCTGAGTCTGCAGACAGCCTGAAACAACAGTTTTAAGAGGTGTGAATTTCCCCATTCATCTCAAACAGAGCTCTGTGGCCTCCACGGTTCACAGTTACGGAATGTGGCAATTTTCTAAGATACATAATTCAACATTTTTTACATAGAATTTGCCATTTTGCTTTAGCCTACCATTTTGTTTTCTGGATCCCTGCCCTGCTGGAATGTGTCTATAGCTGCATCCAAACGGAAGAATTAGTAGGGGAAGCAAAAGTGGATGGGAAGCTGGGAGGCAGTGACAATGAGATGGTCGGGTTCAGGATCCTGACAAAAGGAAGAAAGGAGAGCAGCAGAATATGGACCCTGGACTTCAGAAAAGCAGACTTTGACTCCCTTAGGGAACTGATGGGCAGGATCCCCTGGGAGAATAACATGAGGGGGAAAGGAGTCCAGGAGAGCTGGCTGTATTTTAAAGGATCCTTATTGAGGCTGCAGGAACAAACCGTCCTGATGTGTAGAAAGAATAGTAAATATGGCAGGCGACCAGCTTGGCTTAATAGTGAAATCCTTGCTGATCTTAAACACAAAAAAGAAGCTTACAAGAAATGGAAGCTTGGACAAATGACCAGGGAGGAGTATAAAAATATTGCTCAGGCATGCAGGAGTGAAATCAGGAAGGCCAAATCACAATTGGAGTTGCAACTAGCAAGGGATGTTAAGAGTAACAAGAAGGGTTTCTACAGGTATGTTAGCAACAACAAGAAGGTCAGGGAAAGTGTGGGCCCCTGACTGAATGCGGGAGGCAACCTAGTGACAGAGGATGTGGAAAAAGCTAATGTACTCAATGCTTTTTTTTGCCTGTTTTCACGAACAAGGTCAGCTCCCAGACTACTGCACTGGGCAGCACAGTATGGGGAGGAGGTGACCAGCCCTCTGTGGAGAAAGAAGTGGTTCAGGACTATTTAGAAAAGCTGGACAAGCACAAGTCCATGGGGCCGGATGCACTGCATCCGAGGGTGCTAAAGGAGTAGGCGGATGTGATAGCAGAGCCATTGGCCATTATCTTTGAAAACTCATGGCAATCGGACGAGGTCCCAGATGACTGGAAAAAGGCTAATGTAATGCCCATCTTTAAAAAAGGGAAGAAGGAGGATCCGGGGAACTTCAGGCCAGTCAGCCTCACCTCAGTCCCTGGAAAAATCATGGAGCAGATCCTCAAGGAATCAATTTTGAAGCACTTTGAGGAGAGGAAAGTGATCAGGAACAGTCAGCATAGATTCGCCAAGGGTGAGTCATGCCTGACTAACCTAATTGCCTTCTATGATGAGATAACTGGCTCTGTGGATGAGGAGAAAGCAGTGGATGTGTTATTCTTTGACTTTACCAAAGCTTTTGATACGGTCTCCCATGGTATTCTTGCCAGCAAGTTAAAGTATGGGCTGGATGAATGGACTATAAGGTGAATAGAAAGCTGGCTAGATCATCGGGCTCCATGGGTAGTGATCAATGGCTCCAAGTCTAGTTGGCAGCTGGTATCAAGCAGAGTGCCCCAAGGGTCTGTCCTGGGGCTGGTTTTGTTCAATATCTTAATTATCTAGATGATGGGATGGATTGCATCCTCAGCAAGTTTGCAGATGACACTAAACTGGGAGGAGCGATAGATATGCTGGAGGGTAGGGATAGGATACAGAGGGACCTAGACAAATTAGAGGATTAGACCAAAAGAAATCTGATGAGGTTAAAGTGCAGAGTCCTGCACTTTGGACGGAAGAATCCCATGCCCTGCTACAGATTAGGGACCGAGTGTCTAGGCAGCAGTTCTGCAGAAAAGGGCCTAGGGGTTACAGTGGATGAGAAGCTGGATATAAGTCAACAGTGTGCCCTTGTTGCCAAGAAGGCTAACAGCATTTTGGGCTGTATAAATAGGAGCATTGCCAGCAGATCGAGGGACGTGATCATTCCCCTATATTCGGCATTGATGAGGCCTCATCTGGTGTACTGTGTTCAGTTTTGGGCCCGACACTACAAGGATGTGGAAAAATTGGAAAGAGTCCAGCGAAGGGCAACAAAAGTGATTAGGTGGCTGGAGCACATGACTTATGAGGAGAGGCTGAAGGAACTGGGATTATTTAGTCTGCAGAAGAGAAGAGTGAGAGGGGATTTGATAGCTGCTTTCAACTAACTGAAAGGGGGTTCCAAAGTGGATGGATCTAGACTGTTCTCAGTGGTAGCAGATGACAGAACAAGGAGTAATGGTCTCAAGTTACAGTAGGGGAGGTTTAGGTTGGATATCAGGAAACACTATTTCACTAGGAGGGTGGTGAAGCAGTGGAATCAGTAGCATAGCTGGCGGGGGAGGGAGTAGGAGGAGCAGCTGCTCCCCCTGTGAGCAGAAGTGGCGCCGCTTCTTGCACTCACCTGGCAGCGCTCCGGGTCTTCCATGGCGTTTCGGTAGCGGGTACCACCGAAGACCCAGAGCGAGTGAGAACCCACCGCCGAAGACCCGGAGCACCGCCGGGTGAGTACAGGGGGAGGCGCCTTTTTATGGCGCCGCTCCCCCTGTGCTCTGGACCTGCCTAACTTCTGAGTGGAATGGGTTACCTAGGGAGGTGGTGGAATCTCCTTCCTTACAGGTTTTTATGACCCGGCTTGACAAAGCCCTGGCTGGGATGATTTAGTTGGGGATTGGTCCTTCTTTGAGCAGGAGCTTGGCCTAGATGACCTTCTGAGTTCACTTCCAACCCTGATATGATGTGATTCTATGAATCCCTGTGATTTGGCCCTGTGATTTGTCTGTGTTGAGCATCATTCACTTGAAGGGACTTGTGGCTGCAGTGGTGTGGTCTGTGGAGGAGCTAAGTAGGATCAGGCCTAGTCTGCCCGGTTTCGCTGTCACTAGGCCAGTACCGTTGAAGGGGCACAACCCTCCCTAGGGTGGAGGCAGTGAAGTGCAAGGGCGCTTTGGCACGGTCTAGCAGTGGCTGAAGGGGACTATGCTACACGGCTGGGGAGCTGGAAGTGCGCGCGCCCACAGGGGAGTGAAAGCGCTCCGACCAGGGTGCTGACCAGCCCTTACCCCGCACCCCTGCAGGAACCGCTGTCGTGCTGCACAGCCCGTGCCTCAGGGCAGGAGCGGAGCCTTGCGGTGCCTCAGCCTGCCGCGCCGCTCGCACGCGCCCAGGCCTGTCTGCCGGCCGGGGCAGGCGCTGCTGCTGCTGCTCCTGACTCCTCCTTGTGCGGCCCGCGTCTCCCCCGCGGCTGGGCTGCAGGCGGGGGGCAGGGTCACCGAGCTGGCCGCGCCTCCCGCCCGCTGGGCAGGGAGAAGGGCTTGGCTCTGAATCCCGCTCCGTGGCCGCCGCACTCCAGGCGTCCGCGTCTTGGCAGCGCCCAGCCCGTCTCTCCGCTGCCCTGTGCAGGGAGGCAGAGACGCCCGGCAGTCGGCGAGCACGGCCCGGCGGAGGAGCCCGCTGCAGCAGCACCCCGCTCGAAGGCGGGGGACCCGCGACCCCAGCCTCTCCGTGCGTGAGGGGGCCCATCCCCCCGGCTGCAGCGACGCCAGCTCGCCGCGCTACCAGGTGGGTACCTGCAATGGGCAGCGGGGGCGGCAGCCTGCACAGCTCGCCGGCTGGGGCTTCTCGGCCGGGGGCTGGGTGTGTGCGCGTGGAGGGGCCGGGCGGGGGCACATTTCAGGTGACTGCATAGCCTAGGGGGAGCAGGAGGGTGCGCCTGAGGTAAGGGGATGCTGCAGCAGCAGCCCTCCTCCCACACCCCCGTCAATGTCAGACTGGCCGGGAATTGCAGCTGGATGGGGAATGACCGATGCATGTTACCGGAAAAGCGGAAAGGAGCCGGTGAGCTTCATTGCCTGGACTTCAGCAAAAAATCTACCAGGGATCCAGGTGACTGAGCCTCTGAAGTTCTGCATTGTCGCCTTCTGGCATGATGCGCCCAACAGAGCCATGGATTCTTTTTTGTTTATCAGCGCATACTGGGACAGAGAGAGGCAGAGATGGGGCCCAGACTGCATTTGCCGGCTCAGACTGGGACAGACAGGCAGACATGCGCGTGAACACATACAGGCCATGGTTGCATGTACAGGCTGGGATACTCTCTCTCTCTCTCTCAGCTCAGCCTCACACTGATGACTGAGAGGGCCACACACAGCTAAGGACAAGTCTATGTTTTCCATCTCGCATTGGTTGGGTCGCACACACAATCAGTCATGTACATAGGGACAAGTCTGTTTCAAACTGGTGAGAGATAGATACATCACAATGGATAAAGCCCGACGTTCCCAGTTTCTGTTGATGGGGTGCGTACACACACACGCAGGATGATATGTCTGCCTTTCCCAGCTGACGTTGGAAAGGATGATGATGATAGGAATAGGGTTTGCATTGCAGTCAAGATACGTTTCCTGCATAGAGCAAGTTGTCTCACTGCATACACTATACCACCAGCAAAGCTAGGAATGAAGAAAGATGCTATGCTTGTATATAATAAAAGGAGCTGGATGTAGATGCTTTAAAAGTTGTGATATGATACTGTAAGAATGGCTGGGATAAACCTCTAGATGAAGCTTAAACATCTGGAATTGGCAGTGGGGCATGATATATAACTGACTCAGTGGAAATGAGGCAGAGCCATTTAAAATGTTTCTTCATAAATTGTGTGTTTTTTGTTAACATGAATTGTAAATCAAATTTTACTCAGGAAGTTGCTACACTATTACAGATTATACCTTTTCATTTTTTCTCCACTGGTTCCTAAAAGTAAAAGAATGCCCTGTATTTTTAATTTGTGAGGCGTGCTGCAAAATCATAACAAGCTTCTTGAGTCTCTGCAGATTATTGAAAACGGTGTTTTGGAAATCACCCCCCTCACCCCTGAAGTTCTAATGCTTAACATGATCATCTGACCTGGGTTTTGTCACTGTCCCCCCTTTAGTTGTATTTTATAACCACTTCACTTTAACATTCTGGAAGTCTGCACTGTTGATATTCCTATCAAATAAAACAGCAATGCAGATATTATGGACTAATAACAAATGAAACAGAAGACCTTGCTGTGCTTCTCAAAGTGAATTAGGTTTCCAAGGTCGAACAACAAACTGCAGTGTAACTTGTATATGTTGGTACAGAAATATTCATGAACCTCATTGGAGGACTAAAGAGAAAAGTCCTGCTTAGGTAGGCTTTTAAAAAAAAGTAGAATATTCTTCTTCTGCTACTAATGTATGCTCTACATTATTTATTACTTAGTTAAGGTGCAAGAAACTGATTAAATTTATTCCCCAAATATCCATAGCTGAGTTTTAATGGAACTAGTTTATTTCACTGCATGACTAACAGATTTTCGATTCACTAGATGAGTAACTTGCAAGATGACACTGGCTCAAAGATTAAAGTCTAATCAGATATATAGTATTTTCTTTATAATGTAGTCCTGGTTGGATTGTAGTATTTATCATATATAATAACTAGCCTTTGTTCTTATATCCATACCTACCACAATTAAACTTTTAATCTTTATATAAATATCATGACCTTGACTTTTAGAGGTTACCCAAAGGTATAATCTGAAACAACTGTAATATTTCAGAAATTCACTAAGATGAAATGGTGAAGTCCAGTTTAGTGTTACTTGAAGAGTTAATGACCAGAGTTTTTTCTTTTCATTTATTAAAAGTGGACATAGGCAGAAGGCTTACTACTTCTCTCATCCCCACTTTAAATAAATTAATACAAATGTATGTAATTTAAGTATCAAGTATGAGGTTTAGTATTTGCATACTTCTTTAGAATATATTTTTAATCAACATCTTTCCAATATAAATATAGTAAATATATATCTGAAAAAAGAGTTTTCCCCGTGTGAATCCATAATTGGGACATAGTATAGTACTTGTGGTTGAAAAGTACAGTAGAACCTCAGTTACAAACACCTTGGGAATGGAGGTTGTTCATAACTCTGAAATGTTAGTAACTGAACAAAACGTTTTGGTAGTTCTTTCAAAAGTTTACAACTGAATGTTGATTTAATACAGTTTTGAAACTTTACTATGCAGAAGGAAAATGATGCTTTTAACCATCTTAATTTAAATGAAACAAGCAGATACAGTTTCCTACCTTGTCAAATCTTTTTTAACTTTCCCTTTATTTTTTTAATAGTTTACATTTAACACAGTACTGTACTCTTTCTCTCTCTCTATATATTTTTGGTCTCTGCTGTTGCCTGATTGCATAGTTCCAGTTCCAGATGATCTGTGTGATTGACTGGTCAACTCTGGTATTCGTTACTCTGAAGGTTCTACTGTAGTTGGAAAAACTTTCTCTCTCCCTCCCCTAGTGTTACTCACACCTTCTTGTCAACTGTTTGTAATGGGCCATCCTGATTATCACTACAAAAGTTTTTTTTTCTCCTGCTGATAATAGATCACCTTAATTGATTGGTCTCTTAGAGTTTGCATGGCAACCCCCATCTTTTCATGTTCTATCTATCTATCTACCTACCTACCTACCGACCGACCGTATGTTCCACTCTGTGCATCTGATGAAGTGGGTTTTAGCCCACGAAAGCTTATGCCCAGATAAATTTGTTAGTCTCTAAGGTGCCACAAGTACTTTTCGTTCTTTTTGCGGATACAGACTAAACAGCTACCATTCTGAAACCTCTCCTCTCAGTATCTCTCCTAGCTTTCACCAGTTTCCTTAGCACACTCCTGGATCTTTATGGTGTTGACTGCCTCATTTACCGTTTGGCCTTTTGTGCTCAGTTGCCTCATGGAATTGACTTTTATTCTCAAGTCTTCTGATTCTCAAAGTTTCTGATACAACTTTTCTAGACTTCTGATTTTATCCTGGCTCCATTCCTTTTATCTTCTTTAAGCTTAGGAATTGTTGTACCATGGCAGACCGTTGGTCATCTGTTCTAGTAGAAATAAATTTTAATTTTAGATGCAAATATCTGAAGGGCTCGGCTTAACAGAGTATATAATAAAACATTTCAGAAACTTTTAAAAAATACAACTTTGTCCACAGACAAATACTAGAACTAATGTAAAAGTAAACTTAATAACCCGTCAGACCTAATTATAATGAATATTCCCCACCAACTAACCTCAACTAAAAAGGAAATACAATTCTTTAGTTTCTCCCTGATAGGATGCCACACTGAACTGTGGTATTTATTAAAGGGAAGAGCATTCTAATGTTATAGTCCAGCAACATAGGAAGCCTTGCCCTTTCTTTTCACAAGTTTTCTCCTAGAGTCAGTATTGTTCATTGCCACTTCCTTACTCCAGCCCCAGTGCTTGATGTCCGATGAAGGCAGAATACATTCATAATGCTAATTGTACCTAAGTCACTTTCCTTTAGTTTCTTAATCTTGGTGTATTTGTATAGAGAAAGTTCTACATACACTCTTGGGAAACTGATGATGTGTTTCAGTACCTTCAGATTTCTTGGGAAGTGAGTGAGGGCTTCTGATTCACTTCAGATTGATTTCTAGGTTTGGGGGAGGCTTATATCTTTGCTTTGGTTTTTCAGGATGCCTTCAGCTTCAGTTCTTGGGTGTGTAAGAGGTTTTCTCAAATAATTCTGTTATATATACACAGAACATTTTTATCTCACTAAAGATTGTTTCTCTGTGGAAGGCTAGCTCTCTGGTTCAGTATTCCTGTGCTCTTCTACCATCTGTATCAGATTTATAGTGGGACATGGGTAGGGAAACTGCATGCAGCTCACTTGTTAAAATGTTTCTACAGTTGTGTGGACTAAGCCTGTCCTAATCAGGGGACTTGCTTTATATACAGAGAAGGGGATAAACTGTTTTAGAATTCCTATCGCTCCTGAATTTTAATGTTTTCTAGACACCTTTTTCTGAGAGATCATTATGAAAGATTGGGGGTGGTATCCTGGAATTCCAGCAGAGCCCATTTTTCAAACATGTCCTGTGTACTAGTTATCTGCTAAATTTGAAGTTTGCTGCCCTACTGGAGTGGGGAGAGATGGTTGTTCCTGGAGATGAAGTTTAGGGGGATGCTATTCTTATATGGGGGATTCCCCTCTTGTTCCCTAAAGGTTCTCTTGGGTATTTCCCCCTAAAGTTCCTAAGGGGTTGTGGTTCTTTATCTGAATTTGATTTGCCTCAGTTTCTTAAAAAGATTCCTACCCTCTGCAATAATAGAATTCTAGTCCACTAAGCTCACAGCAAAGGTCCTACATCAGTGTGCAAACCTAAATACATGTGCACAGGGGCTGTAATGGTGTTGAATTATTGACAATTCAGAATGTGGGTTTGATGGTGACTATGGTTAGACAAAAATGAAAAACACCATCAGAAGTTACAGAAATCTGATTTTTATTAACGGTTTCCTTAAGATTTGCATTTGACTGTACTATCTTCAGATTGGAATAATTTTCCAGTTTGTAATTATGAACTTGCAATGTCCAGCTATCTTCTATATAGACTTTGAGGCAATTGTGACTCATTACTATATACTAGTTCATAAATTTGGGTGAATGGAAATTCTCTTATGGCCCTCAACTACTGAGGTTTGTTACAGTGATGGCAGCAGCAAGGGGCTCAAGGGAACAGGTTTTGAAGTTTCTCTCTGAGGGAAGAATTAAGGGAAGGTCATCAAATGATCTTAATGTGAGTTCTCCAATGGCCAATTAAAAACAAGTCCCTTACTTCTTTTGTGTACTGTTAGATAAAATTAAAGGCAGAGAAAGCTTTCAGGAAAAGGATTGTAACAGGTCAAATACAGTTAAGGACAGGGCTTTGGAGGAAAGCCTGGGCAAAGTGGCTGTCCAAATGGAGCTGGTGAGTTTTCAGGGCTCCGCTCTTTCAGTTTGTAAAAACTTTGTTGCTTGAGATCTAATGCTTAAAACCTAACTGCTACTAAGAGAGAAAATGGGAGCAGGGAGGGAATTGGAAGGTTCAGCTTTGAAAACCACCAGAAAGTTAACCTCTTATCTTTAACATGAAGCTCAAGTCCTGTGAGGAAATTACCTTTATATTTTATTAAAGATTAGGAGGATTTGTATAACAACCTTTTAGAAGTGCCCCAATGTAGCAAATGGAATAGCTGTAGTTTTAGAAACCAGATTCAATTATTTGCCTCTTGTTTTGAAGTCTCTAGAGCTAGATTTATTTTACATCTTAAGAAATTACTATTTTTTTAAAACACAAAATTAATTTTGTTTCCTGAAGAAATAATATATTTTTTAACTTACAGTAAGATAAAAATAAAATGTGAATTAAGCAAGACCTCTAGCCAGAGTTGGAAGACTTAAGCCTTCTTAAAGTAACTGATGTTGCACAGAATATTATTATTGGGGCTTGAATCAGGCCCTGCTAGGTAGAGGAATAAATTTAATAACCAGAGGTAGGATTGCCCTGGTGAGAAACTCAGCCCTCTTGTCATCCTCAGCTGGAGCTTGTTGGTATTCCTACCAGAGTGCTGTTCCTGGGCACTGCTTAGGGACTCCATCTCTCATAGCCTCTGATAGTTGGTGTCTGATGAATTTGGCCTTTAGAGAGTGGGGCTTGGGGAATGTGAGATGGAAAAGATGACCTAGCAGGTGCATGAGAACTCTCTTCCCTGACTTATTCAGGGCTTACTGAATAGTTAGTTTATTAATCCCTATGATCTCATTCACACAAACAATTCACAGTCCCTGCTTCCCCCTCCTACTCCTTCCCCAAAATACTGTAGTGAGTAAAATTTCATCTCACATGAAGGTAATGGTGCTACTTTGAGGATGTAGTACTGCCTCAGGTGTGAGAGAAAAGGATTCGGATAGAGAATGGCTTGCTTTTCTTTCTCAGGAGAATGCCACTGATCAGGCTGTGCTGAGGTTTGGGTTTTCACCTGCACAATAAAAGCTTCTCCAGTTTTGAGTCCTGAGGAGGGGAACCCTAGCAAAATGGCAGATGGAAGCTGCTTTCCCATGAGTTCTAGCTAGCAGATTACTGCCTGTTAGGGTGGCTAGCAGCACTGGGTAACAAGGAAGCTAAAACCATAGAGATGGGGGGTGGGGTATAGAAATTAATAAAAATGTACTAGATACAAGAAAAGAAGGTACAACCTGCAGATCCAAAATGATCTCCATACAATAGCAGCTGATGGGCCAGCTGCCAGAGAAGGTGGGGACCGGTGGTGTGGTAAAGGCACAAGATAAAAGGTGGGAGCTTAGATGTAAAGCAGTTAGTTGGAATCTGACTGTCATTGAGAACACAGCTCTAGCTGACATTGGTGAGGACCCAATAGTTAGGGTCAAGGTGTGATGTACCAGCATCACATATTTATTCTTGAGAAGAGTAACTGTGTTTTGCTTACATCGGGTCTGTGTTTTTTGTTCATTGATCTGTTTTGTTATATAAACATTTTTTTCAAAAGATGCCTACGTCCTTGTTTTTGCTTTTTTACAAATATTCCAAAAGAAATTACAATATCGTAGTCAATAAAAACAGAAATAAGGGCTCAATATGAAATACAGAAACAGGTGAAATCACCCAATGATTCTGATCCACAATACCATCACTGTTGGAAAACTGGTTCCATACTTTCAAAAATTCCGTATGTTTAATGTAATGGTTGTTCCAGCATGCGATCCCACTTTTCATTTCTCTGTTCCTTTCAGCTAAATGAAGTCTTAACTTTCCAAATTTATTTACATCCGAGACCTCTGCTTCTTTCAGACATAACTCCTGCTGATTGTAGCTTGGTATTAGCCGCCAATCCCTTTTAGTTTTCTTTGGTGCGAAGGACGTAGTCAAAACCAGGCTGTTCTCTGAAAATTGTAGCATTTCTGTAACAGTCTAAGGGTACGTCTATACTTACCTCCGGGTTCGGCGGTAAGCAATCGATCTTCTGGGATTGATTTATCGCGTCTTGTCTAGACGCGATAAATCGATCCCAGAGCCACTCCCCGTTGACACTGGAACTCCTGCTCGCCGAGAGAAGTATGCGGAGTCGACGGGGGAGCCTGCCTGCGCCGCGTGGACCCGAGGTAAGTGTGTTTCAGTTCGAACTAAGATACTTCGACTTCAGCTACGCTATTCACGTAGCTGAAGTCGCGTATCTTAGTTCGAACTGCGGGGTTAGTGTGGACCAGCCCTAAGGCTCTACACTGCATCTCTCTGACTATGCAAATCACACAGACATTTACCCTGTATGTACAGACACAAAATGACAGTTTACTATAGCAGGCTTCTCTCCGTCTCTGCTACTGTTGCTGATGTAATCCACATGTAAAATCACTGCTCTGTTACCGCATTGTCTAAATACAGCATGTCATTTGCAGAAGCGATACATAATGCAAAATAATTTATAATTTTTTAGCATGAGTTTTTGGAGACACAGTATAATGTGCAATTGCCACTGAACTATGAGTGTGAAGCCCAAACTCGTGACCACCACAAACAGTTGTGTATAATATTCTTCTAAAGAAAAAGAGACTGAGTGACTTCTGTTGTATTCCTCTAATTAATACTGCTCTTGTTACATTTTCTCATTAAATGTAACTTCAAGACTACTAGGATAGACTGAAATCTAATCAAAAGATTAGGGTTAGAATCAGTTGAACTGGCTCACCCTGAGACATTCACAAGACTTTTTGATAAATCTGCCTACGTAGTATGTATTATAATTGAGTTTAGGGATATAGAAATCGTTTTAAGCTGCAGCTATGATACAGGGTTAGTTATTACCAACTGACTTCTGTTTCCCCCCTCCAGTGATTCAAAAACTGCTTTTGAAATTTGTAAAATGGTTGGTCACTCTTGTCAGTTGCCAGAATGAATGCAAAGGACGCTTGTATATGCATAATGGCTGCTGTCCATCCACCTGTGGAAAGAAAGAATATGCACTACCAGTTTTAAATGTTTATTTCTATTATTAATAGTGTACTTGCAATAGGAGGAGGCAGACTCTATCCATGGCTTTCAAGTTCACAAATTCCACGTCATGATTTTATTTATTTTGGAGTATTTTCCTGAGTTTGTCAGATTCATGGAAGTTCACCTATATGTCATTTAGGTGAAGCAGGTAGTGGATGGGATTTTGTTAATCGCTTGGTTCTTTCAAAAGCCTACAGTACCTTTTCTAATTTTGTCCACTCCAGTTTTAAAGGTCCCAAATATGAATGCCACCTCCTGCTTCTCTCAAGGCTTTTCCTCGGCTTATAAGAATTCACTGCAAGGAACCTTCCTGATATTCAACCCTTTCTAATTTCCTCCTGTTGTTTCTAGTTGAAGCTCCTTTATGATTCTAAATAATTACTCTCCCTACTTGGTGTATACATTCTTCAAGAGTGTTATTCGTTGTATGAATTCGTTTACAGAGGGACTGTTCTGTTTCTGCTATGTGATGTAATGCCTGTGTCTATGCAGTTCAAAATTGCCCTGGCCTTTATAGGTGCCATCTCATATTGCATATTCACTCATAACTTCCTGCCTACTGTCCGCACATCTCTTCTGGCATAATTGTTTTCCAGATTTCTCCCCCTTATTTAAAACTGTTTTTTGTCTTCCTTTGGGCGGTGTGATTTGGGGTTTGCCGCTCTTCTCAATTTAATATCCTCTGGAGTTCATCACTATGTTGTTAACTCCTTCCTTCAGATCATCATAAATAAAGATGTTAAATAAGATCAAATACCCATCTCTACTGTACTCCCCCCAATTAGATATATTACCATGTTACATTACTCTTTATTGCCCTTCTTCAGCCAATGTTTCTACTACAACCAGCTTGCATTAATTTTAAAAATATTGAGAGGATATACCAGGGGTTTTGAAACTGGACCCCTCAGGGGGTCGTGAGGTTATTACATGGGGGGTCGCGAGCTGTCAGCCTCCACCCGAAACCACGCTTCTCCTCCAGCATTTATAATAGTGTTAAATATAAAAAAGTGTTTTTAATTTATAAGGGGGGGTCGCACTCAGAGGCTTGCTGTGTGAAAGGGGTCACCAGTACAAAAGTTTGAGAGCTGCTGAGATACACTGTTCTTTACTAAAATATATTAACTACTGCATTCTAATAATCCATTAGCATTATTATAATTTATTTTGTACCTACTACATTTACAAGTAATACTTAAGATTATGAAAAATGTTAGTGGGGAAATAATATTTTCCCACTCTTTTTAGTTTATTTACTTTGTACATTTGGCAGCATTTTGTTTATAATTTGGTTTCACTGTTCCTCTGTATAGTTTTCTCACTTGCTAAGAAGACGCTTATAAATATCAACAGGGGAGCAGAAAAACTATGAATAGCATTTATAAGGAATTACTAAAAGTATAATGACATCCTGTTTAAAGGTACTTTATTAGGAACTAAAATAATTGAAATGCATCAATTTGGGTAAAAATCAAGTTTATAGAGACCCTTTAAGGAGGGATTTGAATTAAGAGAGTGACTCTAATTGTGTAGTTATGTCAAAAAAGAAATCAAGTTGTCTAGCATGATTCATTCTCTATAAACCATGCTACTTTTTAGTACATGGTCCATTATCTTCTCAATGTTGGATTTATTTTTTTCTATTTGTGAATAAAATTCCCAATGAGAACATGCGGGCTAACTTATTAATGTGGTAGCATGAAGAATTAGTCAATGTTTTAATCCTTTCATAAGCATGGTTGTAAAAACTAATTCTAAGATGAACTTTAGACATAAGTGGTGAAATCCTGGGACCATTGACGTGAATGGGAGCTTTGCCATTGACTTCACTGAATTTCACCTAATTAAAAACTGATTAGTCATTTTAAGTCACTAAATATAAGAAAAAGGTCTTTGTATAAACAGCATCTACTAAAGATAAATATTATGGCAATCAATTAAGACCTGGTTTAATAAGCATTATTTATTTACTATACTTACTGATATCACATATCCTGGGTGCATAATTACATGGCAGAAATAATAAGGAAATGGGATATAAAAACTGTTTGCAAATAATAATAAGGATCTGATATAGGTCATAATGTACCCAAAATCAGAAAAATAAAATAAAAACACTTCTCAACTTATATGCCTTTTATATAATATATTACTCCTGGTGGAATTCTACGCCACTGCGCATGCACAGAATTCATGTCCCCCGCAGATTTCTTTGCTTCCCTGCAGAAAAATGACTTTCTGACAGGGAAGAAAAGGGAAACTGCAAGAGCAGTTATGCACCACTCCTTAACTGCACAGGTACATCGTTTCAGGCACCCGGAGCAGCCGCCGAGAGGTAAATCACTGCTGGGCTGGGGATACCCAGCCAGTGCCTCCTACCCTGAGCCAGGATTAGCTGCGAGTCCCTGCTGGGCTGGAGGCAGGAGAGGATGGGACTTCCTTTTCCCCTGCAAGTAGTGGCCGGGGCTGTGTCAGACCCACCCCCAGAAACCTACCCCAGCTGCAGGAAGCTCAGCATCTTCCTCTGCTTCCTGCCCCCATCGCTCATCTGCGGGGTGAGGGGTCACTGTATGGGGAGCTCCTCCTCCATCTACCCAACCCCTGTGCATCTGGACCTCCCATACCCAGACACCCCCACCAAGACTCACCCAGTACGTCCAGAACCCCCTAGCCCTCCATACCAAATCCCACCCCATTGAACCTCAACCCCTCATCTGGAGCCCCCTGCACCAGACCCCCTGTCCCCAGACCCCCACCCCAACACCCAGACCACCCCCTCTGAACTCTCTGCACTCAAACCCCCACCCTGACAAGCCCCACCGCCCCTGCACCACCCTGAGCCCCCATATCCAGACCCCCACACCACTGACCCCCAATTAGCTGTACCCAGAACCCCACCCCACGAAGCCCCACTCCCCCAGCACTCAGACCCCTCTGCTGAGCCCTAACCACTTTCACCTGGAAGCCCTGGCAGAGTCTCATTTCCCCGGACCACCCCCCCAACGAGCCTCTGTGTATCCAGATCCCCCCACACCTAGACCCCCCACTGAGCTGCCTGCACCCAGGGTGTTTCTGGGGCGGGCCCAGGCCTTGTGCTGTGTCAGGGTCAGGTGCAGCCTCACCACTGAGTCTGTGTTTCTGGGGTGGGAAGGTTACAGGGTGATCTCCCACCTTTGTGCAGCCAGTGGCCTGTGCTCCCCATTGCCATGCTTGAGCCTCTGCATTTATTTATTGGCAAATAAAACTTGCAGAATTTTAAAATATTGTGCACATAATTTTTAATTTGTTGATGCAGAATTTTTATTTTTTGGCACAAAATGCCCTCGGGAGTAATATATAGTGAGGTGAATTAAAGATTGTAGGTCAGATCTTCACTTGTCCTAAATTGGTGTGTAGCTCCAGAAAGGCTAATAGAAGTATTCTTTTTTACAGCAGCTTTGGATCTGGCTTGGAGTGTCTATTTTAACTTTGGATTTTTTAGCGTTAGTTGGTGTAACTCAGACTCTTAACACTATTGTAAAAGTGCATAGTGTGACAGTGTACCCCATAAGGCTTTATGGGGAGATGCTTATAAATGTGTATATATGATATAACTGGAATGTTTTATGCTACATGTGTCATGTAACATATCTCTGTAAAAGTTATGATCTACTGAATCTATTCCTCCTGTTTGTATGCGTGTATCATTTTTGTAGTTGAAGTTATGAATATTGGTTGTATACTTGCTTGTTGTCTACATAGCCTTAGTAAGAGCATTTTCTCAGGGTCCGGAGAAAGGAATGTGCATGTTAAGTGCCCAATCAAGAAACTCTTAAACAGACAAAAGAACTTGGAGACACCAATCCACATCTGAGCTTGGCCAGGAATGTGGCTTAGCTCCCAAGGAACTGAGTTGTGCATGGACATGTGACTTGCCCATGTGACCCCAAAACTCCATCTTGTAACTGGATGCTACACAGGGAGAGGGAGGGGTATCCACCCAGAGGAGAAAGTCTATTTAAACCCCCGGGAGACCCCTCCATCTTGTCTTCAGCTGGCTAAAGAGAGAGCCTCTCCACCCCCCAATGACACACCGGAAAGATACTGGAACAAAGGACAAGGACAATAGGGGTGTGAGTGATTGCTGGACCCAGGCTAGGAGGACCATAGCCTGTAAAAGGAAGTGTACTGGAACTGGTGAGGTTTTTATCTGTATTCAGTTTGGTTAGACATAGACTTGCGTGTTTTATTTTATTTTACTTGGTAATTCACTTTGTTCTGTCTGTTACTACTTGGAACCACTTAAATCCTACTTTCCGTACTTATTAAAATAACTTTTTACTTATTAAGTAATCTGGAATACGTGTTAGTACCTGGAGGGGGGCAAACAGCTGTGCATACCTTTCTATCTGTGAAATAGAGGGCGAACTATTTATGAGTTTACCCCGTATAAGCTTTATACAGGGTAAAACAGATTTATTCAGGGTTTGAACCCCATTGGGAGTTGGGCACCTGGGTGTCAAAGGCAAGAGCACTTCCTAAGCTGCTTCCAGGCAAGCCTACAGCTGTTAGGGGACGTGCCTCAGACCTGGGTCTGGGTTTGCAGCTGGCTAGCAGGTCTGGCTCAAACCAGACAGGATTCTGGAGTCCCAAGCTGGAAAAGGCAGGAAAGCAGGGGCAGGAGTAGTCTTGGCACACCAAGTGGCAGCTCCAAGGGGGTTTCTGTGATACCAACCCATCACACATAGTATCTCACAGTAAAGCAAGTGCTGTTTCTTGACATCGATACATGTTTTCAGGGGTTGCTGTACAGTTTTCTTTCTTTTATTTGTTCCCCTCTCATTTCATTTGAGTTGTGAACATTTTATAAGTTGAAAGAGATGTGTGTTTTATGCTAGGAAGTGATAACATGTTTGTGAGTGGTATGACAGTTTTATTCCATTTCATATATTCCAACATTTCTGGCAGCTTTACCACGTTGAAAAGTTGGCTGAAACAAATTGCCATATATGCTGCAGGTATCTTGAATTTGCACCTCTTATTGTGTGCTTCTAAAAATGATCTTGGTTAATTAGAAACTAAAAATGTGTCAAAAGGGTGTGATGAGGTATTTCAAAAACAAAAACTTAAATGAATCTGTTTATGGACTGGGATTACTTGCTATCTGCAAAAAAGATCTTTTAGCTGTTTGTACTTAAAGTAATTTGGGTAATCTTAATTCTCATTTGCATAAGAAATTTCCAAATATCTGCACTTATTGACAAATTAGATAAGAAATAATGGCTAGTATTCAAAACAATTGCATATATTTCAAGCTGAATTTTATCATTCTCTGAAAGATATTTCATTATATAGAAATCCATTATAAACAAAACTTTAATGGAACCACTGAGATGTACATAAAACCAATATGAGTAACTGTGTGTTTATCTTTGTTATGCTCCAATACGTCTGTTAGTCTATAACGTGCCACAGGACTCTTTGTTGCTTCTATCTTTGTTATGGTTTTCCTTGTCCTGTTTCCCCCTTCTATTATTATGCTCATTCCTACTGTCTTCTTTAAATATAGGCCCAGATCTTGCAGTACACTGATGGATCACGTACATGGTAGGAGGGACCTTAGGATCTGATCTCGCAGACACTTCAGTTGAACTACTCATGTGAGTAAAGTTAAGCAAATATGTAAATGTTTGCAGGACTGGGGCTTGAGATTATGAAGTCATTGGGGCAAGGGCAGGGTCTTTTACTTGTTGGGTAGTAAGCTTTTGGGTGTTGTGTACAAAAATAATCACAAACTGGATGAAGCGTTAGGGGTCAATTCTGCAGTCCTGGCTTAAGCAAAACATCCTTTGATTTTAATGGCAGTTTTGAAGAGTTGATCACACATTCCTTATGTTTTTGTAAATTGACTGAAGGGAGAATGATTAAAACAACCCTCTCCAAGCAACCACAAATTCAGTACTAGATAGAGCCAACTAAGCTATATGATAATACTTACCACTTCAGAGGTACTTTTGTGCGCACTTTCCCACTGAGTGGGATTGTTTAGATAGTAGTATAAAGAATTTCTTTACATTTTATAGATTATGAGGTGATTGATAAATGAATCAATTATTTGAATAAATTAGAAACTCCATATGGTAATTTATTGGATCACTGAAACATTCAAAAGTTGCATCCCAGCATATCAAAAGTTCATTAGCAAACAAGGTTACATTGTATGTTTCCAAAATTATTCACTTAATCCTCATAAGTACATCACCCTACCGAACAGCAGAGTTAAGTATTTGATCAGTTTAAATTAAAGTGATCATTTACTACTTAAGGCGCCTTTGTGTCTGGGCTGTGAAAGTACATTGCACCTCCCTCTCATTCTCTTGTGTACATGCTGATGAGGCACCCATTTTCAAAAATGGTTGTGAAAACCCTCAGGAGGGTTTACCATTAGTGTCACGTACAGGTCTTTAGGTGACCTAATCACCTAGAGTCAATAAATGTGTCAGTTCCACAGAGGAGAGAGGTCTCAATTTCTTTTTGTTTTTGCATAATTTTGTTTTTCACATACTGCAGTAGCAGTTCTTTTACACACATAGTTACAGGACTTTTAACAGCCCGGTTGGTGATGCTGACCGAAACCGGCAGTGTCCCTTTTCGACCGGGCAGTCTGCTCAAAAACTGGACACCTGGTCACCCTATCTTCATCTGAGGTTAATCTCGGATGCTTCAAAGAAAGGAAGAAGGAAAAAAATAAAAATTATATTGAACTACAAAAAAAAGATACGTCTAGCTAATAAATTGTGCATCAGAGGGGAAAATCCCTTCCTGACCCCTGCAGGCGACCAGCTGAAGCTCCTAAGCATGAGATTTTATAATAGTCATTATTTTAATGCAGAGCTGCAAGTTGCAAAAGTGTGATACAGCCACATACCATAGGCCCTTTTCCCTCCAGCATTTAGGCTCTTCAGGTACTTTTTGCAATAATGTGCAAATATGAACATCCTGTGCTGTCTGCTAAAGCTTATCCCAATTTAAACACCACTGTTTTCAAGATTTACCTCTTCATAGAATAGAATACCTTTGCCCTAAAATGCTTTACCTCTTTAATTTTAATCTGGTGAAGCAAATGCTATTGCCTTCTGCATCCTGCTCAGATGCCTGCAATCCCCATGCTAGCACAAACAAAATTAATAAGAGAGAAAAGCCACTTGACTTTTGCTGTATGTCTGACATTTGAATCTGCGTTTTACCAACTGATTATTTGGTCCTCTGTCACTCTTGTTAAGTATGTGAAATTGGAATCTAAAGTGTACAATGCTTAAAAGACTACGGAAAAATTAAAAGCCACTCCTAATTTAGAACTAACTCAGAGGATATTTCAGAAGGAAAGGTGTGGGAAATTTGGAAAATGATTTAAACAGTACTGAACAAAAAATGAAAATGCATTTGGTTTGCTGTCAACGTATTAAGAAGAGACGCTCCTTGTTGGTGATAAATAAATAGTAATATTTTAATCTGGAAAAAATAAATTGAAGAACTATGCCACAGTAGAACTGGTATTTATTGAGAGCATATACAGACTATACTACTGAGACTATAAACATAGCACCAGACACTGCATTAGAAAAACTAGCACGTGATAAGACAGTCATTTTCAGGTGTCATATTTTCCTCAAATAAAATACTTCCCCCCCCTCCAAACATAACATGCAAGAGAAGGTTTGCAAGATCCATCTCAATTCTATCATCCTTTTAGAATTCATCTTTTAAATCCAAAAAAAGATTTGCAAACAGAACAAGTTGATAAATATCTAAGCACAGAGTCTGCAAAATGCAAAGACAAAATGCAGACTGGCTGCACTGAGAGTGGCTATTTCTAGCTGGTAAATATAGGGACCACTCACCTCCATTTTTTTTTTAAATGAAAATATACAATGGCATCAGCTGAACAAGAACTGATTTTCTAAGTTGCAATTTGTGGGAACCTGACATGATACATGTAATTTTTTGCAGCATTTTTAAAAAATAGAAATACATCATAGCTGTTGGCCTGAACACTTTTCAGAACTCACAGTATGATCATATTTTTAGGTGATAGTGAAATGTGCTTAAAATTTCAAATACCTCTAACAGGGTGTACTGGCCCTTTAAAACTAGCACAGAAAGCCACTGGGGCCAGTACTACCCTGTTCAAAGATTTTCTGTAAGGAACAAACCTGTGGGACAGTGAATATGGCTCAGCGTGAGGAAGTGGCCTCAGAAAGGCGGCTGGGAGTTGAGGAAGACACCCTGTCGCTCTTCTGGGCTCAAAGACGCAATCCCAAAGTGCAGGGAGGGCTGGAACACCTCTCAGCCTGAGCAAACATCTGGGAACTGTTGCTCAGCACCTGACAAGGCATCTCAAAAGGGGGAGGAGTATTTAAAGATTTTTCATTACTCAGTCATGTGAATAAGTGAGAATCTCGGCTTTCATTTTTTAAAAAAGTTCTAGCCCTCATGGGTTGCAGAGAAAGGCCTGAAAATATAGCCCGAGTATATTTCAAAGGTTTAAAATCAAGAAGGCAAATAAAAAGAACCCCAATTTTATTGTTTTTATAAAATTCCATTATTTTTAGGATAATCTCATAATTTATTGAGGACTGAGTCATGGTTTTTGAACACTTGGGATTGGCAATACTGAGCAGGCCCTTCTGGGCTGTCAGCTGAAGAACTTGGGCAGAGAAGAACCCAGATAGGGGAGTTTTGCTTTCTTATTTTGAAGAAATTTCCCCCTTGTGTATTTGGCCTGCCAACCTGACCACAACAGGAAGAACTATCTGTTGGTTTTGAACAGACTCCAAAGTCATGGCTATTTTTATTCTTTTGCCTGTTATAGCATCCATCTCAGATTTTATACTGTGCCCAATTTGTATCTGAGGCCCAGATCCACAAAGATACTTAGGTGCCTAAATCCCAGTTGTAGGTTCCACTGCGACCCACAAAACTTCCGTTTGGCTGCTGCCTAACCCTGTAGCCATCTAATCTCATTTGGTCCCCACATTTTTTCAATAAATGTTTCTAGCTGCCTGTGTTTCTACCTCCAAGTATACGCACTGCTGCCCCAATCTAGGTACTCAGGTACCTAAGTCCCAGAACAACCCCGGAATTGCAGGACGATACATGTTTGTCTGCCTCGCTTGCCTACTGGGCCCGATCCCGTAGCTGTGCTCAAGAGGCCACCTACCAAATTGGGTCTCATTCAAAATCTAGCCAGAGGAGGAGGTGGTGTTGGTGCCCACCTTCTAACTTTTGTCCCAGTAGAGCAGTCACCTTGTGATGTGGGAGACCCATGTTCAATTCCCACCTCCAGCTGAGGAAAAATTATTTGAACAGGGCTCTCTCACTTCTTAAGAAGCTGCACTAACCACTGAGCTATAGATACTCTGATGTGGGGCTTGTTCGGTCTCTCCTGTTGAAGCATTCCACTGTGTATAACTACTGAAAGAGGCATTGGGTCAGAGGGAGAATGAGAGTGACAGTGACTCTGTAGTCTGGTAGGTAGGGCACTCACCAGGGAGGTAGAAGACCTGGGCTCCATTCCACCTGTTCTAATGACTATTTCATTATTTAGCCAAAGTAGAACAGCTTCAACAGGAGAGACTGAAGGAGACGCACACTAGAATATCCCATAACTTAGTAGTTAGTGCACTCTCCTGAGAAGTATGGGAAATCCCCCATTCGAATCCTTTCTCCCCACCAGGCAGTGGGGAGAATTTAACCTGGGTCTCCCACATCCCAGGTGAATGCTCTAACTACTGAGCTAAAAATTATGAAGTGGGCACCACCTCGTCCTCCAGCCATTTTGTGTGGATTGAAGCAGACTCATAACAAGACACTTTTCAGGCACCTACACCACCTGACTCCAGGAGAGGGGTTCCTACTTGTGGATCACTAGCAGAGATAGATGCCTCCCTGCAGCCCAGTCATGCCTAACTCCATGAGAGAAGTGGGGGTTAGCACCCCCCCTCTTTTTGACATCTCTATTGGTGGGCTGAGCTCACTGCCAAGGTGCCAGCTTTGTGGATCACAGTCTAAGACACCTATCTCAGGCTTTGTGGATAACAGTGTTGTTCCTGTGATTTACTAAACATTTAGAAGTTAGGCATCGCAACACTCAGGATTGCAACACCTAAGTCTTGATGGGTGGAGCAATATCCACAATGATCTTGTTGTATGTGCTTATGTAACAACAGAAGGGAATGTCTTCCTTAGAGAAACAATTGATACATCAGGAAATGTACACACAGCAGAATACTTGCAAGAAGTAGAAGTAAAAGCTATAACAAAATGTGAAAAAAAAAATCAAATGTCTAGTATGCAGCTTGGTCACAGACAATGCTGCAAATGTATCCAAGATGAGAAGAAATTATTTAGAAGAGAGTCCCAAGCTAACAACATATGGTTGCAGTGCTCATTTGATGCACCTCCTAGCCAAAGACTTCAGTGTTCCGGAAATAAAGGCTAATGTTGAGATTGCAAAATGCTTCCGTAACAACCACTTTGCAGCAGCCGCTCTGAAAAAAGTGGGAGGAACCAAGCTAACTCTCCCACAAGAGGTAGGATGGCAGGGCCAGCTCCAGGCAGCAGCGCAGAAAGCGTGTGCCTGGGGCGGCAAGCCACGGGGGGTGGCGTTACGGTCGCCGGCAAGTCAGGCAGCCTTCGGCAGCATTTCTGCGGGAGGTCCGCCGGTCCCGTGGATTCGGTGGCAATTCGGTGGCGGGTCCGCCAATAGCGCGGGACCGGCGGAGCGCCCGCAGGAACGCCGCCGAATCCGTGGGACCAGTGACCTCCCGCAGAAACGCCACCGGCAGCCTGAGTGCCGGGCTTGGGGCGGCACAAATCATAGAGCCGCCCCTGTATGATGGAACTCAGTAGTGGACTGTTTTGAGCACTATATCAAGAACTGGCCTAATCTGATGACAGTTTGTGAACAAAATCGTGAAAAAATAGATGGCACTGTCACAGCCAAAGTTCTCAACATTGGGCTTAAGAGATATGTTGAACACATGCTGAGTACCCTGAAGTTTCTGTAGCCTTGAACAAAATGCAGGGAAATAGCTGTTTTATTGCTGACGCTGTTGAAATTTGGAAGGAACTGAGTGAGATCTTAAAAAGAGAAATATGCAATGACAGCGTTAAATTACAAGCATTAAAAAAACAAATGGGACAAGCACTATCTCCAGCTCATTTTCTTGCAATATGCTCAATACTCGGTACCAGGGTCAAACCTTAACTGCTGAAGAAGAGGCGTTGGCTATGACATGGACATCCAGCAATCATCCCTCCATAATGCCAACTATAATAAACTTCCGAGCTAAGGGTGAACCATTCAAGAAATGTATGTTTGCTGATGATGTTTTAAAGAAAGTCACACCAGTGAACTCATGGAAGTCACTTAAGCACTTGGATTCAGAGACTGCTAAATTGATGATTTCACTTTTAACAGCAGTAGCTTCTTCTGCCGGTGTAGAAAGAATAGTTTCTTCCTTTGGACTAATTCATTCCAAATTGAGAAATCGTTTGGGACCTGAAAAAGCAGGAAAGCTTGTTTTTCCAGATTATGAACAAACAGGAAAACGAAGGTGAAGATGACCAAGTTAGCTACAGAAACCAATATTTTAAGTTTCTCATGTTGACCTGGCTAACATAATCAATTTTAATTTTGGTTTTTTTAAAAATATATTTAATTTAACTATTTTAGTTAAAAACAATTTTAACAAAAACAAACCTGATTTTAAAGAACTTGAATGTTTAAGTAAATTCAAAAATTCATATGTTTTTTTGTTAAAATATTATATGTTTGCTGTTGAAGAAAAAAATCCAGAATACATAATATTGTTGTTTTAATTAAATAAAACAATTTAAATATCTGTCTGGTGATGTTCTCCTCCTAATACAGCATGGCAAGAAAATCCTCCAAATATTAATGAATAACCTGTTGAATTGGAGATATTTATGAAGTCATTGGGAGGTGAACTATCTGCTTCAATTACCTTTGGTAAATGAAATAACCAAACAATCATTCATTTTCTGATATAGCTGTAAAACTAATCTGAAAAGTTTTCAATATAAATCACTTTAAAAATGTATAGCGTGTACCTTCTGAAAATGAAACCTACATCTATCTCTGAGTTGTGAAGAACATGTATTTAAGGTTATAACAGCCACAAAACAGTAGTGTAGCAGGGGGAGCAGCTGCTCCCCCTGTGAGGGGAAGCGGCGCTAAGGCACTGCCTGAGACCGGCTGCGGGAGCCGGGCTCGGGGGGCGCTTTAAAGGGCCCGCGGCTCCCCGCAGCGGCAGGAGCCGCCGGCCTTTTAAAGTGCCCCCCCCCCCCCAGCCACCGGCGGCTCCTGCCGCTGTGGGGAGCCGCGGGCCCTTTAAAGCGCACCCTCCCCCAGCCCCGCTGCCAGAGCTGGGCTGGGGGAGGGGGGGCGCTTTAAAAGCCCGGCGGCTCCTGCCGCTGCGGGGAGCTGCGGGCCCTTTAAAGCCCCCCCCCAGCCCCGCTGCTGGAGCCGGGCTGAGGGGGGCGCTTTAGAAGGCCGGCGGCTCCTGCCACTGTGGGGAGCCGCGGGCCCTTTAAAGCACCCCCCCCCACCAGCCCCGCTGCCGGAGCTGGGCTCGGGCGGGGATTTAAAAGGCCCGGGGGCTCTGCAGCGGCTGGAGTCCCGGGCCCTTTAAAGCACCGCCGGGTGAGTACAGGGGGAGCGGGGAGGCTCCTTTTTATAGCGCCGCTCCCCCTGTGCTCTAAACCTGGCTACGCCACTGCCACAAAAATGCACTTTTATGTAGAAATCTATGATTAACTCGAGTCTTTCTGACTAATGATTTAAATCAATTTGGTTTAAATCAAATCCACCCTGAAGGAAACTGTGTATGGGGACCTTTGTATGTTACTGGCCCACCCCTTGTGGATTTGCATTTCCTCTCCAGGGTTAAGACCATGTGGAGAATCCACCCCCCACCCCCCGTCTTAAAAGGACAACATCCGTTTTCTCAAGTACAAACATTTTGCAATAGTGGGACCTAGATTGGAGTGCCCTTGGTCACCCCTCTCTCTGTTCTCCAGAGGTCAGCTGTATGGCTGCTCGCCTGCTCCCCTTAGGGAGGTCAGTTACACAGTTCTCTCTTAAAACCTGAGCCAAAAGTGAGGCGCCTAGGAGTGCAGGTGCAGATGCAGATCCAGCAAATTTCTCCTGGGCAAACCCTTCCCTGTAATAAGTGGGGAGACACTCCTGTACTCTCCCACATTCCTTCTTTACTTCTTTCTCTGGGCTCCCCTCTAAGGCACACACCTGCGTTCTCTAGAGCAGAATCTGCCCCCAGTTCAGCCGTGGGCTCACAGCTAACAGCCGGAACAGACCCTTCACTGGTAAGCTTTGTACCCTCTTCCCTCTTAGAATTGGGTTTGCCTCCAGTCCCACGGTCCATGGAATCTTTAACCACTGCAGTGGTCCCCAGGATTCCACCCCCTTTCTCTAGGCTTTCTGCTATGACTTCCGTGACCTCTGTGACAGACTCGCAGCCTCATCTATCAGTCTCTGAATCATCTTTTTTCTTTGTGCAGTGGTTCTCAAACTTTTACATTGGTGACCCCTTTCACACAGCAAACCTCTGAATGTGACCCCCCCCATAAATTAAAAACACTTTGAAAATATTTAACACTATTAAATAGTGGGGGTTGGATGGGTTGGGGGTTCTGAGGGGAGCAGTCAGGGGGTGGGAAGTGGGGGGGCAGATAGGGGTGGGGTACAACCTGTTTGGAGAGGCACAGCCTTCCCTACCCAGCCCTCCATATAGTTTTTCAACCCCGATGTGGCCCTCGGGCCAAAAAGTTTGCCCACCACTGTTCTAGTGGCTTCCAACTCTATACTCAGACCACTAAACTGTGCCTCTCAGTGGGGATATGATTATACCTGGTCCATATTACATAGCCAGGACAATTCTACTTGGGCTGAAAAATCTTCACTTTGTTGCAGAAGCTCAGCTTGGGTGTCAAATACATAGGCCATGTCTACACTAATGGCTCAATTGGCACCGCTGCGATCAATTTGTTGGGTCTGGTGAGGAGATGCTAGGTCGATGGGAGAGCATCTCCCGTTGACGTAGTGCAGTGTAGATACTGCTGTAAATCAACCTAAGTTACATCGATTTCAGTTATGTAACTTACGTAACTGAACTAGTGTAACTTAGGGCTGGTCTACACTAGCCCCCAAGTTCAAAGTGAGATATGCGACTTCAGCTACGTGAATAACGTAGCTGAAGTCGAAGTATCTTATTTCGAACTTAAAAGTACTTACCCCTGGTCCACACGGCGGCGTGCAGGCTCCCCCATCGACTCCGCCTGCTCCGTTCGCAGAGCAGGATTACTGGCATCGACGGGGGAGCACTTCCTGGTTCGATTTATCGCGTCTAGACAAGACGCGATAAATCGAACCCAGAAGATCGATCCGAAGCCTCCGACGCAGCGGGTAAGTGTAGATAGCCCTTAGATCAATTTATAGCGTTAGTGTAGACCAGCCCACAATCTCTGAATGTCTTGATGCATACCACTCAAACTGCAAAATCCAGATTAATGGCGAAAACCCAAAATTAGAGCACAAGAAAAACAATGTAGGAATCTTAAAATATTGCAGAATCAATTTAATTAGCATTAATAGCATTTTCTAAAATATAAAGCTTCTGTAGTCACCATTTCTGATGTAAACAGATTATGGTAAAAAATGAAGGATAACAATTAGCTTGCATAGAATAGAGGTAAATCTGGGTACATTAGGAGAGATAGCTGTGAGGTGTATACATATTGTTTGTCCAAAATGGATGACCCTTGATTACAAGGCTAGTTCAGTATCATCTGTGTCCATGATCCAATGCCCAGCGGCTCAAATATGAGCGGAAAAATTAAAAGCATTGTATGCCTATGAGCAGAACTTAATGGTCTTTTTGTCTTTTTTCCTCCTCCTTCCTTGTTTTTGGCACAAAATAGCTGTGATCTATAATTATCTGAATAGAGGTCTGTCTGGTTTTTTAATTGTATAGGGTTTTTTTCATTATCCCTTTAAAGGCTTTTTCTCATACTCGTGTGGACCCTGAGGCCAGTAATATGCCCCATTGAATGCAGTGAAGCTCTGAGGACATATGGCCCCAATCCTGCAATTCACAGCTCTTGAGCAGGCTGCTTTCTCCTCATAGAGCTCCACTGAGGTAACTGACAATTTGTCTGTGTATTATAAGTTGCAGAATTGATGTGTAAGAGTCCTCGCCTATTTGCAGATTAGGAGTCAGTCTGTAATGTTTTTAAAAAACAATTACAAAAATAAAACAAAAGCATATAAAGACACAAAAAGTAGTTTTCCCTGCACTGTGGTGTTTTTGGGGCATGTTTCAACTCTTCAGCTAATCAAGTGTTTTCTCTGAAAATTAATACATTATTTGTTGTATTGAATATCAAGGTGATCACCTTTTTTATTTTACCTATTATTTCTTTCTCCCCTTCCCCCTCTGCCATTACAATTTTTACTTAATGGGCCGTGGTGTCAGCACTGTTATTTTATGAAAATTAGGAAACATATTATAATTTATAGTGGATAAACATGATGACTACTTCGTTGCTTCTCCTGAAGGCTATAGTAAGAAGAAGGTACTTGCATACCTCCGTAAATAATCTATTTTAAAAAGTATTGTTCTGGAACTGAAAATAAGAATAGATTGTTGTCTCTCATTGTGTGAGCAATGAAAGCCACAGAATGATCATTGCCAAGATAACGTAACCAGCAACATCAGGGTTGAGTGCCACTGGCACTGCTTCGGGATGATGAGTATCCTGATAGTCAGTTATCTCCACGCTAAGCCTCTTCGGATTATTTTATTGCTCAAGCATCTTTGTTGGAGGATTTGTCCTCTTTTTGTTAAAGGTCTGAAGTAACTTTTTTAGGAGAGCTAGAACGGGTTGCAAATCCAAAACACAAAACTAGGAAAGAGTCACTTGTTCTGGAAGTACTAGAGGTTATTTTGATCTGCTTGAAAATCTACTCAATCAAAAACTTAAACTGGACCTCACGGCATGTGTCTAAATTAAACTGAATCCCCAGGGAAACACTGATCTCTTTAAAATCACTGCTGTTTGTAAGAATTGTTCTCAGATTTTGGTACAACAAGAACAATCCCTCTGTGAAGGATTTTAAGACCTAGTAAAGAAAGCATCATATGAGAGAGTCCCATTGGGACAGGTTGAATGACTTTGAAAAAGGATTTTGGTCATTCTTAAGATCTAGAGAGGTAATATAACTCCCTCTCTTCCCTCTCCCAGTAAAACAATAATAGCAAATAGAGAGTGCTGTACAGAAGGCTGTTATGGCATGTGTAAGTTCTGGGAGAAGCTAAGATAAGATAAAGAAGTAATACACAACATTGTGGGCTTTTTTATGTGGGTGAGTGTTGCTTTATTTATCTGGTTGATGGTTTTCTTACAACTTAAAATGTGTAAATTGACATGCGCGCCCACACATTTATTAATTTTAAGGGAAAAATTGCTTACAAGATTTGTAATAGAGTGCACAGATAATATGACAATTTCCTTTCTGTCCTTACATGTTAACATCAATAAAGGAAAAATAAAAGGAAGAGTCTACACTCTTCAAAACTGTGAAGCATGTGAGGAAAAGACCTTTCCCCCTTTTCTAGTAGTTGCCACATGTCAGGATGATGGGATGTTTAATCTCCTCAAAGTATCGAAACCACAGATCACAGTTAGCTCTTCATGTTTATTAATTCTCTAGAAGCACCTACCTACCCAATGTCTTTAAGTGTTTTGAAATGAGAATAATGAAACTGTCTCATGAAGGTGTGCTTTTGAGCATTTTTTTTTTTTTGGTAGGGCTGTTGGATCTGTGGGTACATGGATCGGGTGGCCCTTCATGATTAGGGAAGTCTGTGTACAGTTGTCCTGGTCAATGAACAGAAAATACATGCTCATGAATGTACACCCAGTTTTTGCATAGATGTGCACATGCTCGTTACTTGTGTCTTTCAGAGTAAAAATGGAACAACAATCAGAGTGGTGGGTTGAACCTCTTAAGTTTTATGTCTGTGTGATGCCTGACACCTTGGGTCTGAATCAGGGAACTCCTGAACTAAACTCATGAGGCTGTATAGCTTGAGCTAAAGAGCCAGACTGTTGAAGTGAGAGTGGTGGCACAGCCACAAATTCTGTGGATCAGGCCTGGAAGGAGACATGCAGTGCACACACAAGAAGTTGTTTTTTTAAGTGAAAATGATAAAACGAGTGGGAGCAACCTAATGAGTTTAAAAGACTCTCCATACTTGCTTTAAAGATTCTGTTCAGTTCTGAAATCTAAGGGAGGTTTGTCTGGTTGATACAAGCTAGCCCTGTTTGCTTATCAGATCCACCTGGGAAGGGGTCAGGTGATCCCTATAAAGGTCTGCGGGAGCTGCAGGAGGAAGATGGGGCTCATGCATTAGGCCTTGGAAGAGGGAGGTTGAAGGGAAGGATGTGTCTTCCTTTAAGCTTTGAGAAAGGCAAGAGGAAAAGCCTTTGGGAGCTGTAGCCCATGGTGGATGGAGGAGCTGCTTTGATCTGATATTTTGCCTAAGTTTTACATTTAAAGAATAAAACTATCATGAAGGAAAGGCCTGAAAAGTGTCTGGTTGTGGCATTAGTCCTCCTTGGGCTAGGGAGAGAGGCCAGCGACCTCTGTTGCATCTTTCTTTTTGGATGCTTCCCTGCACTTCTTGTGGTTTGTTTCCCTGGTTCATGGCACTGTAAAACAGGATTCTAAAGCTTTGGGAGTGGATTCAGCAGGTTTTGGAAGCAATATTATGGTTCCCTCCTTAGTGTTATCTTCTCAGAGTGCTGTAACCAGATCCCTTGTCTTTGTTGTATTTATAGTGTAGATGGGTTCTTTATGGTGATGAAAATGTTATTGATCTCTGGCCTGCCTGATGCTTTTTTGATCACCTTGCTTGCTGTTTTGTTAACCCATACTTAATTGTCCCTGTGTTAGTGTGACCTTCATACAGACCAGGAAAATATCTTGTTTGCCCAGCATCCTAGGACAATTAGAGTGTTGCCCTAGCAACATAACATCCCTATCAAATACCTGAGGGACGACCAAGAAACCAATTGGAGCATTACTTCTGAAATGACAAGCTCCATTCTCAAAGCAGCAGAGGATTCAAATAATTTTGTCACTTGCGATCCATTTTCACTGTGCTGGAGCTCTGTTGTCTGCTGGAATCTGATGAAGAGCTCTAGAACTGGCAAGAAAATGAGAATAAGGAAGAGGACAAAGATGCAGAAAAATAGACAAGGAAGGGAATGTAAAAAAGGAAATCAAAGCAACAAGAAAAGAACAGAGTGGGAAATAAAAGCACTAGAGAAAGACTAAGCAATATGGAGATGGGAATTAACGCAAGAGAAAGCAAACGTTAAAAGAAACCAAGAACAGAGGGAAGTAGTTTAGGAAGCATGGAAAACAAAAGAGAACACAATTTACTAAGGCAAAGGATGGCAAGGGAAGCAAGAGAAGAAACCAAAAGGGGAAAAAGTGGAAATAAATGGAAGGAGAGTTTTAAAGAAAATGAGCACTTATTTCTTCTTTGTTATCCTAATTTAACCAGCTGTGGAAAATTTAGTTCTTGGAATAAAAGCATGCATTGCTTTGTGTCATAAAATTCACTTTAACATATGTGTCTGAAGGCAGAAGTATTTACCGGCTATGCTGTAACTATGTGCACTGCTACACCCAGCACAATCTTGATCTTTGTTTACTTCGGATATTTGTTAGACTGTCAGCATGCTTCAGGACTACATATTTCCCCCCTCACTTTTTAAGATTAAAAATAAGTAAGCCTCTTGGAGCCCTGACACTTGACATTTTGTGTCCTCGTTATGAGGGGTTTTTAATTTGTTGCATGTACACAATGCCTTCTAACTGCAAGATTGCTCACAGGTATAGGTGCTGGGCTGAGTTAAATTGTTTTTAATTTTTAAGATTAGTTAAGTTTTTTTTTTTTAATGAATTAAAGTAAAAACATAATTATCTGGATTCAAACAAATAGGTTATTTTTAAAAGGAGGTTAAACTCAGGCCTTTAAACCTTGATGTTAAAGGACTTTAAGAAAGGAGGGTGTGTGTGTGTGGTTTGAAAAAAGAAAGCAAAGCAACAACAAGAGAACGAGTGGGAAATAGAAGAACTGTTCCAGTTGTCTTTTTGATAGAGAATGTGTTTTTATGTGTCTACCTATGTACTTGTTGAGCAGTCTGTTTATTCTGGCACTTACATGTTGCTGGCTCAGTCTCTTCGTGTAAATTCTTGACAGAGAACATCTGTTGTTACTCTCAGCTCTTTCTAGTTTTCCTTGTCTGCTTGTGCCTCTAGAGTACCTTCAGTCACGTTTGTGTAATTTCTGATATCTTCTGTAAGGCTGTTTCCTCCAGTCAGATACAGTAGAACCTCAGAGTTACAAATATCAGAGTTACGAACTGACCGGTCAACCACACGCCTCATTTGGAATCGTACGTGCGCAATCAGGCAGCAGCAGAGACCACCCCCCCCCCCCCAAAAAGCGGAAGTACTGTGTTAAATATAAACTACCAAAAAAAATAAAGTTTAAAAAAAAGATTTGACATGGTAAGGAAACTGTTTGAGTGCTTGTTTAATTTAAATTAAGATGGTTAAAAGTTGCATTTTTCTTCTGCATAGTAAAGTTTCAAAGCTGTATTAAGTCAATGTTCAGTTGTAAACTTTTGAGAGAACCACCATAATATTTTGTTTAGCGTTACGGACATTTCAGAGTTATGAACAACCTCCATTCCCGAGGTGTTTGTAACTGTGAGATTTTACTGTAGTTCAGAATCATCATCAAAATCTGTTACATTGACATCATCTCTCCTAATCCATTAAAATCTAACATTATTGATCCCCAGTGTGGCAGACAAAGAACTGTGATCTGTCAGCCACCTGTAATGTATCTGTCTGCTGTAGTCACTATTATAAGAGACATCACACACACATACAATTGGTTCTAGAACCCTGGTCCTTTATCTTGAAAAATCACAGGCTTCTACCACTTCTACCATTAGCAATAGTAATCTTTTGTTCTCTATGGGTCATTCACTAGATGGCAGTATCACTCATTCACTCATATGTATGATTGACGGCTGAGTGCGGTCCGTCTCTTACATTCATACATGCTTTAATTTACATTAGGCTTTGGAGTATCCCAAGCTTATGTTGTCACATGGTGGTGTGATGTCAAGGAGTTCTGTTTATCTATCCAGGTTCTTATGTTGGCATTCATTACCATGGTATCTGAGTATCATGAGGCTATTGCCTAAATATATTTAAAGGATATACACCAAGACTTCTCCTTCTTGTCTTTAAGAGTTGATCTACAGTTATGCAGACTTTCTCCCCCCCCCCCATCCACTCAAATGATCTTGTCTATTTCTTTAGGAGATTCTGGACTTGATTTCCCCCTCTCTAACGTGGTTATAAATTCAGGGTAGCTCCATTTATTTAAATGGCGACACACAGAAGTAAACCTGGTGTGAGAGGATCAAGGATCCTCTGAAAGACCCTTTGAAAGTTACAAGTATGCCCTTCCTATGCTACACGTATCTTCACTGGACAGAACTCAGCAAAGTTCAAACCGAGCCCCTGAAGTATTTAATCAGTAAAACATCTTCTTGCCATTTACAGTTGAGTAGGTTCCACTCTTAGATCTTTGAAGGGCCAACTCACCAGGCAGGCTTTCTGCTTTTACAATTTTTTTTCCTCACCATGTTCATTTCATAGGTAATCAGGAGCAGTATAGTGAGTGCCCCAGAAGTACTGCGGACATTGACTTTAATGTGAACTGCTGGGTGCCCAGTACTCTTGTCAAGCAAGCCACTAAGTTACATGCCTGAACATGGATTCAGGACGATAACTTTAGGACCCATTTCTGAAAATCTTGCCTTTAATTTTTACAAGACCCTAGTGAGGTAGGTAGGAAATGTTGTTCTATCCATTCTACAGGAGGGGTAGCAAACAGAGAGATGTAGAGACTTGCCCAAGACCGTAGGAGAGTGGGTATCAGAACTTGCGTTAAAACTCAAGTACAGAGCTTATTGCTTGGTGTTTTGAATGTGGTGGGAAGGGCAGGGGAGCATGGTGCACATCTTATAGTTCAACTTCTTCATATTTTATTTACTTTATTGTAAAACGTAAAGGGATGATGGGGAGTTTGCTGAGGGGGGATGAGGCACTAAACTACACCTTGCTCTGATTTATGGTCAAATTCTACCAGCCACTCTTTTTTTAACTCTAATTCTAGCCTTTTTATTAAACTTGTTTCTGTCCACTTTATCATTAAAGTTTCCCATGATGATACTTAATAGGATTCATAGTTTGTTTATCAGTTTATATGTTCTCTGCCGAGTTCTTCATTTTCAGACAGTGTCTGGGTGATCCTTGTATTTTACAATGATTTGTGTATTACCAGTGATGTAATGAATTCTGCCTAGTACTTTGAAAGACTTGTATTTTAGCCAGTCCTTTTATGATAATACTGAAGGACTTACAATCATTATAATCTTTTAAAAAGAGAAAATGTCCACTGTAATGGAAGATATTTTCCCCCTTCCCTCTTCCACTCATCCCATCTAGTTCCAACCTATTTAATCTTCTTAGCCCTGATCTACACTACGACTTTAGGTTGAATTTAGCAGCATTAGATCGATTTAACCCTGCACCCGTCCACATGACGAAGCCATTTTTTTTTACTTAAAGGGCTCTTAAAATCGATTTCTGTACTCCCAATGAGGGGATTAGCACTGAAATCGACATCGCCAGGTCGAATTTGGAGTAGTCTGGACGCAATTCAACGGTGCTGGCCTCGGGGAGCTATCCCAGAGTGCACCATTGTGACCTCTCAGGACAGCACTTTCAACTCAGATGCACTAGTCAGGTACACAGGAAAAGCCCCAGGAACTTTTGAATTTCATTTCCTGTTTGGCCAGCATGGCGAGCTCATCAGCACAGGTGACCACACAGTCCCAGCATTGCAAAAGAGCTCCAGCATGGTCCAAATGGGAGGTACTGGATCTGATCACTATATGGGGAGATGAATCATCACTATCAGAACTCCGTTCCAAAAGACGGCAATGCCAATATATATATGCTAAAATCTAAAAGGGCAAATGCGAGGTGTTTATTTACAATGCTCACAACTGCAGTGATGATCTGAGCGGACTCCCGCTTGAAGAGATATGGCGCATGCATGGGCAATCCAGGAAAAAGGGTGCGAAAGGATTGTCTGCCATTGCTTTCATGGCGGGGGGGGGGGGAAGGGGGTGACTGACGACATGTACCCCAAACCACCCGTGGCTACCTTTTCCGTTATCTCATTTATTTTTAATTAATTAAGAAAGAATGCATGGTTTCAAAACAATAGTTGCTTTATGTCGAAGGGGGGAGGGTGATTGGCTTACAGGGAATTAAAATCAACAAATGGGGCGGGTTTACATCAAGGAGAAACTGGTTTTCAAAGTCTCTGTGATGCGTAGCGCGCCTTGCTCTCACAGATACTATGTAGCAAGCAGCAATAACAATGCGAATGCTAGTTGCACTGAGGTCTGATCAACAGCGGCAGCGAGCTTGTAAACGTCCAAAGGCACATTGCACCACCATTCTGCACTTGCTAAGCCAATAGTTCAACTGTTCCTTACTACTGTCCAGAGTTTATGAGCTATGGGAGCAAGAGGTAGGCTGGGGTATGTGTGACCGCGCAGTGCTGCCGGCTGGGGGAGTAGCCAGGTTGCAGGAGCTTGGGATGGCAGAGTTGCAGCAGAAGCGGCGGAGCGAGCAAAACAACATTGCTGCTCCGAGGACACCTAAAAGTCATACATATGATGATGGCTTGCAGGCCTATTGCACGATCTGCTGCTGGATTGCAGGAGCTCGGGATGGCAGAGTTGCAGTGGAAGCGGCAGAGTGAGCAAAACACCATTGCTGTTCCAGACGGCTACAAGTCCTACTGATGAGGACGGCTGCAAGACTTTTTCTCCAGCGACAAAGGAGAGGAATATGATGCGCTTAAAATCTAAACAGGCCCGCACATGTCCCAGAGTCACTACCTTTTAGACTTGCCTGCAATGGCAGTGGTGACAGAGAGCTGAGCGGGCTCCCGCTTGCAGTGCTATGGCGTCTGCATGGTTAACCCAGGAAAAAAGCCGTGAAAGGATTGGCTGCTGTTGTTTTCACAGCGGGGGGGCGGTTGACTGACTACATTTACCCAAAAACACCCGCGACAAATGTTTTGCCCCATCAGGCATTGGGAGCTCAACCCAGAATTCCAATGGGCAGCAGGGACTGCGGGAACTGTGGGATAGCTACCCATAGTGCACCGCTCCGAAAGTCGACGCTAGCCATGGTACTGTGGATGCACTCCACTGACTTAATGCGCTTAGTGGGGACGCACGCAATCGACTGTATAAAATCCTGTTCCGAAAAATCGACTTCTATAAATTCGGCCTAATTTCGTAGTGTAGACATACCCTTAGTTCCATTTTTCTGATCAGATCTCTTATTTCCTAAGAGATTGTTATGTATGATGTTGTTGTTATTAATATCAGACTACAGTAGAATTCCTGAAGCATACTTTCCATACGTCCTCTATTAATGTAATGGGAATAGGGCTCTGTGAGCCATTGTTTTTGATTTGTATCCATATGTTGCAGTGTGTGGTCATGAGTAATTATGCAAGCCAAGTGCGTGGTTGAATCAGTCTGTTACCTAAAATGCTGTTATATTCAGAAAAGTGACTATGTAAAATAGAGTGTCTTCCTCAACTGTTCTTTTGTATATATTGAGTCATCTGTGGTTACTTTACTGACCAAAATAACTTTTTACTGCATGTTAGCCCTGCAGGGGGAGCGTGAGCTGGGTTATTTTCAGGAGTGTACATTAACAAAAAAAGTGCTAATTAAATTCCAGCTGTAGAATCTTTATTGTGATCATGGATGATGCGTGGTACAATCTGGGCATGTCTGCAGCACCGGTACTTTCAAAAGACACATTTTCTACTTGCAAACGGAGTAAATTTAATATGGAAAACTAGTGAGAAGAAAATTAACATGGGACCCCACAATGCCATTTTTACAGACATTCTTCAAAATAGGCTCTGCTTTGAGATACAGTAAGGAATTCAGAGAATTTAAGGCCAAAGGACATTATAATTATCTGGACTGATCTACTGCATAATACAGGCTATGGAACTTCACTGAGTAATTCCTGCATTAATCCTATAATTCATGGTTTAGTTTAACCATATCTTTCAGAAATAAATCCAGTCTTGACTTTGAGGACAAGAGATGGAGAATCCACCACATGTGTAGGTGAGTTGTTCCAAAAGATGGTTACCCTCATGTAATTTATGCCTTATTTCTAGTTTAAATTTGTCTAGCTTCAGCTTCCAGCCACTGGATCTTGCTATGCTGGTTTCTGCTGGATTAAAGAGCTGTCTATTATCAGGAATCTCTTCCCCATGTATCTCCGTATAGACTGAACAAGTCACCTTTTAACCTTCTTTTGGATGAACTAAATAGACTTAGTTTCATAAGTTTATAAGGCATGTTTTCCAGACCAGCTCTGAATCTGAATCCCTTCCAATTTTTCAACATCCTTCTTGATTATTCTTATAGGAACGTGCAGGTACATGTCATTCAGGCATATGTCAGGATTAAAGGTGAGTTAGTTGCAAGTGACAGTCAAATACATTGAATTTAGGAGCAGTGGCAATTGTGATCATATTTAACTTGAGAATTTAAAAAATGTTTTTGTGGCAAGAAGGGGCCCCAGGAATTTAGTATGGGATTCCCCTGACTTCAGACAGGGTGTATGCTAGAGAGGCTCTTGTCTTCCTGAAGAAATTAATTATTGATCGTTGCTAGTCCATTCTTGAATAATGGAGCACAGTGGGAGGAACTCCAGGCAGCACCATAATTAATCAAATAATAGGTTCCATAGACTGATTATCAGCACATTTTCTCTACTGGCTCCTCCTCGCCCACCTCTTCATATACAAGCTCCTGGTCCTTACTTACCTATAAGGCCCTTCACATCTTAGCCCCTCCCTACATATCCACTCTTTGTTATATCATATTGTTCCCTGTCCCCTCTGTTCCAGCAGCTATGCCAGCTGCCATCACCTGTTTCAGTTTCTTCCACCCAGATCTCTGTGCTTTCTTGCATGCTGTCCCTTATGTTTGGAGGGTGAGATTTTGAAAAGTACCTAGGGGAGTTAGGCCCTCAGTGCCCATTGAAAGTCATTAGGAGCTGGGTGCCAAGCTCCCTTAAACGCTTTTGAAAATTTCATCTGGAATGCCTTTCCACAGTGCCAGTGTAAAATCACTACCTTGAGCTTCAAATCCTTCCTCAAGATCTGCTTCTACCATGATACCTACAGGAAACTGCCAGTAGATGTCCACAAGGGACTTCTGATGTTTTCCTTATTAGGCCTGTATAAACACATGTTCTTCTTATTACTTCCCTTATTTATCATCCCCTATTCCTTCCAATTGTTTGTGTTTGTTTTATTAAACCAGTTTGTTGAGGCCTGTGCTCAGTAGTCAGCAGATAGTTTTTATTTTTGGGGAGGTAAGGGTCGCTGGAATCCTTATGTATTTCTTGACCCAAATTCAGTAGTTCTGAGTCACAGTGACCGTGTTGCTCTCTGGAGATGGTAGGTTATGATTTCATCTAGAGCCTGGCAATAAACATGGTGCTGAGCACTAGCCATGGATATTTCTTCGCAAAGGGTGAATGTGCCTTCACTGCTAAAAAAAAATAAAATAAAAAAAATAAAAAAGGCATTTTTCACCTCAGAGTAACTGGTGTATATGAGCTACCCTGAGGTAAAAAGACAGTAAAGATAAGGTGCTTTAGTTTTGCTGTAAGGTAAACTGGGTGAGGTCAACCCCAGGCAGAAATATAGGGATGACCTTGATGAGTTTACCTCATGGTTAAACTCAAATACTGTCATACCTCAATAGAAATGGGTTTTTGAGATGAAGTCAAAGAAATAACAAAATATTTTATATTAAAAAATACTGATTTTTGGCAGGAAAAAAAATAAATTTGTCAGAATGAAAACCATCATTGAAATCTATCATACCAGAATTTTTTGGTTTATGACACATGATTTTTTAATTCTTGGAGTTGTAAATAATTTGTATCTACATTCCGTAAAAATTAAAGTAGAAATTTGCTTTTGAAAAATTGCCTTTTTTGTAGTGAAAACAAGGACTCTTTAGCACTCTTAACCCTGTTGGCTAGATATCAGTCTCTAATTTCTCACATGGCAGCAAAAGATGCTCCTGGACGAAGCCCCTTGCAAGGTATAGGGTTGATAGAGATTGAGGCTTATTTGTGGACTCTTCATAGTACGGTTCAAGGATAATATTTAGAATCCTTTGTTTTGGTGCATCATAGGCTCAAAATGGGTGATTTCTTACCTAAAATTTGACTTTTGGTGAATCTGACCCAACGGGAGACTCGGTTATCAGAGTAGAGGATTCACTAGATGTCAATAATCCTACAAATCAGAATGATTAAATCAATTAACAGCTTCCCTCCTTTCACTCTAGACCTGAAAAAATGTGTAAAAATATCCGTTTATCATCCCTTCACCCTCTAAATTTAGAACAAGGTTAAATCCAAATCTACGTAAATGAAAGTAACTAAACATATTGGCAACTGGGGACCTGTGCTGCATGTTAAAATTTAGCTTCATACAAATTGTTACTCATTAATAAGGAAATGATTAGATACCTTTGACTAGAATGGCACTGCCACAATAATTGTAAGCTAACTATTTTAATTCCAAAGTATAAAAGGTGTTAAATATTTTACAAAATGAAAATAAGAAAGAAAAACTTGTAGCACCTTAGAGACTAACAAATTTATTTCAGCATAAGCTTTCGTGGGTTAGTACCCACTTCATCGGATGCATGGAATGAAACATACAGTAGACAGATATTTATACAGTCAGAGAAACATGATAAGGTGGAGGTGCATAGACCAACCTTAAGAGGCTAATTAATTGAGAGGAACCATAGCAGCAGGGGAAGAAAAACCTTTGAAGTGATAAACAAGATGGTCACACAGGTGTGAATGAGGATCGTTAACTTAAGGGAAATAGATTCAATTAACGTAATGGCCGAGCCATTCGAGGTCCTTATTTAATCCTGAGGTAATACAATCTAGTTTGCATATCAATTCGAGTTCAACAGTTTCTCTTTGAAGTCTGCTTTTCGAGTTAATCTGTCGCAACACTGCTACCCTCAAGTCTGTCAGTGAGTGATTAGGGAGGTTGAAGTGTTCTCCTACTGGTTTTTGAATGTTATGATTCCTGATATCAGATTTATGTCCATTTATTCTTTTGCGTAGAGACTGTCCGGTTTGGCCAATGTACATGGCAGAGGGGCATTGCTGGCACATGATGGCATATATCACATTGGTAGATGTGCAGGTGAATGAGCCCCTGATGGTGTGGCGGATGTGATTAGGCCCTGTGATGGTATCACTTGAATCGATATGTGGACAGAGTTGGCATCGGGCTTTGTTGCAAGGATAGGTTCCTGGGTTAGTGTTTTTGTTGTATGGTGTGTGGTTGCTGGTGAGTATTTGCTTCAGGTTGGGGGGCTGTCTGTAAGCGAGGATTGGTCTGT
Source organism: Macrochelys suwanniensis (assembly GCA_033296515.1). Classification (NCBI taxonomy): domain Eukaryota; kingdom Metazoa; phylum Chordata; order Testudines; family Chelydridae; genus Macrochelys; species Macrochelys suwanniensis. The sequence goes on from CM065784.1 coordinate 42,951,924, forward strand.
CCTCCAAGATCTGTGAGAGTGAGGGATCATCTTTTAGGATAGGTTGTAGATCTTTGATGATGCGCTGGAGAGGTTTTAGTTGGGGGCTAAAGGTGACGGCTAGTGGTGTTCTGTTATTTTCTTTTTTGGGCCTGTCTTGTAGTAGGTGACTCCTGGGTACTCTTCTGGCTCTGTCAATCTGTTTTTTCACTTCAGCAGGTGGGTATTGTAGTTGTAAGAATGCTTGATAGAGATCTTGTAGGTGTTTGTCTCTGTCTGAGGGATTGGAGCAAATGCGGTTGTATCTTAGAGCTTGGCTGTAAACAATGGATCGTGTGGTGTGTCCAGGATGGAAGCTGGAAGCATGTAGGTAAGTATAGCGGTCAGTAGGTTTCCGGTATAGGGTGGTGTTTATGTGACCATCACTTATTAGCACAGTGGTGTCTAGGAAATGGACCGCTTGTGTGGACTGGTCTAGGCTGAGGTTGATGGTGGGATGGAAATTGTTGAAATCATGGTGGAATTCCTCAAGGGCTTCTTTTCCATGGGTCCAAATGATGAAGATATCATCAATGTAGCGCAAGTAGAGTAGGGGTGTTAGGTGACGAGAGCTGAGGAAGCGTTGTTCTAAGTCAGCCATAAAAATGTTGGCATACTGTGGGGCCATACGGGTACCCATAGCAGTGCCACTGACTTGGAGGTATATATTGTCCCCAAATGTGAAATAGTTGTGGGTGAGGACAAAATCACAAAGTTCGGCCACCAGGTTAGCCGTGGTAGTATCGGGGATACTGTTCCTGACAGCTTGTAGTCCATCGTTGTGTGGAATGTTAGTGTAGAGGGCTTCTACATCCATAGTGGCCAGGATGGTGTTGTCTGGAAGATCACCGATGGATTGTAGTTTCCTCAGGAAGTCAGTGGTGTCGCGAAGATAGCTGGGAGTGCTGGTAGCATAGGGCCTGAGGAGAGAGTCTATATAGCCAGACAATCCTGCTGTTAGGGTGCCAATGCCTGAGATGATGGGGCGTCCAGGAGGATTTCCAGGTTTATGGATCTTGGGTAGCAGATAGAATGCCCCTGGTCGGGGTTCTAGGCACGTGTCTGTACAAATTTGTTCTTGTGCTTTTCCAGGGAGTTTCTGGAGCAGATGGTGTAGTTTCTTTTGGTACTCCTCAGTGGGGTCAGAGGATAAAGGCCTGTAGAATGTGGAGTTACAGAGCTGCCTGACAGCTTCTTGTTCATATTCCAACTTATTCATGATGACGACAGCTCCTCCTTTGTCAGCCTTTTTGATTATGATGTTAGAGTTGTTCCTGAGGCTGTTGATGGCATTGTGTTCTGCACGGCTGAGGTTATGGGGCAAGTGATTTTGCTTTTCTACAATTTCAGCTCGAGCACGGCGACGGAAGCAGTCTATGTAGAAGTCCAATTTGTTGTTTCGACCTTCAGGAGGAGTCCACGCAGAATCCTTCTTTTTGTAGTTTTGGTAGGAAGGATTCTGTGGGTTAGTATGTTGTACAGAGGTCTGTTGGAAATATTCTTTGAGTCGGAGACGTCGAAAGTAAGATTCTAGGTCACCGCAGAACTGTATCATGTTCGTGGGTCTGGAGGGACAAAAGGAGAGGCCCCGAGAAAGGACCGATTCTTCTGCTGGGCTGAGAGTATAGCTGGAAAGATTAACAATATTGTTGGGTGGGGTAAGGGAACTGCTGTTGTGGTTCCTTGTGGCATGCAGCAGTTTAGATAGCTTAGTGTCCTTTTTCTTTTGTAAAGAAGCAAAGCTTGTGTTGTAAATGGCTTGTCTAGTTTTTGTACAGACAGTCCATGAAGAAGTTCTGATATCAGGAATCATAACATTCAAAAACCAGTAGGAGAACACTTCAACCTCCCTAATCACTCACTGACAGACTTGAGGGTAGCAGTGTTGCGACAGATTAACTCGAAAAGCAGACTTCAAAGAGAAACTGTTGAACTCGAATTGATATGCAAACTAGATTGTATTACCTCAGGATTAAATAAGGACCTCGAATGGCTCGGCCATTACGTTAATTGAATCTATTTCCCTTAAGTTAACGATCCTCATTCACACCTGTGTGACCATCTTGTTTATCACTTCAAAGGTTTTTCTTCCCCTGCTGTTATGGTTCCTCTCAATTAATTAGCCTCTTAAGGTTGGTCTATGCACCTCCACCTTATCATGTTTCTCTGACTGTATAAATATCTGTCTACTGTATGTTTCATTCCATGCATCCGATGAAGTGGGTACTAACCCACGAAAGCTTATGCTGAAATAAATTTGTTAGTCTCTAAGGTGCTACAAGTTTTTCTTTCTTATTTTCATTTTGCTGACACAGACTAACACGGCTACTACACTGAAATATTTTACAGTATGTTGACACTGTTATCAAATGCAGCAAATAGTGTCCTTCCTTGATTATATTTTGGTTAGGATCTTTTCCAGCATCTGATAAGCATACAGCAATGTGCAGAAAAACATTTAGAACTGAGGGGAAAGGAGGGTTTCAAAACACATTAAGATGATTGATTTTGTGTAATTCATGTGGAGAGTGCGGGAGATGGATCTCAGGGGTAGCTGGGATACCTGCAGAATTTGTATTGATGTGATTATTAAGCTATGGTAGCCAGAGTACTGAAACTGAAGCCAGATCGGGTGTGTATATCCTATGGGAAATCTCTTATAATAATTTTTAAAATATTTTTGCTTAGTCTGTAAATGTTTTTCCAAATCCACCACTTGCCTATGATCTATAGAAGGAGAAGCAAGGGCAGCATGTGCAATCATATGCATTGCAAAATGTAGTCGATTTAATTTAATCTTACAGTGATGCAACCTGCCGTAATCTGTTGTTCTGAGATTTTTTTGGGGGGTATATTAGTGCCCTTAATGTGATTTTAAAATTCTCTAAATGTTTATGCAATATTAGGACCTTTCAATTAAAATCTGTGTATGCAGCCTAATTTTTCTGATGGAAGATTAGATTATGTGATTGTTTACAGGAGATTTTCGGATTCCTAATTTCTTAAACTCCAGATGAGAATGTTTGATTGATTGGCAAAATATATCACAAAATATGATCATACTTTAAAAAATTATTACAGTGAATATAATACGTTTCCATTCAAAAATAAAATCATACTTGGACGGTGAGTCAGAAAACATTCTGATTTATATTTTAGCTAATGTTCTAGCTGCTGCATACAGTAGGGACTTAGTCTTCTTAGAAGTGAAATATAACCCTGCAGAAATAGCCATATGGAACAGCCCCTACATTTCTAATTGCATCTTTGCAGCTGAAAAGAAGCATCAACATATTTGACAAATATAAGGGTGCTTTTCATTGAGACTGCATCTGGATCTATCACTAGCATAGGACTTCTGAGTTATGTATTGGGATGATTTAGGGATCTATCTGGATGGTAGAACCTAGGGCAAGAACAAGGAGGCCCTTTCTAACAGTCAAGTACCAGCTTTCACGTAATGATTGTTAAAATACATTGCTATAGCCGGTAGCCAATGGGTTGCTATTATGAGATGGTCGTACGTTAGATAAGAGAGCCATGCGTACAGATTGGTGGTGGTTTTGAAATAATGTCTCTCTGTTTTCCTGCAACTGCTAAATAAAAATGTTCTTTTAAAAAGGTTGTTGGTTCTTCTCACTGGCCACAGGTTCCCAAAGGGAGAATCAAGTAACTACCCAAATTGAGATGGGCCTGCATACTGATGACTGATTGGTACATGCAGGGGAGTGTATACTGAGCCTGGTCTAAGAGTGATAGAATTGCGGAATTCCCCCCACAGATCAGGTAAGGGCTAGAGACCCAAGACCTGAGGAGGGTGCACTGAGAGAGATGAAACGGGGACAGCCATGCAGCTAACCCCCGAACCAGGAAAATTGTACAGTTAAGGGATTGTCTAGGCGGAAAAGTTTTACCAGCATATTTAAACAGATATGGTTATACCAGTATTAACCTCCATTGGGACACTCTTATTCCCATTATAAGAGTGGTGCTTTTTCAGTTTAATTTAAATCTCTTCTCACATAACATAAACTAAACCAAAAAAAGGCTGTTTTATACCAGAATACAGTGTTCACACCAGGAATTATACCAGTGTAACTACAGCAGTTTAAATTCAACTTTAGTTTATATTGGTACTGACCTGTTGTGACAGGGTCAGGCCAGATGGCTACAAGAGAGTGGTTGAAGGCAGATATATTAGCCTTAGGTTAAGTAGGTCCCTTTTCCCTGGGTAAGGTAACAGGGAAGGTTCCAGAACACTCAGGAACTTTCTGGAAACAATTAAGGCAGACAGGCTGATTAGAACACATGCTGCCAATCAAGAAGCTGCTAGAATCAATTAAGGCAGGCTAATCAGGGCACCTGGGTTTAAAAAGGAGCTCACTTCAGTTTGTGGTGTGCGTGCGAGGAGCTGGGAGCAAGAGGCACTAGGAGCTGAGAGTGAGAGGGCGTACTGCTGGAAGATCCTGTGGTGAGGATAAAGAAGGTGTTGGGAGGAGTCCATGGGGAAGTAGCCCAGGGAGTTGTAGCTGTCGTGCAGTTGTTCCTGAAGGCACTCTAAACAGCTGCAGTCCACAGGGCCCTGGGCTGGAACCCGGAGTAGAGGGCGGGCCCGGGTTCCCCCCAAACCTCCCAACTCCTGATCAGACACAGGAGGAGTTGACCTGGACTGTCGGTTCTACCAGAAGGAAAGATCTCTGAGGCAAGCAAAATCCGCCTATAAGCGCAGGACGGAGGAGGAACTTTGTCACACTGTGTAGACAAGCCCTGACTGTGAGGGAGGATGGAGGCCGGGGAATAAACCTAATAGGCAACTTTTATTTTCATACTCAACTGTTGGATGATAAGGAAATTCTTTGACTTTTCCAGTAAAAAGCAAAATTTCAAAAAATGCTCCCCTCAATCTGGCCTTTGTGCATGCACCATTTTGCACATCCTGTGCAAATGGACATTAGTGCCTGAATGTTTGTGTTTATCACAGAAAAGTAGCACATATGCTTTCATTCACAAATCATAAGATGCTATGGCCAGACTGTCATCTGCAGCTGAGCAGTGCATAATGCAGGTTGGGAGGAGGCATGTAAAGGTGGCCTTTGCGCTCCCATGAGCCTGGGCTAGTGTGTGTTGGTCTGTTCCTTGGTATAACATGAAGTAAACTGAACACTGAAGGCTATTTTAAGCGATGCCAGTGTCATCAAGGGGTCAGTATGGCAACTGGTCTAGTTCTTTTTAGCCTGGCCACTCTACCTATGCCAGCAATGGGGGTAGTGACATAGAAGCTACTTTGCAGGCTCTTAAAGCACTGACGCTTCCTTTTGGTGCTTAGTGGTTGTCCAGTGTCTTTAAACTGATGTAGTTGGCCACTTTGCACTATATTTAGGCCTATTGTCCTATTAGTCTAAACTACCTCATGGGAGTCCTTTGTATACAGCACTGGTCACGTATGCCATTTGTACGAGCTTTGTACAACCACAAAACTTCTCAAGTATCCCTGTATATAATATATATTCAAAGCTTCTTCCAACGAGGAACCATTAAATTTGATTTTTTGGGGGAATCATTTTCTTCTTTTATGTGTGGTAATACTTTTAGGAATGAATCAGTTTTCTCCTTTCACAGTGTATTAATATTAGTGCTCTGAGGAAAGAATTTGTGTCACTTTCGTTTATCTTTTAGAATGGGAAGTGAAGTAGTCTCATTATAGTACATACTGAAATCCACACGGTCTCATATTTTGATAAAGTACAGATACTTATGCAATTAACATCGTTAGGCCAATTATACAAAGTCATGGACAGTTTAGTTTATTGTTTATAAAAGTTTTGCAGTATTGCAAGATGACCTTATTTCCCAAAAGATTTTCTAAATGGATTATTGTTTTTGTAGACTTCTGTGAAAAATATTAGGTGTATGCAGACTTGTGGCTCTCTTGCCTTTTTTCTTTTTATATGTGAATTAGAGCTATCATACATGATTAGTTGTGATTAAACTGTACTGTTACAATTGTCATACTGAACAATTGCATTGTATGTAGCAGTGGCCATGTAATGATGATTTCCTGTTCCTGTGTCCCATTGAGATGATTCCCCATATACCTCAAGAATTCATCAAGTCCAGTCTTCTGTGCTGAAGCAGGACCAAGTAAACCTAGACCATTTCTGGCAAGTGTTTGTCCAGACTGTTCTTAAACACCAATGATGATGATTTCACAACCTCCCTTAAGAAGCCTATTCCATTGCTTAATTACCTGTATAGTTAGAAAGTTTTTTCTAGTATCTAAGCTGAATCTTCTTTGCTACAGATTTAGCCTATTACTTCTTGTCCTACCTTCAGTAGATGTGCGAACAATTGATCACCTTCATTTTTATAACAGTCTTCAAATATGTTCAGGGTTATCAGGTCCCACCTCAGTCTTCTTTTCTCAAGATTAAACATGCCCAGTTTTTAAACTTTTCCTCATAGGTCAGGTTTTATCATTTTTGTTGCTCTCCTCTGGACTCTTTCCAATTGGTCCACATCTTTCCTAAAGTATGGCACCCAGAATTGTGATCCAGTATAACCCCTACATCCTTTTCAGCAGTATTACCACCTACCCAGCAAGTCCCCATTTTGTAGTTGTGCATTTGATGGTTTTCCTTCCAAAGTTAAGTACTTTGTACTTATCTTTATTGAATTTCATTTTGTTGAATTGAGACCAATTCTCTCATTTGTCTGGGTTCTTTTGAATTCTAATCCTGTCCTCCAAACTCCTTCGAGCTTTGTGTCATCTGCAAAGTTTATAAGCATCAAGTAATCAATGAAAATATTGAATAGTACCTGGACCCAGGACTGACCCCATTAAATACGACCTCCGAATTTGACAACAAACCAATGATAACTACTCTTTGAGTACAGTAGTTCAACCAGTTATGGACCTACCTTATAGGAAATTAATCTAGACCACATTTCTGTAGTTGGTTATGAGACTGTAGGAAATGTAGTTTCATATGGTATGATTTGTGCCACTATTATCCTCTAGCTGCTTACAAATTGATTGTTTAATAATTTGTTCCAGTATCTTTCCATGTATTGAAGGTATACTGAGTGGTCTATAGTTTCTTTTTAAAGATAGTACTAGGTTTGCCCTTCTCTCTTGCTCTGGGTCCTCACCCATCCTCCATGAGTTCTCGAAGATAATTGCTAATGGTTCTGAGATTGCTTCAGCTAGTTTCTTAAGTACCCTAAGATGAATTTCATCAGGTCCTGCCGACTTTGAGTACATCTAACTTCGCTAAATATTCTTTAACCTGATTTTTCCCTATTTTGTCTTCTGTTGCTTCCTCTTTATTGTTAATATTAATTATGTTGAGTATCTGATTGCCGTTACCCTTTTTAGTGAAGACTGATCCAAAGTAGGTATTAAATACCATCACTATCTTGATGTTATTAGTTCTCGTTCCCCCCCAAGTAGAGAACTTACACTTTCCTTTGTCTTTTTCTCACTCCTAATGTATTTAAAGAGCCTCTTCTTTTTCTCTTTTATGTCCCTTGCTAGGTGTAACTCATTTTGTGCCTTAGCCTTTCTGATTTTGTTCCTACATGCTTGTTGCTATTCTTTTGTACTCCTCCTTATCAATTCAGCTATGTTGTGACTTTTTGGGGGTTTTCTTTTTGATTTTCAGGTCATTAAAGAGCTCCTGAAGGAGCCATATTGGCCTTTTATTATTCTTTCTGTCTTTCCTTCATTTTGGGATACTTTGCAGTTGTGCTTTTAATATTGTTTCCTTGAGAAGCCGCCAGCTCTGCTGAACTCCTTTGTCCCTTAGATTTTCTTCCCATGGGACCTTATCTATCAGTTCTGTGAATTTGTTAAAGTCTGCTTTTTTGAGGTTCGTTGTCCTTATTCTGCTGTTCTCACTCCTTCCTTTCCTTCGAATCATAAAACCTATCATTTCATGATCACTTTCAGCCAAATTGCCTTCCACCTTCAGATTCGCTTCTGATTCCTCTCCGTTGGTCAGAATCAAATCTAAAATGGCTGTTCCCCTGATTACTTCCTCCACTTTCTGAAACAAAAAAGCTGTCCCCGATATATTCCAAGAACTTACTGGAAATTTTGTGTTTTGCTGCATTACTTTTCCAACAGATGTCTGGGTAGTTGAAGTCTGCTATTGCTACTAGGTCTTGTTTTCTTTGGATATTTCTGTTATTAGTTCTAGAAATGCCTCACCCATCTCCTCTTCCTGAATTGGTGCTTTGTAGTAGATCTTTACCATGATATTATCCCTATTCCCCCCCACCCCTTTTTTTTCTTTACCCAGAGAATTTAAACTACTTGGCCTCTCACCTCCTTCTGGACCTCAGAACAAGTCTCAGCACCAATATAACTTGACCCTTTGAGGCATGAGGTTTAGGAAAAAATACTGATAAGTGGATGGATGACCTGACTCTCATGAAACTCAAAAACTACTTTAGGGATGAATCTGAGATAGGGGCATAATAAGACCAATTCTTTACAGAAGGTAGTACATAGTGGGTCTATCATGAGTGACCCTAACTCCCTGACTCTTCTGGCGGATGTTACAGCTATTAGAAGGGCCACCTTTATAGATAGATGAGCCACAGAACATGTGGCTAGAGGCTCACAAGGTGGGTTAGTGAGAGATGATGGAATGAAACTGTGGTCCCACTGAGGTGCACATTCAACACTGGTGGAAGGGATCTGAGAATTTAATCCTCTTCAGAAATCTAGTTGTGACAGGATGAATGAATATTGTACAATTATCCACTGGAGGATGGAAAGTGCTGATCGCTGCTAAACGCACTTGCAGTAAGTAGATACTCTAAGATAGGAGTGATCCTGTGAGCCTCTAGCCACATGTTCTGTGGCCCATCTGTTTTTCCTAAACCTCATGTCTCAGAAGAAGGCAGAAGGGTGCATTCTCTGGATGTCTGAAGGGTTTGGCCTTTTATCTACAAAGAACATTGGAAAGACACCTGAACTATTTGTTCCCAAACGCCTTGCATTTGTGTATAGACATCTAAGATGTTGAGCAGATTCCCCCACTGATTTCCCTCTTGTTGCTCCTATGACCCTATTGTAATTTTCCATGTCCCCCACAACATCTGGTTCTTGGTTAAGGTTGCCTTTTTATAATTACCTATGGGCTTTTGTCACCTTTCCCTTTGAACCTCGTTTACTGCCCTCCTCACTAGGCTGGTGAGTTGGTGTGCAAGGTTGCTCTTTCCCTTTTTGGTCAGATGGACCTCATCTCTTCCCAGCAGATCATCTTCCTGGAACAGATTCCTATGGTTGAAAAAGCCATAGCCCTCATTTATTGAGTCATGTCTCCCAACTAAGGATTGAAGCCTTAAATATTTTAAAGTTATGGAGTTTAGCTGTTTTCCACAGTAAATTGAGCAAAAATATTTCCATAGTATTGCTATAGGTAATAACTAATTCTTTTTCTCCCCACTCCATGTGGTGCTATCTGGGAAAACTGGTAATGGTTGGAAGTTCCAGGACAAAGATGATACATTTCAAAATGAGATATTCAATGTCTCTTACTACAGTTAAAATATTCTCAAATTTGTGTGTGAATTTAGGGCTCAGGCAGGTGCCAATTAATAGCACTGGAGACTAAACTCTGTGTAGGTACAGAACAAGTGCTATAGAGCATGGGCAGCATCAGTGTAATGTGTCCTATAAACATGCTTTTGCCCTAACGTTGGGAGTGAGGATAACCTAAGCTCTATGCACACTCCAGCCTTGCCTTCTCTGCTGGGACTGTCATGCAAGGCAGATTACAGACAGTTGTGGTGGCTTTTGTGATATGCAAGCTTGTGTACTGGGAACTGCACTGAGACCTCCAAACTCATTTAGCATATTGCAGAGCACCAAGTAGTGTCTGATATTAACAGCTTTTGGTCAGTAATGACCTGGTTTGTGTTTGAACCTGCAACCTAGAGGTGAATGTCTCTGATTCCCCTGGAGTTATCAATATCAATCCTCTGAACTAAAGCTGAAATATTTAAGAGATGTGCCAACTCAACTGTAGTAGAAAATTATTAAAACTAATTTAATAAATAGCACGGTAGTAGTGGGGATTTTTTTATATGGGAGTGCATGAAAAAAAGCTTCAAATTTAGGAACCCTTCTGATAATTTCTGTCATCCTGTCCCCCTTTTCCTGTGCAAATATATGAAACCTAAAGTTCCTTCTGTATTTTTTTAGACGAAATCCGTAGGCTGAAAAGTGCTTTTATTGGTAGAGAGAGAGATATTTTGCAGTCTCTTCTTCCTTTTAAGTTACTCCATTTTCTCCAAGTGGTTGACAGTTAAACATATTTTGCATATTTACATGTTTATAGATATACAAACAGCTGCCTTTGTTGTGGCCAAAACACAGTTGGAAGAGGGTTTAATGGCTCAATATTCTCCTGTCATTAAAATGTAATAAAATAAATACAGTTTTGTAGGGAAAATGCTGTACCACTTAAGTTAACACTTTTGTTTTCAGCTGCAGTGTTTCTGCTTTGAAAATGTTGTTGTGAATTTAGTTTAAATTTAAATAATCCCTCATATGTTAGCTATTACTGCAATACAGATACATTTAATTTCATGTTATTGTTTTGTATGGAGTAATAGTTAACACTCCTGAGGTGAATTTTAAGAGAACTACTGTGTGAATAATTCAGCTATGTTGAGTTAGGTGGGAAGGGGTCTGATGTTGCTGGGAAGGGGTTGGATGTTCTCATCCAGGCTCAATTACTACAACATTTTTTTTGTTTGGCCTTGAAAAAAGCAGTCTTGCCTCACTCGTATCCTTTCAGAATACTGCTGCAAAGTTTGTTTTCCTAGCCCATCTCTGTCACCATATCATGCCTCTCTCTGCATGCCTCTATTTTCTCCCCTTTCTCTATCGCATTAAACATAAGCTACTTGTCTTCATTTTCAAGATCCTTCGTGACCTATCCTTCCCACCTACCATCTCAGTCACTGTCAAGAGGTCAGCTCCTGCCTCTCATCAGTCCATGATGCCAGCCTCCATAGCCCATTTGCTAAATTATCAAACAAGTACTTTTGTGCTTTCTCCATGTTGTCACTCATGCTTGGGAGAAGCTCCCCATAAACCCCCTCAAAGCTACCTCCTTATCTTCCTTCAAATCCCTAGAGCCCTGCGCAGATACAAATTTATATCCGTGGATGCGGATATCCATGGATATAAATTGGTATCCGTGGAACTGCAGGGCTCTCCTGGGAAGCGCAGTGGCGAAAGAAGCAGAACATGTAGATGCTGGCTTGCTTAATGTACCTTTTATAAAACAGAAGAAGTTGTATTTCTCTGGTTGTTGGTTTTTTTTGTTTGTTTGTTTGTTTTTAACTAACCATGCCAGGACCAGAAATTGCAAACCAAGGAATACAAATTCCTAAAGAAACTTACAATTTATACCCATTTTGAATAGACATAAGGTTTGTAGCTGTAAGATGGCCTTAAATAAGGCACATAAAGATTTTTTGCTTTATTCCATTTCATTGACTGTTAAAGCCTTATATCTTCTGAACATTTCATCCAAATTGAGGTGACAAGACACTTCTGTCTCTGGCAAAAAATATAAAATAAAAATCAATCTGCAAAACAAGTTCAGCTGTGAAAATGATAAAGATAACCAGGGCCTAGAAGAAAGATATTAACTGGCTTTTTGACAAATCCTTGCTGGCTATGGTTCCTCAGCTCCTCTGACCATCCTTCAAAGACTGTATGGTTTTTTTGTTTGTTTGGATAAAGTCTTTCAAAAAAACAACAACAACAAACCAACAACCTCCTCCCCAACTTCAACTAATGGCACTTATTGCAGCTAAAAACCCTAAATCTAGATAGTGAAAAATATATGGTAACAGACACCATTTAGTTAAATGATTTTGAAAGAATTCTTGTTATATTACAAGCCAAATTGTACTTGGCTTAATGAAATGTAGTGTACTGTAGATATCTTTCCCCCTCCCTACAACTTCATGTTGAGCAATTAACATATTCTATGTATTTTGCACATAGTAGTCCCAGATGGTTTTTGGCTACTATGTAGGCACACAAAGGACGTGGAGATGTAAGAAGCACCCCCTTCTGTATCTGCAGCCAAACACAAACTCAGGCCTTGTGCTCCTCTTAGGGTATGTCTGCACTGCAAGCGAAGGGGTGATTGTAGCACAGGTAGGCATACATCTAGCTAGCATGGATAACAGCGATGAAGGTGTTGTGACATGGGCTAGCTGCCCAAGTAGAAGCCTGCCGGGGACCCAGAGTACATACACAGGTCGGTAGCCTGCTCTGAAGACCATGCTGCTGCATCTTCACTTCTATTGTTACCTGCACTAGCTAGATTAAAGTTAGCATGGGTATGCCAACCTGCTGTACAATCACACCTTTATTTGCTGGGTAGATGTGTCCTTTGTGCAAAGAATATTACATCTCAGAGAGCCCTGGGGCTGAAATCGCCACAAGGAATTGTGTATGTGCCAGAAAAGGGAAAAGCTGTGCAATCCCATTCATGCCACCCTGGGACAATAGGCCTTTACACAAGCCCCGGCATAGCACATTGTATAAGTGCTACTGTTGAGCTCTGTCATGACCGAGATGTGAGTGGTCTGGCTAGCGGGTAGGACCAGGAATCAGGCCTAGTGATTGCAGCAGGAGTTGGCGGAAATGGGTCAGAGCCGAAGTCAGAAACCGGGAAACAAGTTGAAGGTCGGAACCAGAGTCAGGAATCAGGAGTCTAATTGGAGATCATAGCTGGAGTGAGGGACTAGGAGTCAAGCCAATGGTCAGAGCCAAAGAACAGAGCTGGGGTCTGATGCAGGGAATGAGAGCAGGGTCTGTTGTAGCAGCAGGTTGGGTATTACTGGGTCGCACAAACAGGTTCCTTGAACTTCCTCCATGCTTAAGTAATATGCCTGGACCAATCAGAGGTCGCGGGGAGTGCTGCCAATTGGGTCTTCTGTCAGTGGTGCTTCCTGTGGTACTTAATCTCTCAGGGTTTACAGTCATTGATGGCAGCACTGCTGGGCAGTGGTGTGGAAGCAACGGTTGCCCGGAGCTCTGCTGAGGCAGGTTCTAGTTCTCTAGATCCTTGGACCCCCATTATGTATATACATATATATGTAGTATTGTTTGGTACTGTTAGCCATCACAAACAAAGTTTCACATCTATGGAAGTATCTCTGCTTTTTGATTTTGGGTGATATTCCAAACAATTCTAATTGGACAAAACATTCCAGAGAGAGAGAGAGAACAAACAAACATTATGCATAGTCCCATATAGTTCAGGGGAGGGAGGCAAACATTTTCAATAAACTCCACATATTTAATAATTTTAGTCTTTAGTCTCTTGTAGTGGTCGCTGGTCAGTAGCCTTAGTTTCACATTTTAAAACGGAAATAAGCAAATATTTTTCTGCCAATTTTGAATAGAGTAAATATTAAATCATAACATTTTGCTACATATTTATTTAGCTAGTGCTTTATTATGCAACATTTCATCATTTAGAAGATGGCCCTGTATTGATCATTGTATTTTGGGGGAATCAAATTTAGGAGATAATGTAAAAGTAGTCAGTAGTTTATCCTCCTCTCACTGTCTTATTCTCTCCTGCAATTGTGAATATTGCAGTCTTAATCTCCTGTAATAATTGCTCAGTAATCCTTTTTGTTGTTTGGATTTTTCTCTTCCCTTCTAACTGAATCCAGCATTACATCATCTTAAAGAGACAAAGAAATACATGTTTACTTTCTCTGGAGCAAAACGTTGCTCATTGCTTGTGTGTGCCATATCCATTTGTTTCCAATGCTTTTGTCCTCACACTGTATTACTGAAAAAGAAGCCAGCTGTGTCAGTAACAGCATCTCAGTGACCATAATCTGTCATGTTGGCAATTTAATCCATCTTCCAGTACAATTACATGGAGTCTGTAAAGGCCTCAAAGCCATTTTGGACCTGAAGGCTGTTTCTAATCACAGACTGCTTTGCTTGAAGCAGTGAAAACCCAGGATAGTGCTGGATTCCAATTCCTGTCTGTGCAATAGAAGGTTCTCTTATATACACTGACCCAGATGTTGAAAACCACTGGAGGTTTCCTTGAGACCCTGTACCGTGCAGAAAAACACAAGGAACAAAGACAGGCTCTTCCCCCTGCCGACTCACTTTAAGAGCTGTCAGATTTATTGAATTTTTCACTGTGCAGGTTTCTTTATGATGCTGCTCAACTCCAAGTGCAGCTGACACCACTGAAAATGTGAAAATTACCATTTGCAAATAATTATTGTGCTATCTGTGGCATTCCTGTACTTTGAAGGAATTTAGACTGTGGAATAATAGATTACTGTAAATATTTTAGTAGTTGCACCACAAATAGCATAGTAAAGATCAAGTTGCCAGTGATGACCACTGTCAATTGGAAAATGCTGTTTAAGCAAACATATATGGTAACTTTAATTCTATAAATAAAATATATTTTCTTTTCTATAGCTTTCTTCTTAGACTTGAGCAATGAGTTAGAAACTGGCAGAGCAGCAATAAGGCAGGCAAATGCAGCATCCATTTTATGGTCTGCTTGGAACATTACAATCTGTTTTTTTTAATGTGCGAAACAGAATATTGGCTAAGATACCAGGGTGTCCTCCTTTTCAAAAAGTGTCATGGGATCTAACTGCAAGGGACCTTGGGTTAACAGTACTTCATACAGTGCAGCATTCTTCTAGTATTCTTCTGCTAGTGGTATAATGCGAGGAAATTCATTTTATACAGATTACATTAACAGCATCCATGAAATTCCTGGGGTGAAACCATGACGCTTTGTTTTTAACCTTTTTGTTTCATTGCTTTTCGTGGACTAGTGATGTAAGATTCAGCACTTTAAGGTCATTCAGAAATACTTATAGGGCCACATTCTTTGCCAGTGATAAGGCTAAATGGCCATCTGGGATTCTCTTGGCAGTCTAGAGCTCTGCCCCATACCCATCCCTGGTGGACTGGGCAGGCTGGGACAGTAATGAGGAAAGGGCATGGCTGGTATCCAGTGTGCTCTGATAATCCTGGGTGGCGGCAGTGGAGAGCTGTTGCAGGCAGATGCAAGTTAGAATTAGTCTATGAACCATCATCTGTATCTTAAGTTATGATGACAGATAATAAATTGAAAAAATTGGTTAGTCATTTACATATGATACAGTCACTTAGATGAGAAGTCTGTAGGACGTTTCAAGATTAAAAAACACAATAAAATAAATCCCCCTCAAAAAGTTTTGTAACTGGAGTTATGAAAAACAGGTTCCTAGGATGATGTAATGGTCCTCACTTGGGGTCTGGTTGGGGAGCATGGCCTAGTGGTCACGGTCGCAACCCCTGACTGCCAAGGGGGTTGTGGGGAGGGGAGCCCGGGCCCTCCCACTCCACTGGGCTCCAACCCAGGGCCCTTTGGGCTACCAGTAGTCTGGCAACCAATGCTGCTTAAGGCTGTCATCCCTGGGCCCCTTCCTCTCACCTTATCTTTCCCCGGGGTCAGCTTAGTCCAAGGCTTTCCTCTGGTAGGAATAAGTAAGGGGAGGTTACCAGTGTCCAAGGTCCACAGTATACTTCCCTCTCTGGTTGTCTCTAGGGTGGGTCCTTCCTTCCTTTAGGGAGGGCCCCTTTGGGCAGCTGTATCAGAGCCTTTAGGCTTTCCTCTGCTCTGTGGTGCTGGAGTCATGGGCTGTCTGCTCACCTCCAGCTCTGCCCCCCAAATGAGCTAATTCATTGTCTTTTAATTCCTCCATCAGATGGAGCATTTGCTGCAGGTGTGGTGGGGCAGAGCTGGCCAAACCCCAGATAATCCCTTAACCCCTTGTTGCCTTTGTACACTCCATCACAGACTATTTTGCCATTCACAAAGAAATATCTCTGAAATGTCTAGAGTTGTCATGCAACCTTATTTTTTGGAACCTGTCTAATATAAGAATTCTTAATAACTAATCAACCATGCTTCAATAGCCCTTGTTTCAATACAGCTTCAGTTTACTGCTCTCCTTCACACTGTAATAAACATGATTGTTTCCCTGCAGCTCAGCCATCTAGCCAGCTCTCAAGGCACTGTGTTATGCAGTTCAAAATAAAGCCGGTAGAGGGCTCCATTGTCACCAGAGTTCAGGACAATGATGTAGATGGGACCAGTATCATGAGGGAGTCGGAGGTTGCAGGAGAGCAGGTGCAGCGGTCTGGCAGCTGCAGCCTGGGGGCTAAGTGTGAAGGGAAGTCTGGACAGTGGGCAGCTTGAGTAGGGGGAGAGTGGAATGCTGAGAGATGGGCAGACACACTGCAGGAGGCCACTGGTAGCTGCAATGGAAGGATACAGAGTACTATCCTGCAGTCAGGAGGATGGTGTCAAGGGACAGTTATCCTTATACCAACTCTAGCAAAAAAAGGGGAAACTGATACTGGTTGAGCCCTGTAGGCGCTGCTCTGATGCAATAAAAATCATCATAATATGTATTTTCAGTTGAGATTGAGTATGGGATGGAGAGTAAATGAAGCAACTAGTTACAGGAACACTGCTCCAGAACACAGGCGATGCAGAGCGGAAGGAAGGGTCGTGCACTAATAGTTGTTACAGTTTTCTGGCAAGACCAAAACAATGACAGCGCTAGATGAGCGGAGGGATGGGGAAGGGGAATTGAGACAGTCTTTGAGGAGAGAGATCTTGGATTTTATGGAAATAACTAGAGAAAATTTGAAGTGATTAGGGAGCCTGCATATGGAAGGGTGTGATATGATACTACTTTTTACACTCGAGAAAGCAAATAGCAGCATCCTGCTCCTGCTTGAGACTAGTGTGGCACAACTGATACTGACTTCATTGGTACAGGACTTGGTCTTTGATTTTGAAATCCTACATTTGTTAGCCCTGGATAAAGGCATAGAAGGACAGATTTTTTTATCTCAACATTTCAGAAGTATGGGGAGGGCCATAGTTCTCTTCCTAGCTAATTCAGATTGCAAATGCTTCATATTGATGGTTCTGCACTTTAATGCAAAACTGATATTTTTTGTATCCATTTAATAGTCAGATTTAAAATTCCAGAATTGGGTTTTTGCAAATTACAAACAAATTATTTTTGCTACATCCTATTACATTTATTGTCATAAGCTTAATTGTTTAGGATCCAATCCCGGAAGCTGCTCAGCACCCTCAATTCCTGTTGGGAATGGAGGGAACTCTGCACTTGTGCGATCAGGCCCAGAGGGTATGTCTACACAGCAAAGAAAAACCCACTGCTGATCAGTAGCAGCCGACTGGGGCTTGTGCTGTTTCATTGCTGTGTAGACTTCTGGTCTCGGGCTGGAGCCTGGGCTCTAGGACCCTGTGGGATGAGAGGGTCCCAGAGGTTCGGCTCCATCCTGAGCCCGGAAGTCTACACAACAGTGAAACAGCCCTGCAGCCCAAGCCCTGAGAGCCCGAGTTTGCTAGCACAGGCCAGCATTGAGTGTCTAGTTGCTGTGTAGACATACCCTAAGTGTGCATGGAATATAAACTGCATAGGGTGTGTATATATCTGCAGCAAACATTCTGGTGAAATATTTTTAGATGCCATGTATTTAGCAATGAGATGACTGGTTTTTCTAGTAGTTTAAAATTGCACACCTGTGAAATGTGTCTAAACATTTATTTGCAGTAGATTTCCCCCCGCCCCCAAGCAGGCATTTTCCTCTCTGGTAGACTGCCCTAAATCCAGGGGATTAGTGAGGAAGGTTAAAATACTGCAAAGTCATACTGACTTCATTGTATCTGCAACCAGCTTAGCTTGTATTTGCTCACCATGTTTAATGCAGCGGGGTAATTTTATGATATTTGTTGCTTGCTCCATCTGAGAGTTTTGCTTGTGTATTTTTTCAACAGAAAAATCCAGATGAGAAGGTATGTTGCAATCAATTGAGTATTAATAACACATTTTTGTAAATTGATTGTTGGGTTATGTTGTTTTTTTAAATCACATTTTCCAATTTGCATTTTAAAAATAGAGCTGCCTTATCATTTACATTTTAAGGTCAAGAAGAGATAAGTGCCAGGAAAGTCACTTATTTGTCTAGCTGTCTTACAGTAGATTTTTTGGATGATTCAATGTAATTACTAAACCAGGATGGAAATGATGAAGAACCCTTTAGAAGTATTGTAGCTGAAGGGCCAAATCCAGACCCTTGTCAGACAGGTGTATGGTTGATGTAACCTCTTGTTCTAACTTGTCTGCAGCCTTGCACAGAACACCATGTGGAGTAATCCTGTCAGAGGCTGGAGTAAATCAGTGCAAAATATGAAGTGACTAGGTCAGGGAGTGCCCATGCTAAAATCTGATGACCATGCTTCCTAACCCCAGGCCCTACCACAGACCATTTCTCCATGGCTGTGGTAGGGGAGGACTTGTGGTGTGTGAATTCTGTGTGGGTTGGGGAACCCCAAAGCAGGGAGCAACAGAGGCATTCTGTTTAGTTATGTCTCTCCCCACTTACATATAAGAAGCACCCTATATTTGGCAAAAAGATGGCATTTAATTAAAAATAAATTCCTCTGTTGTGTGGTGCAATTTTTCTTCCTGTTAGAGAAGGTTATGTTAATAAATTTTATTCTATTTTAAGTTTTATGAAAGGAACAAGCAGTGAATAGATTAGTAGCAAATGTGCCTTATCCTACTTGTATGTAGTGAAGAGGTGCGTAGGAGTTTACACAGTAAGATATGAGAAAAGAAAGACTTATAATTAAAGCTGTGAGTGGCAGTATGAGAGGCTTTCATTCCTCACAGGACAGAGTGCCATTCAGCAAGAACCTTGCACTGAAAGATTTGTCATTGCCATGCCACATAGAATATTTTCATGGGAGTGAACTGAAATAAGAACTCATAAGAACAAATCACCCTTGCTTCATGTGTCCTGAGTAGTTGATTCAAATATAGGTGAGTGGAGGAGGGCTTAGGTAATTGAACAGCCCAGATAAAGACACTGAAGGGCAGATATCTCATTCTCAACTGTTTATAGGCTAGGGGAGGCAAATAGGATTGAAGACCCCAAGCCTGTGATCTATCCTTCACCTGATATCTTTGTACATTCAGTGCCCTTAGATTATGTAAACCATAGGGTGCTTTATCTAAAACTCAACTCTACTATGATGTTGCATATGTTCACAATAAAGGCATGAGCTGAGAACAGGAATGCGTATCTGCAACTCCTCTGAGTTGCAATCGTGGCTTGGCCATTGCTGCTTTCTGTGGGGAGTCACTTAACTGTATCTGTAAACTGGAAATAACAGTGCTTAACTTCGCAGCGATCATCACGATAGAGTCAACAATTTGCAACAGTTAATATATCATAGTATAGGAAATACCTGAGTTATTTCTTGTTGTCAGTTTAGTGAAACAGCACATGAACCTGCACTATTAAAATTAATGAGAATTTTTCCTTTAACTTGAATGGGATCAAGATTAAGCCCTCAGTGTTTGTCTTATACCATACCATGGTAATTCTTGGTCACTATGCATTATCTCAAAGATGAAGTCAGTTTGTATATTATTTCCAAATAGTAAAGTGCTATATTTTATTATTAAACAGAAAGTCAAATAACTAAACAATATATTGTGTGGGTTTTTTTTAAGAACGCTCTTCATTTATATAATACAAGTGCAATTCTCTGCATAGCACAGGGGACACTGAATAAATTTGGGTAAGCATGGTTTAATATAACAGGGAAATTTCATTGTAATTCATAGAAATGACCCTGTGTTGGACAACATGAAGTTTTGAATAATTGGGGTTTGGGTGAGAGTTTGTACTTTAACTTGTTCTTGATTGATGCTGTTTTTGCATAACTTCTTTACTGTAGAATAGTCAGTAACTGTTTCTCTTCTTTCATGTATTATGCTAGGTCACTATTCATGAAAGCAGATCACTTGGCTTGTGACTGATGATGCATCCAGCCCATAGCTGAGTGATCTGCAAGTTGTAAAGAGGGCAGAGAATGCAGAACAATCTTCATTCAATAGCATATATCTTCACAAATCTCCTGTAAAACTTTAATAGTTAGAGTAGCTGTTGGATTTTGCTCCTTTTTTTTTTTTTTTTTTTTTTTTTTGCTCACCCTGGATGGGTCACTAGCTTTGGCCAGTATAGACCAGTTGCTAACTTTGATCTGCAAATTTACCCCAATGTTTGGCTGCTCTTAATCGGTTGGTAATATTGCCCAATATGGGCTAGTCATGTTGATTCAAGGAAAAGAGAAAGGAGACCAATCAGATCATTTTGTCTGTCTCTGTCATTGGGCTATTCTGTCTTTTTGCCACTTCTCTATACTCGTCTGTATCCTCAGACTGTAATGTAGTCACCGTTTATATTTTTGCAAAAGACATTTTGCTCCAGTTAATGAGATCCAATGCATATTTCTGTTAATATTATATTTTGCCGTACAGGTACATCGCATCTTACGCGCATTTAACATGCACGAATTCAGCTTTGCGCGGTCGGCAAAAAAAGAGAAAAATAACAATTTAAAAACTGTATCTGTAGTGCGGGAAATTCCGCCCGCCATTCAACTCAATGAGCATTTGACTATGTGGTTTTCGCTTTACGCACTGACTGCGAAACATAACCCCAGTGTAAGCTGAGACTCGCTTGTATTTGGTGGTGTCCTCTCCCCCAAATTTGAGGGAGATTTTCTTTGTTGGATATAAACAAGGTTTAAAAAGTTTATAGTAAGTTGCTAATAATTCTTAAACAAAGGTTTTGTTGTCCTTGCACTTTTCATATATACAGTATGTCTACATGCAATAATAATGTTTTGTTTTTTCTTAATGTGGTCAAAATTGCCTATGTACAGTAGCTATTCTCTAGACTTTTCTTTAGCTAAATGTAAACATACACTGTATTTCCTTTATCCACTAATCCTGGTTTGCTCAAAAGTTATTAAAAACGAAGAGAATTAAATATAAATCAGTCTAAGAAACACTGTATGATACAGTCATGATAGCTGAATGGCACCATTCTTTTGTTGACTTTATTCTGTATTAACAATTCTAAAGTACAAAGAGACCTGTTTTGCTGGGATAGTTATAATTCTTAGTGAGATAACACTGGCAACAATATTACTTTCTGTTCAGTAATTGAATATTCTTTGATATTTAAATTCATTTGTTTTCTTTTTGGATTTATTTGGATTTACATGAATTTAAGTTCTCTACAAGTTTCAGCAATCAGATATTGAAAATACTTAGGAATGCTTTTAACCTTCAAAGAGCATCACAAATAATAGTTAAAATTACCTACTTCACTCAGATGTTTGTGAGGATTAATTTGTTATCAACCCTTCTTTACCGATGGGGAAACTAAGGCAGAGAGGGTAAGTGAAGGATAGAAGGAGTCTCTGATAAAGCTGGCATCAGAGCCTATGAGGTTTCCACTCCTCTGCTGAGACCACCAACCTCTAATGTGGTTGCTGGACTGTGTACTCTTTCAGGATCTGATTCTGTTCTCACACCTCAGGAATAACTACAGTGAAATCAATGGAGTCACACGGGTGTAACAGTATGCACAAGAGTAAGAGCACTGTTTGAATTTAATCCAAGGCAGCATTGTTTTTGTGGGATAGCTACTGCATACAGTTACTACAAGGAGATTATAAAGTGTGAGTGATAGTTAAGTGAGCTGAGCACTTAGGATCTACAGCACTGATGGACAGAACCGATATTTCTCTTTCGATGTGCTAACGGTAAGTATGAAAAGCCACCTTTTAGCAAGCAGTGTAGATAACAAAAAGGCTGCATGTTACTGAGTTGTTAATTACCATTTTATATTTGAAAAATTAAGCAGTGATTAGTGGGTGATGGAGGTGTAAATATTGGGACTGCTCAGTGCCAGAGTACACCAAACCCTCAGTGTGCCAGGTGCCCCTCTACTTAGAGGCATGCACTGTAGGTGCTTCAGCAGCTAGGCCAAGTCGGCATTAACCCTGGTGGGTCCCAGTAACCAGACACGTAACTAAATGAAAGGGTATTTTACTAGGGCTGGCAGGACAGAGAAAGTGTGAAGCTACCTTCAGTACAGAGGCTTACACAGTTACAGGTCAAAGTGAGCAGTAGCAGTAAATGTTTGGACCCCTGAGGGCGGTCCATTCGAGAGTCAGGGCTCTTCAGACGTAGTTCCCGGCCTGCTTTCTCCATTCTGATCACTGTTCAAGCAAATAGGTACCTGCGGGCTTCCAGTCCAGGCTCTGGGTCTCTCATTGGGGCCCCTCTGCACTGGCTTCCGGCCCAGCCACTGCTGCTCCCTGGTAAGTCCCACGCAGACCTGCACCCAGCTGTAATATCAGGTAGTCACAGTCAGTTCCTCATGTGATTCTGTATACTGTTCCTGGGGATTTTTTTCTGCCTCCAGCTTCTCTGCAGCTTGCCTGGCCACCTTGCCATGCCTGGCTACTCCCTGGTTCAGGATCTTTCTCTTTACCTAGCCAGGATGAAAGGGATGTTCAGTGGGGCTAGGGCTGATGGGAGTTGTAGTTCCCTGCTTAGCAGCTCCATCACAGAGGCAGTCAGTTCTGAAGGTGTTTTTCAGAACCTATACTTAGTACTGGTTTTGTGTGAATAATTCCAGCCCAAGAGAGAAGCTGCAAGGGATGGGAGGTGAGAACATCATCATCTCCTCTCTCCAGGATGCTTTGTAGGTTCCTGGAGGCTCTTGAGCAATATTATTGTGGATAGCAGTTAGGTTTTGTTGCTATGTCCGGTGGACTGTGGTTTTTGAGGTGGTTTTGGCAAAGAAAAGCCTTCCTGGTTGACTCCTTTTTTCCTTTTTTGTTCTGTTAGTTTGGTGCTTACCTGTAATATTGTGTGGTGAGTCTCGGAAGGAAGACTCTCTTGCTTTCTTTTGTGTGACTATAGTGCACACCTTTTCCCTTTGCTCCTAACCAGCAATTTCTCCTTCTCCTGTCATCTCCTTGAATCCTCCCACTATTGGGAATGGCTTTGTAAACTTGATAGTTTCAGAAACTAGTTATCAAAATCAGTGCAAACCCCCTTGTTTGCAAAGTGTCAGCTCTAAAATAAAATGTGAACAAAATCAAGTTCAGATCTGCATATCTAAGAAGTCTCACCTATCATTTCCCTTCCTAACACCCCAAAAATTAATCTGGGGGTGGTGATTTGTTTCACTGTTCTCATCTTTTGTCATTCCAATTCTTTTGTCTGTGTGTGTGTGTGTGTGAAGAGGTTTTTTTTGCTATGTTAGGTTAAAAAATATTGTGGAATTTTAATCTAGCACTGAATAAAACTAATCCTTTTAATCCACATGCAATGGATGTTGTAAATTTGATATGTCATCACATGAAAATCAAAGCTAGCAGTAATCTCAAGGATTTATTATTTTTAATCAGTCTTATTAAACACCTAATTAAAAAGTCTTTATATTCAAATGTGTCTCTGCTCATTCACATCAACTGAGTCAATCTGGAGTTCTATATAGGGGGATGGCTAGCAAGACAGCACCAATGATTTTATATCAGTTTAAGTAAGTTTTTTTTTTAATTGCTGAAGCCCATTTATATCCCTTAAAAAGATTAATATAATTTAATCTTTTCATAAAATATGCATACTCTTGGAGTACTGCTTCCCCACTTCAGAGGGCCAATAGGGGCCATCATGGCAGTGATGAACACTACACTCCAATCTGACTTTCTGCTGACCCAAAGGGAAAGACATTTAGAAACTGGGTTCAAATTTAGATTTTCTGTGTGGAGGTGTATGTGCTACCTTTAGGCAGTGATGCTAGCTCATAAAACCTGTTTAAAATGTAAACAATTGCTATTGAACTATCTTCAGTGACAGGAGACTTGGAAAGTTATCAATGCCACAAAATTCTCTTTCCAAATGAAGGGCCAGTTTCAACCATGCACTCATGCTGAATAGTAGCTTTCTCCATGACTAGTCCTATTAAAATCAGTACAGCTACTTGTGGATTAAGATGAATCTTCAGATGAGTAATGTTGGCAGAATCTAGCCCAAAGATAGTTTACAGACAAAGGGTGAAGTCAAGAGAGTTTTGCTGTTGTCTTCAGTGGAGACAGGATTTCATCTAAAATTCACATGCAAAAAAGGTCAATTGATATATGCAAAATAGATGGCACATAACCTGGAAACTCCGGCCTAGGCTCAGACATTCTGTTTAGCATAGTTTTAGTGTGCCCTTAGTATGATTCATAGATTCATAGATTCTAGGGCTGGAAGGGACCTCGAGAAGTCATCGAGTCCAGCCCCCTGCCCTCATGGCAGTACCAAATACTGTCTAGACCATCCCTGATAGACATTTATCTAACCTACTCTTAAATATCTCCAGAGATGGAGATTCCACAACCTCCCTGGGCAGTTTATTCCAGTGTTTAACCACCCTGACAGTTAGGAACTTTTCCTAATGTCCAACCTAAACCTCCCTTGCTGCAGTTTAAGCCCATTGCTTCTTGTTCTATCCTCAGAGGCTAAGATGAACAAGTTTTCTCCCTCCTCCTTATGACACCCTTTTGGATACCTGAAGACCACTATCATGTCCCCTCTCAGTCTTCTCTTTTCCAAACTAAACAAACCCAATTCCTTCAGCCTTCCTTCATAGGTCATGTTCTCTAGACCCTTAATCATTCTTGTTGCTCTTCTCTGGACCCTCTCCAATTTCTCCACATCTTTCTTGAAATGCGGTGCCCAGAACTGGACACAATACTCCAGTTGAGGCCTAACCAGCGCAGAGTAGAGCGGAAGAATGACTTCTCGTGTCTTGCTTACCACACACCTGTTAATGCAGCCCAGAATCAAGTTTGCTTTTTTTGCAACAGCATCACACTGTTGACTCATATTTAGCTTGTGGTCCACTATAACCCCTAGATCCCTTTCTGCCGTACTCCTTCCTAGACAGTCTCCTCCCATTCTGTATGTGTGAAACTGATTGTTCCTACCTAAGTGGAGCACTTTGCATTTGTCCTTATTAAACTTCATCCTGTTTACCTCTGACCATTTCTTCAATTTGTCCAGATCATTTTGAATTATGACCCTATCCTCCAAAGCAGTTGCAATCCCTTCCAGTTTGGTATCATCTGCAAACTTAATAAGCGTACTTGCTATGCCAATATCCAAGTCGTTGATGAAGATATTGAACAGAGCCGGTCCCAAAACAGACCCTTATGGAACCCCACTCGTTATACCTTTCCAGCAGGATTGGGAACCATTTATAACTACTCTCTGAGTACGGTTATCCAGCCAGTTGTGCACCCACCTTATAGTAGCCCCATCTAAGTTGTATTTCCCTAGTTTATTGATAAGAATATCATGCGAGACCGTATCAAATGCCTTACTAAAGTCTAGGTATACCACATCTACCGCTTCTCCCTTATCCACAAGACTCGTTATCCTATCAAAGAAAGCTCTCAGATTGGTTTGACATGATTTGTTCTTTACAAATCCATGCTGGTTATTCCCTATCACCTTACCACCTTCCAAGTGTTTGCAGATGATTTCCTTAATTACTTGCTCCATTATTTTCCCTGGCACAGAAGTTAAACTAACTGGTCTGTAGTTTCCTGGGTTGTTTTTATTTCCCTTTTTATAGATGGGCACTATATTTGCCCTTTTCCACTCTTCTGGAATCTCTCCTATCTCCCATGATTTACCAAAGATAATAGCTAGAGGCTCAGATACCTCCTCTATTAGCTCCTTGAGTATTCTAGGATGCATTTCATCAGGTCCTGGTGACTTGCAGGCATCTAATTTATCTAAGTGATTTTTAACTTGTTCTTTTTTTATTTTATCTTCTAAACCTTCCCCTTTCCCATTAGCATTCACTATGTTAGGCATTCCTTCAGACTTCTCGGTGAAGACCGAAACAAAGAAGTCATTAAGCATCTCTGCCATTTCCAAGTTTCCTGTTACTGTTTCTCCCTCCTCACTGAGTAGTGGGCCTACCCTGTCCTTGGTCTTCCTCTTGCTTCTAATGTATTGATAAAAAGTTTTCTCGTTTCCCTTTATTCCTGCAGCTAGTTTGAGCTCATTTTGTGCCTTTGCCTTTCTAATCTTGCCCCTGCATTCCCGTGTTGTTTGCCTATATTCATCCTTTGTAATTTGTCCTAGTTTCCATTTTTTATATGACTCCTTTTTATTTTTTAGACCTTGCAAGATCTCGTGGTTAAGCCAAGGTGGTCTTTTGCCACATTTTCTATCTTTCCTACCCAGCGGAATAGTTTGCTTTTGTGCCCTTAATAGTGTCCCTTTGAAATACTGCCAGCTCTCCTCAGTTGTTTTTCCCCTCAGTCTTGATTCCCATGGGACCTTACCTATCAGCTCTCTGAGCTTACCAAAATCCGCTTTCCTGAAATCCATTGTCTCTATTTTGCTGTACTCCCTTCTACCCTTCCTTAGAATTGTGAACTCTATGATTTCATGATCACTTTCACCCAAGCTGCCTTCTACTTTCAGGTTCTCAACGAGAACTCCCACCAACTCCAAACTTATTCAACATGCAGTAATCTAGTTCACAAGTGAGTTCTCTCTCCTGAATTCCGAGGAAGAGAATAAATAATACAGTAATTTTTACTTCCAGATTTTGATTAAATGTAAGTTGCAGAACAGCTGCTATCTATGCAAATCTCTTCTCTTGCCTCAGATGTAATTTTGAGCCACTTATGATAAAAATATATTGAGAAAGTTTAAGCCTACTTATTTTTTCTAACATTCTCTGGTTAGTAAAATAAAATACTTGCTTTAGCAGTCATTTAGCTTTGATTATATTTAGTCTGTTGTGGTTCTAGTGTGCATGCAATGCATTTTCTGCAGTGAATTTGGGGAATTCACTGTACTCGGAGAATAGTTCATTCCCTTACATGTGTACTCTACTCCATATCTATATAGCCATATATAAATGTGTTATATCTATATTACACCCACACACAAAAAATGAACTAAAAGAACATCAAGGTTGTAAAGTAAAGCACTCAGATGGAAGAAAATGCCAGAATTAAGGTTGTCTAGGTGATTTCAGTTTGGCCCCTTCCCGTGTATGCATTATGATACAGTCTTTAATCCTTTTTTCTCCTATGTCAGGATGCAGGTCTTCAGATTCTCTGTTTCTCTCCTACTTTTACCATGTCCTACCAGTAGGCCTTGAATCAAAGCTACTGACTCCTGGATAAAGATTGGATGGGGCCCCTCAAGGCGGCACGCGAGCTGATTTTCAGTGGCATTCACACTGCCTGGGTCCTGGCCACCGGTCCAGGGGGCTCTGCATTTTAATTTAATTTTAAATGAAGCTTCTTAAACATTTTAAAAACCTTATTTACTTTACATAAACCAATAGTTCAGTTATATATTAAAGACTTATAGAAAGAGACCTTCTAAAAACGTTAAAATTTACTACTGGCATGCAAAACCTTAAATTAGAGTGAATAAATGAAGACTCGGCACACCACTTCTGAAAGGTTGCCGACCCCTCGTGTAGACCATATGGACTTTACATTAAAGAAGCCTCATATCATTTCAGACTGATTCTTATACTATTTCTGTGATCCCTTTTTTTTTTTTTTGCATTTTTTATTTTAAAGGCCTGTGTTCACCAATTGGGAATTGGTAGATTAAACACTCTGATTAGTGATTAATCTTCTCCTCCAGGAACAGAGCACACAGCCACTGCCAGATTTAGGGAACAATAGGTCAAACATCTTAACATTTTATTTAGAGTGGTGTATGGCTAGGGCCCAGATGAGTTTGAGGTTCTCACAGCAAAGTACAGCTCAGTTGTGGGTATTAAACCAGGCCTTATAGTGAGCCTGGAACAGCTCACAACAAATGCCCCTGGTTCTCTGGGAGACATTACATCAACAGACTCAAGAACTGAAAACTAAGTACAGTGTCTCTTGCCTTCAGTGCCATTTAAACCGTGGTTCTATACATAGAGTCCCATCAGACCAGAGTCCAGGCATTGGGTTCATCCTTGTAGATCACAGTCTGTAATCTAAACACTTACTTTTAAAGTCCTGCTTCTCTAATGAAGCCTATCTGTCAGGCCCTCTCTTCAGGACAGGCAGCTCTTATGCTCTCTTTGGGCAGAACAGGCATTTTTCCTCCCCTGCAAGGAACCTTGTTATCCTTTCCTCACTTTGCTGGGATGAGGTACACACATCTTGTCACAGGTGGTCCTACATGGTCAACATGCCTCATTATTATTTTGGGCAGTTTTCTACTGAATATCTTTTTAATAAAATCTTCAAAGAGCAGTGCATGATTTGCTGTTTGGAATCCTATCCAGCTGAGAGTAAGACTTAAGTTCACCCTAATTATTCAGACAGATTACTTTCAAGTTGTTCTCTTAACAATTTATACTCATATTTTCCAAATATACAGAATACAAAATAAAGGCACCATGTAAATCCTGACTCGGAAGGCTCACAAAATTAAATTAGAGTAATGTTTGAGAGTAGGTTAGTGTCTAATGTATTCATGAAATCAATTTTCTTTTAAAAGAAAGATTGAATTTCATGTATTCAGTTCAGCTGGTGAATCAAGCTTTCAAAAATCCAGAACATGATATGAGGTGCTGTATTTATCTGATACCTTTTTAATGAATAATAAGTACTGAATTTCTAACAGCCTATACCAAGTTTTTAATATTTGATGATACCTTTCTAACCTAATAAGATGCCTTATTCAAAAGAAGCACTAAACCTTGTGTGACGGGGCAGGCTGGCCCCGCACTGGTATTGAGAGGATTAACCCTTCCCTGCTGGTAGAGGAAGTCCCGCCCCTGGGGCTCTGCTGGGCATGCTCCAACCGGGAGCCAAGTATAAAAGCCTGCAGAGCTGCTCAGTCAGGGCTGGCGGCTGAGGGAGGAGGAAGCCCAGCGGCAGCTCCAGCCCAAGAGCAGCAGTACCTCGTTCAGGAGGGAACTGAGAGACCAGGAAGTAGGACCAGAGACTGGCAGCTGTCAGAACCCCAGGGAGCATTGGGGGCTGAAGAATCTGAAGACCCTGAGGACCCAGGGACTGCTACATCCGGAGAAGGGGTAGGAAGTGACCCAGGGAAGGGAAGGGAGTGGTATCTCCCACCACTCTAAGGGCAGCGTGTTGCGGTAGGATTCCCCGCTGACCCGGGGAGGACCACGCTGTTAAAGACAGGGCCCTGGGTCGGAGCCCGGTGGAGGTGGGTGGGCCCCGGGCTCCCCTACCGGGGGTCTCTGAACCCCAGTCTCCATCAGTGTGGAGACGTACTTCACCCACCCCCTTCGTAACTCGAAGGAGATAGATGGACTCCGGCCGCTAGGCCCCGTGATCCCCCGGGGAGGGGATTTAGAAGGACTTTGACCATTGGGCCAGACGGCCCTGACTACCGGGGAGGTAGTCGAACTGCCATAAGCGCAGGGAGGCGGGGTTAACCTCGTCCCCCCCTGGAAACAAAGGGGTGACAAAGTGCAAAGCCCGCCACAAGTGGTGGAGAATGCGGGCATTGATCAGGGCCTGCTAGAAGGACCCGCATGTACAAGATGGAGACTGACAAGCTCCTAAAATGGCTACTGGAGAATCAGCAACAACAGGCTGCACAACAGCAACAACAGCAGACGCAGCTGTTGCAGCAACTGGCGGCACAGCAGCAACTGCAGGCTGCACAGCAACAAGAAGCCCAGCAACAGCTAGTGCGGGAGTTAGCTGCCCAGCAGCAAGTAAGCCAAGATCGGCTCTTCCAACAGGTAGCGACCCTGTTGAAGACAGCCGTCACTCCTTCCCCCAACCCCACCGGAGGAGGGCCCGGGGAGGGCTGCGGGGGACTACCGATACGGCTGACAAAGATGGGGCCCGGGGATGACCCCGAAGCCTTCCTAGTAACTTTTGAACGAGTAGCTACGGCCACTCAGTGGCCCCTCGAGCATTGGGCCACTATCCTCGCTCCGTATCTAACGGGACCCACGCAGGCCGCTTACCGCAATCTCGACCCCCAGGAGGCACTGCAATATGAGAAGGTTAAGGCCGCCATCCTAGATCAGACAGGCATCAGTCCGGAGACATACCGACAGAGGCTGCGTCGGGAGAAATATTCGCCAGGAGCCAGGCCGCGGGCAGTGGCCCAGAAGGTCCGCGACCTCTGCTGGAGGTGGCTAGAGCCGGAGCGCCGTACTAGTTGCCAGGTGGCCGAGGCGGTGGCGCTGGAACAGTTCCTCCGGATCCTGCCTACCGGGGGGAAGGAGTGGGTGCAACGACATCGGCCGAAAACTCTCACAGAGGCCACGTCCCTCGTCGAGGACTTCATGGCGGGGGAACCGGAAGAGCGACTGGGTCTTAAGACAAGGACTTCAGGAAGGGGGGACCGACCCCCAGAAGGAGTGGTGCATAAAACCAGCGGGGGAGGTCCCCATTTGCCCTCCCGACAGGCGGGGTCTCCGACAAACCCCAAGACCCGGGGCCCCCTGGGGGCGCACCTGCCCCGGGACCGAGAGGGACCGGCTGGGGACCCAAGCCCACTGCAAGGCACCTTATCTACGGAGGGGAATCACGATAGATGCTACCAATGTGGACAAAGGGGGCACTTCAGGAGAGAGTGCCCCTACATGGACTGTAATTATGGAGAGGTCCTGACGGCGGACCGACGAGCCCGGAAGGACGGGCCATCAAAGATGGTAATCCCGGTGCGAGTGGAGGGGACCCCAACCCTAGCATTGGTGGACTCAGGGTGCAGCCAGACCGTCATTCGCTCGGGACTGGTAGAGGACACCCTCCCCACCGGGGCCCCGATACACTTACAATGTATACACGGGGACGTGAAGTCTTACCCCACCGTCTGGGTGCAACTGGAGGTCGCCCAACAGGCTGCGCGCTGCTTAGTGGGAGTGGCTCCTAGATTAGCGTACCCCGTGGTGTTGGGCCGTGACTGGCCGGGTTTTGCCGGTCTTATGCAGGGGTGGAGCCGACAGCCCGAGAAGAGGAAGAGAGCCCCCTATCGGAGGCAGGGCTTGTTGGGCCAATCCGGGCCACAAGACCCTTTGGAGGGGACATCAAGAGGGCCCGAGGCAGCCAGAGGGAGCCAAGCCCCAACCGACGGTTCGACAGAAGAAGAAACGAGGTGGCTGGAGATCGATGGAGATTTCCTGGAGGAACAGAGAGGGGACTCCAGCCTTAGCCGGGCCTGGGAACAAGCAGTTAGCCAAGATGGAGAGGCCCATCCCCGGCAATATCGGCCCCAAGGCCCCCATTTTGAGATCCACAAGGACTTACTTTATCGGGTGGCCCAGGAGCCAGAGACACGAGTCGAGGTACGGCAATTATTGGTCCCCCGAAGGTTCCGAAGAGGACTGCTCCGCTTGGCCCACGCGGTCCCCTGGGCAGGACATTTGGGGCGAGAAAAGACCTTCCTCAGAATAGCCCAACGGTTTTTCTGGCCGGGCATACACCAAGAGGTCCGCGATTACTGTGCCTCTTGCCCGGAGTGCCAGAAGGCCGGCCCGAAGGGGGTACCCAGGGCTCCCCTGGTGCCTCTACCCGTAATCGGCACTCCTTTTGAACGGATAGGCCTCGATCTGGTAGGGCCCCTGGAGAAAAGTAGCTCGGGACATAAATACATCTTGGTCGTAGTAGACTATGCGACTAGGTATCCAGAGGCAGTACCCTTACGAACAACTACGGCCCCAGTTATCGCCAATGAGCTATTACAGATTTTTTCCCGGGTGGGGTTGCCACGGGAGATATTGACGGACCAGGGGACTAATGTAACCTCCAAACTGATGGCAGAACTCTGCAGACTACTGAACATCCGAGCCCTTAAGACCTCCGTCTACCACCCTCAGACGGATGGATTGGTGGAACGCTTTAATGGAACCCTGAAGTCCATGCTGTGGAAGTTCGTGGGGGATGATCCCCGCCAGTGGGACAAGTACCTGCCAGCACTCCTTTTCGCCATACGCGAGGTGCCCCAAGCTTCTACCGGGTTCTCCCCATTCGAGCTCCTCTACGGGAGACAACCCCGGGGGATTTTGGACCTCTTGAAAGAAACCTGGGAGGAGCAAGAAACCCGGGTCAAAAGTTCAGTCCAGTATATCCTCCGTTTGAGGGAACTGCTTCGTGCACTGGGCACCCGAGCCAGGGAGAACCTGTTACAAGCACAACACAATCAGGAGACCCAGTATAATCGAGGGACGAAGATGAGGAACTTCGAACCAGGAGACCGTGTTCTGCTGTTACTGCCCTCCTCGGAGTCTAAATTATTAGCCAAGTGGCAGGGGCCATTTGAGGTGGTTCGACGGGTGGGGCCCGTCGATTACGAAATCCGGCTGTCTGGGCGACGAAGGGACACCCAAATATACCATGTTAACCTGCTGAAGGCATGGAAGGACCGCGAGGGTTTTATGATTGCCCCGTACCCCCCAGAACCGGAACTCGGGCCCCTAGCCGGCGAGTTCGAGGAGCCGGGCCCAGTAGCCATTGGCCGAGAGCTCGACCCTACGTAGCAAGAAGAGGTACGGCAGGTAGTAGCCGCGTTCCCCATGGTACTGTCCGCTCGACCGGGGAAAACAACGGTGACCAGCCACCACATCGCCACTATCCCTGGCCAAAAGGTGAGAGAGAACCACCGTCCGCTCCCCAAGAAAATGTGGGAGACCGTGCGGAAGGAGTTGGAACTGATGTTAACCCTGGGAGTAGTGGAAGAATCAAGGAGTGAGTGGAGAAGTCCCATAGTACTGGTCCCCAAGCCCGACGGTTCAGTGAGGTTTTGTATCGATTTTCGCAAAGTGAATGCCATCTCTCGCTTTGACGCCTACCCCATGCCACGAGTGGACGAGTTACTGGAGAGACTGGGACAGGCAGAATTTATCTCCACCCTGGACCTAACAAAGGGGTACTGGCAGATCCCTCTGACACCTACCTCACGAGCAAAGACAGCCTTTCCCACACCTTTTGGCCTTTTCCAATTTACGGTGATGCCCTTCGGGTTACATGGAGCAGCAGCTACCTTCCAGCGGCTTGTAAACCAGGTACTGAGCCCCCACAGTTCGTACGCTGCGGCATACATTGATGACATTGTCATTTATAGCTCCAGCTGGGGAGACCATATTCAGCACCTAACCAAGGTACTGCAAGCCTTGGGCGACGCAGGCCTCACGGCAAATCCGGCCAAGTGTCATTTAGGACAGCGGGAAGTGACTTATTTAGGCTATACGGTAGGGCGAGGAAAATTACGCCCCATGGTAGATAAGGTACGGGCTTTAAGGGACTACCCCACCCCAAAATCCAAAAAGCAGGTACGACAGTTCTTAGGGTTGGCAGGGTATTATCGGCGGTTTGTCCCCAATTTCTCGATGCTGGCCGCCCCCTTAACGAACCTAACAAAGAAGACAGCCCCAGAAGGTCCAATGGACGGAGGAATGTGAGAATGCTTTTCACGCACTCCGAGAACACCTGACCCGGAAGCCTGTGTTAACCCAACCCGACTTTACGAAGCCCTTCCTTCTCCAGACAGACGCATCTGGAGTAGGTATAGGAGCTGTACTATCACAAGAGGTAGAGGGGGAAGATCACCCCATTTTGTACCTCAGCCGAAAACTCTTTCCACGCGAGACGCACTACTCTACCATAGAGCGGGAGGACCTCGCAGTTAAGTGGTCCGTCGACACACTGCGATACTACTTGTTGGGGAACCACTTCTTTTTAGTGACTGATCACGCCCCCCTCCGCTGGATCAACAGCATGAAAGGAACGAATGACCGAATTATGAGGTGGTATTTGTGCCTCCAGCCCTATTCCTTTCAAGTGCTTCACAGGCCAGGTAAGGCCCACGGAAATGCGGACTTTTTTTCCCGGATGGGAGAAGAGAAGGACGAAGAAGAGGACAGGGCAGTGGAAACCCCTACCACCATTCTAAGGGGGAGGGTGTGTGACGGGGCAGGCTGGCCCCGCACTGGTATTGAGAGGATTAACCCTTCCCTGCTGGTAGAGGAAGTCCCGCCCCTGAGGCTCTGCTGGGCATGCTCCAACCGGGAGCCAAGTATAAAAGCCTGCAGAGCTGCTCAGTCAGGGCTGGCGGCTGAGGGAGGAGGAAGCCCAGCGGCAGCTCCAGCCCAAGAGCAGCAGTACCTCGTTCAGGAGGGAACTGAGAGACCGGGAAGTAGGACCAGAGACTGGCAGCTGTCAGAACCCCAGGGAGCATTGGGGGCTGAAGAATCTGAAGACCCTGAGGACCCAGGGACTGCTACATCCGGAGAAGGGGTAGGAAGTGACCCAGGGAAGGGAAGGGAGTGGTATCTCCCACCACTCTAAGGGCAGCGTGTTGCGGTAGGATTCCCCGCTGACCCGGGGAGGACCACGCTGTTAAAGACAGGGCCCTGGGTCGGAGCCCGGTGGAGGTGGGTGGGCCCCGGGCTCCCCTACCGGGGGTCTCTGAACCCCAGTCTCCATCAGTGTGGAGACGTACTTCACCCACCCCCTTCGTAACTCGAAGGAGATAGATGGACTCCGGCCGCTAGGCCCCGTGATCCCCCGGGGAGGGGATTTAGAAGGACTTTGACCATTGGGCCAGACGGCCCTGACTACCGGGGAGGTAGTTGAACTGCCATAAGCGCAGGGAGGCGGGGTTAACCTCGTCCCACCCTGGAAACAAAAGGGTGACAAAGTGCAAAGCCCGCCACACCTTGACATAGATGATGAAAGATAAAGGGGTTTGTTTCTAGCTGGTGAGGTTAGAGAGATATTGAGGTCTATTTAAAACATTCTTTTGAAAATAGTCAATTTGGAATTTGGTGGCATTTTCATTTCACTTCTGGAGTTCGGTCTGTGAATCTTGCATTTGGGCACATGTGAAAATGAGTTTAGTTTTGCCTGAGTTCTTAATACATTTTCTCCCAAACTACAAAGCTGAACACAATTTCATAGAGTTGGTAGCCTCTCTCTGGGAAAAGACCAGTACTTGAATGGAACATTTGCTTCAAGTTAAGATGGAGAGATGGAGCCGTTTTGGCAATAGTGATAGGAATTTACAGATTGTCTTTATGTGCTATAACTGATTTGAGCCTGTGCTATAACAAAACTTCCTCTCTTTTTTTGAAGTGCTTTGTGATGTATAGATGAAAAGCGTAATGTAAGTGCTAATGCTTCTGTTGACATTCATTATTATTTTAAGTCCCTCATTAAAATTATATTACAAAGATTCACAAAATAGTTTGTGATTGGGTAACAATACAGCACACTAACATAGGGAGGGTAATCTAAGAGTTCTTAGAGAAGTGATATAAAGAGAAGTGAGGAAACAAAGTAAACAGGGTCAGGAAATTGTCAGAGCCAGACAAGGAAACAAGGAAGAACTGGGAAACTGAGCGTCTTGCTGACACAGGACTACACTGCTAACAATAGATTGCAAGTTAAGTACTTTTTATTTTTCTCCAACTGAAGGGAGCCATGTTTTGTTGAACAAACCTGAAGAAAGCCCCACTCCTGACTCCCCAGAACTTGGGCCAGGGCAGGGAAACCCTGTGTGGAGAGGTGCATATGCTTTAAAGTGACAGGGCGCAATAGCTTGTTTCTTTGTCTCGTTTTTTCCCTTTCTCCTCTAACCCATGGTCAAGGACACACTCAAACAGAGCTGTTTTCATGGGTATACAAAATAACATTTAAAATAGCTTAAAAATGTTTATTGATGTAAGTGCAGCTGTTGCTGACTCCAGACTGTACTGCTATCCTGGCTGGGCTGAGCAAGAATTGCAGGGAATGAATGGAGTGAGGGGTGAGAGACGGGGGGTAAATTCAGGGGGCAAGAGTCCATGAGGAGGCATGAAAGGAGCAGGCTTGCAGAGGAGGAAAGGGAACTGGGAGGAATGTGAAGTGGGCATTAAGGGCGTGGGAGCATATGGAGAGACTCCCTGATCTCAGGGGAGAGGCAGGATGGAGTGCACCAAATAGGGAATAGGGGACATAGAGAAGGGGCATTGAAGGGGATGGGACCATGAGACTTGGAATGCAGTGCAGGGAATGGAGTTATAAATAGAAAATTTGGGGCACTGTGTTCTGATTTCTCTGGGCCTATTCCCCATGCTTATCTGTTAGGCCTCTGGCTCTTCTCTGCTGGGGAATGTATGGGTTGTTTGTGGTATTTGGGGATAGGGACATTACAGAGAGTGTCAGACACTGCACTGGCATATAGGTGTTTTTGGCAGATCCTAAATCTGAATGTCAAATAGGGCCACAGAATTACCCTCCTCTTTAACCATATAAAATAAACAAGTTTTTCAACTGACTAACTGAATACTGTACCCTCCATTCACTGACACTGCAGTAATTTCTCAACATGTGCTTGGTTTGATTGAAAACAATGTGTTTGTGTTGAAGTTGCCATCTTTGAAACCCCAACATCATCTCGCTTTCATATCCTTATATCTTCCATTGCTAGTGACATTGTACACACTCTGGCAATGGGACAAGGAGCTCACTCTGGGCTGTCACGTGCCAAAAGGAGGAAAAATAATTTGATGCCCACAAAGCACTACTAATGCAGAAGATCTTTCAATAATGATCATTACTCTAAGGTACTGGAGTGCTTAAAGGCAAATCTTCCTAAACAGAGATGGGTTTTAAGTAGGATTCTCAGCTGTGCATTACTGCCCTGGGGCTTTCTATGAAACACCAAAGGGCAACTAAACATAAATGCCCTGGCCCTAGGTATGAAGGATCAGGGATGGGATTTTCTTTGTATTAACTACAAAGGTAAAAAGTGCGGTCTGAGGGGGTCTGGGAGGAGCATGTTTCCTAACATGCTAGGAAATATTTGAGTGATTCATCCCACAAAGATGACAAGGTTACTGCAGTGCTAAGTTACAGCAATGCAACCTTTAATTTTGACAGACATTTTTAAAATTATTCTGCAAGTTCATGCAGCTTGATCACTCACTGTAGGTCCTCCTCCTCCTATACTTCGTCACTTTTTTAAAAAGATTTACAAAATCCCTGCACTGCATACTGGGAGACCATCTCTATTTGCTGCTAATAATCTATGTAGTAGAATAACAATTTTGCGTAAATTTGAAATTTTTTTTTAACCTTTCTGTTTCTATAGTGTGTGAATACTGGACCTGTGTGAAATGCAGCTATGATCAGAATAATAGCTCATCTATATACCTGTCTATGGCACCATTAAAGCAAATCATGCTGCAGAATGACTATTTGTTCTACAGAACTCTGTTCAGCAGAAATTGTACCACATAGGTCATAGCTTGAGCATTCCAGTATGAGCTATTCAGCAGGAAACCAAACCATTTTGGATGAGATTTGTGAGGGTTTCTTGTAAATAGCCGATCAAATGTGGAGACAATTTAAACTATTCTCTCAAACTGCTGCAGACTCTCATATTGATTCATCAATGCCAAAAATTGGCTCATTGAGCCATAGAAAGATTTTTGATTTAAGAAAGAAGTTTTGCTTTGAACTTTCCCAACACAACTCTGGAGCCTATTCCAAGTTGGCAAAAATTATAAGAAGTTTTTAAAATGCCTCTTTATGTAGTCATCGGTCATTCATTCCTTACTGCTTTGGAAATCTCTATGGCTACTTAGCCTCTGGGACTTAGCTCACAGGGTGAACATGGACATGCTCTCAAAGATAGCATATTGTATAAGACAGAATAACAGGTGGCAAATTTCCATATGTGGCCATTGGAAAGGGCGGGTAAAAAGACTTCACCTAATGGAGAACAGAATGAAAATCTTGAGACAGTCCTGTGAGTGGAGAAACAAGTCGTCCCCGCCCTTGAGCTAGGATTAGGTGCGTGTGGGTGTAGGAACAATGGAATCTCCCTTTGCCTGGCACCTGTGAAAACTTAATAGCCATTGAATTCCTTAAATCAAGAATTGTTTCCTGATGGAACAAATCAAGAACAAAGACTGGACTTGTTTTCTGGACAAATGACTACCTCTACTGACTTTCTTCAAAAAGGAAAATGTGGACAATTTCTTACCACGTTGATGATTGTAGATGATTAATACACAGTGGTAAAGAGAAGGTGAAGTCATTAACACCTAGGTGGTGTAAAGGAGCTGTGAATTTTTCTGCTGTTCTAGTCAAACTTTTGAGAGACTAGTGTGATGGGGAAACCTGAAATGCCACCTGTCCTAGAGAACTCAAAGTAAAAGCGTTTCTCATTCTTTTCCTTTTTAATATGAGGTAAGACAGGCTGGACAGAAGGCACGCACACCTTTTCTAATGTTTGTGATTTTTCTCTTCAAATTTGTTCTTGCCTTCCCACCACTTCCTTCTTTGCATGACCCATACTTCTCTCTGCTCTTTGAACCAAGAATGTTTCAATTTGCAGGCAGAATTCAAAGTGGAGGAGCAGGCATTTATAAAACGAGACCCTCTCTCGGTGGGGTTAAGATGGTAAGAAGTATTGGTGTGGAGCCTAGAGTACTATAATACAGCTCTGGTCTTTAGAACACTCTGTGTGGGTTAGCTCTGGAGCTGGGAGAAGTTCAGTAGGACTTGTATGCTGACTGTAGGTTCATTGAAGCCTAGACCTCTCTAGCTTCTTTCTCCTCCAAATCTAAGCCAGATGAGTTGTTTTCAGAGCCAGAACTGTATATAGGGCCTTGTGGCAGGGTGAACTAAGTCCGGAGGCTCCCTGCTGAAACCTTGCAGCCCTGCGTCACTCTGCCCCAGAATAAAGCAGAGAGAAGTCCTCCAGGCAGCCTAGAGTGGCTGCAGAGGAACAACCAATCAGAGTGGCTGATGGAGCAGCCAATCTGGGGCCAGAAGGGCTCTATATAATCCAAGCAGTAGAGCCTTCAGTTGCTGTGTGGAGACCGACAAGAGAGGACCAGGTGCCTGGCTGGCTAGATGAACAGCCGGACCATGGATAGCTCACTGCAGAGAGCTCACCAGATAAAACCAAGCCCAGGGAAGGCTGCCAAAGACCAGGTGCCTGGCTGGCTGAATAGAATAGCGGCGGAACCATGAAAAGATCAGCGTGAGCAGACTGAAACCGGGGGACTGAGCACAGAACCCGGCCAGACCAGACGAGGGTACTGAGATGTGCCTTGCTGATCTTGTTGCAGACAGCCCATGGAGAGCTGCTGAAAGGACACTAGCAGAGGGTACCTAGATGGGCCCTGGCTGGGTGTTGAAGAAGGCAGTGCCTCTGGGAAGAAGCCTAAGAGCTATGGCTCCATACCAGGGCTGAAAAAGAACTTGGGACTGTATACCTTGGAAGTGGGGGGACAATGTATGCAGCTCAGCCAGAGGGCTGCCGCTGAAGATCTGCTGAGAAAACCATCAGCCGGCAGGCACTCCCGAAAGGCGTGTGTCTCCCGTTGTAAGACCAAAAAACAAAAGCAGGCTCACACCCAACCAAGAAACGGGGAGGGGGCACCTGTGGGAGGTGGCTACTGCCCCGTGAAAAATAACTATGTTTGCACCCAACCAGAGAAAGGGCGCTCTGGAGAAAGGCAGGAGCTGACTCCGTTATAATCCCTTGTTCCACAACCTGTTTGACTATATAAAATAAACAACAACATAAAATCAACAACAACAACAACAGTGTAAATACATTTTTATGAAGTAACTTTCTATATATATTATAGGTACTGGACATTAGACTATACTTAAAACATATTGAAGTGTGTTTCTTTCCTTTGTACGCTCAAAGAAGAGATGCAACACAGCATAATAATCTGTGAAATAGTCCTGTGAACAATACAAGTTTTCCACAACAAGAATATCCTAGGGGTGATAAGAGAGGGTAGGGTACCTGCGGGCATTTTCATTTTAGTATAATAACATGATTAGCACCCATTAGCAGATGGGAACACAGCTCCTAATATAGTGTAACTTCTGCAAATTTATGAATAGGTCTAATAGATAACCATCTGGTTCCAATGGGAAATTTGATTTTGGGTTTTATTTTTTTACATTGTTTTATTGTCAATACAAATACCTATGTCACAATTTATGATAGATTTAGTGTTATGTAATCTGACAAACAATGTGGTAAGAAATTGTCCACATTTTCCTTTTTGAAGAAAGTCAGTAGAGGTAGTCATTTGTCCAGAAAACAAGTCCAGTTTTTGTTCTTGATTTGTTCTATCAGGAAACAATTCTTGATTTAAGGAATTTACCCAGTTTTGTATCCATCTTAATTTCTAATAGACATATTTGGGAATCCTTTGGAAATCATTTTGATTTTATTTCATATTGTAAACTTTGGGGCAGTGCTGTGTGTTCTGATACTTTGGTAAAGTGCATAGCATGTTTTGAATGCTTTCTTACCATAAGTAATAATTTTCAACTGTTATTGAGATATCTGCTCTTCGTTACTGTCCCTGAAAGGTACACATTTAAGATATAATCCCTGATGATTAAGTTAAGTCCTTTGTGCTCTTGTAACTAACTACACCAATTTTAAATTATTAAGTTGTGCCTATAACTGCTTCTTATGCTAGGCAAATACTATTAGCAGGCAAAATATTAGTAATTTGTTGCAATCAAAATGTGTAACACATGACCAGAGCGTGGTACTCATTTGTTTTGTTACACATTATGTCATAATTAACAGTATAGAGGATTTTTACTATAAAACCTGTTTTAAAGGATGTTTTTTCACTTTGAATTCACTCTTGCCAATTCTCATATTTGTGGGGTTCCACTGGTTACAGCTCCTGAAATAATGCGATTATGTGAGAATCTCAATTTTGAAAGAGTCATTTTGGTGGCAGAGAAAAGATGGGACATGTGACTGGAGTTCACCCTAGAGGCTTAAATAACCAGAAGACAGATGAAATGAAGAACCCAAAACGTATTATTATTTTAAAAATCTCATTAATTTAAGCCAATCTCATGATATTTTGGGGTTGACAATACTGTGAATTAAACCATTTAAAATAACCCTGGAAATGGAAAGTTTATGGTATACCACAATAAGGAACCCCCCATACTTCCCTAATAGGGTTTGTCAGCAGGGTTTAAAATCCTGGACCTTTGTATTCTTAACCTAGACCTCTAACACTCTAAGATTCTCATTCATGTGAGCCAGCCACTGGAAGGAAATGTAACATAACTTTGCCAGTGAGTTACACACATATTTGCTAGGCAGGAGTAGAAATATGGAAAATGGGACTCCTTGGTGCTGTCCTTGGCTTTGGAAAGGGTAGTGTGTCCTAGTGGCTAGAGCATTGGTTACAGCCAGCATAGGGAAAAGCATAACTGTGGTAGATTCTTGCTAGGAGCCTGAGTGGATAAGACTGGAGTCTCTCATGTTAGAAGTATGGGTTCTGTTCCCACCTCTGCTGGAAGTGGCATTGTGCAACCTGTTAGCTAACCATTTTTAAAAATTGTGTGGCTGATACTGTTTTGTTTGTTTTGCTTTTGGTTGTTGTAAGCCAAAACACTTCATTTTTTGATTAAAACTTGAGAAATTATAATGGAACCAGAAATTTTTATGAGAAAATTTCCATTTTGTCAAAAAGCCGGTTTTTGTCACAAAAAATGTCAATACATTTTTCAACCATCTCTAGATTTTACACTTAACTGGAAGCAGTGGAATTTTTTCCTGTTATAATTTCATGGAGAACTGATGGGCTATAACTAAAAGCTTTAAAAACATACTTTCACATGTGTGGTTACCTCTCTTTGCTCATCGTGTGCTACACTACCTCCATGCAGAGTGTGTACATGAGCTGCTACTACAATATGGTACATATTTCCACACAGCTGAAACCTGAGACTCAATAATATCCTGTAATTGCAGCAGCCTGAGTGAGGAGAAACAACAAATAAATCCTAGGGTCCCTTCAGCTATCAAGTCCATCCTCAGAGAATGAAAATGAGTTGAAGGCTCATTTCCAAACGATCAGTTAATCTGAAGGTTTGAATGCACTGGAACTCCACTAATTACCATATATGCTTCAGGGATTCTGGAAGGGCAGAAAATTATCCTTAATCATGTAGGCAAGCAGAAAATAGGAAAGACAGATGTTGTTGTACTGACCTCGCGTTAGAATCTGATTATCTGTTGCTTGACCTCCTCCATCCATTTGAGGTCATGATTGATAATGTCAGTCTTAGCTATGTATTTT
Source organism: Macrochelys suwanniensis (assembly GCA_033296515.1). NCBI lineage: Eukaryota > Metazoa > Chordata > Testudines > Chelydridae > Macrochelys > Macrochelys suwanniensis. Next base: position 42,994,033 of record CM065784.1, read on the forward strand.
AAAGCAGAATTAATTTCCTTAATACCGTTTTGGAATACATCTGAACCAGGACTGAAAAATGAAGTGTTACTCACTGTTATAGAAATCATACTGAGTGTAAAGTGTTTTGGGAGTATATAGGAACTGTGAGTGAGCACCAACTTAATGAAACCTGGTTGAAGCTGATAGTCTAAGCAGAGTAAGCCTCACTACTTCCTACTGACGATTGATATCCTTTGTGAAGAATTGAATTTTGTGTGTTCAAGAGTGAGGAAACAAGCACACTTAGAAAATCAACTGCATTAACAAACAATACTTCGTCAATTTATTTGAAGAAACATAAACTAACTGTAATTATTTTGATAATCTTTCATAGAATTGCCAGAAAATGTACAATGGTACATTAGGCAAGGATCAAAAATATTTTTCTTTCTGATCTAAGACCAGTAATAAGACAAGTTAGCTGATTCTGAAGGCATTTCCTAGCTCTGTCAGGTTGTGAAATATAGAACCTTAAAGCATGACTGCTACCTAATTTAGAAGTTTTTTAAGTTCTTTTGCTTTGTTATTAAATATCAACAGTGCAAAACTTCAGTAGTTTCACAAAACCTAATGTTAATATTTGTAACTTTGCTGAAAGTTCCCTTTCCCAGCAAAAATGGAGAGGCTGTTTAAGTGACCTCTCAGCTATTGCTGACATTATAAGCAGTTCCTTTTTCCATGTTCAACAAGAGCTACAGTGGCCCAAGTAAGTGGAGAAAATAACCGATTTCATCGATTTTTCCCTATGACCAATTTTTCTCCACCTAAGTGGATGGTTGTAGCACTTCCTGAATGTGGGATTGGCAATGTTTTATGAAAATAGCTATGTAGTGCACACAGTAACTTAATTTTAAGTCTTCTGAAAGTGTGTTCACTCACTTAAAATCAGTATATTCCAGCTATTCTCTTCCTTCCCCACAGTATACCCTCTTCAATTCCAGCATAATTATAAACACCTGTAGTTAGAGGTAAATGTTTTATACCGTTCAGATCTTGGAAATCCAGTTTTTAAAGTAGCTGAAAGAGATGATGGTAATCAGATGAGATTTTTGATATCTTGCATCTCACAAGCCCTCAGTGTTAAAAATGATTTCCAAGCTTTCCAATGGCACGTCATTTCTTGCCTGCAGAGTTCATGAGGGATATGATATTAAATGGGTTGCTGGTCCCTTGAACCATTTTGTCACCAGTCCAGGACTTAACATAGCAAGACCTGGACCTCAGACTAGGGTAGTTTTTGATCCCTACAATAAATCTTTGCAATATAATACAGCATATATAATAATATAATAGCGTTGTACTGTTAAATCTTTACTATGTGGTATGGGAAAACTAGGAGTTTTTGGTGCAAATTATTGAATTTATGGATTATTAAAGAGAGGATAAGTGAGTTTCTTCCATATTGTAAATATGCTACAAATAGTTAGTACTTCTCCAGGATCCTGCATAGGACCTTCATTGTTGCTTATACAGAGCCTGCTATTAAATTACATTTTTGTAGTGGAAGGACTATATCATTTAAACCTTGAGTAAAAATGTTGACTATCTCCTGTAGTAATAAAAGTTATGTGGAAGGAAGGTCCTGAGGACTTTTTTCTTTGTTCCAACTGTAGTTTTATAATGTTAATGCATTGCTTCTAACGAGATGTAAGAGTACGTTAAATATCCAGCTCAGTGGATGTATAGGTAATGTGGGAACTCTTCTAGATGTGACAATTTGGTAACAATAATCTGGTGTTGGAGGTTGGCCCATTCTAGGGGAAAACGCTCTGTTGTGTTTGGGGTTGGGTTCTGCATACCGTGAAGTATGTTTAGCTAAGGTGCCTGCCTCTGCTAATAATCATAGCTTTTTCAAAGAGCAACCATAAAGTGGAGATCGTGTAATTCTTGTTCTCTTAGCTCAAAAGATTCTGAATAACAATAATGAAAACTGACCAGAGTTTTGTCTGTTTTCACTGTATTGCAGCCTTGCTAAATTGTGAACAGCAGAGTCTCTGGAGTTGTCTATCTGCAGACTCTGGAAGACAGCACTGCACTGGTTTACATTTAGTTCAACATTTGACTTTTTTGCCACCATATGTGAGACTTTTTTTTTTTTTCAAATGAAAACTTAGAATCAGCAGAAGTTAATGGTAATTGTCCCCTTTGCATCCCTCCATCCATACACACACGTAATGGGAAGTATCCAGTTTGCCGTGGTGGGCAGATGAGTGGAACTTTTAAGCCCTACAAAGCCAAATCCTATATTCTTTACACATGATTTAGTTCCCTGGGCATTTCACCTGAATAAGGACTTCATGATTTGCTCCATAGAATTTAAATAATACATTTTAGAGTAAACCAAATTCCTAAAAGAAGAGTATCAAGGTATTTAGTCCCCCATATTGGCCTTCTTTGACCACATCTTAATCGATGTGATGATGAAACAAGGAAGGAGATGGTAGAAGGATGAAAGATCAGTCAGAGGTGTATGCCAAGTACTCTGTTTTGTTGGCTTTGACAAGCAAAGGCTCTTGGGCATACCAGCTATTTGGTGACCCAGATCTTCATTTCTTGCAGTTTAATGAAAGACCAGTCATTAATAGGGGTACCATGGCCCATCATTTGAATAGGTGTCAAAGCCATGACTTTGCATATATAATGAAGGCCTGTCTGGATGGGGCTGCAGGATCAAGCAGGCACTTAGATGCTGGGTTCAGAATGACTCAAGAAAGGGTCGGTGAGGAGGAGCGGCTGTGCTTTAGCATCTAGTCTCAGGGGTATGAGGTAAAATGGTCCAAAGTTGGACAATGATATATTAAGGAAATCCATCCAGAGAAAAAAATCAGCTTCTGGTACCTTAAACAAACCAATAAAGACAATGCAATGATTGAGAGACAATTAAGCTAATAGGAGTGTCCATTTAATATGTTCCAGTGTCTTCAAATATAAAATGAAACTGCTAGTTGCAGATTCCAGCTATTTAAATTTGGTGCATGGGAATGTCAGACCACCTGAGTACAGTAACTCCTCACCTAAAGTCATCCCGTTTAACATTGTTTCGTTGTTACATTGCTGATCAATTAGGGAACATGCTCATTTAAAGTTGTGCAATGCTCCCTTCTAACGTCGTTTGGCAGCCGCCTGCTTTGTCCACTGCTTGCAGGAAGAGCAGCCGTTGCAGCTAGCTGGTGGGGGCTTGGAACCAGAGTGGACCAGCAGTCCCCCTATCAGCTCTCCCATCAGCTCCCTGCTCCCCTAAGTTCCCTGTGTGGCAGCCGCCCAGCAGGCTATCAATTGCTGGCAGTTCAGCTGTCCCTCCCCCCATTGCCATGAGTTGCTAGTCAGGGTGTCCCCCTCCCCCCTGCTCCTGCACCCCGCTTACCCCATCTTCCATAGAGCAGGGGGGACACACCACAGGGCTCAGGACAGAGGGAGCTTCCTGGCAGCAGCTGCTGTCTCAGCTTGCTGATGTACTTAAAAAGGCTGTGTACTTAAGAGTGGGGTCAGCGTACTTAAAGGAGCAATGGCCTCTCTCTCTCTCTCTCTCTCTCTCTCTCGGTGTGTGTCTCTGTCTGCCATGCTGTCTCCCCTCTCTCCATTCCTGCTGCCTTGTAGAGTGTGAGGCTACATTAACAACACTGAGTTAACCCTTGAGGGCTCAGCCAATTGCTAGTTCACCATTTATCAGTAAGGCATTCCCTGGGAAATATCCCACCCTTTCCCACCCTCTGACTTCACCACCTCAACCAAGCCTCACAATCACCCTATTTACATTAATTCTTATGGGGAAATTGGATTCACTTAACATCGTTTCACTTAAAGTCACATTTTTCAGGAACATAACTACAACGTTAAGCGAGGAGTTACTGTATATCTCTGTTCACTTATTTAAAGTATACATTATGTTTGTTTCAGATATAAGATACTAGGTAGCTAGACCTGAAAAAAACCAGGGGAGTTGTTTTCTCTGTTTCTGTTATTTATGAAAATAATTAAATGCAGTTTATGAATGTAAAAAGCAAACATGGCCCCTTTAAATACATATTGAGCAAGAAAGCATAGAATGTACTTAAGGGAGAGCATAGCCTTTATTTCTTTTCAAATAGTTCTGTAAATTAAGTACTATTAGCAATATGTATCCCATGTCCCATGTTTAGTGTTTAATGAAAGCTAGAAGAAACTTACCTAATTTTAAATTCAGACAAGAATGGGGTCAGGATATGGGATTTGTTATGTTACACACTGATCACCTATTTGTCCATTAGTGCTGAAAGCTAATCCATGGGCGTCTCTTCTTCAGAGATACCAGCCAGTATTGACCTCTGTTATTTTAGGAGGAACTCATTTGCCCTTCTGAGATCTTTTAATAAACATTTACAATCAAAAGATCAATAGTAATGGAGAACTCCATCAATAGTTGTATTTCTGCCTGTTTCTTCTTTCAGATTCAGATGAATGACCAATACTAGTGTTAATTTACATCTTTAAAATATGTTAACGTATTGCTTTTTTCTTCTTTTCTGGTTTGCATAATTTAAAAGCTTCTTTAAGTTCTGTAGGGGTTCTTAGACAGCTAAGGCACCACCTTGGGTTTTGATGTTGTTGTAGAAACAGGATATATTCCAGAGATCAACACCCAGAGGTAAACCTTAAATGCTGATATTGCTGATCCTGAGTTAGTGGCTATGAAGTGATTGATTCCCTGTTTTACAACAAAGACAAATTGCTCATTTCCTGTAAGCAGGTTATTAAATCACTGGTATTTTGCCACATTATAGAGATGTATTTGTATTATATTTTTGTATTTGCAGCATCTATAACCCATTGATATGGGCTGCAACAAAAGCAGGATTATGATTTTACTGCATGGAAAAAGATCACCAATGTGGGGAGAAACTTTCAATAAAATATGCAGTATGCTTTACAGAAGAAGGATTGTGCCCCCCCCACCCCCGAATTGTGGTGTACAGATTGGCTTTTGTTTTGTACATCCACCAAACATACAACCTTTCCTATCCATTGTCCCTCTCCAAACACAAAACTGCCCCTATTGGTAGACCAGTCTGTAGAAATGCTGAGGTTGAAATAATTCAAGTTTTAGAGACAGACACCCATTTTTTTAGTACATTTTTGTCTAGAGACCCAATCCCACACTGTAAACTGTATAGCCAAATTATTCCTGAGCTGCATATAGATTCTTCTGGGAAACTGTGGGGGAAAAGAATCAGTCATAAGAAGCAAATAACCAGTGCGGAGGAGCACTAATTTTATCAGAAGAACATATCATTTGAGATTGGATTTTATTTGGAGCTATCCAAATAGAACTTTCAAACCCTGCTCTTTTTCTGTTGCAGATGATAACCCTGCACCTCATATAACACTGGGCTTTGGGCAGGTCAGACATGTATTGGTACCTTCTCATCACTATTACTAATAATTTTTGGCACATGAGAAATCTTGATCCTGCTGCTCCTAGGGGGAGCACATGTTGGCCAGAGCTTCAGCAGTTTGGCCAGGCTCCATGCCCTTTGAATACTCTCCATTTCTGAGGGTGGAGATGGCTTTTCCTAAGTAATGTCAATGAGGTTGCTCATGGCTGCCCAGTCTAGAGTGTGAGACTCTGTCTTCAGGACCCCCACCCCCATTTCTATTTATAGCAGAGAAATTGCTGAGAAGTGTATAGCTTCCAACAGTTAACAAAAATAATTCAGGGGCAATGCGCCAAATACGCAGAGGACTGCCAAATGTTCTTATTTGGATCCTAGGGAATAACAGGTTTTTTTAAAAGAATATCCTAGTTCAGAGCATCAAACGGTTGCATTTTGACTGTTTCTCTGGCTCTGTGGAGTCCAGCCCATCCCTTGAGGTCTGTGATCGTCAGATTCTTCTCTTGGAATCCTCATTTTCCAAGGCTGTTTCTATTTACGATTGTGGCTTTAAGGTGGGAGACCCATCCAGTGTGCTGAGAGAGAGGAGAGCTGGTCTGTTTCCCTGCTCTGGAGGTGTCTTCAGGTGGCATCTTTCCCTCTTTCTAATCAGTGGGAAAGTCAGCATAGGGGTTCTCTACTTTCCCTTGAGGTGATACAGGCTTCTCCTTTCTTTCATTTCTCCTGGAATGAGCATGTGGCTTCTTCCTAAAATCTTTCCCTGCTTCCCCACACTGCTCCTCCTCTTGTCCCTCATATCTATCTTGTCCTCCATTTGTTTCTTCCAGTTTATGTTTCCAACCTATCTCATATCTTTTCCAAATTTTGCTCCTTTATTTTATTGTCTAATATTGGCTCCCTCATTTATCTGCTGCTATTAGTATAAACATCCTCCTGTTAATCTAAACATTATCCCAATACACCCTTCAAGCCTTTTTTCCCCTATAAAAATAGTTGACCTCTCCTGAATTTCTGTTTTGTTAAATCTCTTCAGAGCAATCGTTTATTTCCTTTCACTTGTTCCCTTGAACCTTGTAGCTTTTAACATACAAATACCTCACATCAAGTTTTAGAATGTATCTATAGTTGCATATGAATTTCATGTATTTTTTTTAAATAAAAATTGATCAAAATAAATTGAAATAATCCCCGGCCAGTCAGTTTATGGGATAGAGAATTTATTTATGGCAAATCAATATCTTTATTTTATACTTCTTCATAATTGTTCTGTCTACAAGTTTCCTAAGAAATTATTTCAAGACTGTTGATTTGTGTGCTTTCTTCCAATCCAGATAACAGTTGGAGATAAATCAGTAAGTAGCTCTCAGTGCTTACAGATCTTTCAGACTATTTAATGCAATATTGACACAGAAGATAAGCCAACTGCCTCAGAGCTCAGCCTGAGATTGACCATTCACTATGACTCATCTGCTTTAATTAATGTTCTTTCAGTTAGTAGACAGCAGAAGGGAGGACTAATAGGTTAACAATGCGGAATTGGTACTGCAGAACCATAAAGGGGCAGAAACTTTAAAATTCTCACATGAGAAATCGAGGAAGAAGTGTTTGTGATTATATTTGGGGGGGGAGGGATAGCTCAGTGGTTTGAGCATTGGCCTGCTAAACCCAGGGTTGTGAGTTCAATCCTTGAGGGGGCCATTTAGGGATCTGGGGCAAAAAAATCTGTCAGGGGACAGTACTTGGTCCTGCTAGTGAAGGCAGGAGACTGGACTCAATAACATGGCCTTTCAAGGTCATTCTAGTTCTAGGAGATTGGCATATCTCCATTTTTTTTTTATTTTATTTTTTTTTGCGGGGGGAGGGATAGCTCAGTGGTTTGAGCATTGGCCTGCTAAACCCAGGGCTGTGAGTTCAATCCTTGAGGGGGCCATTTAGGGATCTGGGGCAAAAATTGGGGATTGGTCCTGCTTTGAGCAGGGGGTTGGACTAGATGACCTCCTAAGGTCCCTTCCAACCCTGATATTCTATGATTCTATGATTCCTTCATTTCCCGAAACACAACTGAAATCCTTTGAGAAATGGAATGATGGAAGTAGGAAGTGATTTAGTTTTTATCAGTGTCTAAATCCCAGTTAATATTTGATCTTAAGCACCGAGAAAAGTATATACTAAAAAGTGGAAAACTATAGCTGAGTGAGCAGATTGTAGCTAAATCCCAGGGTAAACAGCACTTCTACACAGCTCCCACTAGCCTGGACTGGTGCAATGAGAGCTTCCCCCTCTGCTGTAACTAGTGACTAAATCTGATACATTCTCAATATTAAAGCTAAATTAGGAAGGGGATATAAATACACATGGGAAAATTCCAAATATTAGAGAAAAAGGCCAACTCAAAGTTACTGAATTCAGTTTAACATAGTGTATCTCATGCCTTTATATAAAATATAATTGGAATTAAATAGCAATGGCAAGGAATACCAAATTGAAACTAAACGTGAAGAGGTTTTTATCCCAGAAAGAATTGTAAATGGGTGAGATTTACTGCATAAAATCATTGAGACAGGAAAACTGGGCACAGTTAAAATGTAGATGACAGCTATAAGGAAAGTGAATGGAAGAAGAATGAACTTTAAGGTCTAATGATCTTGTCTTGGTCATGAAATATTTTTTTGTTTATATCTGCAGAAGAGATTAGGAAATCCTCAATAAATATTTAAGAATGGGCACTCAGTTCATTAGCCCAATCTAATAAAAAAATTATAACTTACTTCCCATTATAATGTGTGTACAGTAAGTATTGTATTTGCATGTCTCTACTTTATAAGTAAAATTTACTTGAGTGAACTCAATGGCAAGATTAAACAATAAAACAAAATAAAGAGAGACTATATGCGGAAATGCTTCTCTCCACTGAAAAATGTGTCGTAGACTACAATATATTAACATACAACACAAGAGGAAATTATATACATCAAAAGGAGCTGTGGATGCTGAGTATCCCTGGCAACCAACAGCCAGACCATTTATTAAGGTGTCTTTGTATGGACTTGGATGTCTAACTTTATGCACCCACATTTGAAAAATTTGACCTAAGTGATGTGCTTGGGTTGGGGGCAATATGGTTTTTTGGATTAGGCGCAGGACTAGGAATCAGAGGAGCTGATTGCTAGTCCTATGTATAGGGAAGAATTGGACCTAAATAATTCTGCCAAGAAGCCTCCCATAGCTAGTCATGCACACTAGTCGTTGCCAAGAAAAAGGATTAAAACCAATTTGCAGTTATCACTAGTTAAATAAAGCTGGAAAAAATGTTCATAAAGTGAACTTCACTTTTTGAACTTTCATGTTTCCTGAATGTGTTGTCTGATTTTTCTTTATCTTGTGTTGGCTAGAAATATTCTACCAAGGCATATGGCTTGATTCTGCTCCCACCAAAGTCAATGGCAAAACACAGATTACTGATGGAAAGAGAGTAGGCCCATCTGTGGCATTTCAAGAGGATTGGTTTAATTTTGGTGAATTTAATGGGATGATCAAAAATTAGGTTAATTTATTAATAGAAAGCCAGCTTCAATTTTAGCTCCGGAGAGACTAAGATCTCATTACATTTGGAGAATTGTTTTTTATTTTTACTCTTTTAATATGCTGTAAGGGGGATATGACGATGCTTCAATGTTCAGGCAGAATTTGGGAAAGAAGCCCTAATTATTGAAGAGAAATGGATGTGAACTTACTGCAACGCTGGAAAGCTCAAAGCTGGTATACCGTTTCTGAGATTTTAAATTACTTTCTAAAATACAGCTGTTGATCATAGTGTAGGCACTGACCCCGTGGGTGCTCAGGGGCTCAAACACCTAAGGAAAAAAATAGTGGGTGTTTAGTACCCATCAGCCACAGCTGTTTGGTGGCACCACTGATCAGCTATTCGGTGGCGCTGCCGATCAGCTGTTTGGTGTCTGGGGAAGGTGCTTGGGGGAGGGTGGAGAGCAGCGAGTGGTGGATGGGCAGGGTCTTTGGGGGGCAGGGTCGGGGCGGAAAATGATGGAGTGAGGGCGGGGCCTTGGTGAAGGGGTGTAGTGGGGGTGGGGCCTCGGGAAGAGTGGTAATGGAGCACCCCTGGGGAAAAATAAAAGCCAGCGCCTATTGATCATAGCTTGTGTTCACAAATTCTCCTATTGTGCTTATATCTTCCTATTTTTCAGTCATGGTTCTCTAATTGTTTAATTAATTCGTTTTTAAAATGTTAGTAATATTGGTACTAGAAATATTTAATATTTTTAGCACTTGTAATATTTACTGAAGTGTCACCATTGAGCAGATGCTGATGAACATGTATGTTATAAAATTTGCTACATTGTAAAGTTCTGTTTATAGGCTATATTGTGTGTGAACCAATGTTTACATTCGTGTTAAGATTGGTGTAATTTTGTGAATATATACAACTAGGTAAGCAATATGTAAGCAATAAAACTGCCTAGATTGAGTTTGCAGTTATTTAACGAGTTTAATGAGTTTGGTGGTCTCAGCTCTGTCTCTTGAGGGAATTTGTGGGAACTTGAGGGAACATCAAAAAGGCACCACTGAGTCTGGCTCAAGTGTCAACATTTATTTATTTATTTATTTAAAGCTTTAGACTTGACTGGAAAGCACTTCACAATAGCTCAGGACAAGAGACCGTAGGTAAAGCTGTTGTTCTTGCATGCTACTTGCTAGCACCGTGTTTGGCTTTAACAACAGTGCATACTCTTCCTGAACACTTTTAAAAAGGATTGGACGTTCTTAAGTGTCAGATCACTGTCTTCCTCTGCCAATGCTCAATATAATTTTTTCTGCATACGTGAACTCAATGGAGACCAGACATGTTAAAACCCATTTGATTTTCATTTACCCAAAAGCTACAATGCTAAAAAAATATTTAAAAGACCTTTATTGTTCAGCATAAATGGCTAAAAACTTGTTCTTTTCAGCTGTTACATGACTTAACTGATTGTACAGTTCAGTGAACTGGGATTATCATCTTTGCTTTCTGCTATGTCAGATCTTTCTAAAGTGCAGCCGTTTTAAAAATTAAAATTGATTTTTGATTTGTATTAAATTGTATAGATCTCAAAATACCAATATTGGTTTAAATCTTGGCAGCACATACTTATCTATCATATTTCTACAGTATGAAAACATTGTTAAAATGGACCAGCAGTCCTTGGCATACTAATGTGAAAGGGGGGAGAACCTTTGAGTGTAGCTTTGTTAGTTTTTCAGTGTCTAGGCTGAAAAAGGCTTGGACTATCATAGAGATCTATTTGTTTCTTGTAGAAACCATACTACAGGCTGATACACAAAAACAGTATATGTTTGGTTTTTTTAATGAAGGAGGTACCCTATTTGTTTGTCAGTGTGGAATATCTACTTTCCCCTGTTCATCTGTATTGTAAGAGGAACAAGTGCATTTCTGCTGCATTCTGAAGAACTGTGTCCACTTATACCAATGTGAATTTGACCTTATATTTGATGTCCTTTAAGACTCAGTATTTACTTCTCCAAGTATTTATGGTACCCATATACTTAAAATAAGAAGGTACTATGGTCCCTAGAGGTATCTGAAGAATTACATACTGTTTTTAATGGCACCCACCATGTGTGTGCTTTAACTTTAAACAAACATGAATAGGACTTTTAGTGGCAGGCTAAAATTATATCAACTTGAGAAAGTATTTCACAAACAGGATACCTTGAAGGGCCCCACTCTATAGTGTGAAATCACTAGCATGGAAAGAGCTCGTGGAGGCAAGGACAAAGCATTTGTAATTGAGTTCGTACAGTAATGTCTTAATAACATGGGGGTAAAACCTCAGACTCTAAAATCCAAGTGGTGGATTTTCCTCTCGTCTAGACAAGATTTCTAGGAGATGCCTCAACTTTTCAGCACTATTCCTCCATTTTAGGATCTAAATCTTGTACTAATCTCCCTGATTAAGCATCCATTTTGATGCTGTGGTGAGAAACACCCTTAGATTTTTCTGTCTTTTACAGGTGGTCATTCTGGTTGCAATCTCTTTGGCAAAGGAATCTTTTTGGAGTTAAGGTCTTATGGAAAACAGCAGTACTGCATCTCTGATGAGGGCAAAATTATGTTAAGAGATAACACAGGTTTTATTTCCAAAATAAACCCAGTTACAAGAATTTTTTTTTCTTCTATCCTTTTTTTCCCATATGCAAAACATCCTTTAAATAAATAAATAAATAAATAAACCAAACAAAATAAAGCCAATCAAGCAACCTACCACACCTCTGCCATACTCTTGATGTCAGCAGGGCTCTAATAATCAACACTGAACGTGGCACACAATTAGATCAGCAAAGCTAGAGGGTTTTTTTTAACACTTATAAAAAATAAATAATAATTAAAAAAAGCTGCCAAGGCTTCAGTTATTTGATGGCTAAATTGGTGCTTTCAGAAGCTTTCAAAAATAGACACCACCCTTTTCCCTCAAATGTTTATGCTCATTTATTCAGAGTCATGGCAGCTTCCTGGCTTGAAGGATTATTTGAAACATATAAAGAGACGTGGGATGGTCTCCTGATCGTGTTTCTATACTTCCTCTAAGTTTAATAAATTAAATGTGCAGGTCTCATCAATCCCTGCCATTGGAAGGAGGGATCTGTACAATGCTCCCCCAATAAATTCTTATTGTGGTGGGGAGAGAGGACACATCTGTTTCCTCACTCATCTTTTCTTTTCCCCCAGGGTGACACACATTGTATATCCCATTTTAATGGATCTGCTGACTTTCCCTGCAAAGAAGAATAAGAACATTTATCTGATTGTTGCTGAACATTTCCTTTCTTCTAGTAGGAAAATCTGCAGATCCACCCACCTGACACAAGGCTTATAGTTCTGAATGAGGCTTAAATTGTTCCTTTCTCCTAAATTTTCTTTATGGGCACAATGTATATATGTTTGCTAGTAGGTAAGGGTTAAATTTGAAGTTGTTCTTCAGTAGGGAGTGTTTGTATGACTGTCCTGTTCTTGCTAATAACTTATGAAATAAAGTTGAAAAGAATTAGTTCTGTGAAGCAACTTCAGAAGTACTTTGAACTGGCTGGGTCTATGACAGATCTAGTTCTGCATGCAAGGTGCTTCAAGCCATGGTAAAATGCAGTGTAATGCATCTGTGGGCTTTCCTGCTAGAAGAAAGGGAATTTTTGGTTAAGTTAAAATCTTACTTACCATTGTCAGAGTGAAAAGCAACATTTGTACTGATATTGCGTAATGTCAAGCAAGCATTGGTAAATATTTGTGAGATCCGTTAAATGTATTGATGAAATGATACTACAGGTGAATCTTTTTGTTTGCTTATTGATAGTAATGAAACTTTTTTTAAGAGTGAAAGTGATTCATTCGTTCTCTTTTTCTCTCCCATTTTTGTTTTAATTAAGGTGAAGTTTGGATGCCTTTTGAGTTCATCTCCTCCTTTCCAGAAGATAAACTGTGAAATTGAATAATGTGGAAAACCCTTCCCCTCTCCGTTTGTATGTGAGTTTGAGAAAAGATTGGTATGGTCTTAACAGCACAAGATCATCTCTAGAAATTAGCTGCAACTATGAGTTCAGAGGAGAAGGGTGTATCTCCTGCTCACAAAACATCCACTCCATCACATAAAAGTGCCTCCTCTTCATTGTCATCTCAGAGGGACAGTAAGCAGGTAAGGAAAAGATCCTAGACAACTGACTTTCCTCTCTAACTTGTAACGTTTGGTGGATTTATTAATTCATTCTTCCTCATGGTAGCAAAGCCTGATGCTCAGCAGTTAAACTCTTTTGATAATAGAAGTGGGCATTTCCAATGCAGGTAAGATATATCAGTGTTTCAGTAAGTTCCTTATTCCTTTTCTGCTGTGACTTGGAAAAGACATGGATGTGAAGCTATTTGGGGGAAATAAACTCATGACCTATGACATAGATGCAGAGTATTAGGTAAGAGGGATAGAATTATGTGGGAATGGTTAAGGAAGAATTCTTCCTAAGTATTTCTCCTTTAGTTCTGGGAGGCCTTTTCCTTAGAGGTGTTAACCTATGAATGCTTAAATGTTTTGCATACTGTGTGTGAATATTTAACTTCAGATCTAACTACATACATGTGTCATCTGTTCCGTATGGCTTGACTTGCCAGGCAGGGAACAAGGTTCTACTTGAAAAGGTGTATTGTATCATAAACATTTTGTAGAAACACAAAATTACAGAAATTGTATTTGATTTAGTGGGGATTCAGGTAGAATGCTGCACATTATAAGGTACACTCCCAGTTATGTTGGGCTTCCATTGCTAATATGCTTCCCAGGATCTGTGCAGTTGGAAAGCCTCACCCTGGGTCAACTCCATAGCACTCCACACATCCTTAGGGCCCTACCAAATTCGTGGTCCATTTTGGTCAATTTCACCATCATAGGATTTTAAAAATAATAAATTTCATGATTTCAGCTATTTAATTGTAATTGTAGGGGTCCTGACCCAAAAAGGAGTTGGGGGGAGTTGCAGGGTTATTTTACGGGGGGTTGCTACTCTTACTTCTGCACTGCTGCTTGCAGTGGCTCTGCTTTCATCATGATAACTGGTAAAGTACATAAGCCAAAAATTTTTTAAATGGGTGCTTAAGGTTAGGCTGCTAATTCCATATTTAAGCACATAAATATATAGCATGAAGTTTAAAAATGCTGAGCACGCAGAGTCTTCACTGTACTGAACACTTCAAAAGCAGGTCACATATTTAAGTGCCTAATTATGGACTTCGCATCCTGATTTTAATAACTCGTTTTTGAAAATATTGGCCATAATATTTCAAATACATTATAATGTTATGGGAGAGGAATCCATAGGAGCGTGAATGGCTTGTGAGTGATTAATTTTGAAGTGATACTGAGCTAGACCATATGATAGCCACTGAAGGTGTTAGTGAACGCAAGACAATAAACACCATGAATGTTGTTCCTATTATACAAAAACGTAGAAGAGAGAATAAATCACCACATTTTTGTCCTACTGTCCCCATTACAATTGCAGTTTTAATTTATATTTCCTGCTTATTGCATTGTTTGTGAGGTTTTTTCATCTTTCTTGAGAATTAATAAAGAAAAAAATTAGAAAAGGTATATTTCTTGCCATGAGAGGCCTTGAAAATTTTGTGCTGCTGCCTTCTTTGACTTTTCATAAGTCATTTTTGGAGGTGGCAGTTGGGTAAATAGCAGTTTCCTCAATGGGGTAATCTGTGTGGAAATGGAGTGTGATATGATTGGATGTAGTGTCAGTATGGATTTCATTGTCACTGTGAGGATAACATTTGATATTTCTGGACTGTGAATGATTGAAATCCTCTTGTCATATAATTCCTATCAAAGTCAAACTAGCAATTATGGAACAGTTTTCCAGTAAATTATGGTGCAGGAAACTGAATGAGTGTGAAGACAACTATGACAAATCATTTCAGAGAGGGTGGAAAATTTCCTGCTGTATAAGTATGCTGGCATTTTAATGTAGGCGGTTTATTTGTGCAACATACATCATCTCAGCAAAGTAGTCGTCAGAAAAAAGCTCTGACATTGCCCCCTTTGCAGACTCCAGAACTAAATAATTGATAAACAGAGTCTACTGCAGACAGCAGTAAAAGAGAAACTGGGTTCAAATTTTAATCAACATGAAGACTTACCATCGTTCAGTTGTAGCTGAACACTGCTAATTAACAGTGATGACCAGGGAACCCATTACAAATTAGGGTCAAAATGTAACATTTAGCCACTCACCAGGGTAGGGTTGTTGTGAAGTCCTACCTAGCAGCCCATGGGGAGCACTTCAGGATGGTTCAGCGTGCTTCCCTTGGTGCAGCTCTCTATTCTGAGAGCTAGTGCTGGACTGGGGGTGGGCCACAGCCATGAGCCGTTGTCAACTCTGCTTCCTTTGAGGCACCAGGGCTCCCCAGGGATGCACCAGGAGAGCAGTCTCTGCAGTGTGGTGAACATAAGGACTGCAATTGTGACAGGCTCTTCTTTGGGCCCCACAAGTAGGGGAGACTCTTGTCCCCACCTCACAATTAACTCCCAAAAGGCTAGTCATAATCTGATGCTCAGCAAGTAAGAAATCAGAGTTTTTCAAAGAGCAAATATCACTAAGCATGTGCTGTCCATTTGTGACACTTTTGGGTTAGTTTTAAATGTATGGTAATCATAATGTGTTGTTAAATGTACGATCGCATGCTGCAAAAATAAAGATGTCTTTGTACTATATTCTCTCACTCTAACACTTTGGTATTAAATCCTGGCTGAGAAGACAAGAAGAGGTTAGATTTTGGGGGGGGGGGGGGGGGGGCAGGTTATAAAGGATCTGATCTTGCAAATGCTTACAGATGCAAATAACCTTTCACATGTGAAACGAAAATAAGAAAGAAAAACTTGTAGCACCTTAGAGACTAACAAATTTATTTCAGCATAAGCTTTCGTGGGTTAGTACCCACTTCATCGGATGCATCCGATGAAGTGGGTACTAACCCACGAAAGCTTATGCTGAAATAAATTTGTTAGTCTCTAAGGTGCTACAAGTTTTTCTTTCTTATTTTCGTTTTGCTGACACAGACTAACACGGCTACTATACTGAAACCTTTCACATGTGAGTAGTTCCAATGAAGTCAATAAGACTACTCATATGAATAAAGCTAGTCTTCTGTGTAATAGTTTGCATGATCAAGCCCAATATATGGATGTTAGCAGGGTTCTGTTGTATTATTTAGAGATAATATGGGCCAAGATTTTCAGAAGTAACTTGTGATTTTGGGTGCCTAACTTGGGACACCTTGAAGGACCTGATTTTCAGAATGTGGGTCTCAACATTTTTTGATAAACAGGCCCCCTTGAAGTATCTCAGGTGGGCATCCAAAAACTGAGGCATGAAAAATCACTGGTCACTTTTTGAGAATTGTGGCATGTATATATATTACGTCACACACACAAAAACTATGTTAAAAGAACATTACTAAGGTTGCAAAGTCAAGCACTGAAAAGTTAGGAGATGACAGAATTAAGGTTGTTTGTGCATCCTTAGTTGGTCCCTCTCCTGCGTATGCCTTATGAATAGAATTGTTCAGACAATTTATATCAAAAGAGTTTCACAGCAGAATATGCTATTTTGATTAAACCCTGTTTTTTCATGTAATCATACAGATTTCATTGAAATTTCCCCCCAAAATTATTTTTACAAAACATTTTTCACTGCAGAAATTTTGTTTAAAAATGTTTTATTTATATATTACTTTTATTCATCTTACTTTTCTTTTACATAGTAGTCCAAATATTCTATTAATTTGTTTTATTTTTATATTTTATTTTTCCAGTCATTAAGGGCAGCTGCTATTTAGTACTGATTGAAACATCTTATTATCTAGATCAGTGTCTCCTGTTTATATTGTAATTAAATAGTTTGACACTTTGAACAAGAACAGAAAATAAGCACTCACTATTATAATAAATGAGCAGCAGTTTTAATACCCTAGAAAAAGTAGTCCAAGCTAACATGAAAATATTAATATAAAACACATTTTGAAATAAAAATTTTGTTTTGAAACAAAAAGTTAAAATGATTCCAAACCAAAAATTTCCAAAATGATTTATTTTTTTGAAACTTTCATTTCACAGGAAATTTTGAAAATGTTTGTTTATATTCTGATTCAGAAATGAAAACAAATTTTCAGGAAATTTTCATTGTTTGAAAACAGAAATTCAGAGTTTTGACCTGCTCTAATTATGGTAGCCTTTAATTACAAGAATCCATACTATTTTTTCCCCCAGAGACCTCTCCTTCATTCAGTGCACAGGTGCACCTGTTCTGGGGAGGAATCAAGGTTGTGTAGTAAAAGAGCATATCTCAAGGTTGTTCCATTTACAGATATTATTACTGCAGATGAATCAATGCAGATAAACTCAGTTTATATAATATCTCGAATTAAAAGGAAGGTTAGAGCCCCTATACCTGCAATTGTATTTATTTCTTCTCGTATTCTTACTGCTCTCCCTCATATGACTGGAATAATATGTGTTTTTTAGATCTCTTGAAACTGTTTAAACTCTCCCAGAGGATGAAACCCCTGGTGCTAAGAAAAATCTCCATGGATAACATTCATGGGTCATTGGATTACACCAACAGTACCAATGATCTCATCACACATTAAGCCGTGTGAGCTGTTGTCTGGCTTGTTGGAAAAGTTGTGTGCCCCTTTAGGGGTCAGAGAGCTGCAGAGTGATTTTCTGCTGCAGCTGCAGACCAGGTCAATGTAGGAATGCTGAGCCATCCCCCCCAGGTAACCAGAAGAAAGGGGGGACTATATAGGTCCATAGCAGTGCAGAAAAAGCACTCTTTTACCTGGACCAGGCAGAGCAGCGTCAACCCTCCCACCCATGGAAGTGGTGAAATACGGGTTTTGTAGGGATATGCTGTGGGTGTTGCATGGGGGCCTGGGAAGGAATTTTCCCCTCACTGCCAGATTGGCCAAGGTGAAGTGGGTTTTTTTCCACCTTCCCCACAATGGGTTGGGGTGGGTAGCTTAGTTGGGGCGAACATGAAACAGGAGTTAGGCAATGGTGTCACAACTTATTACTGTAAATGTGGGGAGGATGTCCAGTGCAGGTACTCCATAAGGAAGGGATACAGTGGTCAGATAAAATGGATTGGTAAAGGATTTAAAGGAGATATTCTTTAAAGGAACGGAAACAGGGATTTCAGGACTGGTATGGCAGGGAGCCAGCCCCCCGCCCCCTTTATAGCCTCCTCTCAATCCTCATTGAAGGGGGAATGGTGAGGTCCCAGCGGTGGATTGGCTGGGGACCAGGATGGATAAGGGGGAGGGCTGACAGAACCCCCCGGATATTATTGAAATGATTATGGGAATTACCTGCACTGTCCACCTTTATTGGCCGGGTTCTCCCAGACATTTAAGAAGAAAGTTGCAGCCTAATTAAACCACACCCAGGTCTCCTTCCCTTCTTTCAGCATAGCTGGACAATGCATCGAAGCTAGTAAAACAGGCACCAATTAGTCTTCTGGAGATAAGGGAGAAAATACCTTCCTATTTCATCTCTCTCAATTCAGACAATATCTTTCCCACTTCCTGTGTGTGCAGCTCCCAAGGATTACAGGTTCTATTTTATTCAAACCATTGCCACTGAAGACGGCAGTGCTGTGAAGAGACAGAAAGAGAGCTGCTGACTCTGCTCCATAATTAGCCAGCCGCTGAATCTTGCGTATGTTTCTGTCCTAAATGGAGAATCCCTGACCCTGTAGGTCAGTGTGAGTGGCAGTTGCTTTGCAGAGCTCTTTCTCTACCTCTCCACCCCAAATTAAGTACATTTAATTAAAAGGAATTAATTGTGTAAAATAATTATGCAGCAAAACTGGGAAGAAAACACAATGCCAGACTTGTTCTACTCTGCATTTCCTGCCTCCCTGCCCATGAAACATCACTTTGAAAATCAAATCTGTGCCTTCCGTGAATAAGATTCATTAAGCCATCTCCAGTTACGATACTTTTATTGTCTTGGAGATTTCCCTCATCCCTCTGATTTGAAGCAGGTCAGCATAGGAACACGCGACATTCACTTTGATGGTGAGGATATTCTCAGATCATTGAACACCAACACAGAAACAAAGTTTTACAAGATTAAAGGGACCATGTAAAATACATTTTTCCAGCCTTATTCTCCAGAGCAGATAAGAGCTTTTCACTGCATGAAGGTAGTGAAGAAGCAACATAAGTAGGGCCCTACCAAATTCACGGTCCATTTTGGTCAATTTCATGGTCATAGAATTTTTAAAATAGTAAATTTCATGATTTCAGCTATTTAAGTCTGAAATTTCATGGTGGTATAATTGTAGGAGTTCTGACCCAAAAAGGAGTTGGGGAGGGGGGTCCGCAAGGTTATTGTAGAGGGTGTTGCGGTATTGCTACCCTTACTTCTGCACTGCTGCTGATGGCGGCACTGCCTTCAGAGCTCAGCAGCTGGAGAGCAGCAGCAGCTGCTGGCCGGGAGCCCAGCTCTGAAGGCAGAACTGTTGCCAGCAGCAGCGCAGAAGTAAGGATGGCACAGTATGGTATTACCACCCTTACTTCTGCACTGCTGCCTGCAGAGCTGGGCCCTCAGTCAGCAGCTGCCACTCTCTGGCCGCCCAGGTCTGAAGGCAGGAGCGCAGAAGTAAGGGTGGCATGCAGGGCCGACTCTAGGCACCAGCCTAGGAAGCATATGCTTGGGGTGGCAGACTGTAAGGGGCTCTGACCAGCCTTTTTTTTTTTTTTTTTTTTTTTTGCCTGGGGTGGCAAAAAAGCCAGAGCTGGCCCTGGTGGTATGGTATTGCCACTCTTACTTCTGCGCTGCTGCTAGTGGTGCTGCCTTGAGAGCTGGGTGTCAGGCCAACAGCTGCCGCTCTCCAGCTGCCCAGCTCTGAAGTCAGCACAGAAGTAAGGGTGGCAATACCGTGATCCCGCCTACAACAGCCTTGTGGCCCCCCTGCAACTTCCATTTGGGTCAGGACCCCCAATTTGAGAAATGCTGCTCTCCCCCATGAAATCTGTATAGTATAGGGTAAAAGCACACAAAAGACCACATTTCATGCGGGGAGAGCAGATTTGATGGTCGGTGATGAGTTTTTCATGGCTGTGAATTTGGTAGGTCCCTAAACATAAGGATAGACTCTTCACTAGCCTCATCCTCGTTAGGAACTGTGCTTGTCACGGGCTCACCTTCCTGTTGCTGCACTTTGGAATTTTGGGGGAAGGGAGGTGCAGTGATGGGGAAGGCGTGGGTTGGGTCTCATTCAGCTGGAGGTTGTGTGTGCAATGGAATGGTGTATTTTGAGCCCCCTTTGTGATCACAGATGAGGTGAGTTGTGATAGTCTCACTCTTTCCCAGCTTCATTAGAAAATTATTCCCGGGATAAAGTGGAGGGAGGGATTGCAGTTAGGGTGAAGGGTTTGGGATGGGCATTGCAGGGAGAGCTCATTTAAATGAAACTCCAGGGGTGAAATCATGGCCCCCATCTTGACACTGACTTCTACAGGGCCAAGATTTCACCCCCGGACTTCAAGTTAACTGAGAGAAGTTCTGTGATCTGAGAGGAAGCCCAAGACTGAATGATGGAGAGAGTAATTCTTCTTCTCACACCCTCAGGATAAAGTGGGGATGAGGGTCCCAAGCAAACTGATCCTCCTAGAAACACAGATTACTTACTTTTTTTGGTTGTATGAATGCTGTTGGTTCAAATTCCGATAACTGTGTTGATCCCTTGTCTTGTTTGGCCTCTTCCTTCCTCATTCTTCACCTTACTTTTTAGTTTATTGTTGCTGTCTATTCCTCCAACTGTATTTTTAATATTTAAACCCAAAATTCAATAACAACATTTAGGGCCAGAGTGATAGCAAATAAATAAATAAAAGTAAAAAAAGTTCACTTGTCAAATATATCTATCTTTCAGGACGTCAGACAATCTGCATAATTTCTAGCTGTAATTTTGAGGAAGCATAACACACAAACATATTTTCCCTTAATGAAAAACATTCCATACTAAATAATGGCCCTATGGACTTTATCCCAGCAACACATTGCAAAGTAGAGGTAGTTGTTTTGTGTCAGCGTACAATAGTCATGACAGAAAATAACTGTAAAGAAGAGATGTATAGAAAAGTAGAGGACAGTTTCTGAAATAATCTGAAGAAGGTAATTTTGTTTGAAAAGAGTCAATTTTCTTGTTTCCAAACAAATAATCAAATAAATTAGTCTTCATTAGAGTGCTACTGGCTAATACACGTGCCACTCAACCCAAGTGGATCTATAAAGATGAGGGCTGCAAAAGAATCATTTTGAATTAAAAACACATCATGGAAAGGGTTGCTGGAAATCTGGCAGCCAAAGTTCTGCTGGGTTTCTCCATTCTAAATATTGTACAAAAATGAAATTGCAGTTATGCAACATCCTACTATACTGGCTGTTCCAAATGAGCCCTTCTGAACATCTGTGGTGGGCAACGTTCCATCTCAAAACGGAAAGATTCTTGCCTGCCAAACAAAACTGGCAGTTAAGAAAGTAGGAAAATCATCATTATTATAGTCAAGAAAGACAGTTGCTACCTCCTTAAATGATTGGACCTATGTTTTGTGGTTTATTGTTTTAAGTCTGATGTCATGTATAAGTGTACGGAATCTCAACAATTTGAGATTTTTCATTAGGGTTCTTTCATTAGGGTTACTCAACACATGATGTGGGATTTTTCATTGAACCAGCATCACAAGTACAATGCACAAATGTTTGTCCCAGATTGGTAGCTCAATTTGAGCACTGGGATTGGACTATATGTCGTAAAGCAGAAGTTTCCCACCTGCAGTCTGCAGACCCCTTGCTGGTGGTCCCTGGAGAGGTGGCTGGTCATGTGATGCTGTATGTCTTCTTCATTTCTAGCTGCTAAATGACATTAAGAGCGGATGAAAATACATTAACTATTATTTTATTCATGTGATTAATTGCCATGGGGATGTTTTGTGATTGCAAGTGGGAATGGAGGTAGTCTGTGCTATTCTGAGTGGATGGGAGGATGGTCTATACCAGGCATTGGCAACCTTCGGCACATGGCGGGCCGGGCCGGTTTGTTTACTTGCCGCGTCCGCCGGTTCAGCTGTTAGCGGCTCCCACTGGCTGCGGTTCACCGCCCCAGGCCAATCGGGGCTGCGGGAAGCGGCGTGGACTGGGGGATGTGCTGGCCACCGCTTCCCGCAACCCCCATTGGCCGGGGACAGCAAACCGCAACCAGTGGTAGCTGCTATCGGCTGAACCGGTGGACACAGCAAGTAAAAAGTAACCTGCCGCCAAACTGCCGAAGCAAAAAAAGAACTCGGACGCCCCAAGAATCCCCGGACTGCCATCCCTTACAAGGCACCGCCCCAGGCACGTGCTTTCTCGTCTGGTGCCTGGAGCCGGCCCTGTTTGTTGTAAACTGTGAAATCCTTCATTGTTCATAATTTAATGTGTTTTTTCAACAGACATGTTCTGTGACCGAGCACTGAGTTTTCTTTATTCTTATTTTAGAGTGCTCATGTATTAGAGCGAAATATTTCTTTTGGAAGTGCAGACCCATCTGTAAGCAAGCATTTGCTCGAAACCGAGTCTGTCTCTCTGTCTAAGGTCAGTGTGGGAATGGGATGATCTCTGTGTGCCTGCTTTGCATGTTTTTTAAAGAAATGTTTTAACTAATAACTTTGTTGTGGCGGCTTTTGTGGGTTGGCTGTCAAGCAGTGACGTAGCCAGGTTTAGAGCACAGGGGAGCAGAGCTAAAAATAGGTGCCGGGAGCAAAAAGCGTCGGGCGCAAAAAAAGGCGCTATGCTCCGCTCTGGCTGCAGCATAGGAGCAAAAGGCGTTGGGAGCAAAAAAAAGGCGCCGGGAGCAAAAAAAAAAGCTCCACTCTGGCTGCAGCGTAGGAGCAAAAGGCTTCGGAGCACAAAAAAGGCGCCGCTTCTGCTCAGTGGGGGAGCAGCCGCACCCCCTACTGCCCCCGTGGCTACGCTACTGCTGTCAGGTATGATGAAGTTCCAATCCTACAGCTTCTGGTTCCCCAAATGAGACTATAGTAAAGCATACCTTTAACTGTCAGAGAAGAAAGTTTTTAATAGGGTTGACAGTAGCAAAATGAAAGATTTGAATCGTATGAAGTTCTGAAACACCTAGAAGCAAGCATGTTATT
The DNA here is from genome assembly GCA_033296515.1 of Macrochelys suwanniensis. Classification (NCBI taxonomy): domain Eukaryota; kingdom Metazoa; phylum Chordata; order Testudines; family Chelydridae; genus Macrochelys; species Macrochelys suwanniensis. The sequence goes on from CM065784.1 coordinate 43,017,181, forward strand.
AATGAAAACGCAGGATGCCTAGATCTGTCTTTCAATGGGGTGAAAGAGAGAGACATGGGCAATTTGGGGAAGAGTTGCTTTAAGTATAAGAAAGCTTGTAGTCTGGTGGTAGACTAATGCCATAAAATGCAGGGGATAAGATTCTCATTCTGAATCCACGTTTTCCAGGGCAGCGGGGACTAAGATAGCTGTGGAGACAGCACACTCAGTCCCAGGGAAGGGAGAACCTTGTTTGGGTTGATTTGCTGCAGACCTCTCTGGTTGACTTTGGAGCAGTATTGTTGGGTTCTGGAAAGAGTTATATCCAGAACTCCTTGTCTGGATGGGTAGTTGGCAAAGCACAGGGTACTGAGAGTGTGTATGTGGGTAAAAGGGAAAAACTGAGAGGTGGGGTCTCCCAGTGCATCTTGTGTTTTATCAATCTTGAGCTCCCTGGAAGTCAGTAGGGTCCATGCAGATGCAGAGATATGCCTGCACAAAGTTCAGTGATTATAAGATCCTTGTGGTTGGGACCATATCTTCTGTTATGTTATTATGTAAAGTATCTGGCACAAATTCTCCTCTTAACAAACAATACAAAGCAGCTATTTGAAGAAGTGGGTCTTTTACTCATGAAAGCTTATGCTTATGCCCAAATAAATCTGCTAGTCTTTAAGGTGCCACCGGACTCCTTGTTGTTTTTGTGGATACAGACTCACACGGCTACCCCTCTCATATTTTTTTAAGTGCACTGAAAAGGCAGGGGTGCAATGGAGAGTAGTGATGTGACTACGTTGCTTCTTGTCCTATCCTCAGAGGTTAACAAGAACAAATTTTCTCCCTCTTCCTTGTAACAACCTTTTATGTACTTGAAAACTGTTATGTCCCCTCTCAGTCTTCTCTTTTCCAGACTGAACAAACCCAATTTTTTCAATCTTCCTTCATAGGTCATGTTTTCTGGACCTTTAATCATTTTTGTTGCTCTTCTCTGGACTTTCTCCAATTTGTCCACTTCTTTCCTGAAATGTGGCACCCAGAACTGGACAGAATACTCCAGTTGAGGCCTAATCAGAGTAGAGTGAAAGAATTACTTCTCTTGTCTTGCTTACAACACTCCTGCTAATACATCCCAGAATGATGTTTGCTTTTTTTTGTAACAGTGTTACGCTGTTGACTCATATTTAGTGTGTGGTCCAAATATGACCCCTAGATCCCTTTCCACAGTGCTCCTTCCTAGGCAATCATTTCCTGTTTTCCCCATATCACCTTTCAATCAGCCCATGCCCCTTTGTCTTGCTCTTCTGGCAGCAGAAAGGGGGAGTGATGGAAGAATCCCTATGTTAACTATAAATCATTGGAGAATGACGTACACTTGACTCTCACTGAGTCAAGGTGGCTTTAGGATCAGATTATGGCATTGGTGAAGCACAAAGCAGATAGCTGCACTGCATTGGATAATCTGGCCCTTTTTATTTGCCGGTCTCTGACCATTTGTTTAAATGAATATATGTATGAGTTCTTGTTGAAAAGTATTTAATGCCAGTGCCACCTTGCAGATAAAAGACTTTTCCCTGCAGCTAAGCTTGTAAAGGAGAAAGCAATGAGGTGGGGATCAGTAGACATAAAGATATAGAGAGAGATTCTGTACTTACCTCATGGGGCTAATTAGTTTAAATTTTCCCCCCTCAAGTGTTAGTATTTCTTATTAGGGAAGACCTTTTGCACATGTAATAAGCTCTTCTACACCAGGGAGAAAGGAATAATCATCTTAAAATAAGGTGAAGTCAAAATAAACCTGGTGCTCTTCAAAACCATGATACATACAGGCAAGAAGAGAGAATACTGGGAAAGTGCAAGTTAAGGCTTCTGGAGACGACACTAAATTGTCTATGCACTTGCATGGGCATCTGATGTAGTTATTACTTTATTGTTTAGACAGGTGTTTCTAGCGACCTCTTTCTCAAATCAAAATTTTTTGTGATCCCCTTATGGTTACTATGAAAGTAAGCATCTGTGGTAAAAATAAGCTTACCTAATATAATTTTTTGTGTGTGTTTCAAGAGGTAGACTGAATACTCCACCTTGAAGGTTGAGGGTGTGCATGGGTGGAATGGGAGGGGGAGGATGAGAGTGGGGTTTTCTTTGCTTTAAGTTGTAATACATTTTTCAGTGACTCACAACCCCCCAATTGCCTTTTGTGTCCCCCCAGAGGTTGCGACATACCAGTTGAGAAACACTGGTGTGGAGCCATGAGAAATAGTATTAGTGAGCACATTACTCACAAGTAGCTTTTTAAACTGAAGCAGACTTTTGTTGACCAAAGTGGCAGCAAAGAGGTATAAATAAGGGCAAAAATGTTTTGCATAGGCACCTTATGCTTTCGTTGCTGTCTTCCCCTTCAACATATTAAGCCATAATTTTGGCTTGAGTCATATAAGTCATAATTCCTGATGGCTGCTAAGTGTGGAGAAAGTGGACTAAAGAGCCCTCACATGGGCACACAAATTATAGGGGACATAATGGAGTTATACAGAATAGTCAATCATATAGAGAAAGTAAATTGGACACTACTATTTAAATTTCTTATAATGCAATGAAGCTGATGGCAGAAACTGTAAAAGGAAATAAATTTTCCAAAAACACATTTAGCCTGCGGAACTCTGTACCACAAGATACCACTGAGGTCAAGCACTTAATACGATTCAAAAAATGATTAAACATTTCTATAAAAAACAGACCATCCACAGTTTCAGTAGAGAGAACTTTTAAAAATCATAACATTTGGAAGGGATGTAAACTCGCTTGCTTCAGGCCACTAACTGACGGGTTAGGAAAAATGTCCTCTATGGCCAAGTTATTCTATCATTTCCCCACTTTTGGAGTTTCTTGTACCTTCTTCTGGAGACTTTTGGCCTTGGCCATTGTCAGAGGGAGGATACTGGACTGAATGGACCACTGGTTTGATCTGTTCTATGCAAAAATAGTGTTAATATGTACCCATAACTTGGCTATGAGAGTGCCTTGTACAGTTCTTCACACAATCCATTGTTTCTAAGAAGGAATAATACCAGGTTATAAGAAGAGACCATTGATGAGTCAGGAAGTATAAACATTCTAACATGAAGACTCTGCCCCTGATTCCTTCACCATATCTGCTAAACCCTTCTACATTTCCTGTTAGGGAGGGCATGTGGAACAATATCTACAGTTTTAATAGATGGTCAGAGTTGGGACAGCCAGCTGTCATCTTGCATTTCCCCTTCACCTTGCAAATTTGTTGGTGTGTGCCCACTGTATGCTTACCCCTGCCAGAATTTACCTGGCTAATATACAGTTAATAAGTATGAAATGCCATTTCTTCTCTTAACACACAGTCCTGCCATAAACAGATATGAATCTGCAACACAAAGTTCTTGGCTACTTATAGCGCCAGATTTTGAAAAGAGCGCAGCTTCGGTGTAGTTAGCTAAATAAGGGCCAGATTTCCCAAAGTGCTCAGAACCCCGTAGTTCCTACTTCTGAAAATCTGCCCACTTATTTTGGTGTCTAAATGGGTGCTGAGCAGTTTTGAAAGTCTGTCCCCAATTGTGTGTTCTGAGCACTTGAAAATCTGGGCCATGTAATATGAACGGTTTTACATCATATATATATTATAAATTTAAAATATAATTTTTATACTTTTCCACCAGGAACCTGACAGCTGGGAAATCATAGAGGGGCTGAAAATAGGGCAGACTAATGTCCAGAAACCAGACAAAAATGAAGGTTTCATGCTGAAGAAAAGAAAATGGCCTTTAAAAGGCTGGCACAAGGTAAATGTCTCTTGGGAGGAGCTAGTTAACATCAATTGAGTGTGTTTAAATCTGTGGTTTGTTAAGCCCATGCATTGTTAAATAATCACATTGGTTGAGACAGGGGCATGTGACACTGTACCGTTCAGTTACCGGTCATGAGACTTTGATGATAAAAAACACTCTTGCAAGGCTACCTCTTGGCTGAGAGAGGATCATGTGATCATCTGACCTGCACCAAAGAAGGCTTAACACAGGTTAACCCTGAATTTGCAGCACAATCATGGGAAAGAGAAACAAACTTATTCCACACACCGTGCAGCATTTGGGCACTAGTTTGATATAGATGTCTGCCTGGTATGGCTAGTCTCACCGTCAGAGTAAGGACATTTGCATTTCTGTATTGCAGTGAAATCTTTTAAGAGCAGTGAACTCACTTTTCATTGAACTTGATTATGAGGCAAATCCTACCCCCTCCTCTGCAGGTGTAGTTGGCCCCACGTGAAACAGAATTGCCGTTCTGGTGGGGTATTGTTTGGGGAGGCCACATGAGGAGTGTGCACATGCTGGGTAGGGAGGAACCAAGACCCAAAGGGGCATAGGAGTGCTAGGACTGTGGAACTGACTGTGTCTCTTAGGGCTGGTCTTCACTACGGGGACATTGATGCTGCTGCAATCGATACAGCAGGGATCGATTTAGTGGGTCTAGTAAAGACCCACTAAATCGACAGCAGAGCATTCGCCGGTCAACCCCGGTACTCAAACTCTCTGAGAAGAATAAGGGAAATCGATGGGAGAGTGTCTCCCATTGACATAGCGCAGTGAAGTAGCTGGAGTAGCGTAACTTAGGTTGACTTTCCCCCCGTAGTGAAGACAAGCCGTTAGGCTTGAGTAAGCAGCTCTGAGGCATGGCTGCTTCCACACCATGGCCTCCCACCACAGGAGCAAGCCTAATTACTCAGTTGTAACAGAGGGGATAGGATTTGAGCAGAGGGCTCACTATTGCTAACGTTGCAGTTGGCACATTACCGTGCATTGTAACAATTCACGTTTTTCATGCTACTTCACTTAAAATGAACTTTTATCCTGAGTTCACCATGAGTAGTTTGTTTGCACTGTAACTTACGCTTCATTTGGCTGTTCTCTTATTACTGAGATGTAAAAAACAAATAAAAAAATCTCCTGCTAGTTCCTTTGCTTTGTTGCACTGATTGCCTGCCCACTCCACCCTCTGGTGTTATTGCTTGCTGGGCTGGTGACTGGGTTCAGCTATGAGATGGAACTATGAATGCACAACAGCAAGGCCACCCGCCCAAAATCCATTCTTTCCTTTAATTAGTTTGGAGACATTGCTGCCCATATTTAATTTTATTAGCTCCAAAATTGCTGTTAATGGATTTAGATCACTATATTTATGTCAAAACAATTACCATCTTTTTGTTTGAGCAACAAGCTGCGTGCTGTAAGGACTGACCCGCCTCTCTTTAACTCAGAGTAATTTTCCAGTACAAAATACATGTTGCTGAAAGAATCAGAAAGACCTGCTTTTAGGCACAGCTTTTTCTGGAAGAGTATTAACCATGTTTTTGCTAAGCAGTGTGGGCCATACTCATAGGTGAGTCTAAAATGATGGGTGTAAGTAATATTTTTCTCCTCCTCCCCACCCACTATATATTGCACTGACTTAGTCTCATTTGTGGTTACCAAACTGTAACTTCCACACATCTGTCCCTTTGACTCCTGAACACCTGTTCACCTTAGGTTCCCCCTCCCCAATAGTGCCTATAAACATAGTTTTTAAGTGCTGACACATCATCCTGAATTTGACCTACTGAAAGTAAGGGAGCTTATGTTGTTGTAACTCACACACTAAGGGACCAGAAGAGAAGAGTTTATCAAGAAAAACAACTAATGGGACACGTAAGAATGTATAGCATAAAGCAAGGTACCTCTTACTTCAATATGCACTAACTTAGGCTCCTTCACACCACGTTATATATTAGTAAAGAATTGTAACAGGGTAACTGGCTCCTTAAATGGAATCAGGCTCCGCTCTCCTGTTCCAACCTAGTTGTGACCTAGTTTGGTGTAATGAGGCTGGCCAGGCCGCCCCTTGGCGGTATAAATGGGAGATAGGACAAAGGTGAGAAAGTCCAGCTCCCAGAGTTCAGAGGGCTCAGACGAAGGGCAGAACTGGATTGAGAGCGCGTGTGTGTGTGTGTGTGTGTGTGTGTGTGGGCTATGCTGGGGAATTCTGGATTATGACTGTGGTACTTCTGTAATCAGTTAACCTTACAAAGGGCTATTTATACTTGGAAAGCTTGCATAGAGTTACTGGGGACTCCAGAAGAAAGGGGAAACTGAGGTAGAAACACCAGTCGTGCTGCGGCCTGCCATCCCTGATGGGGCAGCCTTCTCACTGGGACTCTAAGAGAGTGAATCTAAGGGAGTCTAACTTTGTATCACCTCCAAGGGCCAAATTATCAGCCCCTTGTGCATACTGGTGAACAGTTATATTGACTCAAGTGAGTCTACTCATATGAATATCTGTTTATGAATGTGAATAAGTGGATCACAGTCTGGCCCTGGGACTTTATCCCATTTTTACAAATCACATACAAATATGATATCCTCAACTTGCATTCAAGGGCTGGATTAATTAAACCGTTTTTCAGAGTGCCTACATGATGTGTCGTCTCTGTAAAAAATAAAGTGTGCTGGGAGATAGTGATAAATTATAAAGACAGTAATTGCAGCACACTGTACGTCAGTAATAATACACTAACAGTTTACATGTGCTGTATGCAGCATATTTCATCCTGAAGGATCTCAAAATGCTTTGGTAACATAAGAGATTCCTTTGTATAATTTGTATGTTAGTTTATCCAGTACCCAAATGCAGCATGCTTTGGAGTGAAATGATGTGGCTGTTTCTCTGCAATATTCAAAACTGCACTACAGTTTAGAATAGGAAATGGGAGGAAAATACTTTTATCCAGTGGAAAGTGTGGGAGAAATGTAGAAAGGCAGAATTACTTGCCACTAACATCTCTACCCTTACAAAAAAATTCCAAGGGTTCTTTAATGGCCATAATTTGATTGTACATCTCCTCCAACGAATGTCTCCAGCAACACAGTCCCCCCACATACCAGGTTGAGACATTGGTGTCACCTCCTGAGTCACTAGCATCACTTCATGCAGCATTGTCATGAGGTACTTACAGAGGTTTCTGATTCAAGTACTGGCCCAGCCCAGGTTGTTAGATTTTACAGGATCACAACACAAGAAGTTTGTCATTCCTCTCTACTCCAGTTTCCTCAGAGGGCTTGTGTAAAGGTGTATTTTTAAAATTTGTTTTAACATGTTAAAAATACAACTTGCCCTCTCTACACTAGGGTTTTTTAAAATGTGTTTGGGCTTCTCTAGATTAGGCTCTAAAGGTGTAGTGTTAGCACACATTAGTTAACATCTTTTAAAAGTCTACTGAATAGAAAGCACACTATCTTCAACACATGCTAAGATGGTTAAGATAAAGCCCACTGCCTCGTCTAAGCTACAGTTTCAGAATGTGTTAAGTAATCCATTCTAACAACACATCTTTTATCCTGGTAAAGACAAACCCTCAGAGTAGAGAATATTGTTCTCTGCCCATCCTCCGTCATGGGGGAGACACATATGGTGATGGAGTAGTGAGTCTCAGCATGGATCCCTTCCCAGCTGAAGATCAAAGGACCACAAGAGTTAGGTGGTTCTACCTTTTGGTTTAGGAATAGCTTTGGGCTTCCTTTTTCCTGGATGAGGAAGCTAGTAAAGCCATTAATGTGGAATGTGACTAATGTGAGTGGGAAGAAAGCGATGAAGAGCTTGAAGAAACCAATGACCTTCTTTTTTAAAATGGTAAGCCGGAGTGTCAGCCCTATAGACCTCTCTTGGGCTACTGAGCATTCCCAGGGAAATTCCTGAGACACCTGTCTGTTATGCCTAGAAGATAATTACTGCAAGAACAAATGAAAGCAGATAGTCAATTCAGTACTGCATTTACAGGCTTTTTTCTGGCTCCATACTCTAACTGCAAGTTGCAATGGGATAGCAAACTTCCTTTCATAGATGTGATTTTACTTAGTTAAAATTGTTTTTGATCACTAAGAAGAAACTGTATTTTTTTTCCTGCAGCGCTTTTTTGTCCTGGATAATGGAATGTTGAAGTATTCAAAGTCACCAATTGATGTAAGTAAAACTGAAGGCCATTCTTAAATTTTGATTGAAAGCTTGGCCTGCTATGTGATTAAACCTCGTCACACTATGGATTCTTAAAGGACCACAAACTAGCAGATCATGGCTGATGGGCTCAAAATGGGTAGTGCTGCTTCCATGGAGGATCTGTGTGTGTGTGTGTGTGTCTTTCCCATACATCCCATAATAGGATATATGGGAAAGACGCAGGGCTTAGGGACCACTGCTCTTCATGACATAGTCTCTTCACTAACTCACTGGGGCTATCCTGGTGAACTGATGTTGACTGGGTCAGCATTAATTTGCATAGCTTCCCACTTTGCTCAGTGACCTACCGCCAAAGAGTGGGCTGAGCTGGTGGCCAGGAACACCTTTGGAGAATGACTCATGGAGAAGCCAGGGTGATGGCTGCAGGAGACACTGCAGAGGCTTTTGCTCGGATGAACCTAACCTTCAATGAATTCATCACGATATATGCGTTTCCAGGCCTAAAACAGCTCTCCTAAAGGGAGAGTGGCAGGGAAACTCTGCAAGTGCAAACTAGAAGTTTCCAGTACCCTACATGGGAAAGGAAGATGTGGTCCGTAGTTATCTGCATTGCTTATTTATATCTGTGCTATAGGGTACCTCTGGATTTATTAAACTACTGATGATCAAATCCAGCTCACCTAATTCATAGAAGTGTTCCCATTTAAATCAGTCATGGGCATGAAAAAAATATGTAATTAAGGCTATCAGGATTTGGCTCTCTATCAGTTATTTGCCATAGCAGAGGTATCTAATGTGTTAATCATATTTTTGGGTTTACTGTTGTAGCTGATGTACAGTTACAGTATAAAGGGTGAAAAAATTAGGCCTACATCTGTGACCATTATAATGAGGCAACTATCCCCTTACTCTTGTAGCCATATTTTATTAAGATTCTGCAAATTTATTGTATTGATAATCTTTCTGGATTTAGTCAAGACTGTGTTCTATAGCTTTTTAAAAATGTAATACACTGTGGAGGCTCTCATTTCTTGTGACTTAACTAAATTTTTCAGACAAAATTCTGCCCTCAGATTCACTGTGCATTTTTTGATTGACCGTCTGTTTTCCCATTGGGAGATGCACACGTGGACAAAGCGTAGGTTATTAGTTGAGCTCTATCCCAGAGCAGAACTCTGCCTGTCCTGACTTTTATGAAAGTACAGAATAGATTAATTAAAGAGTCTTTTATTTAATGAAGGGCCTTGACTGATCAGCTGGATGTCATTTTAACTCTTTAATTTGGTGTCTATTCTGTACAAAATCAAAAGGAATCATTCTAAACTTAGTTACACTGTGGTGTGAGTCATCAAGGCTGTTTATTGGAACTGACTCTGGAGTGAACTCTTCTTGGGGAGTGGGGCCCTCTTTTTCTGAAAACAAACTTAGTGTGCCCTCTGATTAATATTGTTTTTTCTTGTTTTACATTAAAACCTTCCCTAAAACAGGAAACAACTACATCAATATTATTTCAGTGAGAGACAATAAAGCATTTGATGTTACCAGTCTCTTAATACGTCTTCTGATTTCAGATTCAGAAAGGCAAGGTACATGGAAGCATTGACGTTGGCTTATCAGTTATGTCAATTAAAAAGAAAGCTCGTAGAATAGACCTTGATACAGAAGAGCATATCTACCACCTGAAAGTGAGTAGTGTTGCAACAAGTTTTTCTTCTCTTTTAATTCACAAGGGAAATGCTTTAAATAATAGCTATAAAGGATGAGGGAAGCAGGATATCTTTCTGAACAGATAATTGACAGTGGCCCTTCTTTTAGGTGAAGTCCCAGGATTCATTTGATGCATGGGTATCAAAACTGCGCCACCACAGATTGTACCGTCAGAATGAGATTGTAAGATCACCAAGGGATGCCAGCTTTCACATATTCCCTTCAGCCTCTACTACAGAGTCTTCACCAGCTGCTAATGTTGCTGTGTTAGATGGAAAGGTATACAGCATCCCTTATATGGAAACTCATCTTAAAGTTAGTGTAATACTTACAGTGGGCTGGATTCCCTAGTGGACACAGGTGGTGGATTCTGGTTGTAAAGCTGGTGTAATCAGCCATGGGAAAATCACCAAAGTAGGCAACACTGGCCAGCAAGCATCTGTGGGTATGTAGCTGTAAGGTTCATTGATTCAGCACACCCCTGCTGCAGCCTTCATTAGTGGGTTTCCTGTAGAGACCCCATTAGAGCGCTAAGCAATTTACACGACCCTGAACCAGCAGGGGTTAATTTGGCTCTTTATTGTCTGACAATGTTCTTCTTAGCAAACAATAATTTTTCAAGCTGATGCTCAGAAAGTTCTGTTTTTTCAAGGGGACCTGTTCGGTATTCCAGTGTGCTGTTCTGAAAAGATACTTCTTAAGGACTGAAAAGTCTGTTTCAAATATATCATTTAAATTCACATATAGAGTTTAATTTCTGATTTAAAAGTTAATGAGAAGATTAGATCTATGAGCAAAGCATCGATCATACCAACATATTTTAAATGTTCCTGTGTTGTTTTAGGTTCCACAAAATAGCTTCCCATGGCAACCCCCCATACCATGTAGTAATAGCCTTCCTGCAACATATACTACCGGCCAAAGTAAAGTAGTAGCTTGGTTGCAGGATTCTGAGGAGATGGACAGATGTGCAGAAGGTCAGTCATTCTCTTTCATGTCGTTCTTTATAAGTGAGACTGTTGATATATTATAAAAAATAGTAAACAAAAAAGGCTAAGATACTTCATTATGTTAATATAAAATGGTGCAGTTAAAATAATAAGCTGGTAACATTTAAAACTGTTCATTGTGGTGGAGTATATTCTGTCTTCACATTTCTGGATGTCACATTTTAAATTTTATTTTTGATTGTTTAAAAAAAAATCTGAATAATTATTTTCGGTAAAATAATGCCATTCCCATTTTAAGGCCCAGTCCTGCTTCCATTGTCCTCAGTGGAAGCAGCAGGTGCTCAGCACTCCTGAAAATTGGGCCACTTATTTAGGTGCCTAAACAGGAATTTAGGTACTTAACTTATAGGTACTTAGGCTTTGAAATTTGGTCTCATTGTTTGTCTGAAAATTACAATGATCAAAACTACTAGAGTAAATCTATTAAGATTCTTCATCTTTAAATACATGGAAATGGCATACTTCCACTTTGTACTTGTTTCATTCACCGCCATCTCCAAAAATATGAAATATAATAAAATTTGGTAAGAAGACAGGGAATTCACTCTTGTTTTATTATGGTTTGTTGTTCTGTGTCTTATTTTTTTGCCACCAAAATTATTTATTTAAACAGAATCAAATGGCTTGCAAAGTTAGCTGAGCGGAGAATCTAATGGCTGGCAGAATTAAGTATGTAGTGAGTGAAATCAGTGGCAAATAAAGTTGATTGGCAAAGTAATAGGCACTAGGGACCATTTTCCAAATGGTGAAACAGGTTATCAGACTCTGAGTAATGTATGTCAGATACCAAATGAATATACTGAAAGAAAGCAGAATTTGGAGTGTTGTGAAAAAACATAAGCCTCAAATCCTGCAAATGCTTACACATATATTTCCTTTTATGCACATGCACTAGTGTTTCCAGGGTTGGGGTAATAGTTGCAGAAGTGCCTAGCAATCCTAATAACTGTCGGGGCAGAGAAGATGGTGGCTTTATGCTGGTGGTAGAAGAAGAGGGTAGAGATCCAACAGGTGGGTCTGAGGGCTGATTGCCTCCTCCTCTGGTGCTTATCTCTGTCCCTTTTTCAGAAAGATGAGGTTATCAATTAGTACATAATCCTTATTATAGAGTCTAGACAGCATGAAGGAGCAAATTCCAGTCTTTGATTTCTTTGTAGTACTATAGTATAGATAATTGTGCTCTCTGCTGGTTTATGATACCAGAGTGAAAACTGTCTCTCAGTTAAAGTACTTAATGTATTTTCCTTTTTATATGTATTAGATCTTGCACACTGCCAATCAAACCTCGTGGAACTAAGTAAGCTTCTTCAAAATTTAGAAATACTACAGAGGACTCAATCAGCACCGAGCTTCACAGACATGCAGGTAAATGTATTTGAAAACCTGGTTCGTAGATGCTCTAGTCATTAAATACCTTTGGGTTTGAAACATTTCCTACGTATGGCAAAGGATGTTGCATTTTAAATCAGACTACTTTATGTTCTGGAATTTTAGTACTCCTTCGGTTAACAGGATAATTTAATAATGATTGCACCACATGTGTCAACCCTCCTTCCTCTCCTCCCCCCCCCCCCCCAAAAAAAAAAAAACAACAAAACACAACCCACCACGAAAAACATCTTATTGATATAAGGTCTTTTACTAATTTGAGGTAGATGGGATTACTCCTATGTCCTTTGCCAAAAATAGAATGAAAAATATAACTAAATAAAAAAGTATGCTGAGTGCTGTTATCCTGCTGTATATGGTATGTTTAAGTAGCAGTGACATTTAAGGGGATGGGAGACCCAAACCTGGAAGGTATCAAGCACTTCCTGAGTAGTGTTGAATGCTATCAGTGCCTGAGCACTCCAGACAAGTGGGAGTTCAGGGTGCTCAGCACCTTACATGATTGACTCAATAATGTGGACAGTCACAAAAAGCTGAGAGGACTGATTCTGTTCCCACCAATCAGAGTGAGTTTGCCGCTGATTTCAGTCAGAACAGCAGCAGGCCGCAAATCGTGAAGACTTCATACATTTTTTATTCAGTCCTTGCTCATGTAAAACTCCTGTTGACTTCAGTGGGGGTGAAACCCAGGCCCATCTGAACTCATTGGGGTGTTTTCTAAAAGTGTTTTGCCATTGAATTTTCTGGGGCTTGGATTTCGCCCTGGCAGTTTTCTCTGAGTAATGACAGTAAAAATGAATTAGAATGCAGGATTTTCCCCTCAATATTTTGTGCTGACAAATAAAATATACTTAGTAATTTTGTTAAATATACAGTTAGTTATGGTATAATGTTTGTCTCTAGTGCTTAGTAGTCTTGTTTTAATTATCCTGTGGCTAACTTTGTAGGTACATCAATAGAGTGAACACCAGAGTTTCCATTCTGTCCTTACTCTCCCTATATATTGATGTCTAACATTATGATTCTTTACTAACTGCTGTCCTTTCTGTGTCAACTTAATAGTGCTTTGTTGCTTTTTAACTATTTGTGTAATGTAGGCTAACTGTGTAGATATTTCAAAGAAAGAGAAGCGGGTCACAAGACGATGGAGAACAAAAAGTGTCAGCAAAGATGCAAAAATACAACTTCAGGTACTGAATTCGCATTGTTTGCCTTTCCATTGTACTTTCAGATTAATTTATGTAAATGAAAGCAATTGATTCAATGTACTGATTATTTTATACCCGATGGTTTGATTTCAAGACTGAGTTGGCTATTTAAACCCTAGATAAGATAGTAGAAATATATTGATTTTTTACTCTCATTGGTATGAAGACTTTGCCAAGTAGAAAAAGGTGTAGGGACTGAGTGCCAGTGTCAGTTGGGGTACAAAGAAGGCAATATGTGTATAATGCTCAGCATATTAAGTATGTAGCTGCTATGGAGGGCAATTGATCTGGAGGCACTGAGATAAAAACAGAAAACAAGAATGGAATACACAACAAATGCAGCCCTCGTAGGCCATGTCTGCAGGGAGCTTTACCAGTTGGACTTTCCCCCTCAAAGTTCCCTAGTTGTAGAAAAGGCCATTCTGTGAATTCTTAGTTTCCATGACACAAATTTGCAAATAATTCATGATATGAGGGGAGAGCAATGTTCCTTTCCTTGTAGTTGAAGCATAAGGCAATTAGAAGAGATGGATTGTGTACTGAAATAAACACTTTACACTGGTATTTTAGTCAGCTCCACTATGCCTTCCTATGTTTTGTGTGAAACAACTGTGAATTTTGGGACCTGATCCAAAGCCTATTTGTTGTAATTCTCCAGCAACAGGTAACAAAGACTGTGTTCAGTATTATATATCAATCAAAGTAACTTGTTGTGAATGGCTACATAAATAACTGTGTAAGATATTAATTCCTTTTAACAGCTTTTGGTCCATTTAAATACCCTGAAAGCAGTAAAAGCTTTGCAAATCTTTGCTGTGTCCCCTAGAGTCAGTTAAGGAGCTCAGTGTGATTCATTTGAAATTGATAGCCTGAAGCATAAAGTTAAATAATAAAGTGTAAGCGGTTACAGTTTCCCAGCGTTAGTGATGTCTGTTCACCAGGTCTTCACTACACTGCTATTCAAAATGGGTGACCGAGCTAAGCATATATTAGTATTAAAAGTCTGAATGAAAGTAGGATTCTGGTTGATTGACATTTCTAACTGCCTCGCTCTCAGAGAATAATTGTCATTTGAGGCCATATGATCCCTGCTGCTCACAGCACAGAGGCAGCAAAAGTGCAGGAGAAAGGACTTAAAGGTCCCTAAAGGGGGTAGTGGAGCCTTGGAATGTTCTTCTCATCCATCACCTCACTCTTGGAGAAGCCCCTTGTGCACAAATATCACTTGGGCTCTGAGTTCTGGAGCATGTAGAGGAGCTATAAAGCAGCTCCTGAGTGTGGCATGTTCACTTCCAAATCTAGCTAACTCATTTTTCAGAGTGGGTAACATATAGCCATCAGCAAGACATTTCAGTGGGACGTGCTTCCAGGGAGTGGGACATGAGGGAGCAGTGAAGATGGATGTCCTTCTGTATGGAAGCCCTGAGACCTACAGGTATAGCTGCACACTTAAAGCAGCTCAGATATAAGATGCTGTGAGGGATTTTGTCCCCCGCTCTGGCATCACTGTATAAAGAAGCCCACAACAGGGCAGGGGAGAATTCCCACAATGCAGTCAACCCTGCGCTGGCTCCCTCACAATCACAGGGGCATGCTGGGGGAAGAGCCATGGTTGGAAGGGTCCATAGTGCATAACGCTGTGGTCATTCTGGCTTGTGTTGCAAGCCATAGGCAGTACCAGAGAGGCTGTCATAACTTGCAGCCGCCTCCCAGTCTGCTTTAGTTATGCTGAGGGCTATTTCCGTCCCAGAATCAAGAGGGCACACAAGTGATTTAGAGCACTGTTGCCTCCGTCTCCCTGAGATGTGCTTTCTGTGCTGCATCTCTTGGCGGCACAGCTCAAAATCTGACTCATCCTGTCCTGAAGGCCACACTCTTTGTTCTTAGCATAGCCACATTGTTTCACCCTTGTCTACACTACAAACTTATGTCAGTATAACTACGTGGCTCAGGGGTGAGCGACGTAATTCTGCTGATCTAACCCCTCGGTGTGGACAGCACTATGTCAACAGGTGGGCTTCTCCTGTTGACATAGCTACTGCCTCTCGGAGAGACAGAGTACCTACGCCGATGGGAGAAGCTCTTCCATCAGATGTATAGCGTCTTCACTAAGCGCTACAGTGGTGCAGCTACATCGGTGCAACACTATAAGTATTGACAAGCTCTTCATCTTAAGCGGTGATTGGCTCAGAAACCCAGAGTTTTTGGGATAGTTTGTCCCTTTTATGTTTTGCCTTAGGGAGGGGAATAGAACACTTGTGTGGGTCTGCTAATGGGACATTGAGTCTATCCCACTGCCATAGACAGGATAGACTTTATTATTCATAAGCCTTCCCTAATAGATGGGTGTTTGATTTAGCCTTTAATATTTCCATTAAGTGGAATTCCACAGTCTCTTTTGTCATCTTGTTCCATTGCCTAATGATAGAACCACGTGGAAAAGGTCTTATTTTCTTTGCCGTAAAGATCTAACAACTTTTTTTTTTAAAGGCACAGGAATGCTTTTCAAAATATTCATATACCAGATCCATGAATTTGAGTGGCTTTGTACCTTTGGCTTTGTATATAATAATAGTTGCTTGAAAATGTGGATCTAGGTTATTTGCATTTAAATTGATACTGCTTCTATATAATGACAGTGGCAGAGTTGGAATTAGAATTGGGGTCCCAGATTCCTACTCCTGTGCTCATCCCTATAGACAATATGGACACTAACAAAATCTCTTCTAGATTTCTATGTATTGTGCTCTACATCTGTTTTTGTAAATAACATTGCTTTTGTTGTATTCCTACTAACATATGTTTCTGGAATATTCACTCTAGGTATACATTAAAACGTTTTTTTCCTGTGACGCAAGTCTTGCTGCTTGCTTTAGTTTCTGCGAATGTTTTCACCAATTTATGACCCAGTCTCTCAAAGACTTCTACACATGCTTAACTTCACTCGCGCAAGTAGTCCCACTGACTACAATGAGCCTAATCTCATGAGTAAAGTTATGCATATTTATGTTTGCAGGATTGAAGACCTTTTTTGTCAAATTAACAGCCCAAACCTGCATACATTTACTACAGAGAATAGTACTTAATCAATGGGTGTGCTTCTTGGATAAAGGCTACATGCCTGAGAAATGGTTTTCAGAAACAGGCTGTAAAGTACAAAATGTTCCAAGATTTGTCTAAACGAAATTATCTAACACAAAAGGCTGGTTAATCTACCTTTTGCTGTTCTGTTAATGGCACTTTTGTACAGGGAAGCTTGGTTTTTGTATTCTTTTTTCTGTGTTATGAGCAAAATGTCAACTTATAATTCTGATGATAGGCCAAGGGTTTTCAGAATTTAGTGTTTACTAATTGGAGTTCCATTTTTGGTGCTCTTAAGTTGACTTTTTTTTTTTTAGCTCAAAATAATAAAATTGCAGGCTTGTTTTACTAATAAAAATTGTTTTAAAGATAGACACAAATATTTATCTACATTCTCTGTGCTAGGCCATCTTGGAGAATTAGCTTATTGTTATGAAGCTCTTGGTATAACAGTAGAACCAAAGCGAAGCGACCCTTCCATCCCCAAAGACTACTTTGTCTGCCCTTCTGATTAACATTACATATTCTTGTTCACTACTGGGATTTCATGTGTTATTTCACTTTGTAATGTATTCTTGAGGCCATATGATATCTGCCATTTACATTTTAGCCTGCATGCAAAAAACAGTACATTTTCTTTATGAACCACAGTATGTGTATTCTCATTTAGCTAAATTATAAGAGGATATTTTTGGCAGGACTTAGAACAGAGGTTCTTTTTTACAGGATGGGGTTCTGCTATAGAACAAAGTCTCTGTCACAACCAGCACAATCTTTCTGACATTGAAGGAGATTTTTTTCCTAGTACTGGTGTTATATAAAATGGTGACTGCGGCAATTACTGTACTGCAGGAGTAAAAATTTGATTAATAGGGGTTTTTCCCTTCCCAGTGTCATCAATGCTGCAACTAGAATCAACCAGACTGTATAAGAAGCAGCTGTCTTCCCATGCACATCACTTTATAACATACCAGCTGAACTTTACTGGGCTCAAGGAGGGAAGGATTTGAATTAATTCTCGAACCAGGGTGTCCTGTACATATGTATAGCAGTGTTCACAGGCCATCAATCTGGACTGTTGTTATTCTTTTTGTTTTATTATTTCAAACAATTATTTGGTGCCCAGGATATATTTTGAATAAATAAAAGTGTATTGTTCTAAAAATATCCCAGTACCTGAAATGGGAGGAGATGTATGGAGGGATGTATGTGTATGTATTCTTTTCTTTCACATGGACAATGGGAATTGTGCATGAGGAGAAAATACACCTATAGGCAGGAAATAAGATTTTCTAGTCTTATAAAATGTTGAGATTTCTCAAAATGTCATTACTTGAAGGTAAATGTGAAAGGACAGTGTTTTGTGACAGGCATGAAGCTATACTGCATTGAAAAATTACTTCCTTGACTCTGTCAACAGTATGAATTTTAAAAAGTAATTTAGAGTCCGTTAAAAAGTGAACATGGGCATAAATCTTTTCAGGATCAGGGATTCAGTAGTGCAAATAAAAAATATGTGACAGGGTATACCAAGCATTTGCCCCTTGCCTTGGCGCATCCTGCCCAAAGCTGGTGTCCTTTTGGGGGAAAAAGAGAAGCATGTTTAGACCTCCAGGAGCTGTTGAGAGACACCACCCAGGATCAGCTGCTTGTGGAACCAATGAGAATTGATCCTCTAGCAGCTAAAAGGGCCGGAACTGGACGGAAGCCAATCAGGGCCCAGCAGGCAAGATAAAAAGGGCTGACTGCATCCTCCTCTGGGAGGCAGTTTGGGTAGGCTGGGACAGGGGAGAAAGAATCTCCCCTCCCTTAACCGAAAAAGCCTAGTCTAGTCAGAGGCCTACCTATGACCAATCCTTTTATGGCTGACTCAGCGAAAGACTGTGGTGTTTTACTTTTGAGGAATTGGACATCAATTGACTTCAGGGAGCTTGCCTTGTGAGATGCCCCAGTGGCTCAAATGAACCTGTGACAGTGTATTTGATAGAAAAAAATCATTGCTCTTGCTTCATCCGAGGTAATTTAAGTTGTTCTGAAAAGCCACAATAGAGCTTAAATGAACTGAAGTTTTGTATTGCGTCATTCATTAACATGAAGAAGGAGGAATTAGAGGTTGAGGAGCATAGTGGCTGGATAGAGGGAAACTGGACAAATTAACATGGAGAAGGAAATCAAAGAGAGCTAGGACTGTGTGTCCATAGATAAATGTTTAGATGGACAAACAGCCTCTCAAGTATACACTTGCACATTCCATGATTCTGCTGCATAAGCTTCTAGTTTACAAACCATAGTGCACGTACACAAACAGAATTAAATGCTGTCTATAAAATTCATACAATAGATGGTCAGATGACCCAAAATAGTAAGTTCTTATTTTGTGTTTTTTGCCATTCCATAGCATCATTTTGTTTTGCTATCCCATAACTGCATTATGACTATGAAAAAATGTTAATGGGATTTATTTTTCAGTATTAGTGAGTACGTATTAGTCTAACTACTCTGGAGATAATTTTAGCAAAATAACTAGCTATTTAAGCCCCTGGCATACATGTGTGAGAACATGTGAAGTTAGTGAAATTAAAATCCAGTTAAAGACTTTCCCTCTCCCTTCTCTGATCATTTTTCATTTTCCTGTGTCCCATCTTCCCTGCCCCTCTCTTTTTCTATTCCCTTCTCTTCTCCCCTTCACTGTCAGGAAGGGCCAGCGCTGAAGGGCCAGTTCAGCACAACACGACGCCGGCAGAGACTAGCAGCAGCTGTGGCTACAACAGTGAGTGGATTTAAAATCAAGGGATAGTTTTAAAGACGGGAAGCTGTACAACTCGAATATGTAATAACAATACTGAGAACATCCCCTGCACTTCCTACAGGTGTCTTCATTACTCACTTTTGAGTAGGCCATTTGTGAATGATGAAGTCAATCCTGACACATTAAAATAAATTTCATGAGCTTGGGTCTCGTATCACTTACACCAGGTATACATCAATGTAACCCCATTGTCTTGAAAGGAATTACTTCTTCTTTATACCAGTGTAAGTGATATTAGAATTGGGCCCTGTTCCCTCAGTATTTATGGCATATTCTGTATACATATACAATATAAATAATAAAAAAGCAACCATAAATTTCAAGGATGTAATCCCATCAAAGGATTCTGAAAACAGCACACACCAAGAAAGCAGAAGTGAGGTGGCTTGTTATTAAGCCCAGCATGAAATTTCCTTGTGTTATGCTGTTGCATATTTTAATAATATAAGGCAAGTTTTTTTCATTTGAAACACATTTTGTTTACATTCCATAATCCCAAAAAGTCATATTACTACCACTAGTATCTCTTTCTTTTTGTTAGTCATATGACTGCTTCACACAAAATCTGGGGTTGGGAAATGCAAATGAGAGGTACTAACTGGACAAAGCTCTGGGACCCTCCCACCTCACAGGATCCTAGAGACCGGGCTCCAGTCTGAGCCCAGACATTTACACTGCAATTAAACAACCCAAGCCCCACGGGTCCAAGTCAGCTGGCACAGGCCAGCCATGAGTTTTTAATTGCTGAGTAGACATACCTTAAGCGTGGCAGCTGCTCACCCCAACAGTGGTCATGACACGGAACTGCTGTTTGTGCAGACTGAGGAATACAGCAGTGTATCAGCTACACTCAGGTCACACGTGGAGGGTTCTCTTCCCAACCCTATGGGCTAGGAACGTCTTACCTTTTATAATAAATGCTTAGATTCTGCGAAAGCTGATAGCACTTGCCCAGGAAGGATGACTGTTCATGCTGGCTGAGTGGTTATTTCAAGCCCGGGGGTTAAAGTAAGTAAAGAAAATGTGGATAGATTTGAAGTTAAGTTTAGCAGAGTGAGGAAAACTGTAGAGGGATAGGTGGGAGAAGGCAAAGAGAAAAAGTAGAATACATGATAAATACAACAGCAATGACCAAGAACAACTATGTGCCCAGTTATGAGGGGAATTGGAGAGGAAGGTGTAGGATGCTAGTGATGAGAAACATGAGGAAAAGTTTAATCAGTATTTCTCAGGGTGTTGGGAGCCCAGGTGGATGAAAGATGGTTTAACGTGGGGGGGTTTTCAGCTGTTGATGAGAGTAACTTGGAAACTCTGCTGAAGGAAACAGAGTTCATGTCAATCAGCTATTTCCTTATTTCTGACTGCTGTGTAGTGTTCTCTCAAGCAGTCAGCAAAGTGTCTACTTATTTTTCTCATGTAAATGGATATTTCCTGCAAAGCGTGTGATTATAAATGCCTTTAAAAATGCAAATGCTGATTATAGGAGACATTTAAAAATGTGATTTACCCAGGAAGTCTCATTTCAGATGCATTATCTGATTTTCAACAGGGTCCTGTTTTTATATCTAGTTTTTCAGCCTGGCCAGCTGAGGTACAAGGCTCTAGAGTCGGGGTTCTGAACTTGGGGGTCATGAAGAGATCCAGTGAGATTGAAGCTACTTTCCCTTTCTTTCTAGTAGATGGGGTGGGGGCTCTGAACCTTTTATCTCCTGTAACATGGAACCACAGAATGGAAAAAGTTGAGAACCACTGCTCTAGGGTGTATTTGCTCTGTTTATGCTGGAACTTAGTAGCCAATATGTGCCTTGTATATTTTTCTAACCTCTAGGTGGCAAAGCCTAGATTAATTTATGTTATTTTCTCTGTTGTGAGGATACTAGCATCTGGTGGGCTTGAGTGATTATAGGTTGACAGAATTCTTAGCAAGGAGATTCTGCAAATATGTTCTCTGACCTAAGAAATGAAAGGCTTTGTAAAAGAAGCGCAACTGTCTGAATTTATTTCTAAAATAGGGAAGTTCTGGTTGACTGTTGAGAGAAATGGTGTTAGCATAGTACAAAATGGAAGGTTGCTGAATGGATTGTGATAGTGCTGCAGTTTGCTGGAGAAAGGGGATTGTTCTGTGTTCCCTGTTAATAAAGAAATCGTTCATTATGTGAGTCTAAAAATAAAATCAGATGAAAAATCGTCTTTGTTTTCATAATTAAAAATAAGAACATGTGAAAGGAGCTTAGAGGAGAAATTAAATTTGCAATAGACAGGTGTTACAAGACCATTATTTTGCACACAGTAGATACCTGGAAATCTGGGAAGGGTGAGTGAAGGAAGATATGTTCATATAGTGTACCGAGGGGTGGAATGAAATGTGATAAAGTTATCTAAGAGGAGTTGGAGGATTCCACCAGGGAGTCAGAAACATATAATGTATAGTGATTGGGCATAGTTCCCTGAAAAGATTAAAAAAAACTGTTCTCCAACCCAGTCAGCTAATCAAGTTAAGAAACTAAGGATCCATCGCTAGTGTTCATTGTAGTTTAACTAATCTGTTGATCAAGTCTATAGTAATATGACTTTTTATATTGCCTGCTGCTCTGTAGGAAGTTTCAGAAAACAATCTATATTTTGGGCCCATTTTTCATATTTGGATACATAAATTACACTCTCGAATGTGGGTCTTCAGCTTCTGCATTTGAGGAATCTAATCAGTGCTTGAATGCCTAAAATAGATATTTAAGTGTTTAATTCTTATCTGAGTGCCAAAATATGATTCTAAATGCCTTAACTTTGACACTCAAGTTTGGAAATTAGGCTCCAGGAGTCAGATGTTTATATATATATAAAAATGTGTGTATATAATGTAATATAATGTAAATAAAGTATTCTCTATATATGTGTATATATAGATATTTCATATGCATTATATCTGCAACTATATAATACACAAATGTTACATATCTCTACATTGTAGATAAAATACACACATTATATATGTATATATACACACATTTACTATATGTGCAAAAATACAGAGGGAGAAAGAAAAGTGGAAATATATAATAAATTAAAGGAAGCATATTTGTTCCGTTTGATACAAGAGTCTTAATACGACTCAGTAAAATATCTCTTTTACTGAATTTTATAGTAGGTGTGCTTTAAATGAAAATGAAGGTGGTTGGGTTTTTTTTTTTGTTAAAAAGAGCATTCATACACAAAAAGAGCCTACATGATTTTCTATATTGTGTGATCTGCAGATGAATTATACAGTGAATTTCAGTGAACTGAATAATAATCTCAGGGTTTACCAACACTCTTCAAAGTCTGCAAATAATATTCTCTGCGGGAATATTTAGCCACGTTTCCAGGCTGATGGAGTAACTAATACATTTAAAATGTTGGTATTATGACCACCAAATCATTCTTTATAGGGTACCAAAGGTCAGAATGTAAAGCAACATTAATAGTTTAATTTTCCAGCACTCTGCCAAATCTTATGAAATAATATGTTAGTGTAAATGCTAGAGCTAAAGTGCACCTTTCTCTCTCGCCTTAGCTATCACCCTTCTTTCTCTCTCTCTATCATTTGTCTGTTTTACTAAACCTGGTGAATTTTGTACAACTACTAAAACTTGAGACACTAAAAGATGTATGTTCTCATAATTTTTTACATCTGTCACAGTGAAACTATTGTGTTTTGTTCTGTGAATAAAGTGTGTGATGTTTTTATTCCATGTATTCTGTGGAAGGTGGATACAGTCCTATACAGTAGCTATTTTCATTGTTGAATCTCCCTGTAGGTCCCTTTCAGTGCTACAATGTCACCGGTTCGCCTGCACTCATCCAACCCCAATCTTTGTGCAGATATCGAATTTCAGACTCCCCCAAGCCAAGTAGCTGACCCCTTGGAATGCTCCATGGAGTACATCAAACTTCAAGAAGAGTTTTGCCTCATGGCACAGAAAGGTAACTAAAAATGTACAATCTGTATCTTATAAAAACTGCTATTTTTACATTTACACTGTTCCTGGTCAGAACTTTTGTCTGGATCAAATATAAATTGTATGCAAATCTTTTATCCATATCTGGTTCAGATGAAGATCATAAAGGTTTAATTTTTAAAATATTTTCTATGCATCAGGTACATATATAGGGATAGGTGAATCTTATGTCATTGGAGATTTTGTGAATCTCCTGAACCATTACGGGGGCTTGCAAAACTTGGCTGAATTTGCACACATTTTTTCCTTTTTATAGAAACCTGTGCTTTTTTCCCTTAGGATAAATAAAATTCCACTGTCTCTAATGATCTTGTACAACTTTATGCATGACACACCAATGGAAGTTATAGAAGGTCCTGCTCATACAAAAATGGATTTCAGAAACTTTACACTGTATCACCAATGAATGACTGGCTTGTAGGCTGAAAATTTAGGTTTTTAAGAAGACTTATAAATATAAATATAAATGAATGAGTCATACGTAAGTCACACCATTGTCATACACGCACTGTGGCCATTTCTCTGTCTTGTGTGTAATACTATATAATTTACAATGTAGTTTAGTGTTATTTATTTTTGCTTTTTGCCTCTGTCTATGGAGTTCACACGCAATACTGAATGAGTTAAGACTGAATGGTGGTCAAAGTGCATCAAAGAACAGTTTGTTAGAGATTCAGACCGCAACAAATATCACTGTTTTGGGGCATTCTACTTTTGGAGACATTTAATGAAAATCAGGAATGGGATGAATTAAGCTTGTTTGAAAACCAGATCTATTTATCTCTATGGAAAAATGAGCTGGATTGCATTGTGCCTAGCTCACCTTTTCCAGTGTGTCTACTTAGTTCTCACTGTAGAATCTTTATTACCGGTGATAAGGTAAAAGGTAGAAAGAATAATTTGATTTCATTATTTATATTATTGTAGCACTTAGGAACCCCAGTCACGGACCAGGACCTTATTGTGCTACGTGCTGAACCAGCGTAGAACAAAAAAGTTCCTGCCCCAAACAGCTTACAATCTAAGTATAAGACAAAAGACAACAGATGGATACAACCAGATTGCGGGTGCGGGGAGTACAAGGAAACAATGAGACAGTATCGGTTAGCATGATAGACTGTGGTCTCAGCACATTAGCAGCCTATTGATTTGTCAAGTTTTGTAGGTTTCCTGGCAGAGGAGGATAAGGAGTTTGTGGATGTTCACAAGGAGCTTCTCCCAAGCCTGAGGGGCAGTTTGGGAGAAAAACACAAAGGTGCTTGTTTGAAAATTTCCCACGTAGAATTTGCAGAGCCAGCAGTTAGGAAAAAAAAATCTTTCTTTAGTTATAAGCTGAGAAAATAAGAACTGGAGGCCGTTGAGAAGGAGGAAATACTGAACTGCCTAAAGTCCGCTTTATACACACTTTTCTGATTATAAGTACACTCTATTTTTGTTTTGAAATGTTTTTTTCCCATTGTCTACACAGTAAAGATTACTTTGCTATGTAGTAAGTATTTATTGACATCTGTACCCTCAGGATTGCATCACTCTAGTGGTACACAGTCTATTTTATATCTTCTAGGTATATCACTTTGCTGATGTCCCATAAACAATACATTCAATGGGGAATTAGCCAAATAATAATAATCTTTCTTTAAAAGCGTAATGTAATTCGTAACATGACTAAAGATCTCAATCACCTTGTGTCTTGGTTGACTTTCCGTATCTATTGAAATTATATTTTTTTCCTTTAGTGGGGTCATAAAAATGTCTATAGTCCTGTGTGTGTGTGTGTGTGTGTGTGTGTGTGTGTGTGTGTGTAATAACTTGTGTGTGTATATAATATAAGAACACAAGTAGGTTTGAATAATCCTTTTTCCAGTAGTAGTGGAAGTTATTTCCATTTGACTAGCCTCCTTGCTGGTTCCAAGATTTAATGTATTGTATTTTAAGATGAACTTTAAACAGTCATGCATCATCATTTTTCATTAGTTTTTTAGGCTGAAAGAGTGAAAATGGCTTCCATAAATAGTCCAAACTAGTGCTTCTTCAGTGGGCTCATTGTGAAGTTTCTGTCTTTGGTTCCTCGTTTCCTCTTAGGTAATAGTTAAATAAGAAGTCATATTTATTCTAGAATTAATTAGGAGTAAAGCATAAAATGTAACAGTCCTATTGCTTACAATTTAATGTCTTTGAACAAGCATTTCCCCTTAAATATGCCTAAAAGTAAGGGCTCACAAGAATACATACAAAATAATATTAACTGTATGACTTTAACTAAAGTTATATTCATATTCAAGTATAAATTGTTCTTATATTCCTGATTATTTTGTCATTTTAAGTCATGTCAAACTTGAAATATTAATCCTTTAAAGGATTTCTCACATAACATTATGAAACCAACAGCCTCTATATATTGATTTTCCTGATCTGTGACACAAAGTAACACCAGTAGGAAACGAAATTTAGTACCTTTTGAAATGCATTTGTCTCTGAGATGGACTACAGTTATCTTAAACAACAGGTTAGAACACGAAATGAAAAAAATACTGTGCCCAGTTGAAACTAGAGCAGGGATTTAGGTAAACAAAATGTAATTACCTAGTTTGAAATTTGATCAGAGTACATGGGTTAACAGCTGTACTCTTGGCAACAAGTGTCATAATCACAAGTGGTCTGGACCTTGGTTGCATGTCTCAAATAAAAGCTGGCACATTTCCCCATGTAACCCTAAAACCCTGCTGAAACAATGGTTTAACTCTGATTCACAGGAAAGAATCACTACAGGTCAAGCTCTGGGGAAAGATTCTGATTCTTAACCATTAAACGTTTAAGGATGGTTTCTTAACATGTGGCTATACAATAACCCTCCGAGAGCATTAACTCTCTCAGTTCAGGAGCCATTTTGTGGCTTTGTTGGCTTGTTAAAAAATTAAAGTTACATTTTACTTTCCTTGTATTTATGTTAACCACAGCTGTCAAAAGTGTGACCCAAGAGCAGATGTGGTCTTGTTGATGCTGAAATCCAGCCCACACTTCTATGAAATTCATTATGAAAGCCAGGCTGCCATAGTTGCTTGGGCAGTGCTGACAAGTGATGCGGAGTCTAGAGTGCTGTTGCTGCTGGATTTGATGCAGCGGAGGTAGATGCTTCAGAGTTTGTGGGGTGGGAATTGGAGGCAAATTGAAATATGAAGTAGTGTTGCCAACTCTCATGATTTCATCACAAGTCTCACAATATTTGGTGGTTTTCTTAAAGCCCCAGTTCCTGAAGTCACATCATTGTATGAGAATCCCAGCTTTCATTTAAACAAGGGGGAGAGGGGGTAAGTTTCTAGGCCCTTATGATTGGAGAAAAACTTGAAAAGCATGATCCCTAAATGTTCAAAGGCAGAAGTCCTGTTTTAAAAATCTCATGATTTTTTAAGATGGCCTCGTGGTTTTTGAAGAGCTGACTTGTGATTTCCAACTGCTTGGGATCGGCAGTGCTGTGATAGTCAATGGTATTGATGTAGGGATGCCACTGTATATCACAGTAGCTACACAGGTATTATTTGGAAGAAACCTGAGATTTGGAAAAAGAAGAAACAGACTCCTAGAATCATAGAAGATTAGGATTGGAAGAGACCTCAGGAGGTCATCTAGCCCAACTCCCTGTTGACTCATATCCAGCTTCTCGTCTCCTGTAATACCCAGGTCTTTTTCTGCAGAACTGCTGCTTAGCCAGTCGGTCCTGTAGCAGTGCATGGGATTCTTCCGTCCTAAGTGCAGGACTCTGCACTTGTCCTTGGTGAACCTCATCAGATTTCTTTTAGCCCAATGCTCCAGTTTGTCTAGGTCACTCTGGACCCCTATCCCTACCCTCCAGCGTATCTACTTCTCCCCCCAGTTTAGTGTCATCCGCAAACTTGCTGAGGGTGCAATCCATCCCATCATCCAAATCATTAATGAAGATGTTGAACAAAACCGGCCTCACCGTATTCTTGCCAGCAAGTTAAAGAAGTATGGATGGGATAAATGGACTATAAGGTGGATAGAGAGCTGGCTAGCTCGTCAGGCTCAACGGGTAGTAATCAACAACCCCATCCATACTTCTTTAACTTGCTGGCAAGAATACTGTGGGAGACCATATTAAAAGCTTTGCTAAAGTCAAGGTATATCATGCCCACCACTTTCCCCATATCCACAGAGTCAGTTATCTCATAATAGAAGGCAATCAGATTGGTCAGGCATGACTTGCCCTTGGTGAATCCATGTTGACTGCTCCTGATCACCTTCTTCTCCTCCGAGTGCTTCAAAATGGATTCCTTGAGGACCTGCTCCATAATTTTTCTAGGGTCTGAGGTGAGGCTGACTGGTCTGTAGTTCCCCAGATTCTCCTTCTTCCCTTTTTAAAAAATGGGCACTATATTTGTCTTTTTCCAATTGTCCGGGACCTCCCCCAATAGCCTGTTCTTTCACCACAGAGGGCTGCTCACCTTCTCCCCATACTGTGCTGCCCAGTGCAGCAGTCTGGGAGCTGACCTTGTCTGTGAAGACCGAGGCAATAAAAGGATTGAGTTCTTCAGCATTTTCAACATCGTCTGTCACTAGGTTGCCTCCCCCATTCCGTAAGGGTCCTACACTTTCCCTGACCACCTTCTTGTTACCCTTCACATCCCTTGCTAGCTGCAACTCCAGTTGTGCTTTGGCCTTCCTGGTTACACCTCTGCATACTTGAGAAATATTTTTATGCTCCTCCCTAGTCATCTGTCCAAGTTTCCACTCCTTATAAGCTTCCTTTTTGTGTTTAAGCTCACTGAAGATCTCTGTTAAGCCAAGTTAGTCACCTGCCATATTTGCTATTCTTTCTGCACATTGGGATGGTTTGTTCCTGCGCCCTCAATAAATCTTCTTTAAAATACAGCCAGCTCTCCTGGACTCCTTTCTGTGGTGGTTTTCAGGGTACCGAGGACTGAGAGTCACCTTGTTACCCACTGCTTCCAGCAAGAGGAAGACTTGCTTGAGCTTAATTTGGTGTCAGCTCTCTGACACCACCAGCCTGTTAGCCACCCAAACAATCTCCTCTGGACTCTGCCACTCCTGTGTTTGATTTGCAGGTTAACAATAGGTACACCTTGGTCCCTCAGTCCCCTGGGAGCATCTCCCTGTAGTGGCCAGCCCCTTATCTACTGTACACTCACAGTAATATCAGATCCGCTGTCCACAAAGGAACACTGCACACACCAACCAGCTTGTATGATTAAACTGAGGATCAGCTTCTTGTGTAATGCCAAAGACCTCAGATATATTTATAGTGAAGATAAGTTTATTATCAAAGATTTGAGATTCAAGAGATAATGAGTAAGGATTATGGAAACAAAAGATTACATATAAATCAAAATCATAACACAATTTCTAGAGACTAAACTTAACAGGCTAACCTTCTGTCTATAGAAGTTTATCTCACCCAAATGTCCTTTGCAGTGTCTCCAACTAGGGTATGTTGTGATCCCATTTTCATGAATGTAATTACATTGCCCGATTATTTCCTAGGTGCAGGCTCAAGGGATGTCATCCTTGCCTTCTCCTCCTATCTCCAGAAGTTCATTGTCTGTAACTCAGAGTCAGGATGAGCCCAGTATCTTATTCTCGCGTGTGTTGCTTCCCTGCTAATTTCACACACACCCTCTCCTCACCCATTGATTTCCTTTGTAAATGACTCTCCATTGTGTTAACTTACAATGCTTAATTTACATGCCAGAGAGACAGGTGAATAACCATCTTTTGTCTGACAGAAAACCTGTTTGTCAACTCTGCGGTGATACAGACCTTAGGAGCGTGTTTTCAGTAAACTTACATAACTCCTTACATAGTATGTGTACATACATTTCACAATGATATTAATGACCACCGTGATCCTGGCTTTCACTTGAGATCTCACATGATTTCAAAATGACCTTGGCAAACTGGAGAAATGGTCTGAAATAAAGAAGATAAAATTCAATAAGGACGAATGCAAAGTACTACACTTAAGAAGGAATAATCAATTGCACAAATACAAAATGGGAAATGACTGCTGAGGAAGGAGTACTGGGGGTTATAGAGGATCACAAACTAAATATGAGTCTGGCTCTTCTGGATCCTTATTTGTTGCTCCAGCAGCCCCTCTGATTGGCCATTCTTCTGCAGCCACTCTAGGCTGCCTGGAGGACTTCACTGTTCTATTCTGGGACAGTATGATGCAGGGCAGCGAGGCCTCCAGCAGGGGGCCTCCGGACCTAGTCCACTTTGCCACAGTAATAAATTGTTCTTAACTACTGAGGACAGGAAAAGAAGTAATGGGCTTAAATTGCAGCAAGGGAAATTTATGTTAGATGTTAGGAAAAACTTGCTAATTGTAAGGGTTGCTAAGCACTAGAACAAATTACATAGGGAGGTTGTGGAATCTCCATCTAACCTGTTCTTAGAAATCTCTGATGAGGAACACCTGTCAGGAATGATTTATATAATACCTCGTTCTGCCTCAGTGCTGGGGACTGGAGTAGATGACTGACTTATCAAGGTCCCTTCCAGTCCTAAATTTCTATGATTCTATGATATTCTTTGGTGAACCAGAATGTACAAACCAGGATCAGGATATTCTTATAACCCCCTTGCCAGTTGGCATTGGGGAAGTTCTTAAGGTCACACAAGCAATTACATTACAGGCCTGATCCAGCATCAGTTGAAATCAATGCAAAGACTCCCATTGACTTCAGTAGAAGTTGGATTGGGCGCCAACATAACTGAAAACATTTTACTAGATACATCAGTAGTCTGGGGATGGCTGGTTTATCATGTTAGCAAACTCATGGGACCTGCAATAGGCAAAGGGGTGTGTGAATTATTCCTCTAAAAGTAGAGTATGTTTGAAACGCGTAGGGGGAGGGCGGGGAAAGGGAGGGAGACTTGAGACTTGAAATATGTTGAACTCATTTCACACAAAAAATATGTCCCAAACAACTGAACTTTGTACTTGCCGACCAAGGACCATAATTGATGGTGTCTGTAGCCAGGTCCACAAAATGAACTTGATGCACCTGATGTAAAATGTACATTTTGAACTGAGAATACGTGCATTTTTAGGCAATTCTGTTTTTAATATGCAATGACTTGTGTTTAGTTTGATCATGAAATGATAAATGTATTTACAAATACCAGATTAAATTTATTGCTGACATAAGAGAATATTGAATTCAATGGAATTATCTCCATTTATGAGGCAGAAAATTTGACCTTCGATATGTAACACCCACATTTGGGGTCAAATTTTCAGAACTGTCATAAAAATTTCGGGTGAACAAAGCTAAGATTTAATATCAAGAGCTTTCTATCTGAATGGGAATAAACATTTAGAAATCTATAAGATTTATTTTAGAGAGATAATGTCTATACTTACAGAAATATGGAGAGGTACAAGTGTTTAATGAAGGAAAATACTTTCATGAAGAGAAGGAAAGGGAGCTTTTTAAGCTCATGTAGGAGCAGTTAGCATTGCATTTTATTCTGTCTTCAAGAATTTGAATAGGAAGCAGTGATCATTTCAGTGATTCATGTCTAATTAGTGAGGTTTCAGTAGTCACTTTGTATTTCTTGATTCTGTACTGCAAATCTAGGGGGTAATAATTAAAAAAACCTATAAAAATTGGGGAGAGGTAAGGGATGAGAGGCAGAATTTTCTTGCAAAAAGGTTTTTATTACTTACTATTTCGTAATTCTAAAAAAGAAAGCATTTTAAAGAAGAACATAGTGGCATACGTTTTATGTATGGGAAAGGTCAAAGTTTATTTTCCTTCATCCTGTGCGTTTCTTTGCTGAAATTGTCAAACTGTCACTCAGAAAAGTATCCCATATGTTAATGTTCCATTTCTGAGCACATGGGCTGATTATTTCAAGTGTTGCATGTACTTAATGAAAAATAAATTGTTTTATTTTAAAGGGTTTTTTGAAAAACTCAAGGGTGTTTCTAATAACAAGGAATGCATGGCCAAACCACATTTAACAATGGTCAGAAGTGTTATTTTTCCTAGTGATGGGTTTCTTTTTTGTTTTGTTTGTTTGTTTTGAAGGAGGGCTTTAAATGATTGGATTTGAAATAATCACACTGTAACACCATGCGGTGATGTTTATGCAGCAGTGACACATGAGCTGCAAACAGTCTTACACAATTTACGTTGTATGGGCTCTGTGTACTGTAATGTTGGCTAATACATAAAATGGGAAAAACATACTACCCGCTGCTTCCCTCCACAGTGTTAGATCATCAAAGGTTCTGTTTCAAGATCAAAGTAATCCTCTTTATTAATGCAGTATTAAATCATTCAGAACATAAATGCAGAAATGTCATACATACTACACTGTTTGAAGAGAAAAATTAAGGAACAGGCTAATTTGCTTTACAAAGAGGGGAAAAAATAGCTGTAGGCCCAAATATTCAAAAGAACATGCGCACTTTTACACATACCCAACTTGCATATGCACAACCACCAATATGTGCACGTAAGACAAGTATATGTGTACGCTCACATTGTGTTGTGCATGCCAATCTCAACTGATGCATATGTGCAATCTATTTGGGCACCAACTCTTGAAAATTTGGGCCTTAGTTTCTTATTTCTGTAAATTTGGGGTATGTGTGTCACAACCTTTATTATTGATTACAAGCAAGATGTAGTACTTTGTCTCAGGAAATAATTTGTTTTTTCTTTCCCCTAGTTCATTCTCTTTTGAAGTCTGCCTTTAACAGCATAGCTATTGAGAAGGAGAAGCTTAAGCAGATGGTTTCAGAACAGGACGTTGCAGGCCACAATTCACAAATAACACGTCTCAGACAATCACTTTCTCAGGTATGCCCTTGCTTTGATTTCAGGCACATGTGGAATTCTATGACTTGCCAAATGCCTGTTATCTATACTGTATTTGCCACTTCCAGAGATGGCATGGAAAATGCCAAATCTTGCAGCCAAATATTTTCTCATTAAAAATTAAATAACAAAATACGATAGTGGTAAATTTAAACCTGCTTCTCTACCCTTGGCTTTTTGTTGCAAATGTGTTAGAGAGCAAGAGCAATCTGAATGAGTCCCCAGAAAACTAAGAAATGTAGATGTGAAAGATTAAGTGTCTCTTATTTTCTTGTGTGTGTTCATTGTGTTTGGTATCAGAGCAAGATCTGAGGTATGAAATATTTTATATGAAAGTCTTAGATATATTTCTTAACACCACTGACAGCACATTCAAGGTTATTTTTATTCAGTTTTCCTACATTAATTTAAAAATGATGAACGAACATTCACAGATACATTCCATAAATCTATTACTCCACTTGCAAAAATGATCATGGGCAACAAAGGGAGCATTTTAAATGTATGAGCATCCAGGGATTAGATTTCTTGCCATTCCTAGCCTCCCGCAAACCAATGTTAATGAAGTTTAATGGCAGTATATTGAATGTGTAACTTTAAGGTGGGATTTCCAAAAGCAATTGGTGTTGACCAAATTGTGCTCCCACTGATGTCAAAGGGAGTTTTACCATTGACTTCAGCGGGAGCAGAGTTTGGTCAATGCTGAGTGCTTTTGAAAATCTTTCACTAAAAGCCAGTCAGGTTAATAGGCTCTTTAATAAGTATCTTAATTCTAAAAATGTAAACTGAAAACCAGGTTCAGTTTATGTAATACAGGAATAAGAAAGTCTACGTTAAATCAGTTCAGTCTGATTTACTTCCTCAGTTTGCAAAATAATTCCACTTCTGGAATTCATAGGTCGAGAGGTGCCTAGTTTTTCAAGGGTAATCAGGGCCTAGGGTATTCTTGTATTACCTTCACTCTGAAGAAACATGGACTAGCAGGGAACACTAAACATGTAAGAAATAGCAAAGAACATGCAAGTTTAAATGCAAACTGGTTTACATGTAGTTTTCTAAATTGTTATCTTTTTACTATAAGATTTGCAATGTTACGTAGATATAAAGATAACGGGACAGGAGAAGGGTACAATTTTTGGCCACATAGTAAATTTGCCGAAAAATGCCATTTCAGGGTTATCAAAACTATTTGTAATTTCAGGTAGGATTTGGTGAACAGTTTTAGCCAAATAAAGAAATGAGGGGAATTTTTTTTAAAGTGAAAATGGTTCATGCTGACATTTTCTAAATGAACCATTTTGTTTCAAAATGTTGTTTTGACTCAACATTTTGTTTTGAAATTTTATCTATTTTTGTTTCAGTGAGGGGGAAAAATTCAGCTTCAGTTCTAAACGAACCACGTTTTTTTTTCAGATTTTTTTTTTGGTTCGGCCCTTGACCTAAAAAAATCAATTATTTGTTCAGCTCTAATAAGGAATGTTTCTCTTCTGGGTCTCTGATACAAATCCAACCCAGATCAGTAGCTGTTTGCTGTGAAATGGGTTGATGGCTTCTCATTCTAGTTCCTAGAATCCAAGTGTTCTCTTAACAAAAGTCATTGTGACAATGGGAAATCCTGGTTGATGGTCTCAGTGGAGAGGAAATGGAAATTGAGCTAATTTCCCTTCCCTAGTGGGGATACTTCCAGTTCAGGTTTATGTGAGGGGGAAACTCAAACTGTGTAATGTGTGTTTTACTGATAAACGAAGGACTTCAGTCTTTAGCGCTCTCACTCTAGCAGCTGTCACAAACACTAAATCAGGGGTTCTCAAACTGGGGGTCAGGACCCCTAAGGGGGCCACAAGGTTATTACATAGGGGGTCATGAGCTGTCAGCCTCCACCCCAAACCCCACTTTGCCTCCAGCATTTATAATGGTGTTAAATATGTAAAGAAGTGTTTTTAATTTAAAAGGGGGGGGGGTCGCACACAGAGGCTTGCTATGTGAAAGGGGTCACCAGTACAAAAGTTTGAGAACCACTGCACTAAATCCAGATACATTTTAAAAGAAACAGAAGAAAAAGAATTTGACACTCATAGTTTCTCTACCACACGTACACTTTTTTATTATCCACATCCCATGTATATTTATAAATAAAGCTCAAGAGAGCAGATTTTTTCCATGCCCAGTTCTAGTCTTAGTAATGAGTCCCTGGATATGTACAGATCAGCTCTGAGGCAATTGGTGATTCATGTTGGGGGTGGTGGTGGGGAGATGAGAGGAAGCAGTACATAATGTGCTTTAGTCTTCTTGAATTCACCACTGTTGTGCATGTATATTTCTATACTTATATGCAGTATTCACTTTGGCTAACCTAGAGCTGGTTGAATCTTACAAACAAACAAAAAAAGAAAAGTTAATGAATACCATGGGTTTGAGTCGATTGAATTCCTTTGTTATTAGTTTATTTATGAGGCTTTGAATGCACGCGGTGTCTTGAAATGAACACATGCATTCAAATACATCAATTTGATCTGAATAGATGTGTTTGCATGCACACTTTCATTTCAGTATTGCCGACTTGGAGGCATACCCTCTCGCATTCTGCGACTGTTTGTTTCTCCTGTCTTTCCCTTCAGCATGAGAGGATGAAAAGGAGGGGGGTATAGAATGCATGGTGGAGTTTGGGCATGTGCTGTGCAGATACCAGGGTGAGAGAGAAAATGGAGGCATAGTTATAGAGAAAAGGGGTGAAGAACTCCCTATGTGTATCTTATGGTCAGGAAACATTTAAGATTGGAAAGTTACTGATAACACAAATTACTGCTATTCTCTAGAGATCTTCTTACTTAGGCATATAGCCCCCTGCAGATTCCCGTGACTATTCTTCACACAAACTCTTGAAGTGATCACTAAAGAGCACCCCATCTCTGGGTAGGGAGTGGGTAAGCAAGATACCCATGCCCAGGGATCCTATCCTATGGAGGACGGCATGGGGAGAGGTGGTACAGGGAAGGAGGTATAATATTGCCAGGTAATGAGCAGAAAGCACTCATCACTCAGGGATCACATTGTTTTAATTTTCTGAGAGACGTCATCTGTCTGGGTGGTTTTCCAATCAAGTCAGTAATATGGGGGGTTATCATTTATTTGGAAAATGTTCATTTAACTGCATAAAGATAGTACAGTTCCTCTTTGGAGCCATTCAATTCTATTGGGTCTAGCAGAATATGAATTTTATTACTTTCTTTAAAAAATTTTTTCCTTTCCTGCATACTGTATCTGATGGAAGGTTGGAGACTTCAGTAGGGAAATGCTAAATTTGACTTCAGCTGCACGAACATACCACTAGATAAATCAAGATGGCTCATTGTAAATTATATATATGTGGGAGGGTTTTTTTTAGTTTTTTTAAGCTAGACACATCCGTAACCATCCCCACCCCACCCTTCATAGGAAAGATAGGAAGTATGGCAAGAAACCACCCTGACTTAACCAGGAGATCTTCAATGATCCGAAACTCAAAAGAGTCCTACACAAAGTGGAAACTAGTTCAAATTACAAAGGATGAATATAAACAAATAACACAAGTATGTAGGGACAAAATTAGAAAGGCTAAGGCACAAACTGAGATTAAACTAGCTAGAGACATGAAGGGTAAGAAGAAAACATTCTACCCATACATTAGAAGCAAGAGGAAGACCAAGGACAGGGTAGACCTGTTACTTAAGGAGGGCAAAACAATAACAGAAAATGTGGAACTGGCAGAAGTGCTAAATTACTTTTTTGTTTCAGTTTTCACCAAAAAGGTTAGTACCAATTGGACATCTAACTAAAATGCCAGTGAAAATGAGGTAGGATCAGAGGCTAAAATAGGGAAAGAACAAGTTAAACATTAGTTAGACAAGTTAGATCTCTTAAAGTCACCAGGGCCTGATGAAATACATCCTAGAATACTCAAGGAGCTGACTCAGGAGGTATCTTTGAAAAGACATGGAAGACAGGTGAGAGTCAGAGGACTGGAAAAGGGCAAATGTAGTGCCAAGCTATAAAAAGGGGGGAAAGGACAACCCGGGGAATTACAGACCAGACAGATTAACTTCAGTACCTGGAAAGATAATGGAACAAATAATAAAGCAATCAATTTGCAAACACCTAGAAGATAATAAGGTGATAAGTAATGGCATGGATTTGTCAAGAGCAAATCATGTCAAACAATCTAGTACTTTTGACAGGGTGTAACAAGCCTTGTGGATAGCATGGAAGCTGTAGATGTGGTATATCTTGACTTGACTTCAGTAAAGCTATGTCTATACTACGGACCTTGCAGCGGCACAGCTGTGCCACTGTAAGGACTCCTGTGTAGCCACTTTATGCCAGCAGGAGAGAGCTCTCCCACTGGCATAATTTAACCACCCCCAACGAGGGGCGGTAGCTATGTCAGCAGGAAGGCATCTCCTGTTGACATAGCACTGTCCATACTCACGTTTTTGTTGGTGAAACTTATATTGGTCAGGGGTGTGCTTTGCCAACAAAAGTGCTAGTGTAGACAAAGCCTAAGCTTTTGATACTGTCTTGCATTACCCTTCTCATAAATAAACTAGTGAAATGCAGCCTAGATGGAACTACTATAAGGTGGGTGAATAACTGGTTGGAAAACCATTCCCAGAGAGTAGTGGTAGTTCACATGGGAAGAGCATATCAAGTGGGGTCCTACAGCGATCAGTTCTGGGTCCAGTTCTGTTCAATATCTTCATCGATGATTTGGATAATGGCATAGAAAGTACACTTATAAAGTTTGCGAACGATAACAAGTTGGGAGAGGTTGCAAGTACTTTGGAGGATAGAATTAAAATTCAAAATGATCTGGACACACTGGAGGAATGGTCTGAACTTCAGACTCTGAAGTAATAGGATGAAATTCAATAAGGATAAATGCAAAGTACTCCACTTAGGAAGGAACAATTAGTTGCATATATACAAAATGGGAGATGAAGTAGTACTATGGCAAAGGATGTGGGGGTCATAGTGGCTCAGAAGATAAATATGAGTCAACAGTGTAACGCTGTTGCAAAAAAAAGCAAACGTCCTTCTGGGATGTATTAGCAGGAGTGTTGTAAGCAAGACATGAGAAGTAATTCTTCCGCTCTCTTCTATGCTGATTAGGCCTCAACTGGAGTATTGTGTCAAGTTCTGGGCACCACATTTCAGGAAAGATGTGGACTAATTGGAGAAAGTCTAGAGAAGAGCAGCAAAAATGATTAAAGATTTAGAAAGCATGACCTGTGAGGGAAGACTGAAAAAATTGGGCTTGTTTAGTCCGGAGAAGAGAAGACTGAGGGAGGACATGATAACAGTTTTCAAGTACATAAAAGATTGTTACAAGGAGGAAGGAGAAAAACTGTTCTCTATAACCTCTGCGCATAGGACAAGAAGCAATGGGCTTAAATTGAAGCAAGGTCGGTTTAGGTTAGACATTAGGAAAAACTTCCTAACTGTCAGGGTGGCTAAACACTGGAATAAATTGTCTAGGGAGGTTGTGTGATCTCTGTAAATGGAGATTTTTTAAGAGCAGGTTAGACAAACACCTGTGAGGGATGGTCTAGATAATACTTAGTCCTGCCTTGAGTGCAGGGGACTGGACTAAATGACCTCTCGAGGTCCCTTCCAGTCCTATGATTCTATGATGAAGATAAACTGATCCATTTGGAACAATTAATCAGTCTGCATTCAGCATATACTCATATGTAGACTCTAGCTTGGGCTATCTCAGTGTAAACAAGAGACAATCTGAAAAGTGGACACTGTAAATCTTGAATGTCTAATTTTCAGATATTAATTCTTTGTCTATTAACATTTTTCAGAAAAATGCCAAAAGACCTAGTTTACATAATTTAAGGACAAGGATACATTTGATTTATTTTACGTGAGACCGTTTAGGGATAAAAATGGTGAAAGATGTGACGCTAATAATACTGTTGTTTAAATCAAAAATTCTGACACTGGGTCAGAAGATGCAAATAGCTGCTGTCAGATCACTCTATCATATCATTAACAGGTACTTGATTGTGATATTTATTTACAGATTTATATATATGGAGATATGCCTATCTCATAAAACTGGAAGGACCTTGAAAGGTCATTGAGTCCAGTCCCCTGCCTTCGCTAGCAGGACCAAGTACTGTCCCCTGACAGATTTTTGCCCCAGATCCCTAAATGACCCCCTCAAGGATTGAACTCACAACCTAGAATGTTGGTCAGCCAAAGAATCCTAGATGATAAATTCACTCCAACATGAGGTTGGTTCTCTTTAGACAGTTTGCCAAGAAGACTGACTTTAAATGACCCATCACTTGAGTTTTTAAAATAGGACTTCATTGTATGTGAGTATGGGATTAACTCTGAGACAGACATGGCAGTTTCTTTGTTTGAGAGCAGTGTTTCAGAAGTAGTGTCGCAGGAGGTTTTGAATGCATATAAAAATGCACTGAAGAAATGTGCATTATCCAAGCTCCACAGCATGAAAAACAGGTATCTAGCCTGGGCTGCTTCTGTCTGTCGATCTTAGTTTTGTATAGTAACTCCTCACTTAAAGTCGTCCTGGTTAACACTGTTTCATTGTTACGTTGTTACGTTGCTTAAGATAGTAATGTATTACTGTAATGTACATGTTGTAAATAAAATACTCAGAGAAACTCTTTCCTGGTCTATCTCTTCAGTCACTTCCTTCCCTACATAGGAAAGCTCCTCCACCATAACCAGAATGACATTCACAACTATCCCTGTTCCCCATCTTTTTATGGTCCCATCTGCCTGCTCCAAAAAAACTCATACACAAATCCACTAATCCAAACTGAGTGTTCTATAACCTGAAAAGACAGAAGTAGTCAGAGACTCCGTGAAGTCCACGAGTGACTTCGCTATTGTGGATCTACTTACTGTGCTCAGATTCTATGGTGATAAGCAGCTGTATAGTAACTCCTCACTTAACGTTGTAGTTATGTTCCTGAAAAATGCGACTTTAAGCGAAATGATGTTAAACGAACCCAGTTTCCCCAGCGATGATGATTGTGAAGCTTGGTTGAGGTGGAGGAGTCAGAGAGTGGGATATTTCCCAGGGAATGCCTTACTACTAAATGAACTAGCAGGTAAATGAAGGTAAATGAACTAGCAATTGGCTGAGCCCTCAAGGGTTAACTCTCACACTCTACAAGCCTGCAGGAAAGGAGGGAGGGCAGACAGAGACAGATGTGTCTCAGAGATAGAGATGCACATTTCTCCTTTTAAGTATCAAGAGTTGGGTCAGAAGTACACTGCCTTGTTAATTAGATCAGCAAGCAAATCCGGCAGCTGCAGCTTCTGCCTTAGGCAGCAGCTCCCTCCCTCATGTGTCCCCCCTGCTCTATGGAAGATGGAGTAAGCGAGATGCAGGAGCAGGGGGACATTAGCCCCCCTTTTCTTCTCCCCCCCCCCCCACAGCATGCAGGCAGGAGTCTCAGGGAGCAGCACATGGCAGTGGGGGAAGGGACAGCTGAACTGCGGGCAATTTTAAACGAGCATGTTCCCTAATTGATCAGCAATGTAACAACGTAACAATGAAACAATGTTAACTGGGACGACTTTAAGTGAGGAGTTACTGTACAAAACTAAGATAGACAGACAGAAGCAGCCCAGGCTAGATAACTGTTCTTCATGCTGTGGAGCTTGGATAATGCAAATTTCTTCAGTGCATTTTTATATGCCATATTTCAACATGGAGGACATTTATATAGATTTCTAAAAGAATCATTTTCCAGATAACTGTATCTGTAGATCAGGGGTAGGCAACCTATGGCACGGGTGCCAAAGGCGGCACGTGAGCTGATTTTCAGTGGCACTCACACTACCTGGGTCCTGGCCACCTGTCTGGGGGGCTTTCCATTTTAATTTAATTTTAAATGAAGCTTCTTAAACATTTTTAAAACCGTTTTACTTTACATACAACAATAGTTTAATTATATATTAAAGACTTATAGAAAGAGACCTTCTAAAAACGTTAAAATGTATTACTGGCATGCGATACCTTAAATTAGAGTGAATAAATGAAGACTCGGCACACCACTTCTGAAAGGTTGCTGACCCCTGCTGTAGATAGTTTCTCATGATCCGAAATTGTCACTAGAAATAATCAAAATCAGCAGTTAAAAATTAGAGAGTATC
Source organism: Macrochelys suwanniensis (assembly GCA_033296515.1). NCBI lineage: Eukaryota > Metazoa > Chordata > Testudines > Chelydridae > Macrochelys > Macrochelys suwanniensis. Next base: position 43,057,417 of record CM065784.1, read on the forward strand.
TCCCTCAGTGTTAATTTCAATATGCATTGTCCTCTCAGCTCCTAACAATGCACATATATTCCCTAGCACTGACTGCAACAGTGTTGCGAGCTACTGTTAACTCAAATTTTCATAGAGCCTATTGATCACATTTCCAAAACTGCAAGAATTATAGTTTGAAACAGATTAAATAATACAGTTGGAGAGTTAGAGAAACCAAGAGTTTTCCTTTTTCAAAAATTGTATGGGCAGTTTTAAAGACTGTAGTAAAAGTAAAAATGGCCAATATTATTTAAGAAATAAACATTGAAGTTTCAACTTTCCTATGACTGTGAATGGCTCTGAATTATTTTTGCCGGAAGGCTTCCAATTGTTTAGTAGAAAGCAAGACTTAAGAGGAAGGATAGGAAGGAGCTTGGACTGCTTTGAAATTAATGGGGAAAGTATTGGACCTTGAATGCTGTTTTTTAGGTACATTTTGATAGAATATAAACCTAGTAATGCAAGTCATTATAGTTTTGTCAGATAATGTGCAGGAGTTAGTTATAGGTAAATAACCAGCACCTCCAAAACTGAGAATTGGTGCACATCTGATCTCTGTTCCCCTTGCCAGGACACTCATCAGATGACTTCTCAGAGCGTAGTTGGCATCTAGAGATGAGGTCTGATGGTGTGGTGGAATAAATGTGGGTTCTCAACATGGGGATCATGTCTACCCTACTCTTCCCATATTGCTAAATGAGAATGAGGGTCTTGGCTAGATCCTGCTAGATGAGGGAGGGTTATGGGTGAGGGGTTGTCCCAGGAAAAGATTTGAGAACCATATGAACCAAAAGAATTAGGGAAAAGGGACAGAGATGAGAGATGCACCATTTCTCAGGAACAATGAAATTCCTGAAAGCTAGCTGGCATTGGAAAAAACAAACAAGTTAAGTTAAAATACATGGCATTTTTTTTAATAAAGTGAAATTTACTTAAAAATGGTGCTCAGTCCCGAGCTTGTCCCATTGACTGCAATTGAGAGCCACAGCCATGGCAGAGGTTGAAAATGTTATTTCTTTTGTTAACGACAATGCTAGTTCAAAATAATGAATTTTATTTGATTTTTCTGCAGATCTCAGTATGTTCAGTTTTGGCAGGGGGAGGGAAGGAGGGAGAACTGGAGTTTTCTTTTAGATAAATGTGGCCTGGGGAGAGAGAAAGTAAGCAGTGCTGGCAGTGGAGAAAAGATACACCATGATTTTTCATCTGAGATTAGACATGAGATGCAGGAGTTGAGGAGGATGAGGCTTGTGTAACAATGGCGTATGTCAAAGGGGTTAAAGATGATGAGGTTAGTACTAGAGAAGGGAGGGAAGTCGGAGAAGAGCAGTGAGAGTCGAAGAATTTGAGGAAGCTTGGAATATCTGTTTACAATAATGAAGGCAGTTTTGAACTAGATCCTGAAATAAATGAGTAGCCAGTGGAGATGTTCAGGGATGTGGTTGTACTTTTGGTGTATGACAGAAGATGGGTGTCAGCAATCAGCGCACATTGGTGTGTAGAGAGCTGGGGGTTGGGAAGGCCATGGACAAGGGAGTTTATAGCAAAGGTGAGAGGAGATAAAGGCAGGCAGGAGGAACAGCCAGGAGCAAATGAATCTACTGTCACTGTGATACTGTGGAATGACCGCTACTGTATGAAGGGGGAAATGCATATGAACACTTTTTATTCGGTGCAAGGACTGTATTTTGGCCATCCAGCATATATTATAAATAGAACTATACAGATAATTCATTTTTTCAGTTTGCTGTCCAAACCAAAAACTCAAAAATAGAAGTTTCAGGTAGACCGAAAACAACACATTTTTGATTTTCTTGGTGAAAAGAAAAACTGGAAAAAAAATCGGTTTGGGTCGACTGAAATGTTTAGTTTGACACAAAATGTTTAATTTCATTTTTGGTTTTTAAATCATTTAAAAAAATTAAATTTAGGCAAATTTTGAAACAACAAATCAAAATGTTTCATTCTGAAATTCTAGAAATGCAATTTTTTTGACTTTTTCTCTTGACTGAAATTGTTTGCTGAATTTGACACACAAAGTTTTGGTTGCTCCCAAACTATATATTTTAGTGAATAAAATATTTGCGTGAAAAATTTCACCCAGCTCTAACTGTAAAACACTGATTTGAACATGGAGATCTGTTTTTTCTAAAGTGTTGTTTAATGTAGTGCATGGGCGGCGGGTAATGGAGGCTGGGGGAGGCTTCCGCTAATGCACCCCACTGCAACTCCGAGGCCAGGCCATGTCGGGGCTCAGTGCTCCTCTGGGCAGCCCGGTCTCAGGACTCTGCCCTGACCGGCCGTGGCTTGGGGCTCCTCCAGACTGCTCCAGGCGCCAGCAGGCTGGCCTGGGCTTGGGGCTGCTCTGGGTGCCGGAGGGCTGGCTGGGATTCGGGGCTGCTCCTGGCACCGGCAGGTCGGCCTGGGCTTGGGGCTTCTCTGGTGAGCTGGCCAACGAGAGCGGGGGAGCAGGGGTGGGGCCTTGGATAGAAGGGGCAGGGTAGGGGGGCTAGCCTCCCCGAACTGGGGTTGCATGCGCCTCCCATGAGTGGGATGTAATGGGGTCAGTAGGGTTGGCATTAGACTTGCTGGGGCCCAGGGCTAAAGCCTGAGCCCCAGCGCCTGGGGCTGAAGCGTGGGCTCAGGCTTTGGTCCCCCCTCCTGGGGTCATGTAGTAATTTTTGTCATCAGAAGGGGGCTGCAGTGGAATGAAGTTTAAGAACCGCTGGTTTAATGGAACTATTTGTTAAAAGTCATCGTGTATATCGTATAGAGTGGTGACATGCATTTATCATCAGGAGTTAACGGTCCATTAGCACTTCATACCAGGAGTTCTCACAGTCAGTGAAAAGTATAGTTACAGGAATTTGTAGAAACTTTTTGGTCTTCCGTTCATTTCCTCCTTTTAAATATAAATATTTGCAGTGATGGATTAGCACTGGGTCAATGGGGCCTGTGCCTAGGAGCCCTGGCAATTGGGGGCCTCTCAGAAAAATGGGAGCCTCTGTGTCCCGACCTGCTCCACCCGCCCAGTGCTTCTGCCAAGCCCACCTGGCGCTCCTGCCAGGGGCAGGGGAAGTCCCAACGCCCTGACCCTGCTCCCTGGCAGGAGCTCTGAGCAGGTGGGGGAAGCCCTTACGCCCCAACCCCACTCCCTGGCAAGAGTGCCGGGTGGGCCAGGGAGACTGCAGGTGGAAGGGGTGAGGGAGGAGCCCCACTTGCTCTGGCCCAGGGCCCCACAAACCCCTAATCCACCTCTGCATATTTGAGAATTGCTAGACATCGTGGCTTGGGCTCAGGTTGAAGCCCGGACTTTAGGTCCTTGTGAAATGGGAGGTTCCCCGAGCCCAAATGTCTAAACTGAAATCAAACAGCCCCTGAGCCCGAGTCAGCAGCCATAGGCCAGCTGTGGGTGTCTAATTGCGTTTTAGATCTAAGGGGCTGTTTAATTGTGGTATAGACATTTGGACTTGGGCTGGTGTCTGGGCTCTAGGACCCTGTGAGGCAGGAGGGTCCGAGAGCTTGATAGCAATTAAATAGCCCCTTATCTTGAGCCCTGTCAGCTGGCATGGGCCAGCAACAGGTGTCTAATTGCAGTGTAGACATATCCTTTGTGACTTCTTGGTCTTGTCTCCATGCCTTTTCTGTGTTGTTGTCTTCTCCTGGAACATTTTCCTGACCCCCCTCAAGTCCCTCCTTAAAGCACACAACTACCAAGAGACCTGTACAACCTAATTCTCTCCTCAGAATGTGTTAACAAAATAGACAAAAGGAAATGAAAATAGAACGAAAACTTGAAATAAAAGATTGTGGAATTACAATATAGGAACTAACTTTATTGCTACTTCCTGTTGCATCCCATTCCCACATCCTATGTCTATATAGAGTGTGAACCATTTGGAGCAAGAATCTTGTCTGTGTATTTATCTGTAAAGGTCTTGTTCACCCTGGGCTGTGAATAAGTTGACATTAATGTTTCTGTGTATGCATTGTATGTTTCCCTTAACGTGAGTATTCTGAAAATCACATCATGAGCCAACTGTTCTGTTTTAACTGTTTCCTTTGATTTGCTCTTCATGGTGGCAGCCCAAGCTCAGTACCTGCCTCACAGCTGTAACACAAGTGGTGCCTCTTTTGGCATGTGGGGAGAGGAGGGGGTATCCCTTCAGTCATCTGATGCAGCTTCATTCTTCCTTGCTCTTTTCACACCCCATTTTCAGAATGTGCGTAACCCAGTGGTATATCTCCCAAACACTTTGAGCTACACAAAGAAAGAAGATGGGCAGAATACCATTGCTGTGTTATGGAAGAACATCACTTTCCTTAACATGTGAAAATTGCTGAAATCAAAGGGAAAAAATAACAATATGAATCACATAGCTGATGGCCAGAAAGGGGATAAAAATTCAGCTACGGAGATTCTGTAATTTATTAGGACACTTCTGGGAAGTATTCAGTTCAGCTGCTGTTTTTTTGCTCTGTTTTATGCTTGCTTTTTAATTTGAAATTAAATGTGCAATTTTTATTTTAAGGCTCTCAACCAGAATGCTGAACTAAGGAGTCGCTTGAACAGAATACATTCTGAGTCTGTTGTTTGTGATCAGGTTGTCAGTGTAAATATTATCCCTAGTCCCGATGAGGTAAGACTTTGGCCTTTAATGGAATTAGTGTACAATCGAACCTCGCTAATTCTCACTAATAACCGAGAGACCTTGTGCAAATTACTGAATTTTGGAAATTGGCTTGCAAATGAACAAGCACATTTATATATAAAAAGCAAGGAGGATATATTCTGGAGTATCTTTCATGAAAGCAGTGAAGTTTCAGCAATGTGAGATCTCACTGGGGCACTCTGCTATTAAACCTCTGCTGAGAAAGGGAGAGACCTCACTGATTTTGAGTATAAATTATTGCATATGGATTAGTGCAGTGGGAATTACTGAGATTCTATTGTATTTTTATGTAACCAGATGAGTACCTGAGAATGACTGTATCTTGGTTGCTTGCAGTATATCAGGGCCCAGTCCTGCAAATGCTTATGGGGCATGGTGCTTATTACTGCAGATGGTCATAAGAACATAAGAACGGCCATACTGGATCAGACCAGTGGTCCACCTAGGCCAATATCCTGTCTTCCAACAGGGGCCAATGTCAAGTGCTTCAGAGGGAATGAACAGAACAGCGCAATCATTGGGGAATCCACTCCCTGTCATCCACTCCCAGCTTCTGGCAATCATAAACTTGTGATACTCAGAGCATGAGGTTGCATCCCTGACCATCTTGGCTAATAGCTGTTGATGGACCTATCCTCCATGAACTTATTATAGCATAGTTTTGGCCTTCGCAACCTCCTCAGGCACTGAATTCCACAGGTTGACTGTGCGTTGTGTGAAGTAGTACTTCCTTTTGTTTGCGTTAAACCTGCTGCCTATTAATTTCAGTGGATGACCCCTAGTTCTTATGTTATGTGAAGGAGTAAGCAATGCTTCCTTATTTACTTTGTCCACACCATTCATGATTTTATAGATCTCTATTATATTCCCTCTTAGTCGTCTCTTTTCCAAACTGAAAAGTTCCATTCTTTTTAATCTCTCCTCATACAGAAGCTTTTCCATACCTTCAATTATTTTTGTTGCCCTTCTGTGTACCTTTTCCAATTCTAATATATCTTTTTTGAGGTGTGGTGACCGGAACTGCACACAGTATTCAAAGTGTGGGTGTACCATGGATTAATATGGTGGTATTATGATATTTTCAGACTTATCATCCATCCCTTTTCTAGTGGTTCCTAACATTGTTAGCTTTTTTGACTGCTGCTGCATGTTGAGTGGATATTTGCAGAGAACTGTCCACGACTCCCAAGATCTCTTCCTTGAGTGGCAACAGCTAATTTAGGTCCCATTCTTTTTGTATGTATAGCTGGGATTATGTTTTCCAATGTGCATTGCTTTGCATTTATTACAGTGAAGTCAAGGGGATCACAGAACAAAGTAAGCACTATGCTGGCAGTAAGTGTTTGCCAGATCTGGTTCTTACTGCCTCTCTATCCTCAGTCAACAAAAAATACCCTCTATTGAGTATTTGTGTGAATGGCAGTTCAGTTTACTTCACAAGAAGAATAGATTTGAATTTGGGCATATATCAGAAATTACAAATTAATGTTGTGTGTCTATCACTGTTGTTCATGTTGGTATTTCACCAATATGTTTTCCATCCGGCATTTCCATTCAGAAACGTGTTTTTTAGATGTGTCAAGTCATTTCAGTTAAGGTACCATTTATCTCCTAATTATTTTCCCAACAAGAAAGAATAGTGTAAATCTATGTTAAATTATTTGTGTGTTTGATTTTGGAAAGTCCAAAATACAATTTGATTGGAACCCAGCGTTATGGAATCTTTAGATGGAGGATAACGTGTCCAACAATGGAAAGGCACAACGGTCTGGAGTTAGAGCCTTAACCCAGACTTTTGTTTAATTCTTTTTATTTTGTTTTTGTTGATTAACATTAATGTTACTTAGCTATTATTTTCAATATATACATATATATTTTGGCATAAATGTGGCTTGACTATTGGAGCTCATAGAGTTGGACCTGTTTCACCAGGTCTGAATTTGACTCCTTCTCTTCATCACTCTGCAATGTAATCGTATGTACAATGTGGGTATATTTTTCAATCAGGCTAATATGTGGCCTCCCTGTTTGCACCCACATTGTTGTTCCCCAAAATGAATTGTATGCAAACATTTGAGCAGCTGCCCCTCCAGCTATTAAAATTATTGCAGCAAATCATTGCACAAGTGACATTTGTTCCTGCTGAAGGCAGGCTATGCATCTGAAAATGCATTCCACAGTATTTTTTTAAATCAAGTTTAGACAGAAGTATTCACATTTTGTCATATTTACAAACATGTAATACTTTGTTTAATTTGATTTCTTCAGCACTTATACTTGGCTCTGGTGCATTACACTAATTAGGAAAAAAAAGTACAGTGCATACAAAATTTTAAAACTTTAATGGCCTTCTTATTTAAATAACAACAATAAACTAACGGCAATGAGTCCTGTGGCACCTTATAGACTAACAGACGTATTGGAGCATAAGCTTTTGTGGGTGAATACCCACTTCTTCAGATACAGATACTTAACAATAAACTAGTCCCCTCTGATGATTTTGATCAGTCAAACACCATAAAGCATCAACAAGCTCACAACAGCCCCATCACTTAAACACTCATTTCCCCAAACATCAGTGGTGAAAAAATGGTGTTTAACCTATACTTTTTGTATTTATAATTAAGTATTGTACACATTGAGACAACTTTATAAAATAGTGTTTCAGTATTAGTAGCTTGTGTAGACTAACATGGCAACAAAAATGTTTGCAGAGTTTCTGTGCTGAGGTTAGTAAGGAGTGCACTTGTACTCCGTACAGAAATTGTTTCATTGGGTCTCATGTGTATTGTATCTCAGCAACTTCTGTACTGCATCAAATGCACACAATTTAAAAGTAAAGATATATTTTTCTAACCGCCAGCCCTGTAAGCTCCCCATGGGAGCGAGTGTCAAGCTGGCCCTTTTCTTGTTCAAGTATCATCATCATTAATTATAACTTGGAGCCAAATTGTGGGCCCCAGATCTGTTCATGTTCCTCCTTTTCCCAGATGCCATAGAGGCTGCTCTGTAGGTCTGAACCATCACACGAGGACGAGATAATTTTTGTGCAGTCTCGCCACACTGTGGAAACCTCCTTTAAGGGAGTATTTTGGGGGCAGCTTGTTGTGGAGGAAGCCTGGGCTAGATGGCACCAATGGAGCCACAATGCTAGAGTTGGGAGAGTGACAGGAGGAGCGGGAAGGGCTTGTGTTGAGTCACAGGGCCTCTGTATGCCAGCTCTGGTCTTCTGCAGAGTCTCCATTGTCCTCATGTATCTCAGACAGTATGAGGGGAGTGTGGGAGAGAACCTTCTGTTCATTCCACACTGGAGCAATCCTGACTCCTCTCTCCACCCCAATGGGATGATATAGGGAAAACCTCTCTGTTGTTTTTCCTCCCTCTCTCCGGGTTGTCCCATGGAAAGAGTAGTCTATCCCATAGTGTACAATTATATTGATTCAAGCCATACCAGCTCATTCTCTTTAGCTGTATTAGCTCTTTGGTGCTAATATCAATAACCATTTATTGTTATCTGAAGTAATCCAAATATGACTCAGAGTACACACAGGGAACGGCTGTATGGAGTAAGAAGTTGCAGTAATCACTTTTCTGAACATAGCCATTTTTTAAGCTGTTATTTTGTCACTGCTGAAATTAAGAGGGGCATTAATTTGAAAATAATAATTAAAAATAATCCTCCAGCCTTTTAAGCCATTTTTTTGTTTTGATTGTATCAAGGCTAGTTCCCATGCTGGTTAATGAAAAATATTATGCAAGCTGTCTCCCAAATATCTCTGGAGCTCATGACTGAAATGCTTTAGCACTATACAACAGAAGTCCACAAAGCTGTTCCTCTGGGTACAGAATCCAGATCTGTGATTATACACACTACTGAAGCTTACTTACCTCTGTTTCTGAATAGGGGTCCAATGAAGGACTATATCTCATTTTTATGGATGTGTCTACATTTTTTTTTGTAATATTTCAAGTCTCATTTGTTAATTGTACACAAGTTTCTATGGAAATGTTGGCCCAGCTATGTACTTCAAATAAGTGGATAATTTTTCCTACGCTGCATCTCTTACCTTGTATGTACAGTTTTGCTGTATTAGAAATAGTATTTTACATCCTTATGTTGTTTTGTTTACAGACTGGTGAACAAATCCTTGTCAATCTCCCATTGTCTCAGCAAGTTTCTAATGAGAGCAGGCTCTCTATGTCTGAATCGGTCTCCGAATTCTTTGATGCACAGGAAGTGCTTTTGTCAGCAAGCTCATCAGAAAATGAGGTAGGCCATGGCAGTATATCATGTGCTGTTTGTCAATAATCTTAATAACCATGGGATCAGATAGCGTAAGAGAACAATTACCGAATAAACCTTTGACCCTTTTTAGGAAATGTTCTGTCGGTAGCATTGACAAGTAAATCTGAGACTCTTAAGTGTTCCATGGAGAGCCACAGCAATTAGAATTATTGCGTAGAAATACAGTGTATTTGGTATATATCCTTGCTAGACAATGTAAATCTCCATATACGGGTAAGATGGAAGGGATCCATAATGTGTGTCTGTGGATGGCCATTAATCTGGATGAAACCATCTGAATTTTAAAAAAAATTACACAAAGTCACGGTCTGTGACTGGAAGTATAGGTAGTATCTGGAAAACTGGGCAAGGGGGTTGTTCAAATTTCAAACTAAAGCAGTCAGGAATAGTTCAGGCCACAGAATAATGCTGCCATCCCTAACGCTCCTGGGTTGTTCCAGATGTTTACATAGCGTTTGGAATGGTGTGCTGAGGATTTGCACTGCAGAATTCTCCCATGCTTGTGTGAGTGGCATGTGGAACTTCCCTTTATTTTTTCTTCTGTTTGTGCTATACAGTGTCTCTAAATCCCCTACTGTGGTTTTTGTGGATAATCATGTGCTTTTAACTACGGCTTTTTAAAGTGCTATTGTAGAATTTCTAAATGGAATCACTTCATCTTTCCAAATAGCATCCCTGTTGAATCCTGAGCCCTTAGTGATAAAGTTTGCATCCACATTCTTTAAGAGCTACAACAATCCTCTTCTCTCCAGCCCCCTGCTGTTACCTTGCCTGCTGTTAAGCTGCATTGCACTTGTACATCTTTTCAGGCTTCACTTTCCTAACCCTATAGTACACCACACAAGGAAAAGTGATTTCACACTTCAAGAGGAGGGAGCAACATTCTGTTGTTACATAGCCACTGCCTGATGTGAATGGATTGGGAGCAAGTGGCAGATTTCTTGCCCTGAACACCCAACTAGGAGAGCAATAGCATCTTTGCAGGGTGCTGATTCGGCAGATTTCTCAAGACTAAAGACTAGCTCAGAGAGTGAATTCTCCAACTGGATATTTACATAGCTGGTACCTTGAAATTAAAATAAAAAAACCATAATTTTAATCCATTTAAAACATATAAGAACACTGTTGCCCCTTAGGATGCATAGACAAATAAGACCTTCAAATTGTTTATTGAAACCAGCAGCTGCAGTTTCTACTTCAGCCTCAGTCAGAGCATCTGCTGTGCGGAGCCTTTAATGTTAACATGGCACAGACTAAAGCACCCCTGAAGAGAGACACAGGACACTGAAAACTCTTTTGTATTCTGCTACCCACTGCCACATGTAAGGCTGGAAGTAGCTGGGAATAAAAGCATCTTTTAATAGAAGAAGAAAATAGCTCGTTTCTCTATTTAAGGCAACTTGAGTACCAGCTGAAATAACTTCATAGGTTTCACGTGGAGATCCCACAGCTCCACCAGGTGAAACACAGCCTAGGCTGCCGTCAGATTTAGCAAAGGGAACAAATCTCTAAGGAGTGAAAGTATGCAAAGGCTTCCAGTGGTTTTGTTATTTATCTCAAGCGAGCTGCTGGATGCTTAGCTCTTTGGAAAATCTGCCCTTAGTTTAAAAAACAGACTATTTTCTTTAACTGTATTATTGGACTTGCCATCAAAATAAATAGTTTATTTTAGCCCCTTTTGGAGACAGGAAAAACCATAATTTTCTTCCTTACTTTCCCTAATCTCAAAACCCTGGATTGCAGTGTTTTCAGTCCCCAAGGGCCGGAATCTATAACCTAAGCTGCTCACAGGAGGGTTCCTCCAGAAACCATCCCCCAGCTAATGTAATTGTTTTCAGCACTTGAGATCTATGGATGAAGAGCGCTATAAAAGAGCTAGGTTTTATATTATTACTGTTCCTGTTTATAATTAGAATAAACCTCTCCAAGGAGGACAAATGAATGTGCAATGTTGGGAGTTCAGCTTCCTGCTTCACTGAGCATCTTGCCTGTGCTGCTGTCACCTAATACTGAACCACCTTGTTGTTGTACTGCATCCATTGTGATAGTAGGCAGGAAAACCAATTCTTACATCGTTCACCCCAGTGAGCAGCTCTTTTAGTTAATATCTGCTGACCAATCTATTCAGAGAGAGGCGAGAAACCAGGGAATGCCCGACAAAATCAATTCATTTATTCAAGGGGAAAATATTAATGAAATAATAAAATAGCCAATGTTTTCCCCTTCTCTCATTCATGTGTGTGCGTGCGCGCACACGCCCCCACGATTAATTTTGAGAAACAGAAAGTGACTGGGAGGATGCTTGAAAAGTTTTTGTTCCTGTTCTACAATAAATACCATTCTGCATATGCTCTTGTCATAGGGCGGTGTGAGGTATTTACAAGTTCAGGACTGGCCAGTTTATTTGGGTTTGGCGGTACCCAATAAGAGGCATCATGCTAGGGAAGTTGGATCAGTGGCTAATTGGAAGTGAGACCTACCCAGAAATGGTGGGAAGAGCCAGTCCCAAACATCCCCGTTACCTTCCTTGCAAAGAACCTCTTCCCCCCTGTTCTTCTGCCCTACCTCTCTATTTCCTGGTGATAAGCCCTGTCCCCTAACTCATGCATGTAAGAAGCAGGGGTGGATAGCTCTGAGTAGTGTGAGCAGATGTAGAGTCGGGGAGCTCCTGGCACAGAGCCCATAGCGGCTCCATCCCAATGATCAGGCTGGTAGGAGAGGTCAGTTCTGTGTAGAATGGAGTCTCTGCCTGTGCAGTGGGCACTTTCAGTACCTGTGCTAAGAGGGGGATGGCCTTTGCTAGTGGGTAACCAGGGAGGCCTTAGGAAGGTGACTGGGGACAGGGAGTGGGAGAGAGAAAGAAGATGAGTTTCGTACATTCCCATCTTTTGACTTAGAACGTTACATTCATGTTAAGGGTTAAACTCCTCTCTTGTAATGTGGCATTCTGCAGCTGCCACAACTATATTGCTCTGCTGCTATCTGCCCAAAAGGCAGGTGAGTGATGCTGCTATTACTTACAAAAGTCAAGTTCTGCCTTGGGCTGAGCCATATGTGTTTATTGGGAAGAGGGGTTATGGAGCCTATTGCTTCCAATTCCCCCTAAAGCAAGTGGACAGAATCTCTATTACCGCCATTCAGGAGCGCACCCCGGGTAGGACCTGGTCTCTGTCCTGGCTGTGCACCCATGGGGATACGTGCTGCTATCTAGCATGTTTAGCACCCAAGGGGATACGTGCTGCTACCTAGGATATCTAGCATGGTTAGGCCCCCTGCTGAATGGCACATATGCTGTGCCTTGCACTGGCAGGATAGTTCTTTTATCAGCGACGTGCTGGCACTTTCTATTCCCCCAGCCCATGAGTCAATGAGGGCAGGATTTCATAATTATCTAGTGTCAGTTTCTCTCTAGCACAACAGTCTTTTAAAATAGGGGAGGTAAAATTTTAGTCTTCACGCGGAGCTTGGTGAGTAAGTTACAGTGTGCCATATGTGCTCAGGTAAATTTGAGAAGCTAATTCCTTCCTTCCTTCCCACTTTCTCTGTAGAGCTTGTAATGTGGGGGATTACAAAGGAACACAGAACAGATGCTGATTTAGTTCTCCTGTTTTATTCTTGACAAATCTGAATTACTGTTAGGATTTTTGGAGATATTAAAAAGTTAATTGAAGCATCATAAGGTATTTTGGGTGATGAAAAATGAATGTCTTCTTAAATGACCCTTAGCAAATATGGGTCCAAAAAGAATGCTTCATATCCAAGAGCATAATTTTGTTTTGGTTAGTTTGCTGTATGCCACAGAAGAATGTAATTACATTTTCTCTGTGTGTATTAAAGCTTTAAAAATATCGCTTGCTCATTTTGGTAGGATTTTTTAAAACATTTATCCCTTATCTGACATTTGGAGGGCCACGGGGGCAATATTAATAATTCCTTGACTAATTCTTTAAAATTTTTTAGGCTATTTAGAACACAGTAATGAAGTGATGTTGTACAATTGCCATGTTTTCCCTTCATCTTTTCGGCATTATTAGCTTACTCATGGCAGAGTGTGCCAATGTACTGTACCTTTGACCAGGAAAACTCTTGATTATCCTGCACAGGATGCTACAAGAACAATGTGGCCAGGGTTCTCCATCTGGAGAATAGAATCCTTAATTCAATTTCTAGATCTACCAGGTGAACAATGTATTGTTACCATCTCCCTCTCGATCAGCTACATAGACATGAACATATTTCAGCATATTTTATAACATTTAAGCTTTGATTATCTTAAGTCACACTAATAATATATGTCTGACGATCATTACTTTGCAGTTTTCATGCATTGTGTAGTATTTTGGAATGTTCAACTTTTTAGGAAAAGAAAATTTTGTTTGGAAAAGCCAGCACAGATGCTTTTAAAAAATAATAATTTGCAAAATAACCTAACACTGATACCAGCTGAATGGCAAAAGCAGCTTCAAAATCAGGAATTTCTGTTTATACTGTACAACTTTGCTGTCTCTTGAGCTGTGATTTATTTTATGTTCTACAGGCCCAACACTACAAGAAGGATGTGGATAAATTGGAAAGAGTCCAACGGAGGGCAACAAAAATGATTAGGGGGCTCGAGCACATGACTTATGAGGAGAGGCTGAGGGAACTGGGATTGTTTAGCCTGCAGAAGAGAAGAATGAGGGGGGATTTGATAGCTGCTTTCAACTACCTGAAAGGGGGTTCCAAAGAGGATGGATCTAGACTGTTCTCAGTGGTAGAAGATGACAGAACAAGGAGTAATGGTCTCAAGTTGCAGAGGGGGAGGTTTAGGTTGGATATTAGGAAAAACTTTTTCACTAGTAGGGTGGTGAAGCACTGGAATGGGTTACCTAGGGAGGTGGTGGAATCTCCTTCCTTAGATGTTTTTAAGGTCAGGCTTGACAAAGCCCTGGCTGGGATGATCTAATTGGGTTTGGTCCTGCTTTGAGCAGGGGGTTGGACTAGATGACCTCCTGAGGTCCCTTCCAACCCTGAGATTCTATGATTCTATGATTCTATGACATTTAAGTGTGAGCAGGCAATACAACAGTCTCTCAGCAGCAAATTTGGTGACTTAAAATGGAAGGAAATAAAATAGGTCATATTATTGTAAAAACTGGCTTGAACTTCTGATTTGAACTTCGTTCATCTGTTGGAGTGATGTTAGCAGTAGGTCGGTTTAAAATGAGAGAAATAATACTTGTGTTCATTTTTATTTTTCATTGTACAATACCTACCTGTGCAAAAAACCTCAGCAAATGTATTACATTTATTTGCACACACACACACACACACACACACACACACAAAGTGAACAGGTTGCTCCATAACCTGAATGGACTCTGATGGATGAACAGGGGAAGCAAATTCTAGAGCTCGAGGGCTGTGTACTGCGAAAAAAGCCATGTCTCCAATCCTGATATTTAAAAATAAGGGCCTATTAGCAAAAGAGTCCCAGCTGACCTCAGGTATTGTGGTAGAACATAGGGAGAAAGACACGTAAGTAGATGAAGATGGACTGTATTAGCATTTTTGCTCTTTTAGGGCCTGATCCAACTCCCACTGAAGCTAAGGACTCCTGTTCTATGTAGGTGCTTATACCACACTCATCACTGCAGTATCCGAGCTCCTTACACTACTGCATTAAGCAACGTGACTAACATCTATTAAGTGTTGTTTGTTCTCTTATCCTCTCCCGAGGGGGAGACTTCAATAGGACTTCAATAGGAGTGGGCGTGAACAAAGTCTAAGATAGAATCAAAAGTGAAATAAGTTTGAAGGTCTTTGTTTGGCTCCATAACACTGAATTCAGGAAAATTCAGTGAACATAAAATTTCTCTTGGTGCTATTAGGGGATTGGTTCTTTAAACATGCAAACTGAATCAAACCTGGTAGATCTAATTTTAGCTCTGCCAGGCTAAACGTGGTTCCTTTGAATGTTTGTTTTGCTTAATTTATTTGTGTTTTTACTGTATAATTGATTTCCTGGATTTCTATTGACTAATTTTTAAATGTTTCTTCTTTAGGCTTCTGATGATGAATCCTATATCAGTGATGTGAGTGATAACATATCTGAGGACAACACCAGTGTTGCAGACAACGTTTTCCGACAAAGTATACACCATATTTTAAAAAAACTTTAGAAAATTACATTTGTTTTCAGGTCATGAGCCAAATTTACTGCTGGTGTAATCAGGCACAATTCAGCTGAAATCAATGGAATTGCACCTGCAGTGCAATTCCAGTGGTGAATTTGGTCCCATGAATGAATGTTATGTTTTTAAAGGGGAGATTTCAATACAATAACATTTTCTTTCCCCCCCCCCATCTCAGTTCTTAATGGTGAGCTAGCAGGAGGTGCATTCAGGAATGGACGTCGGACTTGTCTCCCAGCTCCCTGTCCTGATACCAGTAATATCAATCTGTGGAATATTTTGAGAAATAATATTGGCAAAGATCTCTCCAAAGTCTCCATGCCAGTTGAACTAAATGAACCTCTTAATACTTTACAACACCTTTGTGAAGAACTGGAATACAGTGAACTCCTGGACAAAGCTGCTGAAACTGATGATCCGTACGAACGCATGGTAATAAATTTGGTACAGCACAACTTTGTATATGCGAAAGCTTAGATTTTTCTCATCTTCCCCAAGCGCTCTTCTGTGTATCCTGCACAGGGTTCCATTTTGTCATTCCCCTGGTTCATTGTTTATGTGAGATTGCCAAGAGAAATTGCGAGACTTTTGGAACCGTAATTCCTTCAGCATCCAGATGATGCTGATCTCATCAGAGGCACCATCTTTCTGAGGTGCCGTGGGGTGCTCGACCCCCATTCCGCCCCAGGCCCTGCCCCCACTCTGCCCCTTTCCCCAAGCCCCCACCCCAGTCCCGCCTTTTCTCAGGTTTGCCCCTGCCCTGGCCTGCCCTGTTCCGCCCCCTTCCTCCGAGCACAGCTCACCCTCGCTTCTCCCCCTCCCACCCCAACGCCTCCTGCACACTGCTGAACAGCTGGTCAACGGTGGGCGGGAGGCGCTGGGAGGGAGGGGAAGGAGCTGGTTGACGGGGCCCACCAGCGGGCAGGAGGCGCTGGCGGGAGAGGGCAGAGCTGATTGAGGGGGCTGCCAGTGGGTACTGAGCACTCACTGTTTTTTTTCCGTGGGTGCTCCAGCCCTGGAACACCCACAGAGGCAGCACCTATTCAGCTGCAGTCTCATGGCTTTCTGATTTCTGGATAAAAAGAGGCTGAAATGACAGTGCACTGGTTGAGGCTCAGTCCAATGAGGTAGTGAGAGAAAACACCTGAACTAGTTGATGGGGGGTTGCCTGCTTCCTCTGTTTGAAAGCATTTGTCTGCACAGGCGGCGTCTTCCTCCAGGCCCCAGGGGTGCTCACCCCCCCCCACTCCGCCCCAGTCGTCACCCCCACTGACTCTCTTCCCCCAAGCCCCTACCCCTGCTCCTTCCCAGGCCCCACCCCACTTACCCCAAGCCCCCACCCCCTCTTCCCCCTGCTCCACCCCTGCCCCGCCTCTTCCCACCCAGTTCCACCCCTGAGTGCACCCCGTCCCTGCTCCTCCCCCCTCTTCTCCAGCGCCTCCTGCATACTGCAGAACAGCTCATCACTGCAGGTGGGAGGTGCTGGGAGGAAGGGGGGGCTGGCTATCGATGGGTGCTAAGCATCCACTATTTTTTTATGTGGGTGCTCTATCCCAGGGCTCCATGCTCTGCTCAAAGTTCCACATCACTTCAGGGTGCAATTCCAGCTATTGGTTATGATCTGATAACCCTGAATGATCTAGTACCTGGCTGGATTAGGCATTTCTCCCTACTCCAACCCCATTTCCTATAATTACAGTTCATATAACTGTACATACACAAGAATACACAACATACAGGGTTGTGAGTTCAATAGGGTTGTGAGTTCAATCCTGGAGGGGGCCATTTAGGGATCTGGGGCAAAAATTGGGGATTGGTCCTGCTTTGAGCAGGGGGTTGGACTAGATGACCTCCTAAGGTCCCTTCCAACCCTGATATTCTATGATATGGGGATTGGTCTCAGTCCCTAGGATTGAATAAATGGGGATTGGTGGCCATTGGATTGCATTGAAAAGTCCATGGTTATACAGTTTTCTTCCTTGGTTTATCAGTGTCCAGTGTGTACATCATTTGTATAAAATATTTTCCTGAGCTTGAGAGTGACAGCTAAGTAGTTTGCTGTTGGTACAACAGGCAATGGTGATTATATATTTGTCTTAGTGTGCTTGCCCATTGTGGACATCACTTACATTTATATTCTATAGAGTGTCTGTAAGTATTATTAAGTTTATACCTCACTAAGTCTCACTAATGACTGGGAAGCACATTGTGAATTTTGCAGATTAGTGAGTAAACTCCCGAACACAATAAAAAGTTTGGGGATATTATATCTGCATACTTGTACATTTATTTAGTTAGTGTAGTTTCTTATTGAGGATACCCACACACAAATGTTAACTGTGAGTGAAGGTTGTTAGACTGCATAGGCCACCGAGGCAAACTATAAAAAGCAAGGAAATAAGCAGTGATGTCATTCAACACCCCATCCACACTTTCTTCATCGGTTCGCATTCTTGCCCTCAGCTACCTCTCTTTAGTCAAGGTGCTGAAGATGATGGATCTGTTCCAGTGAGTGCTGCATCCTGCTTGGGGTTTGGGGGCAGAACTGGAGGAAAGGAGACTGTGACTGGGAGCCAGTGGGCAGGGGTAACGTAGGTGTGGGAGTGATGGGAGGCAGGCGAAGGGAAGAGACAGATTGAATGAGGAGCTGAGTGGGATTGGCTGGTCAAGCAGCCTGGTGGGGCAGGATGTGACTGGAAGAGGCTAGGATAGGGAGTACAGATGCAGGAGACTGGGACTGGCTGGGTAAGAGGACTGGGTCTGGAATGAGAAACCTGAAGAATGGAGGGTGGGATTGGTTAGGAGAAGAGAATGGGACTGGGACAGTGAGCCAGGGGCGGGGGGAAGAGACACGAATAGGGCACGGATAGGCTAGAGGGATAGGGCCAGAAGGGGTCATGCTTGAGGGGAATGGGCAGATTAGAGCACATTCCTCTCCTTAGCCTAGAATGGAATCCAAGATTCCTGAGTCCTCTGCTGTTGGCAAATATCTGTGAAACAAACTGGGAAAGTGTGTCATCACCCTCTAGTGCTGGTCCATTCAGAGGATGACAACCAGCTGCTGCTATCATTTACTCAATTAGCTCAAGTGACAGAGTGTTCTGCAATGGATCTAAAGGTTCCAATCCTGCTGATGAACCATGTGAGTGTCACTATGATGCTACATGATGGAATTTCTGTGTTTTGCAGTTTGCTTTTTTAAAAACCTAGGAAATTACACACACACAAAACCTATGATGAAAGAACATTAAGATTGCAAAGTCAAGCCCAAGTTAGGAAATAACAAAATTAAGGTTGTCTGTCCTTTTGGGCACAAGGGGTGAATTGTGGGAAGGCATTGGAGGCCTTTCAGCACACAGGTGATTTAGCCTGAGACCTTATTACAAAGTGGGAGGCTTATCAGCCCTAGTGAAAGAAGCATCCGGGTTCTAGGCTATACCCCAGTTGGGACACCTATCCTGGGTTTAAAGCACTACTAAACTTGGGTGAGAGGGTTTTGTGTGTGGACAGGAGGTGGATTAGGATAAAAGCCTAAATTAACTGTGTAGTGAAGATATATCCTAAGTGAGCACTGTCCATTCACTGTACACTGAATAAGGCAGGGATCCTGAGGGAAAAAAATAGTATGTGATCATATAATTAAAGACTATATCATAACACATGCGTACAAGAAGGCCAAATTAAAGTTGCACAGTTCATGATATACAAAGTTGCTTGGTCTGAGAATGAACACCATCAAGTAGAAGGTCTCATCTCAGAAGAAAGTTAACAGAAGATGATGATGGCCGTAATGGAAAACAAATAGTGTCACAGAAACAAAAATCCAATTCTTATTGGTCTCTGTTGGGAATTCTGATCTCATACACACGCATACTTCAGTGATCCAGAGTTCATATGAGACCTATTTAGTAATTTCTGTTGCCCCCTCTGAATCATTGCCCCTCGGTAGAGATAAAATTCCCACTGTATATTCTTTGCTCCTTCGGTGAGTTCAGAGAATCAGATTTTGAAGGGATTCACCCATTAGTGAACCAAAGTGATGCTTTGATCAGATGCCAGCTGGAGATAATGGAGGTGTTTTCATTTAGATCTCCAATCCAGGGAATGGGAGCGAGAAAGCATGAGGGTGGAGCTTTGTGGGCAGTGGTTGGTGGAGGGAAGGTAGCAGAGGTTGAATGAGAACTGATAAGGTGAGTATAGATGGGGTGTGGAATGACTTAGCTGCTTGTTTCCTGCTGGTGAGGCAGCTTGGCAGCAGCCAAAAGTAGAAGTAGCTGATGGGATTTGACAGTTCTGTGGGCTAATTTTGGCAAACTCAGTTTACCCTGAGTGAGGAGAATGTCCACGGACCTGGAGCAGAGCTCAGGCACAAAAGGGAAGGGCAGTCCTGGACCAATTGCAACTCCCCAATCCTGCACCATTTGGCCCTAGCCTAAGTTATTGCTGCTGAGCAATAGCTCTATTTTAGGCCACTGGTATAAGGTCCCTCAGGGTATGTCTATACTTTTCAATAAAACACTCACAGCTGGTCCATGGCAGCTGACTCTGGCTCACAGGGCTTGGGCTGCGGGGCTATAAAATTGCAGTATACATGTTCAGACTCAGGGACTCTCCTGCTTCGTGGAGTTTCAGAGCCAAGGCTTCAACCCGAGCCCTAACGTCTACACTGCGGTTTTGTAGCCTTGCAGCCTGAGCCCTGCGAACCAGTAGAAAACAAGGCATACTTTGCTGCATCCCTGAGATGCCCCCTCCTCCTCTCCCTACACTGGGGTGGGGGGACATCTGGTGAAGGAGGCAGCTCCACCACCTCTGTCAGATTTATGCCAGCAGAGAGTGAGAGGAATTCTCTTCTAGTCAGTTATGGCTAAACTACGGCCATTTTGTACTGCCTGGGAGGCCCAAAACAGCTATAGCAGACATGTCTATGCTGTCCCATAGTTTGGATTGTGGGCATGTGAATAGCAGTGCGCACCAAAGTGCTGCCCTGTATCTCCCTCACATGGATGCTGCAGGTGCGAACTAAAACGTTCCTAGTTTGACCTTAATGTGAACCAGGAACCTTTTAGTTCATGTCTGCGTCATCCACACAGGGGAGTTACTGCACGACACTTTGGTGCGCACTGCTATTTGCACCCCTGTAGTCCAATCTATAGGGCAGTGTAGACATGTCATAAGTGTAAAGTTCAAAAGTGGCCAATGTGCAATGTGACAGTTGTGTGTATGGGGGTGGGGGGGGGCAGGGGTGTGAGAGAGAATTTTGAAGTTTGTGGGAACTTTGGTTGTTTAGCTAGAAAAGCCAAAACAAAAGTGAGGAAGAAGAGAACAAAATTTCAAAATTTTGAAAATCTGGCCACAATTCTAAAGTTACTAAATATTTTATCAAAAATATTATATAGAAAATTCAGTTATCCTCTGAAGAATTATTGTGCGAAATTTGGAGACAAAATTTAATCTGAATTTAAAGGAAGAAACAAAGGGATCTTAATCCTTCTCTAAGTGAAAATATCAGTACAACTTCAACTGTGAAGTCATCATTATCAATGTCTCTATAGTGGCACTTCAAAGCAAATAGTAAATGTTCTGTAGTATATTTTGTAAACATAATAAATTCTTAATATTGTGAGACTTCAGCTAATACAAACTCTGCCATTAAACCTCTGCTGAGGAATGGTGAGAGATCATCAGTTTTTGTTTGTGAATTATGGGCTGTGTAGATTAGCAAGATCCTATTGTATTGTTTTACGTTTTCTGTGTGCCCAAAGGCTATGGTGATGTGCAGCCCAAAGGTTTGTATATTATTCAAACACATAAATAACCAGGTGCTGCAGGCTTTCCTTTCCATTCATTACTTTGCAGGACATTGATAGTTTTCTATTAATATGTAGCCCTTTAAATAGTAAATGAATAAAGTGGCAATTAAGTGTTTTAAATGATAAATTTATTCACACTGCTGCCCACACAATTGACAATGATGAGGGAGCACACCGAGGAATCTTTAGCTGTTTTTCTGTTTTAACAGGTTCTCATAGCTGCCTTTGCAGCTTCAGGGTATGCCTCTACTTACTACAGAGCAGGAAGCAAGCCATTCAATCCAGTGCTTGGTGAGACTTATGAATGTATTAGAGAAGACAAAGGATTCCGATTTTTCTCAGAGCAGGTAAAACTTGTTTCTATGTAAATCTGCATTTCTTTGGACAGCAGAGAGACTTTAGTTTTTCTTTATAGTTAAGATAGTGTATTCCCACTAGAGTAAAGAGGGTTTGACATGAAAGTTATTAAATCCAGAAAAAAATGTATAATAAACTAAAATGATTTGTATAAAATATATCCTTTTATGTAGGAGGCTGTAAAAATAAAGTCTACTTCATGTTAAACATGCTGAGGCTTTCTGTTTGTTGTTTTGTAATATACATAACTGAATAGTTTTTAGCTTGAGGTAACTGTCAGTTGCACTGATTTTTAAAAATGAAAGACTTCTTTTGTGTTAAACAACTCCTCGCCACCGTAATTTTTTTTTTCAGGTTAGCCACCATCCACCCATTTCTGCCTGTCACTGTGAATCAAAGAATTTTGTGTTTTGGCAAGGTATATATTTTAATTCAAAAGCCTAAAGATCAAGTTTTTAATCAAATAAAAAGTTTATGATCTCAAAATTATTATAATTAGGGATGTAGTTCTCTGGAATTTATTTAAGAGATTAGTTTAGTATAGTTATTATATTAAGTTAGTGCTGGATGTTGCTTTAAGTGTTTCAATTTTAAACTGTAAGGAACGAGCCGATGCAGTATTTTGTCATCACTGCCAGAGTGACTTGTATTATGTTTATTTGTTCTGCTGTCTTTATTTAAAAGCTTTATACAGAACACACTGTTATCTGTTAGGAGACATGGGGTACATTAGCCTCTCTGACATAAGGTTGTCCCTCCGGAATAACCTTTTTTCTGTCTTCAAAGCAGGTTAATGTTCTGTACAAAACAGGCAATCTGGCATAGATCATCTCATGTGCCATTTAGTGGCGTAGATCTCTGAAGGTATAATACTTTGTTCTTCTGTAATTTTCTAATATTTCACTCTATCATGTAGATATCAGATGGAAAAATAAGTTCTGGGGGAAATCAATGGAAATCCTGCCAATTGGAACACTGAATGTGACTTTTCCAAAGTAAGTTACTGTCTTGTTTCCTTCGGCTGTGTTTTTTTGTTTGTTTTTTAAATCTAATCAGATGCTCTACCTTCTGAGGGCTGGATGGATTGTGGTGGGGGAGTAGAGATCCCACATGATTAGTAGCTGGCATGATGTGAGCTTCCTGCTCCCATTTCCCATTACAGGATGAGGTAATGAAGCATTGCTGGAGCCTGAAGGCTCAGTCAGGCACTTTGAGGGAAAACCAGGGAACTCTCTAAAAGCATCTCACTGGTAGAGGAGAATAGGTGCATGTGAGGAGACACAACTCCATACCCAGTCGTTGGAATGCTGAGCTGCCCAGAGCAAATCTGTTCAACACTGTGTCAGCAGCTGGCTCTCTGTCTTCAGTAGGGCTCTCAAGGGTGCAAATGCTGGGCTCATCTGAACCAGGATTAACACAACAGGGAAACATTTCAAAATCTTCTGTAGTGTAGACAGGGCCATATGGCTTCCTTCAAATGTAGCCTTCAGGGAGGGGAGAGGGGATTTGGTCACAGAGGTAGACAGGGCCGGCTCTAGGCACCAGCCTAGGAAGCACATGCTTGGGGCGGCACATTGTAAGGGGCGGCATTCAGGCCAACCTTAGGGTGGCAAATTCCGCTCCTGGTTTTTGTGGGGGGGAGTGGGGGCTTCAGCGGTTCTCTGGACTTTTTTTTGTTGTTGTTGTTTTGTTATATTTTTGCCTGGGGCAGCAAAAAAGCCAGAGCCGGCCCTGGAGGTAGAGCGGTGTGTGGCCTCCCAAACCCTGGGAATCTGAAAATCTTAGATCTCGGGTGCACTCCGCCCTTTGGCAGTACAGCTTCTGTAGGGAATCTTTCTTATATTTTCCTCCATCTTGTCACAAAGTGGAAGCTAATACCGTAAGAACAACATTGCCTTCTGCATATATCTATTGGCCTGGCTATCTGACAGGTTCAGAGGGGAGCATGCCATGTATAGCATCTGCTCCCTGGCTCTATCCGCCCCTCTCCCCCAGGACTGGGGAAGCTCTGACTGCATGGAGTTGCCAGAGGAATTCTCAGGAAAGGGGAAAATATGCCACTGAGTTACTGCTCCCCACTTCCTCTCTATTCTTTCTATTTCAGACCTATTTTACTTTTATTGGTTCCCATTGCATCTGAGAGAAATACATGGTAACTGGGACTCCAGTCCACCACAGCCTTGTAGATCATGCTGAACTTTAAGTCTAATCCTACTGAAGTCGCTGATCAGAGCCAAAGTGTTCAGTACTACCGGGATTGAGCCTTTAATGCAGGACTTTAGTGGTCCATAGGGCCTCTCATGAACCCTCTATAATGGGGTGAATTTCACCCATATAGAATAATTTAGGATTAATGATGGGGAATAATGGTATGAAAGCCACATTTTTAATGAGCCAGACTACTGATTCAAACGTTTTTGAGGGATATCATTATTTTGTATATGTGATTATCTGGCTGGATTTCACTTTTTGTCAGTATTATTGAAATTTAATTTACATTACCAATTATATACTAACTTTATTCCCAGGTATGGAGATTACTACGTGTGGAACAAAGTCACCACCTGCATACACAACATCCTTAGTGGAAGGAGATGGATAGAGCATTATGGAGAAATAACGATCAGAAACACAAAAAGCAGTGTTTGTATTTGTAAACTCACATTTGTTAAGGTAACTTATGATTTGTCGTGCAATGGTAATATATGACAAAAAGTAAGCAGAACTATTTTCTTAGCCTAGACCTGGCTACAGTTTCCTCTGTCTCCTCAGTCTTCTGCTCTTCCCCTAAATTCCTTCTTCCCTGTTCTGTATCATCACCACTATCTTATCAGGTAAGAAGCCCAATAACAAAACTCCACCTAAGTTGTGATCTGAGATGTCTGCCAGTATTAACATGTCTCTGTTGTTGCTGGACCAGCCCATTTGATGTCAGTGTGTTTCTGTGCCCATTTGATGTCAGCATCACTGACAATAAATTACTGTTTTTTAATTTTAAAATGAAAATGGCCAAACTCTGTTCTATTAGGTCAGTAAAAACCAGGAGGGAACTCTGTCCTTTAGAGCAGTTACTCTGGATTTAGACTGTTCTAACCATGATCAGAATTTGGTCCTAAGTTTCTTATCTATTTAGAATAATGGTGTTCTGCTTCATTGTAGTTATATATCCTGGTGATAGTTCTGTATAAAAACAGTAAGACGGATCAGCTAAAGCCGAATTTTTTTGTAAAAATAATTAAAATAATGAGTTTATCATCACTGGTGCTACATACACTTCAGTGTCAAAAGTCCCACCTCAGTTGCTGCAGTGATGCGTTATAGCTTGTCTCAGGTCAGGACTTGGTCAGTGCTTCAGAACCGGACTGTTTAAAGGTAAAAGGGAAGGGAATAGAGATGCCCGAGAAAAGGAAGACATAGAAGCGAATGAGAGAAAGCAAACACAGTGTGCTGTGGGATGAAAGTAGTCCCCCACACATTTAGTTAACAGGATCTGGGCAAAGTATTCTCCAATCTTTAGAGTGGCAGTGTCAGCAGCTCAGGCATCTGGGAAGAAAAAAATATACATATGATTTTTTAACTTTAAGGGGCGGGGTCTGTTTCTACTACAGAATGGTGTAGGAATCTGACTAGTGAAGAGACTATATATTACCAGTGTGCACAGATAATTAAATGAGCTTGAACCCCTTTACAAACAACCAGACTGCTATTTTCATCAGAAAATACTGCTATGTTCAGTAAACACATATATGTTGACGCACCCAGTATTCGGATTTTCTTCGTTTTAAATTGCAACCTTTATGGGGATTGGGAGTAGATTGAGGTGGGACAAAAGAGAACTTTGATGCAGAATCTGGAACTACCCATCAGGGGCAGATAAGAAGCATTTGCAATATGTATAGATTCTTATGCAGAAACATTCTGTTACGTTATTACTTAGTCCTGCCTTGAGTGCTGGGAACTGAACTAGATGACCTATTGCGGTCCCTTCTACATTTCTATGATTCTATTGTTTTCCTATCTATAAAATATTGTGACCCAAACATTTTTCATAGTAATCCACTCGTTTAAAAGTATATTGAGGTATACAAGGAAACTTTTCCCTAGTCTTAGAGATGGACACAATGGTTCAGCATATGATGTTGTTCCAGAATGTTCCAGGCTGCCATTTTCTGTTTTGTGTTTTAATGTAACTGATATTCAGTTGGACTAAATTCTAACTCCTGAAGTGCCAATAATGTGCCCGGAACTGGAAAAAGAAACCTAATGATGGAGTCACAGCCCATTAAGACTTTATAATCTAAACAGGGTAGACATCTGCTAGGCAAGCTAATTCTGTATAGATTTGCTGAGATAATTTTTGTAGCAGAATTGCAAAGATGTCACATCCTTATGCATGTCTTCAATTTCAAGAAATTAATAGCCTCTAATTTTTCTCTGTTGGGGATCTGGCTACAGTTGACTTTTACATGTTGCGATATTTAGAAGTATGATGTAGTGGGATATTGTGATATACAGTGTGACAAGGAAATCAACTTTCTTCACTTTGGTACATTTTCAGGTGAATTATTGGAATTCAAATGTAAATGAAGTCCAAGGGATTGTCATGGACCAAGAAGGAAAGGTGGTGCATCGCCTCTTTGGAAAGTGGCATGAAGGGCTATACTGTGGGGTTGCACCTTCAGCAAAATGTATATGGAGGCCAGGTAAGAAAATTCCGGTCAACTGAAATCCTTCGGGTGGCTTTAGTCTCATTAAAAGCTACTTTTAGCCTCCCTTTTTAAATACAAATGGAGAAACAAAATATACAGCTAGGTAAATAACGAGGAATTGGTATCTTTTATTATTAAATGTAAAAGTATCTAAAAAGTGTGTATGCTCCATCTCATGAGTCATTTTTTAGATTTTGCTCCAAATCTGAGGCTAT
This sequence comes from Macrochelys suwanniensis, assembly GCA_033296515.1. NCBI lineage: Eukaryota > Metazoa > Chordata > Testudines > Chelydridae > Macrochelys > Macrochelys suwanniensis. Next base: position 43,083,681 of record CM065784.1, read on the forward strand.
AATTTGGTCACGGGTATTTGGTGTGTTGGGAACATAATCTAAGGAAATAAAGGAAATACTTGGATTTTGGAGTAAGGAAAATGTAAATGTTAGCCTTATCCTCTCCTCACACCTGTGCAGATCAGGGTATCTCCATTGGATTAAACAGAATTACATTGGTGTAAAACCAGTATAAGTGAAAGGAGAAACAGTTTAGTTGTGCCAATCCCTTATTGCCCTAATGGTCTGGTTTTCAAAGATAGTGCGCACTTGCGGTTCGCATTGACTTAAGTTTCTTAAAAATGGCTTACTTGCTTAAAGAGACAATGTGGGTTCAAACCACCATTACTATGCACCTCCTTACTCTAGAGCAGGGATCTCAAACTCAAATCACCACGAGGGCCACATAGAATCATAGAATATCAGGGTTAGAAGGGACCTTAGGAGGTCATCTAGTCCAACCCCCTGCTCAAAGCAGGACCAATCCCCAATTTTTGTCCCAGATCCCTAAATGGCTCCCTCAAGGATTAAACTCACAACCCTGGGTTTAGCAAGCCAATGCTCAAACCACTGAGTTATCCCTCCCCCCCGAGAACATGAGAACTAGTAAATTGGCCCGAAGGCCGCATCACTGAAACCTTTTCATACAATGATTCAAAAGTATAGTCAAAAATGAGTAATATAGTATTCTATTAAAAGTCAATGTATTAACTTTTTAAAAACTGTAATGCAAAGAGGGGTTTTAATAAAATATAAACACTCAGTAATGTTTGGAGTTTGGCTGCCAGTGGAGTTGGTGCCTATGGCGGGCCGCAGAAAATAACTCCGCGGGCCGCATGTGGCCTGCGGACCACGTGTTTGAGACCCCTGCTCTGGAGCAAAGTGGGTGTGTAGCCACGCCTTTGTGGGTCACAACTGAGAATAGCAAATTCAGGACAAACTGCTGAGAAATACGGCAGATACACCCCAAAACTGGTGGTTATTTTCCCTTGAGATATACCAACCAGCAACAAAAGGAAACTTCTGTTTCACCACACTGGCTAACAAGAAGTCAGATTACAGCCATTTCCTTAGGCATTCCAGTCCTTGTATCGCCACCAAAAACACTAGACTTAATGATGAGTGGTTCCTTACAACCAGTTTTATCAAATGAAAGGTTCTTCTGATCCCAAAGGACCAGCCACACACCCTGGTCAATATATAACTCAGATCCTACCCAATAATCACATTGTTGCCAATCCTTTAGTATCTAAAATCTAAAGATTTAGTTATAAAAAGAAAGAAAGACAGAAAGAAGAGTTAAAATTGGTTAAAGGAATCAACTACATACAATAATTGCAAGTTCTTGGTTCGGGCTTGTAGCAGTGATGAAATAAACTGCTGGTTTAAGTCAAGTCTCTGGTTGCTTCCAAATCATTGGAAGGACCTCAGTCCCTTGTTTAGAATGCTCCCATTAGTATAAGTTCATAGTCCAGAGGTTTGAGCAGGAAAGAGGCTGGAGCAGGAAAGAAGCAAAATGGAGATGTTTCCAGGGCCTTTTATAGCTTCTGCCATGTGTAGGGAAATCCATTGTTTCAAACAAAGCCCTTAGCACAGCTAGTGGAAAATTACAGGTAAAAGATGGAGTTTGGAGTCACCTGGGCAAGTCACATGTCCCTGCATAATTTCGCTTAGTCATAGCAGGAAAGTCCATTAAGTGTAGTGTGACAGACCCAGACGAGTGGGGTACAGAAATCTGGTAGAAGGCAAATATACTGGCCATTGGATGAATAGTTTTCTGTTCCCTGAGTGACCAGAGCAGGGGCTGCACTAGAGCAATCAGGAACCTGCTGAAACTAATTAAGACACCTGAAACCAGTTAAGAAGAAACTGCTAGAATCAATTAGGACAGGCTGGCTAATCAGGAGCTGGGATCAAGAGGCACTAGGAACTGAGAGGAGAAGGCGTACTGCTGGAAGATCCTGTGGTGAGGATAAAGAAGGTCTTGGGAGGAGGCCATGGGGAAGTAGCCCAGGGAATTGTAGCTGTTGTGCAGCTGTTCCAGAAGGCACTCTAAACAGCTGCAGTTCACAGGGCCCTGGGCTGGAACCCAGAGTAGAGGGCAGGCCCGGGTTCCCCCCAAACCTCCCAACTCTTGATCAGACACAGGAGTTTGACCTGAACTGTGGGTTCTACTAGAGGGGAAGATCTCTGAGGTGAGCAAATAAGCGCAGGACCCACCAAGGTAGAGGAAGAACTTTGTCACAGTAGATAGGTGTCTCCCATGGTCCATTGTGAGTGAAGTGTTCCTTGATGAGCCACTTAATTTGAAAAGTCCCTTCAAGATGTGCAGGCTAAATACCTTGTGGGTGTTACCCCAGGAGCAAACATTTGAAATCCAGGTATAGAGCCAATACTCATAACCTGAAATACAAAAATGATACATGCATAAAGACAGCATAATCACATTCAGCAAATCATAACCTTTCCATAAACATCTTACATGCCACATTTTGTACAAGATTTGTTGCAATTATATAACAGTGGTGATAGCAATGGTCAGATTTATCAGATAACATCACAGGGTGTATAACAGTCCCTATTACAATTTGATGGCATTTTACACCCACTTTACACTGGTGGAGAGGAGATGTAGGGCAATGGTGAATCACACCCTATGACCCTGTTTAGGTACCAACATTTGGAGGGAGACCCAATAAATTTGCTTTTGTGGAGACTGGTTTATTTTTAACTTGAAAGAAGAAATATTTCAGATATTTCCCAAAAGCAAAGAAAGATGTTAAAAGTCTTGATCTATTATGTAAATAACTCTACGTATAATAAGTTACCATTAATATTATATGAAATATGTTCTACCTAGAAAATAATATTTGATACATTTTAAAATTATATCTGATAAAGGAATTAGAATGTATAAATATTTTATTGGCTGTTATAGCTTTATAAATTCATTGGGCTCTATGTATGTGTTTATAAAAATAGTAAAATAAGCATTTTTCTTTCTCAAATATGTTTATACAGGCTCCATGCCAACCCACTATGAACGTTATTATGGCTTTACAAGGTTTGCTATTGAACTCAATGAGTTAGATCCTGTATTGAAAGATATTCTTCCAACAACAGATGCACGATTCAGGCCAGATCAGAGGCAAGAAAGCTCATTTATATGTTTAATATTTATGATTGTTTTATGGCAGAGTTTGAGCCCCATCTTTGAATTTTGTCCAGATCTGCACTATAATGTGTGCTATGCCTTAGATTCTGCTAGAAAAGAAAATATTAAATATTACAGTAAAAATCTTGGCTTATCCAGCTCAGGAAAGGGAAGCATACAGAGATCTGGGTGTTATGCGGATTCTTCTGGCAGAGGCAGAATTCCAGAAAATATCAGCAAGTACATGCTCTGGCATGTCCTTTCCTACTCCCATGAATAGAAGCAATGTTTGCCGATTGGTAGTACTTGCTGTTGGCAGTATCATATGATAGCTGGATAGATGCACATGCCTTACTATAGGTTGTGCATGTGTAGCTGGTGAGCCAGCATATCAGCACATCACGATTCTTGTTTTTTAGCATTCTCTTGCATGCTAGGGAAGGATTCTATCCTGTTGTTTGTGCAGAGAGTTGGAGGCTTGCTCTGAGGAGCTGAAAATGTAAACAAGACTAAGAAATTATATTTCGGACTCCGAAATAATTAAATAATTTTACGATTTCTTTTTTAATGGGCTCTGGCCTTAAAGCAGGTGCATAGAACTCAGTAGCTCTTTTTAAGAACAAAGAGCTTTTCAAGGCTGCTGGCCTTGTTTTCTGGCAATGAATGTTTTTCTGGCAATGTTGTTACAGAATATGCTTTTACAGAAGATGAGATTGTATATTTACTAAAAGATCCATTGTTATCTGTATAGACTTTTGGAAGAAGGAAATGTAGACGCAGCAGCCACAGAAAAGCAAAGAATAGAGGAACTCCAGAGAAGTCGAAGGCGGAACATGGAGGAGAACAACATTGAATACAAACCAAAATTTTTTAAGTGAGTAAAGTGATTTTAGTAATAAGTCTATAATTTGTTTTCTGTGCGGCCATCAACATAAGAGGCCAACGCGGAGGGCATCTGCCTTTTAAATAGGCAGGCCCAGAGTAGTGTAATAAAGAAGTGAAAAAATGGAAACAATCCAATTCTAAGAAATATTTTCAGAGCTCTGACCCGTCTAAAGCAATTTTAACATATTTTTAAATGAATTTAATACTGACTAGCCAAACTAGGAAGCTGACATTCTCCACAAGAGAAGTAAGACGTGGGCAGTAACCTTACAAATTTCTTCATATCACCCTGCCAATGTGCCTCAAGCTTAATAGTGGAGAAGGAAATACCAAAGGAAATGTATCAACTCATCTTTGTCCTAAATTTAGCTGTGTATTTAAAAAAAAATTGGTGGTGGAAAGAAGGTTTAAAACAACTTGAACAGAATTTTTAAGGTAGTTTTTCAAATTGTAATTACTCTGGTTTTTGTTTTGTTTTTGCGGGGAGGGGTAGTGTGGTTTTGGTTTTGGTTTTGTTTTAATTAAAACATTCCCTTAACTGGTTAAACTGATTGGCATAATTTTATTATAGAAAATGAGTGAAATGCAGAAAGGAAACAAACAGCATAAATGGGGGAATAAATTAGGCTCCCATCTTGCAATCTGGTCTACATGGTTGGACCCATACACACACGCAGAGTCCATTGAAGTCAATTGGGCTTCACATGGGTGCAGGGTTGTATGAATCAGATGGTAGAATTGGATCCTTAGATATTCTAAAATGCCTTCACTTTTAACACAGGTTGTGAAATTGTTTTATTTTTAAATCTCTGATGTTTATGCTGTATGCTTTTAAAACGTTAAATCAATTATTAAATAAATATTAAATAATACATATTAAATCAATTAAGACAATTTTCATCTGGATTTGTTTTGTCTTTTTGTTTTTTTGGTTTTTTTTGTGCTTTTGCAGAAAAGTTATCGATGCCAATCAAAGAGAGAGCTGGGTTTCTAATGACACCTATTGGGAACTGCGAAAGGATCCTGGCTTTAGTAAAGTAGAAACCCCCATACTCTGGTAAACTGAGAATGTAGATCTAGTAAACATATCACTCTCTGACGAAAAAAATAATAACTATGCACAATATGTTTCTTATAGCTAAGTGTGGTTTGTGGGTCTACAGAAAACCTACCATTCGCTTTTATATTCATCTTTATAATGGACTTTCGAAAGTGCATTAGACCAGGTCCCTGACCACTTTTGGATCCTTTTTATTTTGCAGCAGCCATTTAAAAATAACCTTTAAAGTTTCATGTATTAAAAATGAAAAATAAAGGAAGCAGATACGTTATCCAAAGTTGCTCAGAAGAGGTTGTAATACACAAAACTGCAACTGGTGCTTAAAACAGACATCGAGAGTAATAAACAAACAAACAAAATGAAAGGGAAAAAAATTTTTGTTTTAACTTTTGTTAAAACTCTTGTGTTACAACAGTCTATTATTTCCGACTTGAAGCTAGTCCTTTAATGTGATGTGCTTGGACTGGCCTTGTCAAAAAGACATAATGCTTTTCTGGAAGCTGTTCCCATTCATATGCCATTGTTCATGCCTTAAACAAAACATGAAGATATCCAATAAGTCATTTTAAAATATGTATTCTTAGGCTTGTGTGAGCGGCAGATTTCATTCATATTCTAAATATTGGTGATCATGTATTATTAACAATAAAATCCACCTAAATGGATGAGAAGGGAAAGTGACCTGCTCTACATGCTTTAGCTTTGCGAAGCTGGTTGTGTAATCAGACTGAAACAGGAAAACTAGCTAAACTTTGTAACAGTTTTGGTAAATGCATCTGGGTTGCTAGTCAGAAAATTCATATCCAACATGCCTAATGCTGTGATATATTTATCATATGTGCCACTGATTTGACAAGGCCTCACACTTTCTCATATTTCCCCATAACTGTTTATACAATTAGAATCCCCTGTAACTTTGCAACAGTGTTAGAAACACAGAGAGATTTCATAGGAGGTTTTCTGATTTCTCTCCAGACGCTGGATAGCACTATAAACATAACAGGTACTTTCTATCACGCACAGTGTGTACTTTACTGGTCTGTTTGTCTGTGCCCACTGCCAACTTGAATTTCTTAGCTGAATTTGTTTGGGGGCGGGGTAGAGGCACTCATGCATGCTGGGTTAATGGCTTTTTGTGTGGTCAAAATAGCTTTTATGCAAAATTAATTTTTACAGTTTTTCATAAAGTGATTCTGTAGTTTTTGATTAAGAAACAGGACTCTTAAATGTTTTTATGCCACAGTTAAATGTCTATGGAAGGAGGCTTGGCACTTTCTATCTGAAAAAATGGCTGAAATGCATAACTGCAGAGGGCAAATATTATTAAAGTTTTATTAGATAAAAAATTGTATTCCATACTATGGGATCCAGTTTTCTATTAATGCATCTGGTGTTTAAGTAAATTACATTTACCTGTATACATCTTCTGAATGTCCTGATGACACTTCTATGTGTACACATGTCTCGCATCTTTTTGCATATACATAGTATACTTACTTTTTCTGCAGCTCAGCATTTCCCACAATTCTGGACATCTGGGCTTCTCTCCTCTCTCTGCAGCTTCGTGGAGGCAGTTTTGATGCCTCGTGCTCTGGACAGGACCCCTCTGCTCCTTCTTACCACCAGATTTTCTGCCTCCATGGCAGCAGATGGTGTTGGTTTCTCTCGCTCTCGCCCTTACTTTTCAATGTGAGTTGTTTCTGCCCAGTTTTGGGGCAGTGGGGAGCAGTGTTCTCCTCCCCCCTTTCCTCCTCCTTCCTGGGTCAGTTACACCTTCAGTAGTTTAAGCCTCTCTGAGCATCCGCTGCAGCGTTTTCCTGTTGGCGCTTTTGCCGCTCTGTAAGCATGGCAGAGCAGCCAAGAAAACACAGGGTTAAAGCCAAGCAGTGCTCTGTCTGTGAGGCAGCCTTCCCAGGCTCGGCAGCCAGTGAGTTGTGCCCAGCCTGCACCCACCCAACCAACCCTAAGTCCATTAGGTCCGAGGGCTACTAATCAAAAAGCTAGGTGGGGTCTTCTTCCCACCAAAGCAACTGTGGCTTCAACCGGGGAAAAATGTACCAGAACCCCCAGTGCAGTGCGGGGAGAAGCTCTAAAAGCAAGGAGGACTCTGACCACTTAACTCAGAGATAAGTAACAGAAGACCCTTGCAGAACAAAGAGGAGAGGCTCGCGGGGCCACCAGTCCCTCCATCCAGGTCTTGGAGTGGATCCTGAGCACCCTGGGGAAAGAAGCAGGGCCCTTCCTCCCAAGCTAACCAGGAAGGGTTGGACAAGGATTCTCTCCTCCCCCTGGGAAATGGGACCCACTGGGGGAGGATTATGAGGAAGACCTCTTAAGAGGGCTCCAGACCCTGAGAAAGGTAAGCCACAAAAGGCCTCACCAAAGCCGCAGCAGAGCTTCAGTGCTCTCACAGTGCACTAAAAAGGTTAAAAAGTCAAGAAAGGGAAAGAAAAAGGACAAAAAATCCAGTAGCTATGAGTCCTTTGATTCCTCTTCCTCTTCCCTCAGGCCCTTCTCCAGTGAGGAAGGCAAGCTGTCTGACTCTGAATCCAAACAGTATGGGCAACAGTTTTTAGCTTGAGGAATGTCAAACTATATGTAACAAGATTCAAATCCAGCCTGTTCAACTCACCTCAGATGAGTTTGGGGTATGGATGAGGGTCAAACCCAGAGAAGAAAGAGGAGATGGAGGCTTGGGAGAAGCAGCTTGGGAGAAGCAGCTGGAGGAGGTGTAAGAGGTCATAAGTGTTCGCTACTTAGGGATGATTTTTAGACCCCTAGCTGCTGTTTGATCATATTACAGCGGTAACCCAGTCAATGTCAGATTTTTGTTTTTTAACCAGTGAAGTCCAAGGGAAAAGTCTTGAGGGACCCTAGCCTCTCCCCAGATATACTTTATGACAAAGTTCACATAGGCCTCTGCCCAAAACTGAAGCTAGGGGGCAGGAATTCCCATTTCCTAGGGGAATGGTTTTCATCAACCACAGACAAAGGGGTCGGCAGATAGTGAGCCAGAGATACTCCCTGGAGCTGATAGCTACACCCCATCTGTTCTTCATCCAATCACCAAGTTCCAATGACCCCATAAAACACAATGTGATCCAGAACGAAATATCTCTTCTTCTGAATACAGGAGTGATACACATGGTTCACTCAGAAGAAAGGTTATCTGGTTGTACTCCATCTTTTTCATTGTGTAGAAATGCATGGGGGTATCCGAGCCATTCTTGGCCTCGAAAGGCTGAACAAGTGGATGAAGAAAATGAAGTTTTGGATGAAGACCCTGGTAATGAGCAAGTGTGTCCACTCCAGATATTTGCACAGCAGCCACTTGGTCTGCAGCTAACACCCTCATTAAACACTACAAGGTGTGAACTTTCTATCTTCTGCAGAGGCCTCTTTTGGCAGGAGGGTGCTGCAGGTGGTGGCCTGTAAATAATATAGATCTTTGAGCAAGCTCATAAAAAGGGGGGGGGGGAGTATTTTTTATCTACTGAACTCTTGTTTTCATAACCCTCCCTACATCTGATCACTACTTCCCAGATGTCCAGAATTGTGGAATACACTGGGCCACAGAACAGAAAATTTCTTCCCAGTAATTTCCTTCCTGCAAACAGTGCCTCCCACAATTCTACCCACCCTATATTGCTCTTGAGCCCAGGGTCAGAGATTAAGTAGAATCGCTACCATGGGACCATTTATCCTTCTTCTAATGTACATAGTTCTTTGTTACCTCTGGAATATTTGTTAATAATGATATGCAAGTTTTGCAGCTTGGCAGTAACTCATCTGGTGGCAGGAGGAAGTGGAACAGGCGTGGGCAGAGCATGAGATGCCAAAATGCTGATCTGCTCCATGAAGCTGCAGAGAGAGGAAAGCAGCACAGATATTCAGAATTGTGGGAGACACTGTCTGCAGAAAGGATATTATCAGTAAGAAATTTTCTGTTTTGTGGTTAAAGATTGATTCTGATCTGGAGGGTTCCCGTAGGGACATAGGACATATTACTGGATCATCAAGTCCAGTTTCCTGCTATTGCAGGCATCCTGGTCATGTAATCGTGCTCATAAACATATCCAATATAATTCTAGGCCTGATCTTGTGAACTGTATGGGTCAACTTCAGAGGCACTCTATATAGTCCCTAGGGTTCTCAGCTCTTGCAGAATCAGTTGTGATTTAACAGCTCTGCCTCTGATGGTGAGACTGCTGTGGTTATTTTATTTATGAGGAGGTTACTTACCTGTAACTAGAGGTTCTTCAAGATGTTTGGCCCCTATCTGGATTCCAAATGTGGGTGCACATGCACACCATGCGCAGGAACCAGAAGGTCCTGTAGCAGTGTTTATTGACCCACCTGTGCGTCATACCTCCCCCTCATGTTTGCAGTCAAGACTATAATTGGCTGAGCTGGTCGATGTGGCTCCTGTATCCCTTTTATCGCCAAGCAGTTCAGTCCGCAGCTGAGGGAATGGAAGGCAGGTATTGGAATCCAAAGGGACCATGTATCTCAAAGAACCTCCAGTTACAGGTAAGTAACCTCCTCTTCTTGTTCCAGTGCTGTTCCATCCTTATATGGATTCCAGATGTGGGTGTTAGTGAGCAGTGATCAGCATGGAGGTAGGTGCGAGGACGTGCTCGGGATTGCTGTCTGCAGCACAGCATGGCACATGGTGGCATCTGCAGTCGTAGCATGGGTGATGGCATAATGAGCAGTGAAGTGCCAGGTTCTGGCGTGCCAGTATGGAGTGCCAGGTTCTGGCGTGACAAATGTAGTGCCAGGAGAGCAGGAGACGATGACGAGGAAGGCCAATGTGTCCATTGCACTTAGGTAGTGTGCGCTGTGATGCCATCTAGTGGTGTCACGTTGGTGAAGGTGTAGCATTCATGAATGCACCCAGAAACCCATTTGTAAATGCCCTGGGAGGAGAGGGCTTGGCCCTTACGACGGTCAGCAATCGACACAATATGTCATGGTGATGCACGGAAGGCACGGGTTCAGTGGAGGTAGAATGCCAGGGCACAACGGACATCAAGGGAATGCAGGGCTCTGTCCATGTGGGAGGCGTGTGGTTTGGGGTAGAAGATCGGGAGGTGGATACACTGATTAAGGTGGAACTCTGACACCACCTCAGAAAGGAATTTAGGGTGGAGACGTAATGAACCAAAACTGGCGGGGCCAAAACAGGGCTCGATCCTAGCGAATCATGCGTAGGATTTGCTGGAGGTATGGGAGGAAAAGCGGAGTTGAGAGAGTCCATCCAGGGAGGAAAGGGCATCTCCCTGCGTGTCCTTCCCCACAGCTCCCCTGGAACAGTAAAGTAGAAGTTTGTGGTTCTCACGAGTGGTGAAGAGATCCCATCGCGGTGTGCCCCACTTGTGGAAAAGGTACCAAAGGATGTTGCCGTGCCGTTCTCACTTGTGATTCAGGCAGAGCATCTTACTGAGCACATTGGTGGGTGCTAGGGAGATGCATAGCTTGGAGCGTGACCTGATGTTTGATGCCCTAGTTCGAGAGATGGATGGACTCTGAACAGAGGGAGGGAGTTCTGGCGCCGCCCTGTTTGCTGATGTACACCACCACTGCAATGTTGTCCGAGACCAATTGGATGTGTTTGGCCTGTATGTGGGGAAGAAATATCTGGCAGGTGAGATAGACTGCCCGCAGTTCTATGAGGTTTACGTGCATCCTGGCTTCTCAAGGCAGCCAGATGCCCTGCGCGGTGTGGCTGCCTAGAGAGCGCCCCCACCCATGAGGGAGACATCTGTTGTGAGCGTGGCTTGTGGCGTGGGTGGCTTGAAGGGAGTACTGACCAGCATGTGGGTAGAGTCGGTCCACCAGATGAAGGACAGCAGTGCCGGCTGGGGAATCAGGATCTTGCTGTCCAGATGGTCACATTGTGGTCTGTAGACAGAGAGGAGCCAAGCTGAAGGCAACGCATGTGAAGACGGGCATGGGGTGTGACCGGGGTGCACACTGTCAGGTGTCCAAGAAGGGGGAGGCAGCAGCGGATAGTGATGCGGGGCTGCAGCGCAGGCCTGCAGTTTGATTCATCATGGTGACGAAGTCGTCCGCCAGAAGGAAGGCCCATGCTGTGATGAAGTCGGGCCATGCCCCAGTAAAGTCGATCATCTGGGTAGGGATGACTTCTCCTTGCTGAAGCAGACCCCGAGAATTGCATGGCGAGTGAGGATGGCGGAGAGTAGGCAGGGGTGGGAAAGTGCAACAAGGAGCCATTCGTCCAGGTAAGGGAAACCAGAGTAGCTGAGACTGCACATCTGTGTTGCTACAACAGCGAAGACTTTGGTGAATATGTGTGGAGCCATCGCTGTGCCGAAAGGCAGGACTTGGAATTGGTAGTGGCTGTGCCCCAGTGTGAAGCGGAGGAACTTTCGATGGGCTGGGTGAAGATCGATGTGGAAATAGGAATCCTTCATGTTGAGAGCCACCAACCAGACTACCAAGGAGTTGGGGGTAGGTGAGTAAAGAGAAACTCCACACCTTTGGCGGGGACAAAGTACCATCTCTCTGCCCTCTTCGGGGTGGGGGCACAGGAGGCAGAGGTACGTCCTACCGTCTGAGCCGGTTGCAGAATAGCCTCGTTAATGGGGAGAGCCATCTATGAGGGTCCCTGGGGTTGGAGGATGTCCAGCCATTGGTGCTGGGTGTCCTGGACCTTCTCCAGCTGGAGTGCAAATGTAATAGCTCCTGATATTGGTGGTGGTCGTCTGGTGGGGACAGAGAGGTCGGAATGAGTGCCTCATCTGGAAAGGAACAGGCCACTGTGAGAACTGGCAGTACTGGTTCCATCTCTCCTTCCTCCTTCCCATACACAGAGGGTGCCGGAGGGCACACTGGGAACAGCTGGTACGAAGCCACGGACATGTCACGGGGCATGCTTGGTAAGGATCTTAAGGTGCCCAGTAGTAAGGGTCTCAGCATGGGTGGGCCGCAACAGGGTTATAAGGGAGCAAGTGAGGAGGTCTGTGCCATGACTGAATTCTGTTGGGGGGCCGGCAAGAATGACCCTCGAACTCGGAGGACGGTTCTGGCAATGGCGGTGCCATTGGTACCAGAGGGTCGAGGTGGGGGAAAGGAATGCACCACTCCTTCAGCAGCAATAATGATTCATCTGCCATGCAGGACGGAGATGGTCAGTGGTCCATAAAGCAGGGGAGAACCAGGGTACAGGAGAAGCAGTTCTTCAGTAGACAGCGGGTTAAGGCGGCTAGGAGTACAAGGAGTTGCATGGGATGACCCCGAGGGCCCAGGCAGCATCGGCAGTACAGGCAGTAGGCATGCAGGTACCAGTGCAGTGATCGGAGCCGGTGCTTGTACCATCGGCTTCCACAGGCGCTTGTCCTTACCCTTGAGCCAGGGGATCTTGGGAGCTGGAGCAGCCAGGTTGACGTGTGACTTCTTGCCAGACCTTGCACTGCTTGGAGAGGCAATGCTGCATTTTTGGACAGTCCTGGACAGGGATCTGCCCGTATGCCCATGGCCCTGTTTCTTCTGCTCATGGCAGGCTTGTCTGGCGTTCTCGGTACCATTGGGATCTGTGCCTGAGAGATGCTCAGTGGAGCGCTGACTGTCTGTGACGGGCGGTGCATCGAGGTTTTCACCAGTCTCAGATGGGAACGCACCCACGGGCGCATGGCCTCCTCCATGAGGAACTCCTGAAGTCAAAGTTCTCGGGCCTCCTGTGTCTGTGGCAGGAAGGATTTACAGACTGCACATTGGGTGGCGATGTGAGCCGCCCTGCGCAGTACAGCCCTGGTGAAAATGAGTGCGGGCAGGAGGCACAGTTCTTGAAGTCTAGATTCCGGGGCATTGTCCCATTTGCCTGTGGGGGCAAAGAAAGAAAACTACACCAACTACCTATGAACTGGAAGCTACGACTGGAGGCGGATTAAGATTTATTGGGGCCCTGGGCACAAAGAACATTTGGGTCCTCCACACCCTATTAAAAACACAAATGTATCAAAATGCATTAATACAAAGACTCCATTCAGTGTTTACACACTGCATTAATAATAAAGCAAATCATACCCCAGTTCAGTATGCCTAAATTAATTGCTCAATTTTTCTACATAGAAAATGAATACAGTTTTGAAAATTGGCTTAGATGTATGCAATATATGTAAAATAACTCGAAATGAAATAATGTTAAAATGTTAGTGATCTTGTAGACTCTTATTTAAGAAGTATTAACACCTGTGAATGTCCTCCCCGTTATTATAGTAGCAATGAAACATTTAAACATTTTTTTCACATTGCTCACTGTGGTAAACTACAAGAAAAACATACAGGCCAAACCAATAGTCTCTAATACAAGTTCACCAATACCTTATCTTAATTAAATTAAGCAGGACACTATACATGTCAATTGTTTATCAGGCCTGAAACATTAAACAACAAAATACTATATTTATTTGAGTAATTATTTAAACAAACCCTCTGTAATCCATTTTATTGTTTCACATTTTCGGATTGATTATTTTCTGATTTAGTATGCATGCCCTTAAAATTTCACACTCCTTTTAAAGAGATTACATGTAGTTATTATTTTGATTCTGTGACTTTTATCCCATCAAAGATCCCTTTTACCACCATCTATTGAACTGAGAGAAGCTTAGCAAACTAATTACAGGCTGAGTTTGCATATCATTCCAAGGAACATCTGTACATAGCAATGGAAAAAATGTGCTACACTTAATATACTGTCAATGTCTCTCTCTCATATACCCATTAAATTTAAATTTTAATAATACTATCACATTATGTAACCAAAAATGCAAATAAATAAAACATGATATAAGATATGTCTTACCTTTTAAATGATTGTTTTCTTCCGAGTTTTGAGGGAGGAAAAATCATGTATAATGTCGTCAAAGTCCATTTGTCAAACCAGTTCTGACTCAACTGCCATTAGAGATAATGCATTCAAATGCTTTTAATGCATTGTTGATCTCAGTTCATTTTTTATCCTTGCCATCTTCGAAAATGTACATTCTCCTTCACAATTTGTAACTGGTGGGGTCAGGAAAATTCTGAGAGCATCATTCACATTAGGGAATGTCGATTGAAGGTCACTTTGCCTTAAAACTTTCATTTGTACAAAGAATTTGAACTGTATGAGTTGATTGGGAAAAATTTGTTCCATGTCACTGGGGTAAACTGCAGCATGTTCAGTGGCACGCTTTGAATGTCAGAAATATCCAGCAAATTGTTTTCAAATAGTACTCCAAAGCAGTCATTCAACAACTTATAGGCATCCAGTTGGCGATGAAGACAAGCTTAATAACTGGTCGATTACAACAGAAAAATCTCAGTGTGAAACTTTTGATTTCCCTCAAAATTCCCGGTTCTCCCGAGTCATCTGCTAACTGTTTTTGTTTTTGAGAATGAGTCAGATCACTTTGATATTTCTGTGAAAGAGCCTTGCATGTGTTTTTAGCAGCATTTTCAAAATTCTCAAATTCTTCTCATAGAGAAGCCACAAATGATTCTAGCGATTGCAGTAACTGAACTGCTGCATTCAGGTTGATGTCGCTTTTCTGTAACTGCAAGCTGGTCATTTTAAACTCTTTTAAGAACAGTGTCCCAAAGTTATGCCATTGTGGCCATGGAACGTGAGTCCATGCTCACTTAAGAACTTAATAACTGCTACAACCAGGGCAGGCTCTAGGTTTTTTGCCGCCCCAAGCAAAAAAATTTTGGCTGCCCCCCCGCACCTCCCTGCTGGCCCAGCCCTGGGCTTCCCCCCCCCCCCGCACCCCCTGCCGCCCCAGCTCTGGGCTCCCTCCCTGCCTCCCTCCCCTCACCAGTGCCTTCCCCCCCACCCGCACCCCCCTGATGCTCCAGCTCTGGGCTCTCCCCCCCTGCCCCCACATCCGCACCCCCTGCCGCCCCAGCCTTGGGTCACTGGTAACTCACTCCCAGGGCGGGTATTTCAGCAGGAATTTTGGATGTCCACAGAACACAGACAGGATTGGTTCCCAGATGGTTACAGAACTGCAGTAAAGTGGAACAATTTTCAGCTTGTGTGATTAGAGGATATCTGGAGGCATATTATAAGACTGTCCTACATAAATGAGGAAAAGTTGAGGTGCCTTTATTATTCTTTTGTTCCCCTCTGTGTTTCTATGGGGAATTTGCCAATGCAATATCACTGTTTTCCTTTTAAACAAAAAAAACTAAAAGAAAAAAAATGGCAATGGCTGTTGAAAATAGCAATTCCAGTCCTAATAACCACTGGGAAGCATTTCTTGCTCAATTTTATCCTACTTTTTCTACAGCAAGTCACAGTGGATTTGATTTGGGAGAAATGAAGTAGCAGCTGCCCAAATTGAGCTTGAGCACTCCTGAATTTTGAGGGTGTTCAAATCTGGAAGGCAGGTGCTAGACTTCCTTTCTGAATATTAGCTAAATTTGGAAAGGAAAAGTCAATTTCTGCTTCCATGGCTCAGATGTGGAAATCCTCCTACGTGCCTGGTACTGTATCTAAAGCTGCTCAGGTCCTCTAGTAGAGCCTCCCATCCCTTACTTTTAATTTTAAATTCTAGTGGGATCCACGTACCTCCCTT
This sequence comes from Macrochelys suwanniensis, assembly GCA_033296515.1. Taxonomy (NCBI): domain Eukaryota; kingdom Metazoa; phylum Chordata; order Testudines; family Chelydridae; genus Macrochelys; species Macrochelys suwanniensis. Next base: position 43,099,345 of record CM065784.1, read on the forward strand.
GCTAGGCTTCAGATAGAGAGGTGCACTGTCCATTTAGTCCACCCAATTCCTTGTTTTGGAGGCTGCAATGTGAGGTCACACCAGTATCCCTAATCCAGTCTGGGGAAGTCTTCTGAAGGGGATATCTGGGCCAAATCCTCCTACTCTTTGGGCATACTTGTCCCTCATTCACAGGGCCACCCCTTCTAGCAGCCAGAACTCCATTTACAGCAAGCTGCAGCATGAGGTCTCAGCTATCTCACTCCCTCCCACTCCCTTTCCTGTTGATAGCTGCCAAGGGTTTGCAGGGAAGTGTAGTTCTTTCCCTGCTCCAAGGCTGGCTCTATAGACAGGGAGCTAGCCAAGGAACTACAGCTCCCAGGGCCCCTCTCAGCTCCCATGCTGGATTCCCGCTGCTCCGTGGCTCCGCTTCTGCAGTGTTGTGAGAGGGGAGGAAGTGAGTGTTATGAGGCGCTATGGCGGGCCCCAAGCAAAAAAAAAAAAAAAAAAAAATGGCCCGAATGCCGCCCCTGCAAATGTGTCACCCCAAGCACCTGCTTGCTTTGCTGGTGTCTAGAGCCGGCCCTGGCTACAACATGCTTAAGGACATCTCTCCAGTACTGACATTCTGCCTGAAACTGCTGAGGTAGGCCCACATCAACTGTACCGGTTGCCTTTGTATGCCGTATCCATGCCAGCATACAATTTCAGTGGTCCAAGCTTTTCTCATGTTCAGAAAAATGTTCAGGGTGTTTCCAATCACTCAATCGTTTGATAAAGACGTGTTTTGATTGAAAGAAGTTCGCAGGGAAAGCAGTAAACATTTCCAGTGAGTAAATAAGCCAGTCTCACATAACAGATTCACTGTTGTGCAGCTGACAAGAGAATAGATCTTCAGACAGCCAACAGGTCTTCTGTTCAATCACCTGAGCAGAAGCAGAGACATTTTTAATGTTTATGTTTTGACAAGAAGCAGCTGAACCCATAGCAATCCAAAAAAGCTCCTGAAACTTTCATCCATGTTATTCCACAACACAGGATCGCTGCTAAATTCATCTGCTTGTATTGTATTTGTCTCACCTGCATAACTCAATACTGGCTTGCCTGCTTCCGGCAGGTCCTGGTCTATAGTTTCCTCCTCTTGAAGGCCAAGGCCACCACTGCCAGCAATAGTGTCCGCCAAACCAACCTTGTCATCTTTATCCGCTGTTTCTCCTTTCTCTCTCTCTCCTTGAAGTATTGATTTATTGTCGGTATCTTTTGTAGCAAAGCAACTGCTTTAACCTCCTTTGCTTGTTTCAGCTTTCTCTTATCACTCCTCTTTAAGTGACACTGATCCATACTGTGGGTTTCATAAACAAATACAGTGGCGGTAAGATTCTTTTTTACTGTCTTTCAATTCTAACGGAAACTGTTGGCATCTGACCAGTCATGCAGCAAGTCATATTGCAACAGGAGTGTCTCAAAGTTTGTTGAAAAGTGACCAAAAAAGAATCATACATATTACAGTACATTTAAAAGCAAAAACCCTGGAAAAATATTTTAGCTCATGTACTTAAAATTCAAAAACAGCTAAAAGTAAACAAATCTTTAAGCACCGAAAAATAGAAGCCCTTTGCATACAGTATAGATACCCCACAGTATATTTAAATATATCTACTTACAATGCCTGAGTTGTAATATGATACTTGATTTACAGCAACAAACTACACAAAAAATGGCTTTTAAAAAAAAAACCCAGGAAAACACGAAGAAAAAATCACGGATTCTGAATTATAGCAATATTGATGGATCTGCTATAAAGATTTTTCTGGGGGCCCCCAAATTGGCTGCGGCCCCGGGCTTGAGCCCTGTGGGCCTGTGTGTTAATCTACCACTGAGTATAGCTAGATAATGCTATGAACAACTATATACGAATATCTACATGTAGCAAGCAGACAAGAAATCACTCTCTCATGAAGCTGAGTGTGCGAATGGACAGGGGTTCCCACTCTAGCCATGTGGCAGTAAGAGGGAAGTGGAACGGTGTCGACCTGCACGGCCTGTTGTATCCTCAGCTGCAAACATGAGGTGGATGTACAATGCGTGCGCAGGTCAATGGACACTGCTACAGAATCTTTCGGGCTCCATCCAGCACATGGCTCACATGCACACCCACATTTGGAATCCATATAGGGACCTGCGCTCGAAGAAGAAGGTATATTACCTTGCTTTTTCCTCAATTCATGCTTCTGCTTTACCGAAGAAATGTATGCCATAGTAACTAGCTAGTAATGAACTCCACTGACCCCCATGCTAGCAGCAGTAAAATATTGATGCATAAAGAATATGAAGTTTAAATTATGAAGAATTTCCAGTAAGAAACACTGCTGATGAAGCTTTGATAAAAGAGTTTACATTAGGGCTTGAAGGACTAGTTCCAAAGAAAATATTGAACCATTCAGAAATACTGCCTTCCTCTCTCTTCTGTCTTAGTTATGCATGATTTTTTTTCTCACCTACCCATCTTTCCCCTTATCTCACTATTATCCTATTCTGTACTTCAGGCCAAAAGTCTGCCTGAATAAATTGTTCCGCTTCCCACACACCTATTCTGCTAGCCCCTCTACCTCCTCTCCATCCTTAAATGCTCACCTAGTTTTCATGCTACTAGTAGTGCCTTCAGTGTTTTGTGGTACTGTGATCTTGGGGTCCATAGTGTTTGCCTGAAGTGCTTCAGAATACAATCCATGCCAAAGAAAAGCAGTGTAGAGTATAGGATCACATTAGCAGCTGACAGCAAGATTTACATCAAGGGCAAAGATAACGGGGAAGTCTAAAATGGTAGAGAAAAGAGAAGCTGGTTAAGGGGAAATTGAGAATAAACAGGTCATAGAGACAATGAGAATAAGCCCTATATGAATGTAATGGGGTTTGATGGGGTCCAGTTTTTAAAGAGTAAATTAAAGGTATAAGTAGGATGTTGGGTCTGGCCTGAGACTTTTTATGGCAGCTGGAGATAAGCAGAAATCTCAGTACATTCAGCTTCTCTCAAAAAGTTCAGATAAACATCCATATATTATAGTGCTCGTCCAAATCTTTCTGAATCTGAGAATCTGTTGAGGTCTTTGGGTCCCTCAGAAGGTTGTGATTTCTCCTTATTGTAGACACTAGAAATGTAAAGGAGAGTCTCAGTTTTCATTTTAAAAAGTCTGTTTCAAATGAAACTATAAAACAAGGTAAACTGATCACTACGGTTGAAAGGATCAAACAACTAGGTTCCACTTCTGCAGCAGAAGACTAAGGGGACCAAACAAAACACACACATACATACGCTTTTTATGTCATGTAAAATGCATCCATTATATCTGAGGCATATCTCAAAGAACCACCTGGCTCACCCTACCCATAATCTGGAAACTAGCATTGTGCACAGTGGGGTGACAGTGATGGATAGGAATTCATTGTGGTTGGAGAGGCTTAGCAAAATTAAAATTTGCAGGTGTGATGAAAAAAATGCTCAGTCTGTCTCTGTCTTGAGGTTTGCTCATCACTAATTAGAATGTCAATGAGAATGTCAAAAGAATTTTAAAGAGAGAAAATATAACTTTACCATTTAGAAAGTAAAAACAACTGGGAAACTTGGATTCTGATCCTCGGAGGTGCTGAGCACCTGCAATGCCCATTGGCTTCAGTGGGAGTTGAATGCACTCAACACCACTTATGATGGGGCTCTTTCATTTATACGTCAATGTAATAGTTTCTCTTTTAGCATTTTGTTTTCCTATGAGTGCTTGAGATATAAGCTATTTGTCTAGGAGGTTTTGACTAAGAATATTTTTTTATCTTGTAGTCATTCACATGTTATTTTTACTTGAAAGAAGCATGGACTAATGGTGAACTGTTCATTGTTGCAAGATTGCATATTCCATCTCTTTATATAACCTCTCTTTAATCTCACTGTGCTAACATAATCCCATTCACCTCAGTAGCATTACACCATGGATGAATTTGGCCCATCGTGTCCAAAATAGTAATGAACCGTTCTTTGTCACTTTACTTAAACACTGTCATATTAATCACTTGGGCATATAATGCCCCCAGTCTGTGTATGCAGCTCCCACTGACATCAGTCTGAGTTGAGTGTGTATAACTGATAGCATGATTAGCAGGAACAGAAGCTTTGTGTGTTCAGTACCTTTGAAAATCAGTCCACAAAACGGGCTTGCCTCATTACGTGGTCAAGGCCCCAGTCCTATGAATACACGAGTAACTTTAGGGCTTGTCTGTAATGTTCCGTAGTGCAGTCTACAGGGATATGAACCGCAGCATGCACCAAAATGTTGAACTCTAGCTGCCTGATGTGGATGATGCTGGTGTGAACTAAAAGGTACCTAGTTTGTATTTATGTAGTTCTCTTCAAACAGGACTATGGTAGTGTGAACTAGGTACCATTTAGTTTGCCCCAGCAGCATCCATATTGGGCAGCTAGAGCACAACTGGTGCGTGTGGCAGTTCATGCCCCGGTAATCCATACTGCAGTGCAGTGTAGAGATAACCTTACCTATGTGAGCAGTACTATTGACTTTGAAGACTATTACTACATGAATACAATTGTCCATGTGTGTGCGTGTTTGTAGGCTCAGACCCTTAGTCCTTTAGGCTGGTATGAAAAGAAAAAGTCCATAAGGTGAAATCCAGGTTTCATTGAAGTCAACAGCAAAGTTATCATTGACTTCACTGGGGCCAGGATTTCACCCTCAAGTCTCTATTTGTGCCAAATCTGTCTGACTCTAAAATGCATCTTTCTAACCAGGAATTATGGGTATTAGGTAGCTAATAGAAGCAGCACAATGAGAAACAAGTTTGTTTACAAATCAGGATATGTTCAAGACCATTTCCATCATATCCCAATATTAATGAATTAAAGATAGCTGACAAATCCTCCCTGCTTGTCTTTGTTATGAGGTACGTCTCTACACTGCAGCTGGGAGCATGCCTCCCAGCCACGGTAGACAGACACGTGCTTGCTCTGCTAGAGCTAATGCACTAAAAATAGTAGTATGGACGTTATGGCACGGGCTAGCCATCTGAGCGTGGACCCAAGGGGACAGGCACATTTGTACTTGGTCAGTTAGCCTGTGCCACTGCCCGTTATCACAGCATCTACACCACTATTGTTAGTATGTTAGTTCAAGCACAACTAGCGTATATCTGTCTACAGTAACTCCCCACTTAACGTCCTCTCGCTTAACGTTGTTTCGATGTTACGTCCCTGCTCCATTACAGAACATGCTTGTTTAAAGTTGTGCAATGCTCCCCTATAACGTCGTTTGGCTGCCTGCTTTGTCCACGGCTGGCAGCTCCCCTATCAGCTCCCCTATGCCCCCCCCCCCCCAGCAACTCCCGCCCGCCGGCAGACCCTATGGATCAGCACCTTCCCCCTGCTCCCCCCGCCTCCTGCCCGCGGCACTCAGCTGGTTTGCGGCGTTCAGGAGGCAGGGGAGGGAGGGGGGAGGCTGCATGCCGCGTCCTCGCTCCTCTCCCCAGCCTCCTGAACGCCGCAAGACAGCTGATTGCCTCAGGCAGGAGGCGGGGGGAGCAGGGGGAAGGCGCTGATACGCGGGGCCATAGGCGGGCGGGAGGCCCTGGGGGAGGGGGGGGGGCATAGGAGAGCTGCCAGCCTGTTTAATACCTGTATTAAATTGCTTGTTTAAAATTGTTTAAAACTTATACCTGTGTTAAATTGCTCGTTTTAAATGTATTTAATGCCTTTTGTCTGGCCAAAAAAAATGTCCTTGGAGCCTAACTCCCCCCATTTACATTAATTCTTATGGGGAAATTGGATTCACTTAACATCATTTCGCTTAAAGTCGCATTTTTCAGGAACATAACTACAACTTTAAGCGAGGAGCTACTGTATGTTCCCACGTATCTGGGCATGTTCCCAGCTGCCATTTAGACATACCCTGATGACTTAATTAGACAATTATAAATGCTTCCTTGGTTTGTAGGTTTTCTTTTTGAAATAATTGGAAAGTGATTTTAAAAATATGAAGGCATTTTATCAACTCAGTAGAAATAGTTGATTTTTAAAAACATTAAGATGTTTTAAATTATCGTGGCCTGCACTACAAAGAGGTATCCATCCTGTTCACATGATTTTTTTTTAAATTGCATCTTACATAAAATGCACAATCCTTGTGTTTTAATTTCCACAGTGGGACATTGTACTTACATTAACATTTAGCAAATGTACCTTAGTTTGTTCTGTGCTCTGATGTTGAGTATATAGGCGTTCAGTTTATATCCCAACAGTAATTTCTCTTAACTACATAGTTTTTGCAGCATTTCTTTCTGTTGTCCCATCTATTTGTAACAAAATGGCAGCTTTTTCTGCATGGTAGAAATAGTTATCTTGCTGTGAGATGCAATTTGAATATGAATTGATTTGAACATGAGTTGATTTCTTACAATATCATTGTGCTAAAAATTCACAAGCTCACCCATTCTGATTTTAGGCATATGTAAAACATATGAAAAAACTAGTTAATTCATATTTGGCTTTAATCTAAAAGCAGCCTCTTTCCAGTTTCCTATCCCTTTCATCTCAAAAATAATGTTATCTATTTATTTCAGTTTTGAACCCTTCCAATATTAGGCCCTGAATGGACCAGGATGTACTTTTAGATCATTTTGATAGTTTTTATTTGAGTGTGACAAATTAAGCATATGTAAAATATGCAGTATTTATGAATGATTGATAAAGGTTTAGCAAACACTGCAATGAACTTCCTACTGAATGTGGTATGTCATGGATTCAAATTATGAAGAGCTTAGTTCACATTACCCGCTACAGCAATCTGCCAAAATCAGTAGATCCCAATTACGTATTTTTGCAGAAGTGTCTATGATGTAAATTCTCCTATGTTACATTTCCAGATTGGAAAGTTCAATTCTTCTCTCCCTTGAGCCTCTTCCTTTCACTGTGAGGCTGTACTTTGGGGAGAATCTCAAGAAGATAAAGTTTGTATAATTTATTTCCTCACAAAAATGCTTTTGAAATCATTTGAAGTCATAGAATCATAGAATCTCAGGGTTGGAAGGGACCTCAGGAGGTCATCTAGTCCAACCCCCTGCTCAAAGCAGGACCAAACCCAACTAAATCATCCCAGCCAGGGCTTTGTCAAGCCTGACCTTAAAAACCTCTAACGAAGGAGTCATTGAGACATAGTGTCCCCCTCAGGGCAGGGCACTACATGAGTCTGCATTCCATTTGTATCTTAAACATTCTGTGATGGGAAGGCTCTTCCTTTCCCAGATATTCCCGTGGAAGTACTACAGGATTTTCTCTTCCTCAGTCCAGCCAGGGTCTTGTGGAATCTGTAATGGCCAGTGCAGGTCAGGTTGCTAGGGGTTCTCCTAAAGGCTGCTGCCTCTGGAAGCTCCCTTCAGGCCATATCAAAGCATGGAGAAAGCAAGTAAGGTTTAAGCATAATTTTACCCTCAAAAGTTCCCTACATTTGGGAGACAGACAGATGTGTCCACTAATGAGTTTGGTTTTTGTTTGTTTGGTTTGGTTTTTTTGGCCGGGGGGGGAGAGAAATCCCCACTATTGGTACTGCCAGGGCAGCTCCAGTTGATAGCAATGGTGGAAGTACACATGTAGGCAAGGTTTCCATGGCCCCTGGTTTTTAAGAACTATATTTTGTAACCCTGCTCAGAGCATATGTAAACGTTACTTTGTTTAAAAGAGCAGCAGCTGCAGTAGTAGCTTTGTCTACATTAGGGTTCCCACCATTGCTATCAATGGTGGAACTGCACTGGTGGAAACTTTACATAAAACCTCCCTAGGATACATAGACAAGGGAGAGAGTGCACGTTCACGCTAGTATGACTGGAAAGATCAGAAGTAATTAGGTAAAGGTTGACCCACTATTTGCAAAAAAAAATGCACCAGATGTCTTCGAAATTTGTTGTGTCTCATAAAGCTACAGTACAAATCCATTTTTTTTATTTATGAATGGCCACTAAAGAAAATAGATTAAATTCAGTTTGTCTTAATTTCTTGTCTTGCTGTTGAACTAGTAGTGCTGAAAAAAATAGTAGGTGTTTTCCTGTTATCTGTCATGAAATAGTGTCACAGCTGTGCAATACTTGAATTAATTCCCTTGTGCATATTATAACGCTGGTGAAATAGTGGTGATCAGGGAAATAGTTGCTACTAATTTGTTTCTTCACCTGCTCCAATTTTGTACCTACAATAATTTCACCTACTGCTCTGCTGAGCCTAGTTACTGTGCTGCTTTTCCCCTACTCTGGATCAGACAGGAGACAGAGATGTGTTAATGGATGGGATTAGCTTCACCACCACCACCTGACATGGGAAACAGAATGCGTGGGATTTCTGCTGGTGTCAGCTGTGAAGGCTCATCACTCTTTCATGGCTTGGCACTAGCCTTCATACATGGGTGCATGTGTGAGTGAGGAAGGACTTTAGTCTCTTTACAATGGGTATGAAGTTATTAATCTCTTTGTCTCTGGATGTCCACTCCTCCTCCTCTTCCCTTGCAGAGACACTTTAAAACTGCTCACTGTCTTTATTTGGCAACCACAATGAACACTCTTAGGGAGTTCACTGGTGTCCACCCAAATGGAGAATGCTTTCTTAGTCTGTTTGAAAACAACTTTGATTCCAATCAGTCTTAGAGTGCCTCAGAGGCAAACATAATTTAAAGCAAAGTTTAACATAGCCTGGCTCCATTGATGCCATGTCCTCTGGGAGCAGGAGATAAAGTAGAGGGACGTGTTTTTAAGACACGAATGTGCATTCATCTGAAAACGCGCAAGGGCTCTACAAAGTTAATTCGTCTTTAAAAATGTTCATGTTTCAAAAATAATCACTGTGTCTGTGGAAGGACAGTTCTAAACTATATGCGGGGCAGCACAGAGGAGCGAGAGTGAAGAGAGATTCATTAACTGACACAAAATTTTCTCCACTTTCAATTGGCTCTTTACAAAAACTTTTCCTTCACCCACCACTGTGTTTCCAGGGCTCGCCTTGTTTCCTATTGATCCAGACAGGTGCAGAAACTCTACCTGTGACTTGCTCATACACTGTATTTTGTGGCATGGAAGATTGTGAATCTTCTGTAGTTAATATTATTCCTAGGTGAGTAGTTTCACTAAATTCTTCAGACCAAACTGGCTACTTAACTGAGAAGTAATATAAATTGTCAGAGATTTCGGCACCAAGTAGATTCACTGTGAAGTAATTCAGAAAAGTGTCTAATGCCTTATGAACAACTGTGTTCAGATTGTATTTGTATATGTGGGCGTTTTAGTATATAAATGTCAATATGTGCCATATCTTAAATATGCACTATGGATAGTGCATTCTGTGAAGCTTTTTTACAGAAAAGCATGTAGCTAACTTGTCCTAACGAAGGTTTTAATTATACCTGAGAATGTCTATTGTGCCACCTCAAAACAGGAATTGTGCCTCTTTAATGAATGTTGTACACAGGCATGTTACATTTGTAAGAATATAGGTATTTCAGTAAATTCAAACAAATTACCTATTTAATGCAGTTTGATTTTTTTAAATTATGTACTGTATTGTAAGGGATCGACTTACAAAACTAACACATCTCTTACTCTTAACAGAGAATTAAAAGCAGGTTTTGATAGATGTTAGCCCTAATGTAATTTATATCTTCCTGTGTATTTCACCAAGCTGCAGAACTACTTTATGTAACGATCTTTATAAGGACAACTTTGATATGAAATGTAGTGAGTTTCAAAAAGAGAGTTAAAGGTAGTTGTAGGTGCTTCATCTGCCTGTGTCTCTCTGCCAGTTTTTGTGGTTTTATAATCACATCCTGTTTTTAAAAATGTTTGGGCTTCCCTTTAATCTGTGACAGACCCACTCAAAAACCAGGAGAAACTGACTAAAATGAAGAGACAGTGAAACTGACTATACACAGTGCTATCAATTTCAAATTAAGTGGGGGAAAAAGAGGCTATTTTTCTTTAATCTTTTATTATAATTATATTATCTGCTTACAGCAGTAGATAAACAAGTTTCATCCAGAATGTGATTAAGTTAACAGTGTCCCTTTATTTTCTATTGATCATTTCCAGCATGAAAAACTAGAGGAGTAGGTAAAATCATCTCCGAATGATGTAGTTTTATTGTAGGGGGAACTCTTTATTCCTTTTACAATAAAAACAAAAAGACATGAAACAGGATTTGGCCAATTGTGTATTTACAAGGTGGGCAAAGAGAGTAGTTTCATTTTTCCAGAGAGGGAAACAGAGGAAGTCCTAATGTGCAGTCTGAACTATGTGGTATTCTATCTGATCATTAAGGTTACGATTTAGTCACAGGTATTTTTAGTAAAAGTCATGGACAGATCACGGGCAATAAACAAAAATTCATGGCCCTTGACCTGTCCATGACTTATACTAAAAATACCTGTGACTACATCTTGGAGGGGAGGTGCCCAGGGCCAGCAGCCGGGGATCCAGCTGCTCCAGTCGGCCGCCCGGGAACCACTGCCAGGGCCAGTGGACTGCAGCTGCTCCAGTCGGCTGCCCAGGGACTGCTGTTGGGGCCAGCGGACCGCAGCCGCTCTGGCTGGCTGCCCGGGGATGGCTGACTGGGGCCATGGACCACGGATGCTCCAGGGGCTGCCCAAGCAGCGGCCGGTGTGGCTGTCCAGGGGGGCCACTCCAGCAGCGGTTGGTGTGGGCGTCCTTGGGGCCTCCGGAGCCAGACTTACGCACATGCTCAACTTTATACATTGAAATCAATGGGACTACTCACAGTGTTTAGTTAAGCATGTACATAAGTCTGTTCAGGATCGGGCCCTGCATTTTTTCAGTAAATGTCGATTGTTCTTCACAATGTAAGGACACAATATTGACATTGATAACAGTTCAAAATAAGGTAACCATAAGCTTCACAATACTTCATTTTTAATCCTCACGCACTGAAAAAAGTAAACTCCTGCATATGTCTTCTCTTGTGCCATCTTTGATATAGCTAAAACCTGGAGCCTGCAATGTGTTTTGCGCAGCTGGATCTCTGGCCCTGTTGGGAGCCGTATTGACTTCAGTGAGATTCCATGGCAGTGGATGTGTTTACCGGCATGAATCAGCTTTTAGGGTTGGGGCCTAACGTGGATATTTACGCTCCAGTTGTGCAAACAGTTATGTGTGTGATTTATTCTATACACGTGAGTAGTTCAGTGACGTCAAAGGGTCTACTCAGATGCGTGAAGTGCAGCAGGGGTTACTCGTTGCAGGATCAGACCCTTGTGCTGTCCTCTCACCTTTGATGCAGTGTTGCATTTATGAAAATCACTCTGGAACTCGTGATGCTTTAGGAAACGTTTAACTTTCCCTCACAGTACATTTCAATTAAGAAAGAATTTTCTTTTGGAAGTTTTTTTTGGAAAATTAAATAAATTATTGACTTTATCAGTTCAGATGTCACCTTTCCAAGCCTGACTATAAGACCATGTACAATCCCTACCTCTACCCTCACCAACTTTTCCCGAGGACCCCACTACCACAGAGTGGTTACTAGTGCTGTACGCTGGTGACACAAGGAGATTCCGCTTAGCATTCTCCAAGAATATTTTTGAGTTGTTAACCTGGGGGTGGCATATTTCAAAGCTCATTGAGAGGCATGTTCCTCACCTCAGTCAAAGAACACTTTATAAATGAGAGAAAGTGCCTGCCCTCTCTTCTTTTAGACTCTAGCATATATAGTTACTTTTGCGGTATATACAGCTCTTTCTGTCTGACTTCAAAGACTGAAGCCAGGGAAAGAGCTGTAAGAGACAACAGACCCTAAAGTACAGGAGTGGTGTAAGTTCCCTACCTTACACTGGTGCAGTATATCTACTTTGGGGGTTTGCACTGGTGTAGCTACCTGCTGGTGTAGGCATGCTGGTGCAAAAATCCCTTATGCAGACCAGCTGTTAGCGCTCCACATCTGCTGCAATAAATAACAGAAGCTCATGAAGTCCTAGAGGTTCAATAAATTACCTTGACTGGAAAAAGAAACCTCTGTTGTTCAATTCGCTCTGGAGGTGGGGAGTGGGATTCTATAACTGAGGGCATTTAAGTCTAAAATGAAGAATTTCAAAATGGTGAGGTATATAGTATGCCCTGTATCCTTATACCAGACCCATCTGAAGGGAAGTCTTACAGCTTTTGTTAGGAAATGAAAGTGAACTTGGCTATTCAGTAGTTTACATTATGCTCTAAAACGTAACAAAAGGTACCATCTACTTCCTTCAGACTGAGCCTGATTTAACTGCATATTCTGTTAGAAAACATGGATGTAAGTTCTATTTTTTTGAGGAAACACGATGCTCTTTTACCTGTTGCAGTGTAATTGGATAATGCATGTATAAATGACTTGTTTAGCCTGCCAATGAATGTTGCTAATGCCTTACCACAAAAAAAAAGCATATTTTTTTATTTTATTTTTCCTCAGAGGCAAATCCAAACAATGCTAGATTTGGGAAACTGTTTACTGAAAAGCATTTTCTAATAGATCTCTGAAGAAGTGCAATTGTATAATTATTATTGTTCAGTGCATACAGTTCATTGTCTCTTCATCACCCTGTACACTGCTGCTATTAGTGCTTGTTCTAATAAATCTCAATGTACACTGTTTAAGCTGTGGTCTGATTTGTTAGTTCAAGATCGTTTGAGTATGATTCAAAACCAAAAATCCTAAACATATCTTTACATGGTTGAGTGAATATATTGCTGAATGCTGGCACGCAGTTTGGAGGATACATTGTACAGATGGTTATACACCAGATTAAAAAATAATTCATTTTTAGAGTTACGGAGTTGTGACAGGTATAACAGCCCTTTCCCCAGGAGCACTCTCCTTGATGACTTCCTAGTCTGTACTAACTTTTCCCACTGCAGAATAACCTTCATATAGGAACTCTATCCCCAGCATGCCTTTCTGAGGCTTGCACTTTAAATTTGGCAGAGTCAAACAACTGCAGCCTAAAGTAGCTGATTTCGCAATTGGCAATTGCTGGCTATATCTTTTTGTTACAGTTGATAAGTACCTATTTGTGTCGTTCCCCCGCCCCCCATTGTCTTTTTTATGGATAAGGGGATTCTCAGAGTATGTGTTTCAAGTTTTATGGGAGGGCGTAGGAAAGTTGGCATAAAAACATATTAGCTTTTGGCTTAGTTCTGCAGAAGTAATCAAATATACAGAATGGAATTGACCAATTACACTTAATTTTGGAATTGCACAATCCTTAAAAATTGATCTAATTTTTAATAATGTAATTAAAACTGAGTCATAGTTTGTAGAAAACAAAGAATTTGTTCCAGAGGAGGATTTAAGATATTTGAGCGTTTCTTGGCATTGTGCAATGTACAGTTCAAACAGGTTCCTGGTGTGCTGCCCAGATGGAAATACCAGAGAATGACAGTCGCTTTTCCCAAACTTGGCAATGTTGTTGCTATGCTGCAGAGCACATATCTAAGCTCATCCAAATATGTGTCTCATGCTTGTTTGTGTACGGTCTGTTCTCTGTTAAATCAATTACTTCAGTGGAGTTACTCAAGATGTACAGTGGTTTAGCTGAGATCCCAGAATCTGGACCTGAACGTCTTATAGCAAAATGTATCCCAACTCAGTGACCATTACTCAGCAAAAATGTGCATAAACTACGTGTAAAAAGTCACCTGTCATGTAGATTTAATTGACTGGACTTGGGGACTAGATTAAGGCAAGGAAGGACCTTGAAGCAGTGCCATTAAGCTGCCTCTGTGCTCTTGTAACACGATACCTAAGGGCAGGTCTGCACTACCGGGGGTGGGGGTCGATGCAAGATACGCAACTTCAGCTACATGAATAACGTAGCTGAAGTCAACGAACCTCGCTCGACTTACCTCGCGGTGTGGACCCTGTAAAGTCGAAGTCTGGCGCTCCCCCGTTGACTCCGCTTACTCCTCGCGCCGAGCTGGATTACCGGAGTCGACGGGGAGCACTTCTGGGTTCGATTTATCGCGTCTAGATGAGATGCGATAAATCGATCCCCAGAAGATCAATCGCTACCCGCCGAATCGGGCGGGTAGTGTAGACTAGCCCTAATTCAGCATCAGGACTACGTCTTACCTAAGCATGGAAGTTAATTTTATTTTTAAAATGTAAGGATGGCGCCTCCTTTAACCACAAACATAGGCACTGTGGTGCAATGAAGCAAGACAGGGCAGGGAAAGAATGGCAGGTTTTCATCCCGAGCCATCTGCAGTAGCTGCCCACAGGAAGCTGTTAGATGTTATAATGCTGATTGCATACTTGCAATGTGTTCTGGCACACAGGAATTTTTGGATTGCTTGGGAGAGTAACCCAACACACCCAGAGAAGAATTTGTACCTTAGATCCCTGTTACTTTTGTAATGTTTATTTAATTTTGTAAACTTTAAAAGTAGCCATCATAGTCATATAGTATACGCTCAACCACTCTGTGCTTCTGTAAAAATATTCATTTATAGCTTTCTTTTCCTTTAAGCGAGTATACAGTACAGTAACTCCTCACTTAACGTTGTAGTTATGTTCCTGAAAAATGCGACTTTAAGCGAAACGATGTTAAACTACTGCAATTTCCCCATAAGTATTAATGTAAGTGAGAGGGTTAGGTTCCAGGGAAATTTTTCTTTGAAATTTCATCAAATTAATAGATTGAATGTAATAAACATGTAAATTACTACTTATTAATTAAATAATCAAATAAGGAGCTGGGGTTTATTGACTGTATGTGACAAAATACATTTCGGGTTAGCCTAAGTGACATGGCCCCACAACCATCAGACTGTTTTGATGGTGCTGGGACATACCACTTGCTGACCCGAAGCTTCGGTCATGTGCATTGTGCTGCCAAATACCACACCCCATCACAATTCCATATTGTACTTGGAGTTTGAAGAAGGAGGTGGACCCAATACGTTTTGGGTCACCCAACTGATACATCCCTGCAACCGATGGACTGTTCTGAAGGAGCTGACCCAAAGCCTCATTCTTGAGCAGCATACTGCCACCTGTTAGCTCCCACCACTTTTCCGTGCTGTACATAGAATTTCAATAAGGAACTGGGATTTGACAGACTGTACATGACAAAATTAGTCTTGGGTCACCCCAAGTGACACATCCCCATGACCGCTAGACTGTTCTGAAGTAGCTGGGGATGACACTCACTGACCCGAAGTTTTGCTTTAGAGCAATAAGCTGCCACATATCATACACCTACCCCATTTCCATATTGTACATTGGGCTTGAATAAGGAACGGTTCAGACTGTATGTGACAAAATGTGTCTTTGGTCACCCTAAGTGAACGTCCCCATGACCTTCAGATTTTTCTGAGGAGCTGGGACATGCCAGTCATTGACCCAAAGCTTTGTTCCTGCTCAATATACTCTGAGATATGACACCCCTCCTCCACTTCTATATTGTACATATTGCTTGAATTAGGAGCTGGAATTTGACAAAATGTAAGTGACAAAATGTCTCTAGTCACCCCATGTGATACATCCCTGTGACCGTCAGGCTGTTCTGAAGGAGCTCGAATAAGTCACTCCCTGACCCAAAGCTTTGTTCCTGTGCAATATGCTGCCAAATATCACATTCCCACCACACTTCCGTATTGTACATGGAGTTTGATTAAGGAACTGGGTTTGACTGGCTGACAAAATATATATTAGGTTCCCCCATGTGATATGTCCCTTGTCATTTTGTCATGAAGAGATGAGGATATTCCACTCCCAGAGGTGAACCCGTCTCCAGAGGAATGGAACAGAAAGCTACAGGGGCCATAACTGATGGGTGTCCTTGTGATTTCAAATAAGCAGCAGCGAAAGAGGGTTCTTTAATCAATCTAAGCAAGCAAACAATCATCACTGGAGACTCCACATTAAGAAGAATGAACAGAGACAGGACACAAGGACAATAGGATAGTGTGCTGTCTTCCTGAAGTGGAAATATGAGATGTAAGGGCAGGATTAGGCAGGATTGGCAACTCTCCACTGATAATGACACAGATTGGAACCAATGATACAGCATCATGTGAAACTACATATAGAAGACCTCAGGCATCTTTGAACACAACGAAAGAAAAGGAAAATCCAAGCGATCTTCCCAGGACCTTGTTGGCCCAATAAGCAGCAGAAGGCCAAAAATATTGGTGGTGAACTGTTGGCTGTACAGCTCTTGAAGATTCTGTTTCTGTGGAACACTGGCCCACATTCTTGTGGGAGAGGGGGCTGTACAAATGAGATGGTCTGCAGTTCACAGGTATGGGAACAACCTTCTCAGCTGGAGACTAGCTGTAGCAGTTAGGAGGGCATTAAACTACCAGTAGTGGGAAGAGTGTTAAGGAGGCAAATTTGCTACCAAATTCAAACTCACGATGTCATGAACTAATTGAACTGATGTGGCAAAAAACGGAAAGAGAAGACATTTTTCAGTTGCTTCTATACCAATGCTAGGAGACAGAGTAACAAGTAAGAGGAATTAGAAATTCTCATTGCTAAGAATTGTTTTTATATAATTGCCATTAGTGAAACAACATGGGACAATTCACATGACTGGTTACAAACTGTTTAGGAAGAACAGTGTGTGTAAAAGGTGTGAGAGTGGTGGCTCTTTACACTAAAGACACCATTATCTGTTTTAGAGTTAACGATAACTCAGACCCACAGGAACTTGAATATGTATAGATCAATGTGCTAAAAATGCCCGGGATGGGGTCTGGTGGGAGTTGTGGTATTTGGCAGCATATTGGATGGGAACAAAGGTTTGGGTCTGGGAGTGACTTATTACAGCACTTTCAGAACAGTCTGATGGACACAGGGATGTGTCACTTGGAGTGACCAGAGACACATTTTCTCCTGTCCAGTCAGTCAAAACTCAGTTCTGTATGCAGTCACCATTTACAAAAAAGGAAATGAGATGGGGACATGACATTTGGCAGCATAGTGTGCAGGAACGAAGCTTTGGGTTGGTGAATGCCGTGTCCTGGGTCCTTCAGAATAGTCTGACAGTCACAGAGACAGGCCATTTTGGGTGATGCGAAACTTACTTTGTCTTGTACAGCCAGTCAAATCCCAGTTCCTAATTCAAGTGCTACGTACAATACGCAAGTGGGGTAGGGTGTCATATCTCACAGTATATTGTGCTGGAATAAGCTTCGGGTCAGTGAGTGGCATGGCCCAGCTGCCTCAGAACAGTTTGACGGTCACACTCCGAGACACATTTTGTCATATGTAGTCAGTCAAAACCCAGTTTCTTATTCAAACACTATGTATAATATGGAAAATAGTGGTGGCGTAATGGGGGATAACATGCTGCTCAGGAACAAAGCTTCAGGTTGGTGAATGGCTTGTGTCAGCGCCTTCAGAACAATCCATCAGTTATTGGGACAGGTCAGTTGGGGTGACCCAAAACTTATTTTGTCAGGTACAGCCAGTGAAAGTCTGCCTCCTTATTCAAATTCTATGTACAATATGGAAGTGGAGTGGGGGTGTGAATATGGCAGCATATTGTACAACAATAAAGTTTTGGGTCAGCCAGTTATATGTCCCAGCTCCTTCCGAACAGTCTGTCACACATTTTGTCTTGTGCCGTCAGTCAACTCCCAGCTTTACAAAATGGAAGTAGAGTGGGGGGTGCGATATTTGGTGGCATATTGCACAGAAGCGAAGCTACGGGTTGGCGAGTGGCACGTTCCAGCTCCTCGCAGAATAGTTTGATCACTGGGACGTATCAAATGGGTTGACCCAAAACTTGTTTGGCCACATACAGTCAGTTAAATCTTAGCTCCTTATTTATTTAATTAATAAATAATCATTAAAACGGTTATCACATTCAATCAAATTAAGTGGATGAAATTTTAAAAAAATTAATCTTACATTGATGTATTTTTAAATAATTTTTTGGCCTTTGAATAAGGAACTGGGAACCATGAATAAGGAGCTGGTGCCACAAATAAGAAACTGGTAATAAGGAACCAACTTCAACCTCGTAACTCTTCAGGGGTATTTATCCACAGTAGCTGCTGTTGTGCAACTGGTACAAGACAGACTAAGCAACTGGATCCAAGCTCTAATCTTTGATTTCAAGGTAATTTGCTTGAAAGAGTGTACTTTTGGAGTCTGCACCAGGTAGGTGGTTGCAGCTTTATTTCTGCCACAGACTGTGCCTTCTTTAATTCCTAACATTTCACTTAGTGCAGGATGCCAGATTCTGTGCACACTTATTCTAAATTAATCTTTTAAATCTTGGTCAGTGAAGAAGTACCCATATATATCAGTATCGCAAAGACACTACACAAAGCATTAAGAATTGCTTTTGGGTAACTGAAATGCCAGCTGCATGAGTAGTTTAGTATAACTTACAAGAACAGACTTGAACAAGACTTGTTGTGATAACACATACAAAATTAAGTTCTCTTCTTCTCAAGCCCTTCCTTGATCTTAGTTACTGCATAATAATCTGGGGTTGCACCACCATTAGTAACAAGTATCTTTTTGACCTATTCCTACAATATGAGTCAGTTTATAGATTGAAAATAAGAAAGAAATACTTGTGGCACCTTAGAGACTAACAAATTTATTTCAGCATAAGCTTTCGTGGACTACAGTCCGCTTCGTCGGATGCATGGAATGGAACACTCAGTGAGAGGATATTTATACAAGGCGGTGGCCTTGTCCTCTATTGAGGCAGACACCATGGCAGACGCGCTGCTGACCATCTTCAGCAGAGTGGGGTTCCCCAAAGAGGT
Source organism: Macrochelys suwanniensis (assembly GCA_033296515.1). Classification (NCBI taxonomy): domain Eukaryota; kingdom Metazoa; phylum Chordata; order Testudines; family Chelydridae; genus Macrochelys; species Macrochelys suwanniensis. Next base: position 43,118,134 of record CM065784.1, read on the forward strand.
CCTTACAGACCAGGGGTCTAACTTAATGTCAACCCTGCTACAGCCTTAGGAACAACTCTGACATCATAATCAAAAAGGCTGACAAAGGAGGTGCTGTCGTTATCATAAGTAAGTTTGAATATGAACAAGAGGCTGCCAGGCAGCTCTCTAACTCCACATTCTACAGGCCATTATCCTCTGATCCCACTGAGGAGTACCAAAAGAAACTACACCATCTGCTCCAGAAACTCCCTGGAAAAGCACAGGAACAGATCTGTACAGACACATGCCTAGAACCCCGACCAGGGATATTCTATTTGCTACCCAAGATCCACAAACCTGGAAATCCTGGACGCCCCATCATCTCGGGCATCGGCACCCTAACAGCAGGATTGTCTGGCTATGTGGACTCTCTCCTCAGGCCCTATGCTACCAGCACTCCCAGCTATCTTCGAGACACCACTGACTTCCTGAGGAAACTACAATCCATCGGTGATCTTCCAGACAACACCATCCTGGACACTATGGATGTAGAAGCCCTCTACACCAACATTCCACACAAAGATGGACTACAAGCTATCAGGAACAGTATCCCTGATAATGCCACGGCTAACCTGGTTGCTGAACTTTGTGATTTTGTCCTCACCCACAACTATTTCACATTTGGGGACAATATATACCTTCAAGTCAGCGGCACTGCTATGGGTACCCGCATGGCCCCACAGTATGCCAACATTTTTATGGCTGACTTAGAACAACACTTCCTTATCTCTCGTTCCCTAATGCCCCTACTCTACTTGCGCTACATTGATGACATCTTCATCATCTGGACCCATGGAAAAGAAACCCTTGAGGAATTCCACCACGATTTCAACAATTTCCATCCCACCATCAACCTTAGCCTAGAACAGTCCACACAGGCGGTCCATTTCCTAGATACTACTGTGCTAATAAGTGATGGTCACATAAACACCACCCTATACCGGAAACCTACTGACCGCTATACTTACCTACATGCCTCCAGCTTCCATCCAGAACACACCACACGATCCATTGTCTACAGCCAAGCTCTAAGATACAACCGCATTTGCTCCAATCCCTCAGACAGAGACAAACACCTACAAGATCTCTACCAAGCATTCTTAAAACTACAATACCCACCTGCTGAAGTGAAAAAACAGATTGACAGAGCCAGAAGAGTACCCAGAAGTCACCTACTACAGGACAGGCCCAACAAAGAAAATAACAGAACGCCACTAGCCGTCACCTTCAGCCCCCAACTAAAACCTCTCCAGCGCATCATCAAAGATCTACAACCTATCCTGAAAGATGATCCCTCACTCTCACAGATCTTGGGAGACAGACCAGTCCTCGCTTACAGACAGCCCCCCAACCTGAAGCAAATACTCACCAGCAACCACACACCATACAACACAAACAAAATCCCAGGAACCTATCCTTGCAACAAAGCCCGTTGCCAACTCTGTCCACATATCTATTCAAGTGACACCATCATAGGACCTAATCACATCAGCCACACCATCAGGGGATCGTTCACCTGCACATCTACCAATGTGATATATGCCATCACGTGCCAGCAATGCCCCTCTGCCATGTACATTGGCCAAACTGGACAGTCTCTACGCAAAAGAATAAATGGACACAAATCTGACATCAGGAATCATCACATTCAAAAGCCAGTAGGTGAACACTTCAACCTCCCTGATCACGCAATGACAGATTTAAAGGTAGCAATTTTACAACAGAAAAACTTCAAAAACAGACTCCAACGCGAAGTCGCTGAACTGGAATTAATATGCAAACTAGATACCATTACCTTAGGTCTGAATATTGACTGTGAATGGCTTGGTCATTACGTTAATTGAATTTATTTCCCTCCCCCCCCACCCCCGTTAAATACCCTTAACTCCTTTGTGTCAACTGTCTGTAATGGGCCATGTTGCTTACCACTTCAAAAGTTTCTTTCCTACTGATAACAGTTCCTTTCAATTAATTAGCCTTTTACAGTTGATATGGTTACTTCCACCTTTTCATGTTTCTCTGACTGTATAAATATCCTCTCACTGAGTGTTCCATTCCATGCATCCGACGAAGCGGACTGTAGTCCACGAAAGCGTACGCTGAAATAAATTTGTTAGTCTCTAAGGTGCCACAAGTATTTCTTTCTTATTTTCTTTTTGCTGACACAGACTAACACGGCTACTACACTGAAACCTGTCTTTATAGATTGAGACATTTGTCAGTATAATTGCCCATGTCTCCAAACTGTAAAGACTTCTAGCCAAGATGGTTGGGTATTCTGAGGTTAATGGAAACTGAGCATAAACATCACCCAAAAACTCTTTGAAAAACTACAGTCTAGCAGGCGAAGTATCACATGGTTTATATTTTGAACTGAATGTGGACAGTCTGTTTTACTCCAGGTCTACTAAAAATCTCTACATTTTTGATCTTCAAAAATAATCTTTAATTTATACTGTGCTTTCTGTCTCTGGATGCTTTAAAATGTTGATTACATAGTATTTATAGAGTGCACTAAGTGTAGTAGCAATTAACAGACAAGAAGACAAGTCCCATATCCTGAGTGTTGTGCGTTTATATAAAGGGTAGATTTATACAGTATTTATAATGGATTAATAGATGTTATATGCATGTTACAGATATGAATAATGTGTTATAGATAACTTCTACAGATGAGCTTAAAACTACCATAGCTGTTAATTAGCCTTTGTTATAAGCAACCGTTTGGACTAGTAAAATATCTATTAATTTATTCACCTGTAATAAACTAATTGTAAATTATTCCTTAATATAAAGCGACCATGTTGCGTATAGGTATGTAATCACTCCTAAGTTATTCATAGGTGTGCACTTCTGGGGTGGAAGGCAGCAGCTCTTTAGCAGAACAGCAGAACTATTTAGAACAGAAAATGATGCCTATCCTATCTGACTGAAACTACAGAGGCAATTTTAAATAGGTCAAATATAGTTATCCAAGTTAGAACTTGGTTAGGACACTGGCACTAACATTTCTATTCTTACAAAAATAGTGATGAACCTTCAATGACCACTAGATATTAGGACATCTTGTTTACATCTCATGCACTGGTTGAGTACTTTCTGTTAGGCAGGAATGTTACTACGGGGATAGCACCACAGCTTTCCAAAGAGGTTTCCCTTCCAGTTGCAGTCCAAGTCAACCCATATTATGTTATCAAAATCTGAAGAACTTGCAGTCCAAGGTACCATGATGGAGACAACACTGCAGGCACTTTTTCCCGCTTCTTCAGGCCTGAATGTTACAGTTGGTAGAGTCACCAATTCACAGCTGTATCTCATCTGCTTCTGATGGTCATAGCATCAATCACTTGTTCCAAGTGTACAAATAAAACTGTGATTACCAAGACAGACTAGAAGCCATAACTCTTTAGTATGAATATTATGGATTTGTCTACAAAGCTATTGCCTGTAGCCTCTTCCAAATTAGAAAAATCCATAATCTCAAAGGTGGGGACAAGACCCAAAACAGGTTGGAAACCAAGTTACAAATGGAGATACCTTTGATCAGAACAAAATAACTTAAAACTACACTATACATTTAAAACATACAAACCTAGACTACTAATCTCATTCAGCAAAAGGAAAAAAAATCAGATCTGGAGTTAATTCCATTGAGTGATCAGAGTGAATGTGTACCATGAGATACGAGGAATACCCATGACCTTTCACTCCTGAGGAGTTCTATAGTATCTCCGGTTTCTACAAATACAGAGACCCTATTGAAGGATAAGTATTAATAAACTGCACCTCCATCTTCAGAAGAACTGATAAAATGCCTAAATTTTACTGCTTCACCAGTTTTCTTGTGTGGGATTTTAACACCAACACAGGAGAGAAAAACCTTTTTAAAAATAGATTATAGTAAAGCCACAAATATTGGCAGGAGGATTAAAGTGCCTGAAAATAACTTCTTTTTTTTTTAATTGATCATATCATAGGTTCATGAGTATCCCTGCAAGTCTTTCCTGAAGTAGTCAATAGGGGCGAGGCTGGCATCAATGACAGAGGTCATGTAGAACAAGGACACACTTCACTCTTCATCTCTAGCATTTAAGTGGAACCAGGTCTTGAAATAAGATGCAAACCACAGACAACAGAATGATCCAGATAGAATCACCAATATCATATTCTGTGGTTGGAACGTGCATCAGTGCCCTTATGTTCCCGGTGCCTAAGTGGAAGAAGCCATGAAACTATGTAATGGAAAAACAAAGCTCTAATGTAGCTATGTTAGGTACTGAATTAGCTCTTTGGATTTCCTACCACAGGAAGGTGGACACCTGATCTCAAAAGTTTTAGTCTGTGGGAGCAACTGGGAATTCAGAACAAAGATGCTCATTGGCCTAGGTCCTCAAAGGCATTTTGGTGCCTCACTCCCACTGCAATTACTGGAAGTTAAGAGCTTAATACCTTTGAGATCTGGATCACGAGATATTTTCACTAGGGCTGTCAATTAATCATGATTAATTGCAGTTTTAATCGCACTGTTAAACAGTAGAATACCAATTGAAATGTATTAAATGTTTTGGGTTCTTTTTCTACATTTTCAAATATATTGATTTCAAGTACAACACAGAATACACAGTGTATAGTGCTCTCTTCATATTATTTTTATTACAAATATTTGCACTGTAAAAATGATAAACAAAAGAAATAGTATTTTTCAGTTCACCTCATCCAAGTACTGTAGTGCGATCTCTTTATCGTGAAGGTGCAATTTACAAATGTAGATTTTTTATTTTTTTTTGTTATATAACTGAACTCTAAAACAAAGTGTTGAGATGAGTTCCTGTCTGCTTCCTGTAAAACTTGCCAGTACCGGTATTGCTCTGGCCTCTTCTTTTGTCATTCAGTGTTGCACGCATTCTAAAGCAATATGCATTTCCTCACCTTTTGTGGGCGAAGCCAGACTTTGAGGCACCTGCTCCCCTACTTGGTGTAAACTTTGCTTGTGCCAATCAGAAACGAACACAAACAGGTTTTGGGCCCCATCCCCTATGACACTTCTATGATGTCATAGTTGGTACTTTATGGGCCTGTCTGCCATGTGCAGGCAGGAAGAGGAGAAAGAAAAACGAATCCTGTGTATCCTGTGTACACCCGTAACCGAGCCTGATCACCTCGAAGCCTCTCTCTCAGCTCACGTGTTTCAAACAGAGTTTCTACGTTTGCCGGTCGTTATGCGTTGGTTTGTATTTGTGAGTATCAGTTATTACTAAATGCTGCATCTTTGTTTATAAATATTGTTAGTACATATTTTAGTCATTGTGTGTTTTAAGTTTCATTAACTCTATTAGCTAATCTAACGCTGCTCCCTTACCCCTTGTAATTATCCCCAATAAAACTTTAAATTGATTAATGTTTAGTTGTGTGTGTGTGTGTGTGTGTGTGTGCGTCTGCAGTTTGCATCGTGACCCATACTCTCCTTGCATCCCTTACCAATATAGTCTATTGCCACGTGCAGCCTAGTAAATAACAGGCCTGCATTTTCTTTCGCCCCTGCGTGCCCGTGGCAATCCACACAAAGCAATGTAAAACTTTAGCGCCTACAAGTCCACTCAGTCCTACTTCTTGTTCAGCCACGCTAAGAGAAACAAGTTTGTTTATATCAGGGGTCGGCAATCTTTCAGAATTGGTGTGCCGAGTCTTCATTTATTCACTCTAATTGAAGGTTTCCCGTCCCAGTAATACATTTTCACGTTTTTAGAAGGTCTCTTTCTATAAGTCTTTAATATATAACTAAACTATCATTGTATATAAAGTAAATAAGGTTTTTAAGATGTTTAAGAAGCTTTATTTAAAATTAAATTAAAATGCAGAGCCCCCCAGAATGGTGGCCAGGTCCTGGGCAGTGTGAGTGCCACTGAAAATCAGCTTGTGTGCCACCTTCGGCACGCGTGCCATAGGTTGCCTACCCCTGGTTTACATTTATGGGAGATAATGCTGCACGCTTCTTATTTACAATGTCACCTGAAAGTGAGAACAGGCATTCGCATGGCAATTTTGTAGCTGGCATTGCAAGGTATTTATGTGCCAGATAGGCTAACCATTCGTATGCCCCTTCATGCTTTGGCCACCATTCCAGAGGACATTCTTCCATGATGATAATGCTCGTTAAAAAAATGTGTAATTAAATTAGTGACTGAACTCCTTAGAGAGAGTATGTCTCCTACTCTGTTTTACCCGTATTCTGCCATATATTTTATGTTATAGCAGTCTCAGATGATGACCCAGCACGTTGTTCGTTTTAAGAACACATTCACTGCAGATCTGACAAAACGCAAAGAAGGTATCAATGTGAGATTTCTAAAGTTAGCTATAGCACTCAAACCAAGTTTTAAGAATTTGAAATGCCTTCCAAAATCTGAGAGGGACGAGGTGTGGAGCATGCTTTCAATAGTCGTAAAAGAGCAACACTCAGATGCAGAAACTACAGAACCTGAACAAAAAAGAAAATCAACCTTCTGCTGGTGGCATCTGACTCAGATGATGAAAATGAACATGCATCAGTCTGCACTGCTTTGGATTGTTATCAAGCAGAACCCGTCATCAGCATGGACGCATGTCCTCTGGAATGGTGGTTGAAGCATGAAGGGACATACGAATCTTTAGCGCATCTGGCACATAAATATCTTGCGATGTTGACTACAACTGTGCCATGTGAACGCCTGTTCTTACTTTCAGGTGACATTGTAAACAAGAAGAGGGCAGCATTATCTCCCATAAATGTAAACAAACTTGTTTGTCTGAGCAATTAGCTGAACAAGTAGGACTGAGCGGACTTGTAAGCTCTAAAGTTTTACATTGTTTTGTTTTTGAATGCAGGTTTTTTTGTACATAATTCTATGTTTGTAAATTCAAAGTTCATGATCAAGAGATTGCACTACAGTACTTGTATTAGGTGAATTAAAGTACTATTTCTTGGTTTTTTTACAGTGCAAATATTTGTAATAAAAAATAAATATAAATGAGCACTGTACATTTTGTATTGTGTTGTAATTGAACTCAAGATTTGAAGATGTAGAAAACATCAAAAATATGTAAGTGGTATTTTATGATTGTTTATCAGTATGATTAATAATTTTTTATCGCATGATTAATCACGATTAATTTGATTAATCGCTTGACAGCCCTAATTTGAACACATAAATGGCTTATTCCTTACACAGCTATGGCTATATCTAGAACTCTGCACCCTTATACAGATTTATATAAATCCCATACTGCGAATAGTTGTATCTAATTTTCAAACCTGTAACTTTTCAGACCTTTATTTTCAAATATGACAACACACAATCTTAATTGAGATGTGTATATAAGTCACATTTGACCTTTTGAGGTTTCTAGCTGCTAAAAAATATTTTAGCAGTTTGACAGAGTGAACTGTCACATGGAGGGAACAGAACGTGGTAGCTGTAGGTGGTCCAGCTGGATCCAGTCAACCATAATCCTCTCAGAGGCTGCTGGGAATGGGAGTGGTCTATGTCTTATACAAGGTAGACCCAGCTAGAGCGAGAGCGTGTATTTTTTTTCCTTCCTGAAGGATGGCTTCATTAAAGCTGGATGTGTGAAGCCTGATAAGTAGCCCAAGAAGGTTAGAGTGGAGCCCCGGAGAAGAGTGGAACAGAGTACTGGAGAACGACAGACCTTTGGAAAGGAAGGTACTGTACCAAGGAAAGTTTGGGTACAGGCTGGGCCTGGCTCCCTTTAAAGACTTGAATGTTGGGGTTCCTGAAAGGGGGTACAAGGTCTTAATTACACTTGAGAAACATAGAACATGCAGCACTTTTGGAATCTGGGACCAATAGTAAAATGAGTGTTAAACTGGTAAAAATAAGTACCTGTGTTTTAGGTACTACTACATTCTCTGGCTTCCTTCCCTCTCCTCATACCCTCTCCTATCCCTTCCCCCTCCCCCCATTTCTGTGATGGTCAAGTCACCCTAGACCAGCAGCCAATAATCTGGTGATAAGTAGCTAAATGCTTAGTTGGAACAATCTGTAAATGATTTAGTTCTTTAGTATAGATGGGCCTTTACTGTCCTGACATTGAATCTGATGGAAACAATTTTGCTTTATAATTTTGTAAGCATATACAGGAGGCATCTAGAATTTAAATACAAGCATGCAATCTGTTTCAACCCTCTCCCTTGAGGTGGCTGCTACTATCTGTCTTACTGATAAATACTGTATAGCCAGTGCCCTCATCTGGCCATTCAAGATACTGCATACAAAATTAAGACGGGTAGCCGTGTTAGTCTGGATCTGTAGAAGCTACAAAGAGTCCTGTGGCACCTTATAGACTAACAGACGTATTGGAGCATAAGCTTTCGTGGGTGAATATCTGACAAAGTGGGTATTCACCCATGAAAGCTTATGCTCCAATACGTCTGTTAGTCTATAAGGTGCCACAGGACTCTGTAAAATTAAGACAAGTATTGAGAAAAATGGCAGGGGTCATTTCACACAATTTTGCCAGTGCCAGATCTATTAATGTAATCTCTTATTATAAAAACGTATACTAGGAAACACCTCAAACTAGTAGCATTTGCAGTTCTGTGAATTCCCCTCTGAATAGAGAGGCTGATATTTGTGGGAGTGCATATAAAACTGTCACCGAAATACTCTCTCATTGGTGTATTTTTTTTTCCTTTTCAATGTTAATGATCTGGCTGGAGGAGGCAAGTATGGAAGAAGTAGAGGGGAGTTAATGGTGCAACTTGTTTTCTCTCCCCATCAGTCCAATAGATATCCCTATTCCACAGGTGAGACACACGGAAGGTGGCTGGGCTCTGCCAGTTAACATACACCCAGAAACCAAAGAGCAAACCAAGCAATCAACTTGCATAGACTCCTCCATACAATGCAACCTCCCTCCTCTGAAATATTTATAATACAGCTGTAGCTTTTAATATACAGATTGCTGTTTAACAGTCACATTGTAACACAGGACATCTTCGCACAAGACTCACCCTCTTTTGCCTACATATTATTACATGAGATGTTAAGCAAATGCAGGATCACAATCTGTTCTGAGACCCATGCAATACAGAACAGCAAAGATGTTAGAAAAGCTCCAACAAACTCTTGTTTCCTTACTTTATAAGCCTAAAAAGAAGTGTATTGTATTAGCAAGCATTAATTTCCAGCCAGAGTACCTGAAATAAGTGTATATATTTTTCAAATGGAATCTTTCAACCAAATTAAGATTGCTATTTGCTTCAATTAAAAATCAGTTTATTCATAAATAGGAAAATGTTTTAAAAATGAGACTAAAATACAAGGCATATATTCTCTCTCCTTGTACTGAATAGCTGCATTCTGATTGCCTATCACTACTGTTACAACTGGTCACATCTGCATTTATTGGTGTAACAATTTATTCCCCAAATACAGGACTGTTAACATGTATCCCTAGGGCTGCCAACTTTCTACTGGCACAAAACTGATCACCCGAGCCCCACCCCCGCTCACTACATTCCCCCTCCCTCAGTGGTTCATTCTCTGCCACCCTCACTCACTTTCACTGAGCTGGGGCAGGAAGCTGGGGTGTGGGAAAGGGTGAAGGCTCTAACTGGGGGTGCGGGCTCTGGGGTGGGGCCAGATATGAGGGGTGCAGGAGGGGACTCTGGGCTGGGGTAGGGAGTGCGGGCTCCAGCTGGGGATGAAGGGTTTGGGGTGCGGAGCTCCAGGCTGGAGCCGAGGGATTTAGAATATGGGAGGGGGCTGCAGGTTGGGGTGTGGGCGGAATGAGGGCTCTGGGTGCAGGAGGGGCTCCAGGTTTGGGGGGGGGCTCAGAGCTGGGGCTCGGAGTTGAGATGTGGGCTTACTTCCAGCGGCTCCTGGTCAGTGGCACAGCAGTGGGGGCTAAGGCAGGCTTCCTGCCTGTCCTGGCGCACCGCACTGCGCCCCGGAAGCAGCCAGCAGGTCCAGCTCCTAGGTGGAGGGGGGGCAGGAGTCTCCGTGGCACATGCTGCTCTCGCCCGCAGGCACTGCCCCCCAGCTCCCATGCAGAGCCGGTGCTCAGGGCGGGGTCAGTGCATGGAACCCCATGGCCCCCCCGTCTAGGAGCTGGATCTGCTGGGGCTCAGCGCAGTGCCCCAGGACAGGTAGGGACTAGCCTGCCTTGGCTCCGCAGCACCGCTGGCCGGACTTTTAATGGTCTGGTCAGCGGTGCTGACCAGAGCTGCCAGGGTCCCTTTTCGACCAGGTGTTCTGGTCGAAAACTGGACACCTGGTCACCCTGTGTAGCCAACTTGGAATGTGTGACTCAACTACTCAAATAAGATGATAAATACCAGTTACAGGAGTTAACCTTAATTTATTAAAGAACAGCTAATGACATTTATACATACCTTTATTAAAAGAGGGCAGTGATGTTTCTGTAGCCATTACATTGCTTTCAAGTTCCAATCTCAGAAAATGGGGTTAAAAGGCCACCATTCACACAATAAAGTAAAAATAAAATGGGAACATTCATAACACACCATGCCTATCTTTTAAATCATATAATCAAAAACATTTTCATTGGGTTATAAACAGCAACAGAAGATGCTCTTCAAAGGCCTGCGCCTGCAAGGAACAGACAATCCCCAACTCCCATTGAAAACTATGGTGTCTGGGGGTACTCTGCACATTGTAGGATTGGTCTTCCTATAGCTACCATCTTTGATGTCTGAGTTCTCTAACTCTGGTATCAAATTTATAATTCTCCCTACAGGTTTTCCATAAGGGAGCGTTTATGCTTCAGTGAGTATGCAAGCAGTAATTTAATGTCCTCGCTGCTTTACAATATTGAGAGCTAAATACTGTAAACCAATCCAAAATGAAAACCTTATGATAATTGACTCATTTCAAAGCAATGCATAATTAAAATGGTGTTTGTGGAATGACTTAAAAATAGGCCAAAATAAATTTGAACTACATATATGAACATCCAACTTTGGAAATATAAGTTAAATCTTTGTCAGAAGATTTTTTCTATTTCAAGTTTATTTTCTTCCAGCCATGATCTTTAAATACTGTAATGCATTGTGAGCAGCATCATTGTGAGCATTGCCCCAAGAAATCCCAGTACCATGGCAAACTGTGACTGGATTGGTTGAGAGTTCAGCAAGACATTGGTACTGTCCATTCACGCTCAGCTCCTCTGAAATCATATAAGCAAAAAATGATTAGCTCAACATTATGCCTTGTATAAGTTATTGCACAAGTTCCCTTATTTCCCCCAAATTTTTCCAAGTGACATGTATTAAAATCACTTATACAACCACACTGTTGTACTTATTACACAGAATTAATTTCCAAAACACTTATGGATGGAAAGTTTATGAAGGATAAGGACAGAATGTTGACTATACTCTTAAATGATCCGTCCACCTCTTTCTGTTCCTGGTGTGCAGCATGTATAGTTATTTCGGTAGTAATGTTGGAAAGATTATCAACTGTGTAGGTGTCAAATATTTTGCAAAATTCTAACTTTTAGAATAGCAGCTGTGCTAGATACTTGTAAATTAGTTACTAGATATCACTAAAATGTGAGCTAAGATTTTAATCAATCTTACCCTGCATTATCAAAGCTAAAACTTTTGTACCATAACAATTTCTTATTAATCAGGACATCTCTATTTGGAGGGTTAAGAATAGTACGTACATTGCCAAGAGTCTGGGTAGTCCAGACTGCATATATGTTTTTCATCTTAATAATGCAATAAAAAATGAGTGGTATTAGCTACCATACAAGATTGTATCTGCTTTTCCTAGTTACAGGGTTGTGTCACAACTCAAATGGTGGTAACACAAGGGAGGAGGGAGAACATGAGATTTAAAAAGAGAGATAAGAACCAGAATAACAGAATGGAAGGAAAAATTTACAATTCCAGCTAGATTGACCAAACTTCTGAAATCATAGTAAGTGGGGATGTGAAAGTCTTTGGCTCTTATGTTCATAGCCATATATAGGGCTCAGTGTTTGTCATGGAGGTTGCGGAAGTGACGGGTTCTGTGAATTTCTGCCATCTCCATGACTTCTGTGGGGGCCAGTGTGGCTGACCCCAGGGCCACCCAAACATGTGGCTCCGGAGCCAGCTGGTCAGGTGGCCATGGGGACAGCCACCCCGGTCACTGCTGGAGTTGCCCCGCAGCCAGCCACACCGGCCGCTGCAGCACCGGCCACGGAGCCCGGGCAGCCAGTGCAGTTGCTGCCGGCGGCCCCAGCAGCTGGTGCCATGCCTGCCCCCCACTCCTCCCAGCCCAGCAGCAGCCCCCTGGAGTAACCGCCCCTCAGCTTCCCTCCTAGCAGCAGCCCCTCCAGATGCCCCGGCATCCCAGCAGTGACCCCTTAAGATTTAGTCACGGGTATTTTTAGTAAAAGTCATGGACAGGTCACGGGCCCATGAATTTGTGTATTGCCAGTGACCTGTCCATGACTTTTACTAAAAATACCCGTGACTAAATCATAGCCTTAGCCATAAATAATGGCAAAATCTAGGGTTGGATGCCTCTGTAGTTATAGTCATTTAGGTTCCAATCAGACTCATGTGGGCAAACCATGATTTCAGTTGAGCTGCATGTGACTGGATAGGAGGGATAGCTCAGTGGTTTGAGCATTGGCCTGCTAAACCCAGGGTTGTGAGTTCAATCCTTGAGGGGGCCATTTGGGGATCTGGGGCAAAAATTGGGGATTGGTCCTGCTTTGAGCAGGGGGTTGGACTAGATGACCTCCTAAGGCCCCTTCCAACCCTGATATTCTATGAGTGCAGCATCCACCCACATATATCAATTGCAGGCTCAGAGCCTTAGGGCAAAGTTTTCCTTATGCTGTAAGAGCAGAGCTCCCATTTAACGTCACTGCATGTTTTGCTCAAGTGTGGATCAGAGAGGAGGAATGTATTGTTCATGTATTCCAACACTAACATACCAAAAGTCATACCTATATTCAAATATGTTATAACAAAACCTTGTTCTTCTGCAACTTCTCCAAGCAGTTGGACATAGTCTGTATTAGGAATACTGAGTGGACTTCTCTTCAGCAAGGTAATTTTTTCTTCTGATGAGTTCCTTAAGGCATCCCATGTGCATCCTAAATTATTTCCCACTTCATTTCCCTGAAAACATTTGAAGAGGGTTTAGATTTGTGTTTATATATTAATGAAATCCTGTTCAGCAACAAAAATCATGCAATATTCACTTTAATCTACAAAAACACAGAAAATGCAAACTTCCACACAGCACCTTTAGATAGTGTGTCAGTGATTCCCAGCTTTTTTGTTCAACCGCCCCAGTGATGGAATGGTGCCTGGCTGCCCACTACCCTATTCCTTATGCTATGTTTTGGCCTGATTACAACTGTCTTACTTTCTGCCTGTGTTCTCCCTGTCTCTCATTCTTTATTCCCCCCTCCCCCTGCCCCATTTGCTCCTCTTCTCCCCACAAGCACACTTGGTGCCTTCTCCCTCTTTTCAGCCAACCTCAACTCTCCACTCCTTGTAAACTGGTCTGACTCCGTGTTCTATGCCTTTTGCATGGCTGCTTCCTCCACAGTGCCTCTTACAAGAAAGTGTGCAGACAATACCATTGAATGAAGTGAGGTGTATTGCTGCTTGGGGAAAGCAAAGCATATGCAGCTGCCAGCAGCGGCTGCCTGATGGCCTCTTTGATACCTTAGATATGCCATGCAAATTTAGTGTGAACAAACCTAGTATATCCCGGAAGGTACACTTTAATAGGCCACCATGTCTTGTATTTTTATTATATTTGCCCAATTAAGTGATTGGGAAACTTATACTTCACCAGCATGCGTTGTCTGTGTCAAGGTATTATAATTTATTATTGTAATAAGCAAACAGATTCTAAAACATTAATCACTTATTTTACTTTTTGCACTTTATTTCTGCTCTCTCACTTTTTCAGATCCCTGCTCCCAGAACTCCCTTATGTTACTGGTCAAATAAAAATGATCCCTGTTTGATATCTTTTTCATAATGTCAAATGAGGGTATCTACATCTAACATAGCTCTTTTTCTCCCTCCTAAAATAGCAGAATGGGTTATTTGAAGCCAATTAATAAGAATAGCACAGAGAAAAATCCTACTTTTAATGGTGGCTGTCCTTATATAGTCTCTTCCACCAATGTCCTACTAATAATCTGATGCAAATTTGGATGATAGCCTAGAGCTTTTGGGTCCATCTAGAAATAGGAACATGGCATAAAACTTTGTGATAATGAAAGTGTCTGACCATATTTTGTTAGTTTTGTCATTGTTTCAATTGTCTGACAGGATTTATGGCACTTATGCTGCTCTGTCCATTACTTACTAAGGAAATATTGATGCTATCTGGAGGGAAACTGTGGAATTTGGCAAGTAATTTTTCAGCAGCATTTCGCTTTGCTAGTTTCTTAGATGTCCCAGTCCCTGCATAAAGAAACAAAACCAAAGAGTATTAACAAGAGAAAAATGCATGGAGGTGGATTTAGTGGCTCAGAGGACTGATAATTCATCTGAACGTCAATGGTTCAAATTTACCACAAACCGTAAGAAGTAAGTTGTTACTATCTGACCGCTGTTTGAAGGCTTATGTGAAATAAACTGACTTCAATCCTGTTGCTAGTGGACTAGCAGTGGGGGCACACTGCTGCAACACTGAGTTCCTGAATTACTACAGCTTGCTGATTATCTAATCTGTAGATAAGCAGAATTTGGTCTTTAGATGTGTTTGGGTTCCACAAATAGATTCACTATTATAAAACATTTTAAATAATATCTTGACACAAACACTCTTGCAGCTTACTCTTACTCACATTTTCCTTCTTTTGAAAGAATTGTAATACAACTGAAAGGTACTTAGTTAAGAGAACTGAATCCGCCTATTTGTACTCAGAACAGGTAGAAGATGTGAAATTGTGCAAGTTCTCACATTGTTCTTCCAGAATAACTCAGTTCTAAACTGAAGGGATCACCTCCTGTAGTGAAAGAACACTTCAGTCTATAAATCCAGTTAATCCTGGGACACTCTGCTAAAACTGGCAGTATTGGTGCTAGTTAATAATTGCAATGGTAATGGTTTTCCGATAGACACCTGTTCACTAAGAACTAGACTAAAATCAACTCATTTCATGTAGACCACCAAAGAGACATCAGATAGCAACATTTTAATCATTAGCCACCTGTTTAGGGGTTAAATGGGTGACCCAAACCATTGAGCAATCCCACCTGACTTGAATTCAACCCGCAAGTCTCCCTCTAAATGCAATGTTGTTAACCACTGATGGTTACAGGTATTCATGGTTCCTAGAGAATTTGTCTGATCTAGTCTTATGAAGTACACTAAGGAAACAGAGTTTAGAATGTATTTTATAGTAATTTAAAGAGCAGGATTCTCCTGTAGACTCCATTAAAAGAAAGAAAACCTCCAATTTCTCAGCTGTAAGATAACACATTAAACATTTAAAAACTTAGGGCCAGATACAGTTATTTGCCTCTATCATTACTACTGAGCTTCAAAGCTGGAGGTTAATACCTGTTCTGAGGAGGAAGATTCGGTGTCTTGCACTAAGTATCTCAAACTGCTTCCTCTCCTCACCAACCCCTTCCCATAACTTCTCAAAGCCTAAATTCTGTATCAGAATGTTGCTAAGCACAACCAGGGAGTCCTCCCCTCCAACAAAAAATTCCAAAACAATCTCATTTGAGGATGGGTTATTCGCAGCTAACCAAATGCTGGTCACTAGGTTGGAAAGGCTGGTCAAGAATAACTTTTGAGCAAATTCTATATTTGTAACTGTAGAGTTTACAAGAGAGTTAAGTGCCAATGCAAAATTTTTGCTAGTTATCCAACATACACAATGCATGTGTCAAAACAGAACTACTATGTATTTGCATAGTATGTCGTGAACTTCAAATGGAATATTTTACTTCAGTACACTGTGGAGGTATCAATCAACAATTTCTATTGCATTGAGAAATGTTTTAGATGCAATATTTAAATAGCTTGATTAAAAGTCTTATGTGCAAATACAATTTAGGATATTAGTGCAATATATTCGTGCATCATCTTGCCAATTTCGAGGTAATAGGACAGAACTGTCATGCAGAATATCACTTATCCTAATATTTAAAAGCACTGCAAGTCTGCATTTTAAAATTGAAGACCATAACTTCCAGTATTTTCAAGTTAAATAATAGAACATTTTTTAAAATGGTCTCTTCCTTAATGTTAGGGAACTGAAAATGTATCCTCACTGTCCAAACATTAGTAGCAAATATTTTACGTGTGCCAATGATACATTTTGTATGTCATAAATCCGCTTTAAAAAAGAACCAATAGGTATAATATTAAGATTTTTAAATAAACGGGGGGGAGGGCAGGTCAACACTCATAATTCATTAGCGACTGCTATGGAAACTGACCACATTCTAAATTTGCTACATTTTGTGTTGATTTAAAAAAAATATATATATATATATATATATATACCGGTTTCTACAAATGTTTCTATTCTGCAAGTCATTGTAAACTCCCTCTTGTGAGGAGGCCCCGACTCATGCGCAAGTGAATATTCTGGAAGTCTCCATCCCTTCTGAACAGCCAGTTCCTAGAGAAACAGAGGTTAGACCTGACGAATAAAAAAGATTCTGCTTTGGTCTGCCTCTAAACATCCCTTTAAAACAGCTACCATCTCTGCTTAGCAAAACTCATCGGTCCATTTTTCAAACACATTTACCACCATAACATTGAAAACATTTCAGTAATAACTTGAAGAGCACAATATATTGATGTGGGAAAACACAAGGATAAAAGTTACCTAAAAGGACACTTTTACCAGAAGTCAAAGTAGAGATGGGGACAAACAGAAAAAACTGTTCTGTTATTTGCAAATACTAGCAGCACATGTAAAAAAAAACCCAAACCACTAGTAAGTTACATTTTAAAGAGCTGTGTTAGCCTAAAACCCTGTCTAAAAATGAAAGGACATAGGGTGGTTTTGTAGGGTGTCTGATCCTCAGCCCTCACTCTTCAGGCTGGCAGAATTTAGAGCACCATGTAAGAGAGATGGACCTGGTCCTGTTCAGAAAAGTTAAAAACCGGCTTGAATCTCAGCTGTTTAGTCAAACTTGAAACTTTAAGCCTTGAATAAGTGCCAATTCATTCTTTAATCATTCTGAGCTATTAAATTCAATTATTTTTATTTAATATTTTTAATATGACTATCCAAATTATAGGACCGATTTGGCAAGGCCAGCCTGCTTAAAATAGAGAATCAATTAACAAAACTAGTGACAGTGAACGTATCACATCATGCAATACGTACCCACAGCATTAAAATAAAAACAGCTGCAGAGTAATAGTAGAAAAAACACAATCCTATTCATGCTGTCAGTGATTTTTTTCTTTTTGACCTGGTAGTAAGACATGCCTTTCAACTAAAGTTTCTATGTTGTATCTCTTGAAGAGCAGAATGGTACATAAACTGCATATTTAAAAGCAGATGAAGGGGTGTGTGTGTGTGTGTGTGTGTGGCTTCAAGGATTTATTCATTAATGAAAACTGTTGTTAAGGGAAGTGCATGTCTTAAGCTAAGCTTTCTGTACCATCTACTTTAAATATGTCTATGGAAAAAAATTAAACAAGAAGCACCCAAATCTCATGTCCAGGAGGAGACTTTCCGTTTTTGATTCTTACTTACAACTAGTCACTGGTGAACCATGAGATTCTTCAGAGCCATGCAAGTAAACTTAGGTCAAAACATTGCAAACAGTTTCACTTAATATGAAGCCCCGTCAAAGTCAATGGGACTACTTATGCTTAAAGCACATGCAAAACTGTCTTCAGGGTTGGGTGTCTGGGCTCAATCCCACAAGGTATTGAGCACTCTAGCCCCACTCCAGCAAGGCATATGTGGCTGAGTACTTCGCTGGATTGGAGGGAGAGTGCACAGCATTCTGTATTTAGACCTCAAGGGTTCATCCTATAATGTTAAAACTTTAACACTTAATGCATGCGTGTGTGTATTAATTGTGATACTAAATGTTTCATATGAAAATGCCAAACAAAGCAGACATGAAACATTATTTAAATGAGCAGATTTCTGTACCCCTTCTTCTATAAACACTCTAAATTTCAGAAATGCAGAACACCTTAAATTCATCAAAACATATTAAAATAATCCTCTAAATATGTTGTCTATTGGTCTCCAATTTCAACTAGCTTTGTGAACATTTTAAAGAAAATCTTACAGTAGAGGAAGCCAAATTTTCATGTCTAAACCTGTTCACACCATGTTTTTATTTTGACAGTATTAACTGGATTTAAGCATACTTATAATAGTAAAGTTAGTTACATACACATTTCATATTCTCACTACAGCTGGCTCTCTACATGCTTTCCCGCAGTGAACACAATTAGTGCTTGCTCTTTTCTGACCTGTACTACTTGCTCTGGGCTGTCTATGCTGCCTTCTGTAACTACAAAAAAAAAAAAAAAAAAAGTAAGATATGTTCAAATGAGTTCAAAAAGTAGCTGCTAGTTTAGTGTCTAAGAACCAAAATACATTTTAAATTCAGGCTTATCCAATATTCATTTCTTGTAAGGAACACTTTTATACATGATAGTCTTAAAATGCAAAAAGGTTACATCTTACCTGTAATGTACCTATAGGATTGGTTTGATTTTGTGGTTGCTTTGGAGAATCTGGAACTATGGAGTCTGGCACTGAAAGACTAAAATAGTTTAACTTTTTTTTTAAACTGACAATTTTAAATTAAAACTGCTTAAGAGGGACATAAATTAGGCACTAATCCATTAATAACCTAGGGACCCAATCCTCTAAACACTAATGCACACACTTAATTTTACACATGTGAGTAGTCCCATTGAAATATTTGCATGATTAGTGTTCAAGGCTAAATCTCCATCTTCTCAGGTGTGGAAAATTCTATATCGTAATTATCTGAGATTTAAAATTTTAGAGCCAGATACACCTGATATTAATGTGCCCCCTGGCAAATTGCGGATATTTATATTAAACATGTATTTTTCTCTCCTCCATGGCTGTGTGTGTGGGGGGGAGGGGAACCACACAAACAGCAGATTGACCAGTTATACAGAGAAAATAGTAAAAACTGAATATATATGAGGTGCCTTCTATTATTATTTATTATTATTATTATTATTATTATACTATAACCATGCAACATTTTTGTTAAAGAATGTTTTTGGATGTAAAAGCCACCTGTATAACTGCTTCAAATTATACAGTACACCATCTTGCAACAGAAGTAGCACCTGAAAAAAAGACATTAGCCCCATTTTCATCTTAGACAGTTTCACTAGGAAAAGAATGAAATACAAGAATCCAGATTACAGAAAAGGTAACATTAGAACATTTGAGAGAGTGTCAGTTTTTAGACTTAGATTAGAAAAGACTTTCCTCAAAAAGAAACTGAAGTCTTCCAACTGCTGAATGGATAGTATTTTTTATTTTATTTTTTTTGTCTTCAGAGCTTCTTTGAATGCCATATTTAGATCAGCAATGACATTTTGTGCAGTACAATCCAGCCACACCTAACTCACCCAATACTTGGATTTCCTTTCAAAACGTTCAAGGCAGCTTCTGCAGCTCTGTGTTTTGCAATCTTCTTGCTATGACCTTCACCTGTATTAAAACAGACAATCTGATATCCCTAAAGCATGGTAGCATGTGATTAATGACAGCCTTGTTAAATTGTTATAGCAGCCCTGTCTGGAATCTCTATAGCATTATGTGATGCAGCCCCATGCTTGACATGCTCCCTCTTGCCCTTACATTGAGGTTTGAGATGGGGTCCTCAGATGGCAGGCTTGGGTGGCTTTCTCTATAGTAAAAAGAACGAGGAGTACTTGTGGCACCTTAGAGACTATTTGTTAGTCTCTAAGGTGCCACAAGTACTTCTTGATCTTTTTGCGGATACAGACTAACACGGCTACCACTCTGAAACCTTTCTCAATAATGTCTTTGCTGAGGGAATCTAGGGTGGGTTATATAGTATCAGAGGGAGACATGGGGAGCAGAGGCGTAGCCAGGTGGAGAGAACTGGGGGAGCGGAGATTAAAAAAAAAGGCGCCACCCGCTTGTACTCACCCAGCGGCGCTCCGGGTCTCTGGTGGCACTTTGGGGGCGGGTCCTTCACTCGCTCTGGGTCTTTGGCGGCACTGAAGGACCCGCTGTTGAAGTGCCACCGAAGACCAGGAGCACCGCTGGGTGAGTAAAAATTAAAAAGGCGCCACTTGTGCTCAGTGGGGGAGCGGCCGCTGCCCCGCTCCCCCGCAGCTACACTACTGATGGGGAGGGTGCAGGCATAAGAGCAGAATTCTATATAACCAAAATAGAACATTCCTCCGGAATCTGGAATTGAACCTGGAAGTCCTGAGTCTCTGTATCCCTCCATTGTCAGTAAATAGCTCTGAAACCCACTGGCACAGTGTGTCTCATCTCCCCCTAGTGGTAGTCCACAGAGGATAACAGCATATTATTACATCAGTTGCTGCATTACCTCAAGTACTGTGGTCTGAACCCTGCTGATGAACCATGTGAAGACTATATGGTTCTATGTTACAGAATGTCTTGTCTTTTTTAAAAAAAACAACACCTAGTCTATGACCTCCCAAGAAACTACACTTACTTAAACTTTAAGGTTGCAAAGTCAAGTATACAAAAGTCAGGAAACACCAGCATTAAGGTAGTTTGTGCATCCTTAATTCAGCGATCATGTGCATATGCATTATCACATGCACATCATCACACTCCCCCGCCTCCCCCACCCCACAGAAACCCTGCCTCATTCAGTGCACTGCATGGATCTGCTCAGGGGATGAATCAGGGCTGTGTAATAATGGAGGCTGTTTGTAGCAGAAGCTGGAAAGTACATACCTATTGTGATTGCTGGGAGATGGCAGACCTAAGCCTGCCCTCAATTAAAGGCCTTGCCCCTTCATCGGGGGAAACCAGTAAACCTGGGCCCCAAGTGAATACTGGGGACAACAAATGAAAAAACAGGGATGGGAGTGAAGATCAATGGGTGAAAATCCAGGAACTGGTAGGGGACACTGAGCAGCGAACCCCAGACAGTGCCCACTGCTCCTCAATGGCATCGAAGGAGTCAGTGGACACTGCCCAGAGCAGTGGCTCTCAACCTTTCCAGACTACTTTCAGGAGTCTGATTTGTCTTGCATACCCCAAGTTTCATCTCACTTAAACACTACTTGCTTACAAAAATCAGACCTAAAAATACAAAAGTGTCACAGCACAGTTACTGAAAAATTGCTAGTGCTTTTTATGTAGCCTGTGGTAAAACTAGGCAAATATCTAGATGAGCTGACGTACCCCCTGGAAGGCCTCGGTGTACCCCTGGTTTAGAACCACAGGCCCAGAGGAACTCTGCCTGGAAACATGACTTCACAAGGGATTGGAAATAGTTCCCAGCTGCAGAGCCCTGCCCCGTGTCTTTCTCCTGGTATGATGGATGGCAGTCTTGCCAGCACCAGGACGTTGATAAGGAGGTCTTGCAACTTTGTGGGGCAACGGATGGGGTGTGCAAGGATCAGTAAGTGTGGGGAAAAGTGCAGCCAGAACCTTTGCAGCCCCTCTCCTCTGTTACAATCTGACGCACTGTACGTAGATGTGTGCCAGGATCTCCCTCTCACCGCAGACAGGACAGGTTTTGGGGGAGTTCATGAACTGCACCAGCTACACGCCCATGCTTATGGCTTCATGGAAGAGCCACCAACTGATATCCCTGGTGGGCCATGGACCAGAATGAGTGAGTATAGGTTGGCCCACTAGGTTACCTCCCCTCCTCAGGTGGAAGCAGGTCCCACCACTTAGTGTCAGGGAGGTGGGGTAGGGGGAGACACGAGGGCAACGAAGTGGACAGTATGAAGCACAAGTGCATACAGGTATTTCCTTGGTGTGGTTTGGAGGTGATACAGCTGGATGTCATTCAGCCAGCTCAGGTTGGGTGGGAGGCTCATGGGGCAGGGGTCCGATGTCTAAGTCTGGAGGGCCAGAAGTAAGCAATGGGTGGAGCACCTACCTACAGGACCCACTCCAGGAAAGAGAGAAGTGGGAGGCATAGGTGCCGACTTCCCCTTTTTTCCCTGGGTGCTCGATCCCCCTCCTGCCCCTGGCTCCGCCCCCACTCCACCCCTTCCATGAGGCCCCACCCCGGCCCCGCCTCTTCCCACCCCTTCCCCATAGTCCCTGCCCCTATTCCAACTCCTTCCCCAAATCCCTGCCTCTTTCCCGCCTCCTCCCCTGAGCATGTCACATTCCCGCTCCTCACCCCCACTCCCGGAGCATGCTAATGCCACCAAACAGCTGTTTGGCGGTGGCTGGGTGGGAAACGCTGGGAGGTAGGCAGAGGAGCGGGGACCCTGCGCACTCAGAGAGGGAGGAGGAGGTGGGGGGGGAGGGGAGCTTGGCTGCTGGTGGGTGCAGAGCACCCACTAATTTTTCCCCGTGGGTGCTCCAGCCCCGGAGCACCCACGGAGTCGGCACCTATGGTGGGAGGTAAGGCTGCCCTCACCTCCTGGAGCATATGACTGAGGACACACAAGGTAGACAACCCCTGGCTGGCTGAGCACAATGGGGTTCACTCAGTCCCTCTGATGATAGTCCAGGAGGTCTCTCATTCTGGTGCCACCAACCTTCTGGAAATTGTGTAGTAAATGAGGCAGGGGACTGCAAGAAGAGAGAGGATGTTCTCCTGGTTATTCATGTTGAATGCCATCCCAGAGAACTAGATTCTATTCCTGCCTCTGCCACACTATTCCTTCAGGCTACTGGACAAATCACTTAAACTAAAATTTTCCAAAGGGAGCCACTAATGTATGTTCCTCATTTTTGAGCGCCCAACCTGAGACTCCTGGGGCCAGATCTGCAGAAGTGCTGAGCACTCACAACTCAAGTCAATAGGGACTGTGCTTTGAATATACCAAGTGTCAAAAATGCTGAATACTCTGGCCTTAGGCATCTTAAGTTGAGCATCCAAAATTAGTGGACACTCTTGAAATCTTGACTTTAAACTTTTTGTGCCTCAGTTCTGCCATCTGTGAAATTCAGATAATATGACCACCTAATTTCATATGAGTGTTCTGAAGATCAATTCATTGTCCGAGGAGCATTCAGTTACCATGGCGAAAGCATGATAAAAACACCCAGGAAGAAACTAACAATTTCTTATTTGGTGCATGTTTTAAATGGTATTTATTTAAGACCTGGGGTCATGCATTGATGAGGATACAGATAAATAATGAATAACTATGCTTTCACTGAAGAAGAGATCATATAGAAAGATATACTAGAGCATGTAATTTTCATAATGTCTGTGTACAAGAGTGCCAAATCAAGGATGCACAGGCAGCTTTAATTCTGGAATTTCCTTGGCATTTGAGTGCTTGACATTACAACCATAATTTTCTTTTAATGTGATTTTTTTGCATGTAATAAATCTATACGTAGTGTACTATCATGAAGACAATAGATGTAGTTTAATCCAAACAGAGTAATTTAAAATACATAGTTTCTTGTGGTTAGGTTTTTAAGAATCCTCAAACTAGCATGCAGCAGTTGGAGCTTTTCCTTTCAGCCTGTGAGCATGCTTACATAGCCAAGGTAATATTTTTCTTTGCCTTTTTACTGAACTTTCTGAAAATATCAAATCAGAATTAACAGCTTAAAATGGCACTGTTTTAATATTTATCTTAGGGCTAGGCTACACTTACCCGCTGCGTCGGAGGCGTCGGATCGATCTTCTGGGTTCGATTTATCGCGTCTTGTCTAGACGCGATAAATCGAACCAGGAAGTGCTCCCCCGTCGACGCTTGTAATCCTGCTCGTCGCAAGGAGTAAGGCTGTCGACGGGGGAGCCTGCGCGCCACGTCTGGACCCTAGGTAAGATCGAACTGAGATACTTCGACTTCAGCTACGTTATTAACGTAGCTGAAGTTGCGTATCTTAGTTCGACCGGGGGGGGGGGTGGGGGTGTTAGTGTAGACCAGCCCTTAGTCACATGTGAAACAAAGTTTAAAAGCTTGCAGGGTAGATAAAAATCAATGATTTAAAAAAAATTGGATTGTTGATGTAAATCGGATTTTTTTGATAAAATGCTTTGAGGAAAAAACCTATCTAAAGCTAGTTTTAAAGATACATTATAGCTCAAAGATATCTCATCATGGAATAGGGATTATAAATTCTAATTCTATAGTATGAGACAATATTTTCATGTAATGTTTAAGAAAAGTTTTGTAAATGAGTTCCAATAGTTCATGGATTAGGGATCCAATTTTATGGGGTTCCAGGGGCTTGTCTATAGATTATTTCGGTTAATCTTTCTATCTACCCAATGGGATTCAGTACTCAGTCTAGAAGATACCGTCAGAGATGCTTAGTTTTGCAGTTCTCAAACTGTGGATTTGTGTCTCCAGAGATAACATGCATGTTAACAGCAAAAATGTTTTTAAATAAATAAATAAATATATAGAGGAGAGAAATAACTGACCTCAACCCTATTGTGTCCCTCTCCAAATTTGTTTACACATAGTCAATCCCTTACCTCTCTCTAAAAGTGCAAAGTTTTTAAAAGTTCAATGAATAGAAGATTGTTGGGGGCAGAATAGATCTAGACAAGAAGAAGTCTGGAGATAAATGTGAGTAGGGAAGGACAGGCAGTAGAATCAAAACTGAAACTGTTTGAGCAGCATATTCCAGAAGTCTTGAGGTCTGAGTGTAGCCTTCATTGATTTGAGATCTATCATACCATTCTCTCAATAGAAGGGAAAACCTATAATGGCAACAGGCAGTAAGAGAGACCCAGTTTGGTAATATTTTAATGAAGTTCCTGTACCTGTGGGTAAAACAGGCATGCGTGCAAAATGCAAATAGCATAACAAAGAAATGCAAGGCCTGGTTGCCCAAATGAAACATCATGAGAAGTGTTCCTTCTCAGGAGGAAGCTGCATTGAAGATGATGAAAGGAACGTGTCTGAACATGCAGGATCTTCAGGTTGGTAAACTTTTTTATTTCACACTTCTTTCTTAAGGACTGCCAAAAATATAGTTGTTACTCTATGGTACTATCATTTTCGATGCAGTTGTGATAAAAAATAAATAGCTGAAATAGGCAGATCTTCCTTTTACAATTTCACCTTTAAAGTAGTACTGAGTGTCAGTGAATGCAATGAGTAATACTAAACGAGCAGTATAGTGGTAATAATTAAATAACCGCATTGCCTTATTTTGTTTAGGAGAATCCATCCTCAACATACATGATTCTGAAGACTATCCACCGTCAAGATCACCATCATTTTGTATAGTTTCAGAGTTATCTGCCAATGATAGTATTTCAGTCACATCATGTATGTCACATAACCACAGTATATCACCTGTAGCAAAAAGAAAAAAAAAATTCCATCCAGAGATAACCATAGATAAGTTTGTGATAAGAACCAGCAGATTACAAAAAAGGGTAATTGATGAAAAAATTGAGTGATTTGTTTATGCAACAAACTCTCCTTTCTGTATGATTGAGAACCCACACTTCATTAACATGGTTCAGTAATTAAGACCAGGATACAGTCCACCCAATGGAGCAGCAAAGCAAATTGCTGGATAAAGTGTATGAAAGAGAAGTTGAGCAGTGTTCAAAAGGTCTAGAGAGTGAAATTGTTAACCTGACTCTTGATGGGTGGAGCAATGTCCACAATGATCCTGTTGTATGTGCTTGTGTGACAACAGAAGAAGGGAATGTCTTCCTTACAGAAACAACTGATACATCGGGAAATGCACATACACAGCAGAATACTTTCAAGAAGCAGTAGTAAAAGCTGTAACAAACTGTGGGGGAAAAAATCCAAATGTCTAGTATGCAGCTTGGTCACAGACTATGCTGCAAATGTATCCAAGATGAGAAGAAAGTATTTAGAAGAAAGTGAAGAGAGTCCCAAGCTTATAACATACAGTTGCAGTGCTCATTTGATGCACCTCATTTATTTCAATGTTCCAGAAATAAAGGCTACTGTTGTTGATATTGCAAAATACTTCCATAACAACCACTTTGCAGCGGCTGCTCTGAAAAAAGGAGGAATCAAGCTAACTCTCTCACAAGATGTGCGATGGAACTCAGTAGTGGACTGTTTTGAGCACTATATCAAGAACTGGCATAATCTGGTGACAGTTTGTGAACAAAATTGTGAAAAAATAGATGGCACTGTCACAGCCAAAGTTCTCAACATTGGGCTTAAGAGAAATGTTGAACACATGAGAGTGCCCTGAAGCCTATTCCTGTAGCCTTGAACAAAATGCAGGGAAATAGCTGTTTTATTGCTGACGCTGTTGAAATTTGGAAGGAACTGAGTGAGATCTTAAAAAGAGACATATGCAATGACAGAGTTAAATTACAAGTATTAAAAAAACGAATGGGACAAGCACTATCTCCAGCTCATTTTCTTGCAATATGCTCAATACTCGGTATCAGGGTCAAACCTTAACTGCTGAAGAAGAGGCGTTGGCTATGACATGGACATCCAGCAATCATCCCCCCAGAATGCCAATTATAATAAACTTCCGAGCTAAGGGTGAACCATTCAAGAAATATATGTTTGCTGATGATGTTTTAAAGAAAGTCATACCGGTGAACTCATGGAAGTCACTTAAGCACTTGGATTCAGAGACTGTTGAATTGATAATCTCACTTTTAACAAAAGTAGCTTCTTCTGATGGTGTAGAAAGAATATTTTCTTCTTTTAGACTAATTCATTCCAAATTGAGAAATCGGGACCTGAAAAAGCAGGCAAGCTTGTTTTTCCTTTCCAGATTATGAACAAACAAGAAAACGAACATGAAGATGACTGAGAAGCCAATATTTTAAGTTTCTCATGTTGACCTGGCTGTCTGAGTCAATTTAATTTTTGGTTTTTTAAAAAATATATTTCATTTAACTATTTTAGTTAAACAATTTTAACAAAAACAAACCTGATTTAAAAAAACTTGAATATTTAACTAAATTCAAAAATTCATATGCTTGTTTTATTAAAATACTATGTTTGCTGTTGAAGAAAAAAATCCAGAATACATAACGTTGTTGTTTTAGTTAAATAAAACAACTTAAATGTCTGTCTGGTGATGTTCTCCTCCTAATACAGCAGGGCAAGAAAATCCTCCAAATATTAATGATTAACCTGTTGAATTGGAGATAGTTCACCTCCCAATGACTTCATAAATATCTGCTTCAATTACCTTTGGTCAATGAAATAACCAATCATTCGTTTTCTGATATAGCTGTAAAACTAATCTGAAAAGTTTTCAAAATAAATCACTTTAAAAATGTATAGTGTGTACCTTCTAAAAATGAAACCTACATCTATCTCTGAGTTGTGAAGAATATGTATTAAGGTTATAACAACCAACAAGAATGCACTTTTATGTATAAATCCATGATTAAATCGAGTCTTCCTGACTAGTGATTTAAATCAAAGCCACCCTGAAAGCTTGCCTTTTAGGCAAACCTGTTAAAGTTTGGCAAGTACTGGAAGGAGCAAAAGCAAAGCATATTAACCTATTAAATAAAT
Source organism: Macrochelys suwanniensis (assembly GCA_033296515.1). Taxonomy (NCBI): domain Eukaryota; kingdom Metazoa; phylum Chordata; order Testudines; family Chelydridae; genus Macrochelys; species Macrochelys suwanniensis. Next base: position 43,145,796 of record CM065784.1, read on the forward strand.
GAAATGGTCAAATCACAGAATGAAAAGCACATTGGAAGTACTTAAATACATAAATAAATTCTGAAACCACTCCCAACAATCATGCCAAAGTGTAACAACATTACAGACCTGTGCCGGTTATGTCACCTACTGTGACTTTAAAGGTGAAACTTGGAAGATGTACTTGTCCTTCAGCCTTCTCAAACTTGTACTCAGGAGTGATACCAGCCTTCGTGCCATATTCATGTAACAACTGAATTGGTGTTTTCCCTGGTTTAGCAACAATCATTTCCTCCAAGCTACAAAGAAAAGAAAATTTCCTGATGAATAATTTACAAACAAAAATAATTTAGAAGGGAAAACTGTATTTAGAGCTGGTCAAAAAATCTGAATCTCATGATTTTTTTCACTGAAACTTTGAGGAAATAATTTTAATACTTGGTTCTTGTGGCACTTTTCATCCACAGATCTCAAAGCACTTTACAAAAAAGGAGAAGCATCGTTACATTGTGATGGGGAGACCGAGTTATAGGGAAGCAAAATACTTGTCCAAGGTCCCATGATAGACCAGGATAGAACCAAAGTCTTCTGAGTCCCAATGCAGCACCCTATTCACTAGGACAATATTATCTCCCAAATTTCCATTTTTTAAAACCAGCTCTAGCTACCGTAAAAGGATAAAATTACGACAACAACAAAAAACACCCACCAAAACCCAAATCTGGTTGGGGCAAAAGTAGTTTAATGAATTATCAGTGTGGAGGGCCTTGCATCCATTCATATATGGGAAGTTTGTTTTGGAGTATAGGAGGAAACAAGAACTGAGATGTAGGTAGAGGGAAAAGCTATTCAGAGGTCTGAGCTTAAACTTGTTTCAAAATGTGCAATAAGCGGCTCTAGGGATGGGCACCTCAGAACTAAAACAGCAAGAAAGGAAGAGTATTTTAGCTGTAGTAGAGAAAGGGAAAAGATTGCAGTGTTCGCAAACTTTTTGTATTGGCAACCCCTTTCACGCAGAAAGCCCTCTGAGTGCGACCCCTTTATAAATTAAAAACACATTTTTATATGTAACACTATTTGAAAATGATACTTGTATGTTTGTTAATATCACTTTTCACAGCAGACTTACTAGTGCAGACTTCACAGTGGACTTGCTAGCTAGCTGGGAGGCTGTGAAAAGTGATATTAACAAACATATAAATATCAGTTTTCACAGCAGACTTGCTAGCTAGCTAGCTGGGAGCCATGTAGTTGCAACCCCCCATAAAAACCTTGCAACCCCCTGAGGGGTTATGACCCCCAGTTTGAGAACTGTGATTAGAGGAAAAACAGGTAGCTCAGACAGTCACAACCTGATGAAGCTAAGCTAAACTAAGGTATGTCTGTATTTAGCATTTGGGAAAGAGACAGAAAAGTTAATTTACAAGCTGTTGTGGAGGGAAAAGCAACAGGATTTGGCAAAAGCTTTTTTGAAAACAAAAAAACCCTGCACTTTCTCAGATTTACAAGACTTCCTATCTTGTATTTACTTTCTATTGGTATTGAAAGCCAAGCATGTGTATGATTTTTTTTGCATCAGGAGGACCTACATGCATTTGCATACTATTCAGAACTATCAGTTCTACATTGTAAAGCAAATTTAGTGCTCAGAGTACCAGATTGACAAATTAGGAGACTAGTCACAGCACTATTATAGTATCAGTAGTAGTGACAGTGCAACATTCTCTATAAAGTGCCATCCTATGTACCTCGCCCTCTTCTAAAGAGGCTGCCTAAAATGAGAAGCACACACAGACTTCGTGACGATTCAATATGCTGAAATTGCCAACAAGAATGTCATTTTGTAATACAGACCCCTATCAACAAGAAACCAGATGGACTCCAATTAGTTTACATAGGTCTCTAAATGAATTTTGGTTGCTACTGAACTGCACTGGATTTGAATCACTGACCTCCTTATAAAATAAGAAAGAAAGAAATACTTGTGGCACTTTAGAGACTAACAAATTTTCATTCCATGCATCCGATGAAGTGGGTTCTAACCCACGAAAGCTTATGCTGAAATAAATTTGTTAGTCTCTAAGGTGCCACAAGTATTTATTTCTTTCTTATTTTCTTTTTGCTGACACAGACTAACACGGCTACTACACTGTGACCTCCTTATGAAAGGCGCTTATTACCTGTTTCAAGACAGTTTGTCATCGTCCATTCAAGTTATGAAAAATCAAACTGATCTCACTAAGTGATGAAAGAAAAATTATTTTATGCTGAAAGCCTGCACTGACAATTGGGGGAGAGGGGCGGCTTGGGTGTCAGCTCTGCTGAAAGCTGCATGCTATGAAACCAGAATACAGATTAGGTAACAAACACTTCAAATACAGGATCATTCTTAAACACAGCAATAAAGAATCAATTATATAATGTGATAGAAAACAACTGGCGGATTTTTGTAGGCAACTGTTCTATTGGCTGATAGGAATAGGGGAAACAAAATATTGCAAAATAACATTATATTACAAGTAATTAACACTTTCTTCTGATCACCAAGACAACTGGGAGTCGGTTCAGTTACAAAACGGACAAATGGTTGGATACGAAAGCACTTATTAATTCTCCACAGCAAAGAAACAATTATTGTTGAGGAGGATCTGAGGGTGACAGTTCCATAGTGGGTGCAAGCTCAATCTATCTCAAACTCACCAGGTTCAAAAGTTAACAGTATCTGGATAGCTGTTCTCCAACAAAAGCCTATTTCAGGAACTGGTGTTTTAGGCCAGGGCTACTCACATGCCTAAAGTCAAACGTCAGTTTGCAGGATCATGGTAAACAAACATTTTCCTTGTCTGGTTTGGAACATGGACTAGACTTCTTTTCCCCCTCTCTGTATTATTTATTTATTTTGCCACACCACTAGCATGACCGAACATTATTATGCTGTTGGAAGGATCATGAAAAGATGGGCTGTTGGGCACCTAAATACTTCTGAGGATCAGGATCTTTCTTTCCGGGGGTGTGTGTGTGTGTGTGTGTGTGTGTGTGTGTGTGTTTATTGTCGCTCTACCTGTAAGTCCACAACTTCTGGTTTGAACTGAGCAGGCTGCATGAGGGAACGCGGCCTTGTTCAGCAGCTGTCACATTCTACCATGAAGGTGGCTCCTTTCCAGGGATGCTGAGTCCGGCTTACAGCCGCTAACGGCGTTAACTTTGCACGGGCATGACTGAGCGGTAGCGTCACCGGGGAGCCGGGGCGAAGGGCTATTGAGCGGGCCTGCCTCGAACAGCATCACTCCGCCCCCGAGGGGAAGGGACTGAGCCCCGCGGGCGGGCGGGCGCAGCAGCTACACTTGCAGCCCCAGCGGGGAGGGGCGGCTAAGCTCGGGCCGAGGCTGCGCTGAGAGCAGGTGGGCCGGGGTCAAGGCCCCGCGCCGGATCAGACCCCGGGACCAAACCAGGCCGAAGGGCGGGACGCAGCCGGCCGCTCTCTGGGGGCGCCTGGGCTCGCGCGGGGCAATCCGCGGGCAGACGGGAGCGGCGGGCGCCTCAGGCGCGAGCCCGGCCGGTCCCCTCCCGCCCCGCAGGCAGCAGTTGGCCGCGGCCGCTCGCGCGCGCCGCTGCTGAGCGGGAGGAATGTCCTTCGTTACCCACAATGCCCCACTGCGCCCTGACCTGCGGGGCTTGTCCTGCGCCTCCGGGCTCTGCTGGGTCGCGGCCGGGAAGGTCTCCCGAGACATGGCCGGGCCGGCCGCCTCCGCCGCCTCCCAGCGAAGCGCGTCCCCTGCTCGGCGTGTGGTGGGGGCGGGGCGGCGCCGGCGGGGCGGCGCTACCTGCCTTTGCTGCTGGGCAAAGCCCCCGGCGCTGGGGGGCCCGACACCTTCCCGCAGGACGCGACAGTCCTTCCTGCCCCCCCGCCTCCGGGGAGCGCCCCCTGTCTGGCCTGGCGAGTGCTGCAGAAACCCTTTCCTCCCCGCAGGAATCCCGGGGGGGGGAGAGTAATGTGTGCCCCCACCCCCAACACACCCATGGGGCAGAGAGGGAAACCCTATAGTCCCCCCCTTCTTCAACCCCAACACAGGCCCTGCCCCACTCCTATAGATGAACACTCTTAAAGCCTAGCAAAACCCCCTATGCCCCCCTGTGATGGAGTACAGCTCAGTATTTGCCCTAGGGCTGCTAATTTTGGTTAGATGTATTCCTGGAGATTTCATCACATGACATAAGCTTTAATTCTTGCAGACTACAGGCTAATCCTGGAGAGTTGGCAACCCTAATTTACTCCCTACACACTATTGTAGTCATCTTTATATAAAGTATACCTTGTAAGATATCACTTAAAATTCATAACTTTCTGTTTAGTAATGCCCTGGTGAAATACATGTGGCAACATTGTATGGGAAGTTCTAAGATTTCCCCCATGTGGTTATTAACCCAGGTTCCAAACCTCAGGGTCCTGCCCAGACAGATATTGGCAAATAGGTCTGTTCTAAACAAAGGACTGTGCGCTTGCTTTAATTTGTATTTAAGCAGTGAACAGAGTCATCAGACAGGAAGGGAAGATGAAATTCAAACAGGTGAGAAAACCATCAGGGAATATCTTTCCAGGTAGACTCTTTTCCTGGGTCTCAGCTGGAAATAAGTTTCAAGAGGGGAACTGAAACTATAAAAAGGAGGTTCAAACACCCGAAGGCATCCCTTTCCCTGCCCTTTGCATTCACTGCACCCGAGGAAACAAAGGCAGCAGCTATTGGATTGGATGCTCTAGGGCAGGTGTCCTGACCTAAAGAGTTTGGTCAGTATAAGACTCCTGAATGCATGTGGTGGGAACTTTTTGCTTTGAATCTAATGTAGTTTGTTAAATTAGGCACTAGTAAGCATTTTACCTTCATTTTTCTTGTAACAATTTTTTACTTTTATGGCTCATTACGTGTACTCACTTAAAAGCGATATCTTTGTTGTTAATAATTTTTTTGTATCTCATCCAGTGTGCTCAAGTTGAAATGTCTGGGTAACTCCATTTATGGTAACAAATTGTATGCATATTATTCCCCTAAAGGAATAATGGACTCAGTATATTTGTACTGTCCGGGGGGAGAGGGCTGTGCACAACAGGACATACGTTTCTGGAGGAAAATCTGGAACGGGAGAATGTGGGGGTCACCATGCAGCATAACTAAGGCTGATAAGAGCCAAAGTGTGGCTGGCTGGCTTCAGCACACATACAGACATAGCGGGGAGTGATTTACATGCTGGTGGCTGTTTGTGAGCAGCCCAGGTTGAGGCTACAGCAGCAAGGCATTGTAAAAGGCATCCCAGGTTACAGGGAAGAGGTGATGTAGCTACTCATTAGCCGGGATTGTATCCTGATATGTCACACCCTCCTACCCAGGGGTGGGCAAACTACGGCCCGCAGGCTGGATCCGGCCCCTCAGGGCTTTGGATCCGGCCCGTGGGATTGCCACCCCCATGGCACCGCGGCCCCACACCACTCTGGGAAGTGGCTGGTACCACATCTATACGGCCCATGGGGAAGTAGGGGGCAGAGGGCTCTGTGCTCTGCCTTTGCCTGTGGATACCTCCCCCGAAGCTCCCATTGGCTGGGAACAGGAAACCACGGCCAATGGGAACTTTCGGGGCGGTACCCAGTGCACGGAGCCCTCTGTCCCTCCTCCCCCAGGGGCCGCAGGGACATGGTGCCCGGTCGCTTCCTGGAGTGACCTGGGGCCGAGGGCAGGGAGGGAGCCTGCCCTGGCCCCGGTGTGCGTCTCTGCAACCCTGGAGCCACTCCAGGTAAGCAGTGCCAGGCCAGAGCTCGCACCCCGAGCCCCTCCTGTACCCTGCACCCCAACCCCCTGCTGCACCCTGCACCCCTCCTGCACCCCAGCCCCCTGCCCTGAGCCCCCTGTTGCCCCCTCCTGTACCCCAACCCCCTGCCTCACCCCCACTCCCTGCCCTGAGCCCTCTGCTGCACCCCAACCCCCTGCCTTGAGCCCCCTCCCACACTGCACCCCTCCCTGCACCACTGCCCTGAGCCCCCTCCTGCACTGTGCACCCCCTCCTGCACCCCAACCCCCTTCCCTGAGCCTCCTTGTACACTCTGCACCCTTCCTGTGCCCCAACCCCTTCCTGCACACTGCACTCCCTCCCGCACCCCAACCCCCTGCCCCAGCCCTACATTCATGGCCCTGCATGCAATTTCCCCACCCAGATGTGGCCCTCGGGCCAAAAAGTTTGCCCACCCCTATTCCTACCAAATGCTGACACGCCAGCAACCTTCCTCCTCCACCCCACAGACACACACCACCATCCATGAAGGAACAAACTGCTAAATTCCTCTCCCCCATTCCAAGCTCACAGAACAAAATCCACTCATAATCATGTGGGGAGAGGCGATAAAACACAAGAATACCCTTTCTGATACAGAAAATATTACACGTGTACCAAACCCTCCTGACCCAAATGCACCAACCAGTCAGAAAAGACAGTAAACATCAGCAAAGTAGACCCTTTTAGAAGTGAGACCTCAACACACACAGCAAAATCTCTGCTTTCCTCACCCTGGGGAGAGACTAACATACAGTAAAATCCCCTAACTTTGGGTAAAGTTGGATCTACACATCAACTAAGGAAAAAATTTAGAAAGGCTCGCACAATCTGAAGTTTATTTCTTGAGGGCTGAGCTCTTTAATAGAGTTATTATGCAACCACAACTGAAAGGAACCTCCCACCAGCCCCCAATTGTGTAGCTCAGCAGGCCTGCTCAGGTGAATTCCCATTGGTAAAGCACTTTGGGATCTAGCTGGATAACAGGCACATTAAACAGCAAATATATCATTGTCTTTGCAATCACAACAAAAAAAGATGACTGCAGAATTTAGTAGTCTTTTGATTCTAAAGCAGTCATCTTATTTTCAAATAATGGCATTATACTACTAAAGATTGGGCAGTCATCTCTGTATCAGTTTACACAGTTAATTTATTATTCATTGTACTGGATTAGACGATGGCATAACAAAAGGAAGTTGGAAAACAATACACTGTAGAAGCTGGGTGGTGATGACCCTACTGATTCTCTTCTCCAAGTAAAACGTAACTAGGCTTTAAACAAAGCAGCTAGACTTTAAGTTTTGCCATGTGATAATTCAATTACTAAAATATTTTAACATGGGTATGAGGTTTGGAAGCTGCAGGTGATACAGGATTTTTTATTATTATTAATGCCATACTATGTTTGCTGCTGCTACCAAAAACTTTGTTAAGCAGGTTGGTGATGGTGGGAGATTAGTCCCTGTTCCTAGCCTCAGTGAAGCTGACAAATACCAACCTCTGAGTCTTGTTATTAAGAAGAGAAAATGTTTTCTTTCAAAAAAATCTAAATTTGCTTCGACACCTTTCACCCTAAAAGACATTCTTCAGGGAGAGAAAGAAATTTCAGCTGGTAAGTTTTTCTGTTCTTCTTTAAGGTCTGAAAAATTAAGTTTTTGCAGTAAACATAGACCTGGTGTTATATTTTTAATTAGTATATGTAATATGATGGTGCATTAGTATAGTTAAGAGATAATTATCTTCATTATCATTCTTCATTAATGAGAAATGAAAAAAATAAATTATAAACATAGTCAAACTTCTATTTAAAAAACTGTACAAATGTTTACTAAATGGCTAAAATTCTGGAATAATTTTCAGGAATCCATTTTATTGACAAATCTTGGTTACTTTTGTGTACTAATAAATAGCAAGTACAATTCAGCCATGTGTGTTTAAAAAAGTATTATCACAAAAGATTCCTGGTAAATATGTTAGCCTATGTTGTTTACCAGTTATTTAAAGTTCCATTGTACTATATATACGTTTTCAAGGCACATGTCCATGAAGCGTTACTGTTGAATAGAAATAATGGCTCCAATCGTGCAATTGATTCATGTGACTGACCCCTTGTACCAGCTAAATGGGGATCTGTTCAGGCACAAGGGTCTGCCCATGCAGATCTGATTGAAGAATTGGGCCATAGTAATTTGTTTTTATAATTTAGTCACATATTTTAGTAGTGTAACTACCTCTAGATATGTATAATTCCAATAGATCTTAAGGAGACTGTCATAAGTAGGAGGTTCAAAATTTAAACTATAGGTCCAGATCCACAAAAGTGTTGTGATGCTGAATGTCACAATGCCTAGCTTATAGGTGCCTAGAAAGTCATTGAAATTACCTGGGATCCACATAGCTTGAGTTAGGTGCCTAGGCTCCCTATACAATGAATGTCGCAAGATAGGCACTTTAAGAATTCAATCCACTAGATTGGGAGCTGCCTAAGCAGCCAGTACGAAAGACTGACAAGAGCTGTGTGACTTAAGCTATTATGAAGACAGATGGCTTATTCCGGGCTGCAGAGAAGTGTCTATATCTATGTGCGTTACACAACCGGAAACCCCCTCTTCTGGAATCAGGTGGCTTAGACGCCTAAGCTGTTTCTTGTAAGGGGGAGTTAGGTAATTACCTCACTCCACACAGAAAGAGGCGGTACCCACCTGATAACTTTAGCCCTCTGGTTAGAGCATTCATTTGGGAAGGGGGAGATCCAGATTCAGTTCCTCCTGCTGCGGAGAGAGGATTTGATCAGAGATTCTCCTTTGTGTCAGGAGAGCACTCTAACTGCTGAACCATAGGGCTCTCTCACTCTCTTCAATTGAAGCTGTTTCACTTGTATAAATAATTAAAGAGCCATTGGAGCATGGGGACTGGACCCTGGGTCTCCCCGGCCCAGATGCCCTAACCACCAGGGTATGGAGTCATTCTTTCTCGCTCTGGCCCAATGACACTCTAATGCAGCGAGTGCACATGAAAGCAGAAAAATCCACTAAGGAAAAAGATTTCTATTTCAAGACTACATGGAGACTTGACACACAAATAGGGTCAAATCCTTCTAGCCTTGCACCTATGAGAAAATCCATAAGATTACTTGTGTAAGTAAAAGTTGCAAAAGATTTCTTGTAAAATCTAGTTTTAAAAATGTCAAACAAACAAACAAAACACCTTGACAGTGTCCTTTCAATAGGGGTTACGTCTCATGAGGACAATGTGCTTTAATTTGTAATTTAATTTCTACTTTTTGGATGACAAAGGTACTGGAAAATGTGACAAGCCACTTAGCATTGTGAGAGAAATATATGAAACACTGTATTAAAAATAAAATTACATCAGAAGTGGCACTCAATAGTTTTAAAATTCACTTTATGAAAAGTCTGTAACTTCCTTTGTTAATAAAAGACTTCAGTCGTGCTATATTGTCAACCAGTATCTTCTAATTTTTTCCCCAAGTAGAACAGAAATATATTGTGAATCACAAGGAAAATATTAACTAAAAATGCCTATTAAGTTAGAATAAAGTTCAAACAAAAACGGATTCTTTAGTTCATACCAAGATCTACATACATGCAAAATTTCAAGAAAGTCAGATGACTTACTATGTGTTTTGCTACTTCTCTAGAAAAAATTATAAAAGTAACCAATGAAATACTGATTCTTATCATGTGACACGTGTATTAGCCTTTTCTAACTGACTCCTATTAGGTGATGGGGGCCAGGAAATTAAGCCAAGTATGCTACTAGTAGTTATGTGTGTCACACATGTATTACAAAAATGGAAAAACAAATTCAGCTAAATTGTCACTATAAATATAACTAGAAACTCAGCACTTATTAAAATGATTTTTATATGGAACTCTTCAGCAATGAGGATTGTGTGTGTAAAAATCATAATAATAATACCACAGAGGGCATTAACCACCCTTGTACCAACCAAAGGCCCTATGTACCACCACAGCCACTCTTTTTTTAATGTCTTGAGAATGGCAATGTAGTTTAGCATAGGGCATTACACTGAGTGTTAAGAGTTTAAATTCTGTTCCTGGATTTGCCATTGACGTACTATGTGATCTGGGACAAGTCACTTCATTTGTGCTTCAGTTTCTCCACTAATAAATTGGGGATAACGCTTACTCACCTCTGTAAAGAGCTCTGATATCTGTGGATGAAAGGGTACTTTATAAGAGTTCCAGTAAGTATGATAGTTGTCTGAGACCCTTCTGCTGCTCTGAATTTCACCCCAAAAGAATAAAATTTGTGTTTGATATTTTCAGAGTGATACCCCCGTTCTTTAGTTTAAGTTTGGTCCTGTAAAATTAGTAACAGTTTTGCGCTATGCCAGACTTGGTTTGAATCACTACTATAATTCTCAGCCATTTAATGTTTGTGTATTTAGGTATTATTCTATTTATAACCCAATTGACTTCTATTTTATTTTCTGTATATGGGCATGAGACTTCCCCCCCCCCCCCCCAAAATACAGCAAGTATCCTCTTTTCCTCAGGTGTTTCATCCTATCAGCTGTTGAATTATGAAGACAAATCAGATGTTTCACTCTATGGTAGACGAGGAAATCAGATAATGAGTGATGTTGGGGTCAATATTGCTGGATCAGATTCTATTGCAGTAAAAGCTTCATTTGGTATAGTGACCAAACATGAGGTTGAAGTACCAACATTACTTAAAGAACTTACTACTAGGTTAGTACTATAATTTTTATATACTTGGCCCAACTGATTACATGGTTAGATTACTTGAGATTACATTAAAATCCTGTGTGATTAGTTTTTTTGGTTAGGCTTTGAGAACTGTAAATCAACTAATAAGATTTGCTGTATGGTCATTTAATAAAAACACAAGAATGGCCATACTGGTCAGACCAATGATCCATCCAGCCCAGTATTCTGCCTTCCAACAGTGGCCAGTGCCAGATGCTTCGGAGGGAATGAACAGAACAGGGTAATTATCGACGATCCATCCCCCTGTTGTCCAGTCCCAGCTACTGTCAGCCAGAGGTTTAGGGATTCCCAGACCATGGGGTTGAGGCCCTGAATATCTTGGTTAATAGCCATAGATGAGCCTGTCCTCCATGAATTTACCTAATTCTTTTTTTAATCCAGTTATTCTTTTGGCCTTCACAACATCTAGTTTCACAGGTTGACTGTGTGTTGTGTGAAGTACTTCCTTTCGTTTGTTTTAAACCTGCTGCCTATTAATTTCATTGGGTGACCCCTTGTTCTTGTGTTATGTGAAGGGGTAAATTTCCCTGTTCACTTTTTCCATACTGTTCATGATTTTATAGATCTCCATCATATCCCCCCACTTAGTCGTCTCTTTTCCAAGCTGAACAGTCCCAGTCTTTTTAATCTCTCCTGATATGAAAACTCTTCCATACCCCTAATAATTTTGTTGCCCTTCACTGTACCTTCTCAAATTCTATTTGATGGTGACCAGAACTGCATGCAGTACTGAAGGTGTGAGCGTACATTGGATTATATAGTAGCATCATAATATTTTCTGTCTTATCTATTCTTTTCCCAATGGTTCCTATTATTCTGTTAGCTTTTTTGACTGCTGCTGCACATTGAAAGGATGTGTTTAGGGAACTACCCATGATGACTCCAAAATCACTTTCTTGAATGGTAACACGTAATTTAGACCCAATCATTTTTATGCATAGTTGGGCTTATGTTTTCCAATGTGCATTGCTTTCCACTTATCAACACTGAATTTCATCTGCCATTTTGTTGTTCAGTTCAGTGAGATCCCTTTGTAATTTTTTGCAGTCATCTTTGCACTTAACTGTCTTGAGTAATTTTATCATCTGCAAATTTTACTACCTCACTGTTCACCACCTTTTCCAGATTACTTATGAATATATTAAATAGATTTATAAGGCCAGAAGGGACCATTGGTGATCATGTATACTGACTTCCTGCATAATGCAGGCCATAAGACTTGCATGAATTATATCGTTTGAACTAGAGCATGTATTTTTAGAAAAACATCCAATCTTAATTTCAAAGTTTCCAGTGATACAGAATTCACCATATCTCTTGGTAAGTTGTTCTAATGGTTAATTACCCCTACTGTTTTTTTTAAAGTGCTTTATTTTGAGCCTGAATTTCTCTCTCTTCAGCTTCCAGACATTGGATCTTGCTATGTCGTTGTCTGTTAGACTGAAGGGCCCTCTTGCAATTTTCTGTTCCCCCATGTAGGTACTTATAGTCTGTGAGCAAGTCATCCCATAACTTTCTCTTTGATAAGCTAAATAAATTGAGTTCCTTGGGTCTCAATTTTATAAATCATGTTTTCCAGTCCTCTAATTGTTCTTGTGGCTCTCCTTTAAACCCTCTCTAATTTTTCAATGTCCTTCTTGAAGTGTGGACACCAGAACGGGACACAGTATTCCAATAGTGGTTGCACAAGTGCCAAATACAAAGGTAATATAAACTCCCTACTCATACTCACGATTCCCGTTTATTCTTCTATGGTTCACATTAGCCCTTTTGGCCACAGTGTCACACAGCCAGGAGTTCATGTTCAGCTGATTATCCGCCTTGACCCCCAAGTCTTTTTCAGAGTCATCGTTTCCCAGAATGAAGTCCCTGGTCCTGTAAGTATGTCCCCACATTCTTTATTCGTAGATGTATGACTTTACGTTTGGCTGTATTGAAAGGCCTATTATTTGCTTGCCTCTAGCTTACCATGTGATGCAGATCACTTTGTGTCAGTGACCTATCCTATTCAGTGTTTACCAGTCCCCCAATCTCTTCTGTCCTCTGCAAACATTTATCAGTAATGATTTTATGTTTTCTTCCAAGTCATTAATAAAAATGTTAAATAGCATAGGACCAGGAACCCCACTAGAAACACACCTGCTTGATGATGATCCCCTGTTTCCAATTACATGTTGAGACTTATCACTTAACCAGTTTTAATCCATTTAATGTATGTTGTTATGAATTTTTGTTCTAGTTTTCTAAACAAAATGTCCATGGTACCAAGCAAAGGTGACGTGGGGGTTGGGCACGTGGAGTCATGTGACACCCCCCCCCCCCCGATTTTTGCCAGAGTTTCGTGGCCCTGCTTGGTCACATGGTGTGACCGGGCCCCCTCCCTGTACAGCTGTTGCTGGAGCCTGCAAGCTGGGAGCTGCTGCCATGTGGGGAGAGGCAGCAATAAACAGCTGGGAGCTGAAGGGAGGGGCTGCTGAGGGTAAGAGGAGGAGCATGCCTGGGGGGGCATGACTCAAGCTGTTTGGGGGTGAACCTTTAAATTGTGGGCCCGCCCCCACTCTCAGCAGGCACTAGTCGTCTCTGGTACCAAATCAATTGCTTTACAGAAGTCCAAGTATATTACATCAATGCTATTACCTTTATCAACCAAACTTGTAATCTCAAAAAAGATATCCAGTTAATTTGACAAGATGTGTTTTCCATAAATCCTTGTTAATTGGCACTAATTATATTACTCTCCATTAATCCTTTATTAATCAAATGCCATATCAGCTGTTCTTTTTAGTGCCCAGAATCATTGTCAGGCCTATAAATACCCAGGTCAATCCATCTATAATAAGCCAGGTCTTCCGGTTTACCTTTTTAAAATATTGGCACATTAGCTTTTTTTCCAGTCCTTTGGAACTTCCCTGTGTTTCAGGACTAATTACAAATCAATTTTAATGATCCCGATAGCACTTCAGCCAACTCTTTTAAACTCTTAGATGCAAGTTAGCCAAACCTGCTGATTTTAAAAATGTCTAACTTTATTAGCTGCTGTTTAATTTGCTAATTATCTGTGGATTTTTTTTCTCTAATTTTAGAAAAATTAGCTTTGATCACTGCCTAGTCCGACAATCAAGAGAAAGTAGGAAGGAGGTTCTGTGTGTGGTCATGGAAAGTATTAGAACAACACGGCAATGCTCATTATCTGTGCATGCTGGTATGCGTGGGGAAACAATGAGGGTAAATATATTTGATAGATTTCTTTAACTAATAAAATGCATAATAGGGACTCGTATTTTTATTGTAGGGACTTGTGACCAGATTGTAATTGCATTTACACTGGTGTAAATCCAGAGCAATTCCAATGTAAGTCAATGGAATTGTACTGCTGTTAAATTAAATTAGACTCTGACCCTCTCTCTACTTTTCAGATCTAGAGAATACCATGCCAGTATAGGATATTGGGGTAAAATCTTGGCTCCACTGATGTCAATAGCAAAACTATTGACTTCATTGGGACCAGGATTTCACCCCACTCTATTAATTTAATATATTAATAGGCCATATACCATAATTATGCTATGTGTGTGATGCTCTCCATATTGACATTTTTATATTTTAATAAACTATAATTAAAAACAGTACTAGGAGAACTTGGTTGTCAGACTGGTACACTTTTTAATATTCTAAAATCACCAGTCTTATGGGTAACAAGTACTGTTGTTTTGCTCACACGGGGCCTTATTTTTTTTTAACACATGAAAAGCTATTCATGTATATGAAGCTTTTGTGATATTTTATATAGGGGAGCATCTTACATTGGTTGTTTTACATAAATATAAATGCACAGATTCTACAATTAGAAAACTTCATTGCAAGCCAGATTCTGCATGAGGCAGAAGGGAAAAATTACTTTAAAAGAATGGAGAAAGAAGGAATTAGCTAGTTCTAATTTAATTCTCCCAGTCATGCAATTTACCCTTTATTAATAGCTAATGGAAGTTAATACATCGTTATTTATAGTTCTATAGGATTAGGGTGGTTATATGGCCTTGTTTGCAGTGATTTGTCTTGGTTTTGAGGTACAGTCTTGTTCTAGTGAAATCCCAGTCAGTTCTAGTGAAATCTGATACTTGTCCCAGATTCCTTAGAACTGGCTTTGTAGTCATTCTGTAAGCTACCAGGGCATGGGCAGCCTACCTTGTGGATGGAGCAGGACCTTGACAGGTGGTTGTGGTGGCAGTTCAGGTGATAAGTGAAGATCCAAGGATCAGGCACCAGTCCAAGGGTAAAGCTAGAGTCAGTATCGAGGGGCCAAGCTGAAGCTGAGAACTGGAGTCCGAATCCTAAGCCAAAGGGTAAACTGGAATTGTAGTCTAGGGCAGTGTCAGAACTAGGAGTTAGAAACCAGAATGGAACAGGGAGACTGGGGATGAAGCAGGTATAGGCTGGAGCTAGAATAGGGTGGGAAGCAGGGCAGGACTTGGAGCAAGGACTGGAGCTGAAAGCATAAGTGAGTGCAGGGTAAGCACGGCTGTGGATGTGGTATGTATTGAGCAGCCACCGTGTGGTGGCTGCAAGGTTCAAGTAGCACAGGGTTGGCTCCTCTGCTCAATCAGGAAGTGCAACTGCTTGGAAGGGGCTCATTGGGCCTATCTGAACTTGCTGGGTTGCCTAGCGGCCAGGCTTGGAGCCAGCTGTGTCCCTGACACATCCATCATAATAACAATAATAATAATACAGGTATCCTCTACCTGCCCAGTCCCTACTGTTGGCTTAATTGAGTCTGAATGTACTGCTTCTAAAAGCTGCTAATTAAATATATGAAGATATGCCTATCTCATAGAACTGGAAGGACCTTGAAAGGTCATCGAGTCCAGTCCCCTGCCTTCACTAGCAGGACCAAGTACTGTCCCTGGACAGATTTTTGCTCCAGATCCCTAAATGGCCCCCTCAAGGATTGAACTCACAACCCTGGGTTTAGCAGGCTAATGCTCAAACCACTGAGCTTTCCCTCCTCCCCATAATTCCTCATTTAAAGCTACAGTACTATAGATGAGAAGGTGCAATCTGGAATAACATTATGAAATTAAAAGGCAAACTCCATAAGAAAACATCTGGCAGACAGAAAGGTGGAAGATTAGTGCTTAGGATCAGCACTACTAAGTTTGAGATCTGATTTTGATAGTGTTTGGATAGTGTGATATTTACAGTTACTTCTGTAAATTTAATTTGAAGACATTTTGATGTCAGTCTTACCTACTCACCTTCAGTTGGCACCAACTGCATTCTTCTTCACTCCCATACAAAGAAAATCATAGCCTAGGTGAAAAATATGATCAAAATTTCCTCCTGACTCCAGAAAGGGAGAAAAGGGAAAAGAAGAGGGGTGAACAGAAAAACAAAGTGGAAAACTAGAAAGCAAAACTAGAAAAAATACAGAGAAGAAAAGAGATGAGAAGTGAAAAATAAAATGAACAAAGACATAGGTCAGGATGAAGATACAGAAAACAGTTGATATAAATCAAAGGTGGAATGGGATGTGGCGTGTATGTGTAGGGGAGGAGTGGCCAGGCATTGATTCATTGATCCAAGACAGAGCTCTTGCTAAAAAACGTTAGGACCCATTCCCTTTTATTATCACTATGAACTTCCAATAATTATGCACCCTATATTCCCTCTGTTATGCCTATCTTCTGCAACTCTCACTTCAGTGGCATTATTGGAAGGTTCAACACCTCTTGCATACTGTTTTCTGGGCCCTGATACTGTTGAATTAAGATTTTATATTCTTTGTGGCATATAGTCCCAGACCATATAATATTTGAATTCCATCGGAGAATGCACTGAAGAATGGCAACACAAGATATTGGCCCTGTCATTGCTGTTTCATCCAAACATGAGAGAGGCCCACTCAGACTCCTCCAAAGAGGAGCTGCTATTGGGAGGACAGAAGCAGGCCTCTTAGATCCTCATCCAAAATCCAGTGAAGTCTGTGGGACTCTTTCCATTAACTTCAGTGGGCTTTGGATTGGACTCTTAGCTTCCCCTCAAATAGAAACTGTGACTGACTTGTCAAAGTAGGAGATACGATGATTGGACCTGGTTGCAGGAAGTCAGAAAGCTAAGTCTTGTTGGGAGTCTGGGTGACTGGAAGGATAAAGCTATGATATTGTCAGTGGTACACAGAGAGAAGGGATCTCAGAAAGTTTGGATAATTAGGTTTGCATATCATTAGGTTTGGATAATTAGGTTTGCGTAATCCTACAAGTCCTTTGAGTTATGCTTATCACTAATTTATGTATCCGATATACTACCTAATTTTCCATGGCCAGTTGATACTTTCTCTGTATCAAACATTACTGAAGTGGAGAAAAGAAAGGATGACATTAATATACTGATCAGAACTGGGAAAATTTCTTTGGAGGTGGAGATTGATCTTCAACTTCAAAAGAGTCTTTCCATTGCTGAAATTTGCATACTATCTTTTAAAGTTATTACTCTTAATTTTCATTTCTGTTGAAAATTTTCTTGTAAATATTTTTTTCTTAATGCAATACATTTTTCCTTTTTTAAATCATAGTTTCATATTATTGAGGACCAAAATCACAAGGGACGAGACAAAGCTATTGTTTTTCCAGCTCACACAACTATTGCATTTAGTGTATTTGAACTTTATATTCACTTGGATGGTAATTTTGGTAAGTGATTTGTTTGTGCTATTATTATAATTGCTAATATAGTAATTTGATTCTTTAAAACATTGTTCTTGAACTTAGACTTGACTTGTGTCAGCCCCTATCCTATAAATATTTATGCACATACTTAACTTTATACATGTCAGTTGTCTGACCTCATCAGAGCCTTAGCTTTAATCAACTATTACTTCTTGCTAGGATAAATGTAAAAGGCATTAAAGGGTCTGATTTATCCTAGAAATGCTTTCACAAAATTAACTATTTAAATGTAAGTTTTTGAAAAATGAAAATCACAGTTAGCAATGAAACATTAAAAAATGCATCTGCATATGAGTGTATGCCTTCGCTGGTTTGTAAGAAACTGAATATCTTAGAGCCATCTGATCCATTTCTCCATAAAAGAAGACTGTGGCATGATGGCAGGCTTCCCCAAAAAAGGCACGTCTGTGAAACTGATAAACAAAAACATTTCCCTGCTTGGGGCTTCTATTTCAGTTTGCCCCAAACCAATGAAACATAGTCAGAGACTAGTCAGACACGGTCACCTCCAAATCTTTAAAAAGTTTTACAAAACCAGTTACACAAAACAAAGTTGATTGACCTGCCTAATTCTCTCCCCGTCTGTGGAAAGGTTATGGTTTTATAAATTTCTCTCATTTCCCAGTGTCCCAGCCCAGAACTACAATTAGATGGGAACCTTCAGTCAGTCAAAGTATGGGGGTAATAATAACCCAGAATATAGTTTTAGGGCTTGATCCTGCATTCATTAAAGTTAATGGCAAAACTCCCATTGACTTCAGAAATGCAGGATCAGGCCTTTAGTGACCATATAATTTAGATTGTATTTAAAAAATATAACCAAAAAGATAAATACTCCCTGAGGTAATTCTTATTTCTATATATGCAGGTAACACTACCCACTTGTTAGAGGCTCTGATTGGGGCCCCGCATACTTTGCAACACATTGGAGATACATTCTATGACATAGGCACTCTGAATTTTGAAGCATAGTGACACATTTACATTTCTGTGACAACCTTATGTGCATTAAAAAAACCAAAGTAGTTATTGAATTAACTAGGAAAAAAAGATAATACAAGCAGTACAGAATCCCTCTGATATTCATCTTAATATTAAATTAAACATATAAATCCTAATTTTGTAATTATTTTCCATTTTACTTTGTCACTGCACAGTGGGGATAGGTGCACTAGTTAGATGCTTTTACTAAAACAACCAATGAAATAACAATATTGATATTTAAATTTTTATCATTAAGGTGCAGAGGTAATCCCCAATACAGATGAATCAGAGCTGTTAGGATATCTCTTTAAAGTTCTTTGTAAATTTATTAAGACAACATGGCATCGGTTTACTTCAAAGCCTTTTCTTTACAATGTTAGAGGCAAAAAAATAAATAAAATTCTTAATGTTTAATTTAAAAGTTTTACAGCTGATTATGTGGTGAATAATGTGGTTGGGAATCACAGAAAACCATTCACAATTGCAGATTTTTCATTTTTGGTTTCAAATGGGTTTGTGACTTTGCTTTTACTCCAAACGTGAGGCAGTCTGTTAATGGAATGCTGACTGCCTTAAACATTTAATCTGGCCAGGAAACAGTAAGGAAATGCCTAATGTGAAGGTCATTATAAACCATCAAAATTAATAAATGAAGTAATTACTACTTCATCTCATCTTGTTCTCTCTCTGCTTCATCTCATTTTTTGTGCTAACACTGTATGCGTGTTGTTTTACACCATCTTTCCTAGTAATTAAAGACGAGTAGAATGACTAATAGGAAAGCTGAATTTAATTTTAAGCATTCTCTTAGCTTTATAATACGTGTTATATAACAGAAAACATTTTGTACTAAGCTGTGTTTTGAAATTGTGTAGCTTTTGAATTTCATCATTCCGAAGGTTCTACTTTTTTCTTTAATACAGAGTTCTGTGTCACTCCAGTTTCAAAAGGAGGATTTGAAAAAGAGCAATCTGGATCATTTTCATTGAACAAATTAAGGAGGAATCTGTTCCACCGAAGTATGATGTTTGATATTTATGTCCAAATACACTAATCAAATGGATTAAGTGCATGTTTTTTTTCCCTTTGACTTAGTAGGCAAGGTCAGAAGTTCAAAAACATCTAATCAATATAGAATTTCACTTTAAAATTTGCACCAAGATAATAGCTATTTTGGCTGTGATGAGATCTATTCAACATAATTGTAAAGACTTTAAGATATTAATGGAGAGTCTGGCTTTAAATAATTATATTTTTAATTAATGTAAATATATTATTTTATTTATCATGAAATCTTCTAATTATGTTCTTAAAATAAATAATATTGGTGATCATAAATACTAATTGTACAACTACAATATCTTAGCATGTAAATCTGTTCTATATTTTTACAGTTTAGAAAGTATTGCATAGTCGATCTCAAAGGATGATACATAAAGATAAGATAAAGTTGAGGTTGTAAATGTTATATATTTATTAATTTAAAATACTAGAAAATGCTCAGTAGGGCATAATCTTCAATTGACAGGGAATTGGCCTTTATCTACTTATAGGTTTTCTTTCTTATCTTCAGATAACATGAAAACATTCTAACAATGTTGTATGTTGGGCACAATTAAAAACTGGATCTTTACCATCCCTGGTAATTAAATTTACTGTATTATGAGCCTGATCCTGGACCACTGAAGTTAAGTGGAGTTTTGCTACTTACTTCAGTGAATGAAGGATAAGGCCCCATTTTCAGTATTTCTTATTCTAAGAATGGGGAAAACCACAAATACAAGAATAAAGATAAATGTGGTGGTGCAGTAAACATCTGCTTCTAACGGTGCCCTTTGTGTAGGAGACTTTACTCCACCTTTATCCCTCCCCAGTGGTGCAACTACAGTGGTATAGTGTGGTACACTGTACCAGTAAGATATTTATAGCTGGTACGGCATACCGGAAAGACAGAGGAGGAGCCCGCCCTCAGCCCTTCAACGCAGCTGCATCTCCCGAGTCCTCCTGCCTGGGGTCTGTACAGCAGCCCCGCTGGCGGACAGGGCTGAGGGGAGCGGGGATGGGAGCGGTACAGCAGTTGCGCCAGAGGAGCTGCCGGCAGCCCCACATTCTGCTCAGTTCCCGGGAACCTCAGCGGGGAAAGGAGTAGAGTGTGGGGCCGCCGGGCAGCCCCACGCCAGCATCTCCTCCAGCACAGCTGCTGTACTGCCCCCGCCCCCTGACCTGTCCTCTGGCGAGGCTGCTTTACAGACCCCAGGCAGGAGGACTCAGTAGAAGTAGCTGCATGGAAGGACTGGGGTTCGGGCTGTAGGCAGTGGAGCTGTTGGCGTGGGGCTGCCTGGCTGCCCCACGTTGTTCTGCTGCTTTCGCTGCTGTGCTTCTGGAGAGCCCTGATCTCCCGGGAACTGCAGCAGCGAAAGGAGCAGAATGTGGAGCTGCTGGGCGTCCGCATGTCAGCAGCTCCTCCGGTGCGGCTGTACCCCACCCCACCCCGCCCAGCCCAGTTCTCAGCCCTTCCACGCAGCTGCGTCTCCTGAGTCCTCCTGCCTGGGGTCTGTACAGCAGAAGTCTCCAGCACAGCGGGAGGAGGACAGAGCTCCCCCCACCCCCGGTAATGTGGGATGGATGTGGATCATGGGGAGAGCACGGGGACGCTGGGCTGGAGGCGGGGTGAGGAGGGGAGTAGTCATTTGGGAGGGAGTCACGTGGGGAGGTCATGTGCCCCCCCCCCCATCACTTTGTGTCCCTCCTATGAGTGCAGCATACCGGCAATAAATGATTTCTACTTGCACCACTGCCCCCTCCTTTATCCTGGGGGCTGCTGGAAGCCAAACCAACCTGTAGTGCAAGCTTGAGTAGCCTCAGTGCTGCTCTAACCTGCACCAGTGGATAACAGTCTCCAAGGAATCACTCTGCTGGTCAAGTTGTTTGGAGTGCTTCATACTCTTGGCCTGGAACATTGCCTCTGCATAGGGAGCCAGGAATAGCTGGTGTAGGGGATGGCTGTGCCCTCCTTATGACAACACAGAATTTCCCTACTCTAGTGGAGTCCTTTCCTGCTGTCTTAAGACAGCTTTCAATCCCGTTTGCCCCACATTGGTGCAAAGGGGATTTAAGAGAGGCTGAAGATCTGGCTCACGGTATGAAAGTCAGGAAATTGGCATGTTAAACTCATATTTCAAAAAGTATAAACATCAGTCTGGAAATACTAAGTTCAGATTTCAATACAGAGAAAAACTTTGTGTTTCTTTATTGCTTATTGATGTAACAACTCCATTAGTTATAAAATGGAGAGTCCCACGTTGGGTATGTGTATTAAAAGAGTATAGGCCAATACTTTCAACCTTAGGTGCCTAAAATCTTATTTATACATCTAAATAAAAATGGCTTGATTTCCAAAAGTGCTGAGTACCTGCAGCTCCCATTCATAATGGAAGTTACTTCACTTCTTTTTAGATACTGATGACCAATTTAGATTTGAGAATGTGGTAATAGTCTTTTTTGTTGTACTATAATATAATCTGCATTCACCTTTATGGCCTGTATCAGATACAAGAGTTATCTCAAACCTGTCTTGTGAGGGTGTTTAGAGTATTCAAGATCTGAGGCATGTATGCTTATGTTGGAAGTGGAAGAAAATGATCCCTGGTCTGTTGGAGTGTGCTGACTGACCACTATTGAGAGGATAGAGTGATTGCAGTCCCATTCCTAAAGAGATTCTAAATCCTGCAGATGTACACAAACACTTTTTTTGCATGCTGGAATATTTATAAAATCCAAAGGCTATTGGGATCTGATAGGAGGTCTCTGCTCTTGCAGAGTTTATCAGTGAGCCTGCGTACCATTGTAAATAGTGTCCTGAATTCCATAAACAGCTCAGAAATATACCTACCAAATTTTCCAAAACTAATTAGTTGCTGGCCCTCCTGAAGGACACCAGAATTAAACTATATTTGGAGTTTATGATGTCCATTTCTTTTTCCTGCCCTCCTTTCCCCCAAAAAAATTCAAATGTGAATTATCACCAACTTTTCAAATGCTTAAAATGTTCATGAGATGTAGGGTTGTTATTTCACCAGTTACAACATTGTCCTCTGGCAGAAGATATCTGTAAGAAATTTCTGCCCCCTTTGAAGTAAAAGTGTTAAAATTAAGGTTTCAGTGGAAAACCTAGTTACAACCATAAAATGGTGTCTCTAATACGGCTTCATAATTCAGTACTTATTTCCGTCAGTGGATTAACAGTATGATGTGTCATGGTGTGTTCATAGTGTGATGACAAATCATTGCTATTTTGTGTGCATTCTTTTTCAGATAAAAGGGTAATGGATATCATTGCTAATTCAGATGCTTACTTGGAGGACCTTTTTACAGACTATTATGAAAAAGCTGCAAGCATGACTGATATCTCTACAAGCTATCTCAGAGAAGGGTCTCATATCCGGGTTAATTTACTTAATAACAACATCCCAAAAGGTCCTTGTGCCCTTTGTGGAATGGGAAATTCTAAAAGAGAGACAGTCTATGGATGCCTAGAGTGTTCTTTTAGTGGACAAAAGTATGTACGACTGCATGCTGTGCCCTGCTTTGATGTCTGGCACAAGAGAGTGAGATAAATGATCTATGAGCGTGACTATTGTTATAGACTTCAGTGTAACTGTGCCACAAAATTTCCAAAATTGTTGAATATTGACTTAAGTGCAACAGACATTAAAAGTGCAAAATATTTGGTTATGCTATTTCCTTTTTTATTGTAAAGTGATTATTTTATTTTACAATAAAGATAATTGTTACTTAGTTCAGAAATGCCCCATATACAGTTCCTTCAAAAAATTTGCTACTTTTCTTCTTTGTGGCACTTTCTCATTTTATCATTCATGATAAGTAATATATGCATGTTGAAATTGAAGTCCAGAGTAGCAATCAGAATATAGTTTGGAATTTACTATAAAAGCTGCTTATGCACATTTGGTCTGTCAAGATGTTATATATTGCCTTAACTACACCAGAGTATGATGGTAAAATGAGAAAACGTGTTAATAATTTAGTGCTATCATGAATGTTTAATTGAAGTGTCAGATTAAAAGCACATTTAAAAACTAGCTCAGTTTAAGGTTTCATTTACAAGAGGGAAGAGTTAAAAGGATTGCAACTGGCGATTATGGATTCCATTTTAGGCTGTGAATTCACCATATGTCTATTCTGATTATAGTTGTAGAGACCACAAACAAGTCTACAGTTTGCACTTGGCTAACTCAAATCTGATTTTTTTTTTTAAAAAAAAGCCTTCAGACTTGTTGCTGACTTTAGTGGCTTTGACATATTTGGAAAAAACAAAACAAACAAAATTATATTGCATTGTGAAGCTAGTATACTGAATCCCACCTATTACATCTCAGGTCTAGTAACTGTAGAGCCCAATATCACAAATTAAAAAGTTGTATGCAGTCAGGTTGTAGCCGTTGCAAACCCAGGATACTGGATAGACAAGGTGGGTTAGGAAATATCTTTTATTGGACTAACTTCTGTGATACTGGGTGTTCCTTTCCAAGACTTGAAGAAGAGCTCTGTGTGGCTCAAAAGCTTGTCTCTTTCTCATCCACAGAAGTTGGTTTTAAAGTTTGCATAGTGGGGAATGCATGCAGCAGCGGGTACTGTAGTGTAGAATATTGAAATTGGCAGTGCTAGGCCCTGCTAGAACGTCTGCATGACTTGCTTGGCTGTCTTTTGATGCTGCAATTAAGGAGGGAGATTAAAATTCTAACTCCCTCTATAATAAATAGAAGCTGTGAATACTTGGCAGCCTTTCTGCTTTATTCTGGTGCTGCTAGTTTCAGCATGCACATGCTTTAGTGGAAGCTTCCACTAAATGTGTAGTCTAATGATTACACATTCAAATAAAACGCCATGATGCTTGTCTCTTTAGAAATTAAATGCTGTCAAATACACAGAAATGCAAAAATGTCAATGTCTGGCTGTAGATAAGGTGGTAACTTTTGAATGCCGCACCCACTCAATTCCAAAATTTCAGGAATTGGTCTAGGCAGTGTCTGGAATTCTATAGATTTTGGGGAAAATCAGAAACCAAAAGGGGGGTGGGGGAAGTAGGGATCCAAGGAGCCAGTGCTGTCAATTTTGGATAGTTATAAGTTCTAGCAACTCTGCAATTGTCTACGGATTAAGTAACTGGTTGATGGCATCTATTAATGCATTCCATCATAACAGTACCACCCCTACCTCCCCTCTGCCTAAAGACTTTAACACGTTGACACACTGAGGGACTTATCTCCTAGACAAATAATAATGATGGGGGAATGGGGTGTGTGCACACCACGGTTGGCATGAGGGCAGGGAGCATACAGTTTCCTTGGTGTGGGGGTAAAATTGGGGATGCTGGTAGGAGGAAAGGGGGCACACACAACCCCTAGTATGTGGTAAGGGAAATAGGAGCAGCCAGTGCTGTTGGCAATGGGCGGGGGGCAGGAAGGAATGCTCCCAGAGCCTTTGATATATAGCACCTGCCATAGAGGGTGAACACACAGCCCCTGGCAGAGGAGAAATTGGGGAAAGCTGCAGGGAGTCCCTCAACTAGAGAAAGATGGGAGGGTGGCATGCAGGGGATTTAATGGAGGTTGTACAAGAAGCTTGTCCTACAGAAGCTATGAAGGGTGTGACCCCATAGTAATAAATTAATGCTACAAAGCATTAACTTGCATCTGTATGCTGGCTTGTTCAGAAGTGCTTGTACAATCCTGCCAGATTCCTCTTGCCAGCAGCATAATTAAACATGACTGGACAATTTTCATTTAAACAACATTTTGACAAAAAAAAAAGTGATGTTACAAAAAATCTCAGCATAAGTCTTCAAGTATGACAGTGGGTGTAACGAAGGCATAGATTAGTTTGGTATGACTGAATCACATGGTTCACACCTGTTAAGACTATCTGTGCATCTGGCATTACAGATTTTTTTTAGTAGCATTTATATAGTTATAGCAAGTACATCAGCTCACAATTGGTAATTCTATCACCAACCTGTTGAATCTAATAGGCTTTTTTGGGGGAGTGGTGGGAGAAGGGGCTAAGAGCCATATTAAAATCATTTATAAGATCATGTACTAGTCTGATACTTTTGTTGCAAAGGTCTCTAAAATACCTTTCCACACTGCTTGAGGAAATTGAGCTAGAAGTCGGCAGAGAATAACCATGTTTAAATACCACAGTCGGTCTCATTTTAGTGTGTATCATAGAATATCAAGGTTGGAAGGAACCTTAGGAGGTCACCTAGTCCAACCCCCTGCTCAAAGCAGGACCAATCCCCAATTTTTGCCCCAGATCCCTAAATGGCCCCCTCAAGGATTGAGCTCACAACCCTAGGTTTAGCAGGCCAATGCTCAAACCACTGAGCTATCCCTTCCCCACCCCCGAGGGTGGTCAGAGCCTAACTTCCCCAACAACCATTACTCAACTCTCATGGCAACGGAGCTCATAATTTTGTCTAATTTTCTTTATTGTATATTTTCATGATCTTTCTCTACCTTGATGGGGGTTCTGTGTTCCAAGGAATCCTGTTTTCCACTTCCTCCTTTTGCTCTTTTGTTTCAGCAGTGACATTGAAACCACACCTTTATTCTGAGTGCGCTAATATCAGGATTCTAACTGTATCTGACACAAGAAGAGTCACCTGATTAGTGCTCTGCTTTAGTCAAGCAGAGATGCTAATTTCAGCTAAATCAGGTCCAACAAAATCACAAAATTTTATATCTGAAATAAGGATTGTGTAAGACAGACTGTGCCTTTTTATAATTTTATTTCTTTTGTAAAATATATCACAGTCTATTACTGAAATGTTACTGGTAAGATTTTTAACACATCTTAAAAGGTATAAAAATTTACCATTACAAAAAAAATGTAAAACATCATGTGACAAAATCAAAGTTCGTTTTAGAGATTTTTTAAATCTAGGGTACAGAAAGCAGCCAGGAGATTTTAGAAATAATTTGCTATAGTTCATCATGCTGATAGACATTGTACTCCCTTGAAGATATGAAGCCATCTCCGTCATGGTCATTCTTCTTAAATATATCGGCTAAAATAGAATCGTGAACTGATGCATCACGTTTTTTACCATCTCTTTCAAATTCCTCCTTCAAGTAATGGCTTATCTAAAAGAAAAAAAATAAAATGTTATACTAAACATAGCTTAGAGTTCATATTTGTGAGCTCATCACGATAAATACTAGTATATAGGCATTCATATAACAAATATAAAATGACATCAGCTAAAAGCTCTGATGCTTGAAACTCCAGAGCAAAAGTACACTAAAAGGAGCAAAACATTAGGAACTCTATAACAAAAATAATGTACTGAAATGGTTATCTCCCTGACTATCTTCTCAATATAAAGTAACAATGCATAGTAAAACTCTTCAATGAAGATATTTTCAATAGAAAACTGAGCTTGAGTGAAATGAGTTGATGTCTGACTAGTTCATAGTGGGCAAATATCTGTCATGAAACCATAACTGATACTCTTGTTGGCTATTGCAGCAGATGGGACAAGGATTTAGTGGGTATGGAGTCTGAATTAACCTCTTAAATGGACTAATGGACCCTACATATTTCAGTACACTCCTTTCTCAAAAGGGGAGACTTTAGACACTGCCTGAGAGTGAAACAAATGTTGCATCCTTGTAAATCTGAGATGTAGCCCTGTACATAGCAAAGTGATAAGTAAAAGATGGAATCAGAGGCAGCTCATATAGGGATAATGCATGCTTTGGTTTATTGGTAGTGGGATATATATGTGATCTATTCCAAGTCAGTTGACTCACGTTACCTCATCTCGAGAGAGTTTCTTGTCACTGTCCATGTCTATTTGAGTAAATGCTTCAACACTGCGTGGTCCTTTATTCACTGCATACAGTTCAATCTCAAAGATCAATGTTGCATTAGGTGGAATCTTGCCTTGTGCTAAGAATATTTAAAAAAACATTGTAGGAGTCACACTAGTCAAAGCTCATGTTACAGGTACATACATTCATACAGCAGTATTTCTATTATCTATTAGGAATGGGTTAATAGTGTAATTTTCCAAATTGTGTGATACCTAAATAATATTCTGACCCCTGGCTTTAAATATTACACTATTAAGCCCTTCTGTGGGACTCCTTCCTACCTCATTCTTGACCCAGAGCAATCCTCTCCCTCACTGAACCCAGGGCAACTCTCCTTACCTTTGTCTTCAGGGAGATATTGCCTAGTGGCCTGTTCTTTGGGTTTTGCAGCTACATAGGTCCCTATTCATCAGGTGTGCCCAAACCCAATAGTAAAGACTCCCCCCATACTACAGCCACAGCAAATGCTCTTGGCCACTGCTGTGCAAGCAGTAGAAAGCTGAGGGAGAGTCACCTTAGGATTTTTTTTTAGCTCCCAAGGTCTCTAAGCTCATCTCACTATTAGACGGTACAGGTGTGGGATAGTAGTGTTTTCTGCTTTTCTTCTTTCTACAAAATTGGAAGAGGCAGCCTCCAGCTCTCTTAGAAGACGTTAATGGATTTGGGGGAAGGCAGACCCCCATAAACACTGAAATGCATGATGAGAGAGAAGGCCAGCTAGCCCACAGCAGAATGCAGGAAAAATAGGGGTCTTAGCCACCAAGAAGCCCACAGAAAACATCAAAGGTAATGGATTCAGGGGTCTTTTTCAGAGAAGGAGGTTGCTGGCAAAAGGGAAATGAGATGGGGTTGCATTGGCAATCTTGATATTCAGAGACGAATGTTTTCGGGCACTATTTATAACCATTCTATTTCTCCGAAACAAAATTAATATGTGGACAGATATCATTCACATTGTTCATCCCAACTGTCCAGACATTTAAGTAAAAATTTGAAAATATACCTTAAACTATTAAAAATCCTCCTTAGGAAGCCTTGCATTAAGAGAAGTTTTGAAACACAATAGTATATACAAATGCTCCTTACAGCACTTCTTTTGAAGTCCTGACAATTCCACATGCCAGGCTAAAGTAATGTATTTTTACTTTGTTATTTAAAAGCGACAGTCTGGTTTGAAAGGATTGTAGTAATGATGCAATGTTTACACACAGTCCTTCTTTGTTTGAAATGGAGACAAACTGGCAATAAAAGCAGCTAAATTCTGCTAAAACATGTTGATATAACTGCATCTACTGTTAAAGGATTTACAAATAATAAAATATAATTTGAAATATGCAACTAATTAGGAAAGAGGCTACAGACACAGGCTCAAGTATTCAGAATCCAAGCCATCTGATCAACACAGGAGAAATGGGCTATAGGAATGATCTGTTCAGTCCCAGAAGACAGAATGAAGGTAGGTTCTAATATTCCTGTGTCAAAACATCTTCTGGTATCAAAGATGTAAAGGAAATATTAAATACAAAGATGTGTTACTGTATCATGCTTTCTAAAAGCAAGATACTGAAATGGTAGACAAATAACAAGAGTGGATCAATGAGATCTAAAAAGTCAGCCCAAAACATGCATTTAACAAACCATGCAACATGCAATTGATGTTTAAACACACAACTGGATCCTAATTATATGCTGGCTCACCTAAAGCTAGTATGTAGGCTAGTCTATCATCAGAATTTATTTTTGAGTTTCTGCATATCCTATTAGATCTGAAGATTAAAATGTAAATCAGTTTTCTTTAACAGTAGTGGGCAAACTGGAATTACTGGTATTTCTTATTTGAGATAGCTATAATGAATAAAATGGTATTGAGAAGTTTCAATTTTGACTACAAAACGTGTTTTGTTAAACTGTTTCAATTGTGTAGATGTCTGAAATATATACCATATATTTGCAACAAGTTTATCTAACAAACTATTAATATAAGCTAACTAGGCAGACTTTGGTGCAAGTAATTTTAAGAATTATACATACCAGAGAAAAAGACATGTAAAGACCTAAAGAGCCACATGCAGCCTGACTAAGTCAAGATTAGACAGTCATCTTCCCCAGCATGCAGGAATACGTTAAGACAGAGGACAACCAAGTTGCAGGAAAAAGTCTTTCTTCAAGCACTGCCTAGAACAAACAGTTATATCTAAGGTTAGATTTTAATAATGCACTTTTTATTTGATATCAATGACTTTTCTTGTTGCTACAAGGCAAGATTTGTTCATTTCTTGTTATGGTTAATGAGACAAATTCATTCCTGGTGTAACTCTACCCCCTTCAATGGAATTACATCAAGGATGAAGTTGGCTCATGGAATTTTGACATGAACACATGATCAACCGGATCACAGAACAGCAGCAGCATGTTTAGTCAATGCCCCATTTTCTCAGACAAAGCTAGATTACAAAGAACTAAACTATGATATTGTCCATTCAACTGAAATGTTTCACGATAAGATTTTAAGTCTTGAATCAGCCCATTAGTCTCATATATTGCATACCTAAATGTCATGCATTCAAAGTAGGTTTCCTGTGCTCCATTCAGTGGGCTAGTGGTGACTGCAACAATTATTATGCTGAGTTATGAAACTTCTCATTCAA
Organism: Macrochelys suwanniensis; assembly: GCA_033296515.1. Taxonomy (NCBI): domain Eukaryota; kingdom Metazoa; phylum Chordata; order Testudines; family Chelydridae; genus Macrochelys; species Macrochelys suwanniensis. The sequence goes on from CM065784.1 coordinate 43,175,624, forward strand.
TTAGTCCTAAAACAGTTGTTCAAACAAATAATGTTTCATCAAATTAATTCAGTGGTGTGTAGTGAATCTCATATTGTTTTGATGGAGTGAAAATAAAAACAATTTTATTAAAAGGCCAATCTGGCAGTACCCAAATCTTAGAAATTAAACATGAATGTAATGCAACAGGAATAAGGATGCACATAAATAGGAGGAAATAATAATTAGTATAATATTTAATAATTTGTGTTAAACTCAAAAGGCCTTTCTCGTAACCTCAAAAACAGATAACTAAATCCCCAAAATTCCTATAAAACAATAGCTTTCTGAAAATCTTAATTTTTTTCTCTGGCTGTCAGTGAACCATATTTATTTTCTCCCACAAAAGAAAGTTCTCAAAGTTTTATCTAAAGACCACTTAAAAGTAACTATCAATTTACCCCTTCTGTTTGTCTGCTCCAATCCTAAATGAACTTTTGCAAAAATTCTTATATTTGGCTCTTCTGACTGAATAAAGAGATATTAGAGGCTCTGAAAATCAAACAGGAATATAATTATAAGCACTGAAGTTATGACCTCTCCTTGCTCTCCTTGCTGTTAGCATAGAACTCCTCATTCATGTGAAATAAGCCACCCGTTAAAGCAGCACTGCAGTTGCTTGCAGAGCTAATGTAAGTGCTGTCACTGCACTTCCTGGAGGGTGAGACTAACTGTCTTGTGGTGCTGGAAATTAAAGAGCTGTAAGCATGTTGTGTATGGAGTGCTGGGTTGAAGATCTGATTCCTTTTGATAGCTTTTCAATTGTGGTTTTTGGTTTCAAAAAATAAATCATGTATTATTTAGATTGTAAGCAAATTGGATCAGGGACTGGCAGCACAATGGAGCCTCAATCCTGAGAGGGTACTCTGGATGCTACCATAATACAAATAATAGCAATGAAAGGATGATCTCTCTCTCTGTCACATGGTAGATAGGCGCTGTTAGTAGTTGTGGTGCTCCTATCATAGACGTTCCTTGCTAGCAAAAGGGAGAGCTTGTTAGCATGGACCTGTGATTACAGGTCTAATTCTGCCAATACTTCCTCATGTGAGTTGGCCTTATTCACATGAGCAACCTCATTACATTCCTTGGGACTATGTTCATGGGTAAGAACTCGTATGAGTAAGAGTTTGCGGGATCAGGCCCTGTAATTGCAGCCATCAAATAAACCCTCAATCAAAAAAAGCTTGGATGATCAATACTCAAGTAAATTATTTACATTTATCTGAAAACATAAAGACAGAAGAAAAAACAGATATGAATTTAAATTCTTTTTTACCATAGCCTTGCTTTCCATATGCTAATGATGGTGGAATTGTCACTTTCCGTTTTTCTCCAGGACACATATCCGTCATAGCAATATCTAATCCTTTTATGACTTGTCCAACACCCAGAACAAACCACTTTGGGTGACCTTTATTTTGTGTCCGACTACAAAAACAATAAAAAGCTTTTAGCGAGTAGACAACAAAGTCAGTGTTCAAATATTTTTTTAAAGAAATCACTTTAACATTTAAATACAGTACTGTACCATCTTTGGAAAGTGTGACATTATTTAGATACATTTTTTAAAAGTCACAGTAAAGTGTACATTAAAAAGTAAACAGCTCATTCTTATTTATATTGAAGTATTAACAGTTTTTCTGGTTAAAAATCCTAAATTGCATACACAGGAAAACTCCCATTGACTTGTTAAAGAACAAGTAAAAATTGAGTGCTAAAATTGCACCTTTCTGCAAAGTACAAGAGGCGCACCAGGCAAGGAAAACTCTAGTAATTTCCCTTAGCAGAGTTTTTCCAAATCACACAACTGGGGGGAAAATGTTTTCTCTCCCCTCTTCTCGGATTACAGAGGATATGCAGGATGACAGGCCATCCACGTTCTCCTACCATGCAATACCTCCCCTCTCACCTATTAAATCAAAAAACCGATGTGAAAAGAACATTGTTAAAACTGCAAAAACAAGCATTCAAACAAGCACTTCCAATAACTTGCAGTTTCAAGAATTACCTAGATCTCCACCAAAACCTGTCAACACTACCCTATTTCAACCAATAGTGGGCTTCCATGAGCATCATATTTTGTCCTAAACTGAGCATGCTGCTTCCACACTGGGCTCAGGGAAAGAAAGGCCAAGATGAGGAAAACTTTAATATCCTTTAAGTTTTGATTTTTGGGTGAATTAATATATCTGTTGGATCCAAAACTGTAAAAGTTAATATTTTTAACATACTTCAAACTTATTTCACAGCAATGAATGGTTAAGTAAAAGGTTGTTCCTTTTATTTATTGACGAATACAAACTAACACATTGATCCGGCAAAGACTTATGCATGTGTGTACCTTGACATGCTTTGAGCAAAGTTGCTCATGTGCATTGTGCCTAGTCTACACAAGAAAACTACACTATTTATGGCACTCTTAAATTGAAACCCACATAAGAGGGTGCCACTGATTTAGCTAAATCAATTTCTAACAAAATTTAGTTAAATGAATATAATTGTCTGCAAGGCCTGAGTCTTTGCAGAATTGGGGCTTAAGTTGGCCTAAATATTATATAATGATATTTACAGCATTTGTGGTTTGAAAGTATAGCTCTAGATATACATTTATATAATTCTAAACCTCACTGTAATTTTGGGCACTGCATACAAGTTGCTCTCCTTTTGAACAGATTCAATATTGTCAAAACTGCTTTAACACAGATTTAAAAAGAAACAAAAGGCTAAATGTTTGCCTATTTTTTATTTGCTGAGGAGAGGCAAATCTGGTGAAGAAGGGTATAAACAGCACAGTTATTTACCTGCAATAAAACTTGGATCCATCACTGGCCAGGTAGCCATCGTAATGTGCATTAAGCAGATCCCCCTTCTTGCTCTTTGGCTTGCATTCTTTGGGCACATGTAAGACTTCTATTTTAACTTCCTCTGCAGTGGCGTCTTCTTTCTTTTGTCCGTGCGCGTGGATGGTAAGAAGACAAAAAGCCTGTAAGAAAAAAACTAATTTGACTCCGAAAGTCATGCTTGCTAAACCGCTCCCTCGCAGCCTTGTTCCGACTCAGGTTCTTAGTGCAGCCTCAGAGTAAAAGACACCCGCCCCCCACCCTGGCTGCGTGGCATTGTTCGACGTCAGGCTGACACTAACAGGGGCGTGTACATAGTATCCTCCAAGACGCGGCATTGCTGCGGTCTGTGGGCTCGCCAGGGCGCTACGGCCCGCCCACTTGCTCCTCCCCCGTTGACAGTTTTGGGTTGCCTGAGCTCTGCGAAGTTCGTGCTCGGTGCGGGGCTGTCAGTCTCGTGCGCTTCCGGGGGATTCTGTCCGGGACTGACTCCTTCCCTTGAGACTGCTTCCCTCCCAGGCAGTGTTTCAAGAGTCCCGCGGGGCTTCCGCGGGCCCTTGGGGCGGGGTGTTTGCTGTGCGCGCGCGCGTGCCCCCCAGGAGCTGGCGGTGTCGGCACCGTCCCTCCCGCAGGGCGGGGAGGGATTTGGGTGATGCGCGTTTCCTCGTCTGCTGTCGCAGCATTTCCCTTCGTGTGCATCGGCCCAGCTTCGTACTCGCCCCCCACGTCCGCAGGGGGCAGACACTTTAAGCGCTGCCACCAGTATCACTGCGGGGCGGGGCGGGGCGGGGGTCTGCGGAGAACGTGGCTGCCCCGCGGGGCGCGTGTCTGGCCAAGGCAGGGTAGGTTCGCCCGGCACCGGCACGCCGGCTGGCTCAGCCACCCCTTTCCTGCAGGAAGTAAATGAAACGTCCGGGTCAATGGCAGCAAACGCGACGGCGGGGGGCGGGACGGGGAGCCAGAGGCAGCCGAGGAGCGGGGCGGGCAGAGCCTGCGGGGAGCTGGACACATGCCCCCCCCCCCCCGGACTGCCATGTGCATAGGGCATGAGGCACTCTGCCGCGCCTGCTGCCCCTGTGCCTAGCCCGCTGCGCTGCGGGCAGCATCGGCAGGGCCAGCCGGATACTGGGGCTGCGGCTGCTCTCGGCCCCCGAGCTGCGCGGCTCAGCCATAAATGTCCATAGGCGGCTGCTGAGCGGGAGGGAAGGGGGGAGTCTGCCAGTGCTGCCGCCCGGTGCCAGGCGGAGGAGGATGCTGCACGGAGCCCGGCCCTGAGCGATGGAAGGAGTCCTGTACAAGTGGACCAATTACCTGACAGGTATGGGCAGGGCAGGGCTGCTCCTGACGCGCAGCAGCGCTCTTCCGGGCCGGGCCTGTGGCACAGCGGGGAGGATGCAGGGGCGTGAGGATGCGGGCTGGTGTCCGCTGAGGTTACGAAACCAGCTGGCGTGTGAAGCTGTTCGCCGCTGTTTGAATCTAGCCTGCTTGGGAAGAAGCGGACGGACAGTTTTAGCCTCTGATGGCTGTTGGGTGGCCTACGGGAGAGCAGCGGTTGCTGGTCTCCGTTCAGTAGCCTGTTGCTCCTAGACTCGGAGAATCCAGTTGTGGTTGCAGCAATGGGCGATGTCCGATTCTGTGAGTGAGTGGAAGACTTTACCCTCCGGAGCTGCTGATCTGCACCTTTCACAAAAACTAAATTCACGCCACACACACGTTTTTCACTCCTTCCTCGAGATTACCCGAAATTTGGGAGGTGTTGGGGTCTTTTAAAAATACAGTAGTTACTAAATCGCATGCTATTTTAATTGAAAATATGTTGCATTCAGACTCAGTTTGGAATGTACTTACATAGTCCCCCTTGCTGAATATAGCCCACTGGTCAGGGTGTGCTACAGTTATCACTCTGTCTAATCTGCAGCGGGATATGGTTCTGTTGCAGCTCTTAGCTTGAAAGCCTGGCTCTTAAACTGTAGAGGCTCATGCTTAAAGCTCTGGAGGCTCCCTGATTCAGTCAGTGGAGAATGATGGCCATCATATGACCACTTCACAATTCTGAAAGTATGTATCCTCACAAGACTCCGTCCTGTTAGGTGAGAAGGTAATGTTATCCTCAGTTTACAGAGAGCCCAAGGTCACAAAGGAAATCTGGCAGAGCAGATATCACTTTAACCACTGGAGCATCCTTTCTCCCATAAGAAATAGCTATGATAAACCATTAATTGCATGCAAACTGTAAGATATAATCATGGCACCTGTCACAGCGTGCCCCTTCCTGGACACATCTTGTTCAACACCGGTGTCTCTGGGCAGCCCTTTTAGCCCTCGAACTTTCTCTCGGCACTTGCCTGTGAATATCGGCACGTCTTGGGTATTTTCTTACCTCTATTTCGAGGGTCCTGCAGATCTCTTCAAAACCCTATGACCTGACTATGCCTCTGACTTCTGGACTTGAAAAAACGCTAAACTTTTATTTAACCAGAGTAAACGTAACCTAAACATATCAATACTTCTAAGAGCCTGGCAGTGCTTCCCTTGATTGCAGTTTGTCCAACCCTCTTTGTCCTCAGGAGCCAGCGCTACCCTTCAAATTCAGCCTCCCCTCCCCAGTTCCAAACATGCAGTCTGGTGGAGCTTCTGTCAAGGAGTCCTAGCCTCTGTGTCTCTGTGCACCCAGCAGCATCTGTTCTTCTGGTCTTCATCCAAAAACATACCTTATCATACAGTTGTGCTTATCAGCAATTATCCTATAATGTCTCATATCATATAATTTCACATTAACATAGTCCTTTCTCTGTGATGGAAGTGTGGGGCGAAGCTTGGTATTGCCTCTTGAAAATTGTCAGTCTTCCTGTGGTGAATGATAATCCTACTTTCTGTCAGAGCTAATCTGTTCAAAAAATGATTGAAAAGACATTAACTACAAAGGTGTCTATAATGGAACGGGTTCTGAAAATAACAATATTTCCTAACCTTATTATTACAAGCATTATTTTTGTGCCCATCACTGTGTTGTGTGGTATTTTTGGGAAATGTTGCTTTTGTGTTTAGGAAGTAAGACCTTTGCTATATTGGCTAATTCTCCTGGCCTTGTAAGACTGAAGTTTGGAGCAGTCCGGCCTCTGTGGCACAGCAGAGCCGAATTGAATGTGGACCGTGATGGTTACACCGGGACCCAGAATGGAGACAATTTGTGGTACATTATTTCAGTAAACTGCAGAGTTGCTGGACACTCCAGTTCTTTTTGATATCAATGAAAGATGTGACTGCTCAGGCTCTCTGATCTCAGGCTGGATCTGGCCCTGTGGTAGTAAAGAGAATGCAAAGAAATACCACAGAAAAAATCTTGCAGTGTCAGTACTGAAACAAGTCCTGTGACTGGGAACCACTAATTTAGAGTACCAGAGGCAAGTAATTAATAGACGACCACAAGTTCCTGACCCATGATGAAACATGACTGTTCTCTTAACTTAGGAATTTCTGTTTTGTATTCCAGTCACAATTAATAAATTGGATGATTGTGAGCACAGGATGAACTGTAACTGTATAAATGTCTTAGTTCTGTTCAGACCAGTCTAATTAGGGAATCCAGAATAGGACAAATGCTAAGAAATTTGCTAAAAATCTTAAAACTGTGTATGAAGTTAGATTTCACCTCTGGATATATTGGAGTGGCATAGATTTTGAGCCAGATGTATCAGTAGCATACAATGAAAATGAGTAAGTGGTAATATATTTCTGATGGCTTTTCTGGGCACGTAACAATTTTGTAAAAGATTTAATAAACAGAATAACGTTTGTTATTCACATCATATAGGCTTGTAAGTTTTTTTTAAAAAAACAACAAAGAAGTCTTGTAGCCATAAGTTGTGATGATATACCTTTGGCTATGGTAACTTTTCTACAGAATTAAAGAAAAAGCATTCTTAGTCCTGGTCTGCACTGGGAACTTACATCCTTATAGCTGCGTCTCTCAGGGGTGTGAAAAATCCACACCCCCTGAGAGACATAACTATGCCGACCTAATCCCTGGTGTAGACAGTGCTAGGTTGATGGAAGAATTCTTCTGTCAACCTAGCTACTGCCTCTTGGCGAGGTGGATAGCTGAATTAACTACAGTGGTTGAAGACCCCCACCCCCACCCCATTGCTGTAGTGAGTGCCTATCCTGAAGTGCTACAGTGGTGCAGCTGTAGCATTTTAAGTGTAGACATTCCTTCATTAACTAAAGAAGGCAATCTTAAGTCTGGCATTTCCTAACTTTTGTGGGCTTCACTTTGCAATGTTAATGTAGTGTTTTGGAGGTAATTATTTATTATTTGTATTGCAGTAATGTCTAGCTGCCCCAACAGTGATTAGGACCCCAATTTACAGTGGATAGAATTTTCAGAAGTACTAGTTGGAATTTATGAGCACAAGTCCTTCCAAGTCTCTTTCAATTAGACTTTTTCCCCTAAGTTTCTTAGGCTCTGTTCAGAATCCTTCACTGAATTTATACATAAGAAGAGACAGTCTCCCCCCAGAAGAACTTCCAGTCTAAGGCACTGATCCAGTTAGATCTGTGTTGGCTATCCACACAGATTAAGTTGCAGGATCTGGCTGTAAATAGACACAAAATGGACAAAAGGCACGAGAGAGGAAATATTATTATCCCCATTTTACAGCTGGGGAACCAAGTCACAGAAGATTAAGTGACTTGTTCAAAGTCAGAAACTGAGTGCATATCTGAGTCACAGCCCAGTGCCTTAACAAGCCCATCTCCTATGCTTTCTTTAACACTCTTACTTTTTCAAACTGACGTAATGAAAAAAAATAACTAAATATTGAATAACTTATTAAATGTTTCACTTCTGTTAGGGTATGTCTACAGTAGAAGTGTTACAGTGGCACAGCAGCTGTGCTGCTGTAGCGCTGTAGTGTAGATACTTATTACAGTGACAGAAGGGAGAGATGAATTTACTATAGTGACAGAAGAACTATAGTAAATTCATCTCTCTGAGAGGCAGTAGCTAGGTTGACAGAAGAATTCTTTCATCAACCAAGTGGTGTCTGGGGCTTAGGTCGGTTTAATTACATCACAGAAGGTGTGAAATTTCATCCCTGAGTGATGTAGTAAAGCTGACCTAACTTTGTAGTGTAGACCAGCCGTAACATCGGGCGCATACTGTAATACAGGGGTCGGCAACCTTTCAGAAGTGGTGTGCCGAGTCTTCATGTATTCACTCTAATTTAAGGTTTTGCGTGCCAGTAATACATTTTAACGTTTTTAGAAGGTCTCTTTCTATAAATCTTTAATATATAACGAAACTATTGTTGTATGTAAAGTAAATAAGGTTTTTTAAATGTTTAAGAAGCTTCACTTAAAATTAAATTAAAATGGAAAGCCCCCCAGACCGGTGGCCAGGACCCAGGTATTGTGAGTGCCACTGAAAATCAGCTCGCGTGCCATAGGTTGCCTACCCCTGCTGTAATATCTTATTATAACACAGAGATCTGTTCTGAAAAGCTTCTGACATATCATTCCAAATGACTCGCTATAGGCCTGTTTGTGTACACTTGCTTGCACCAAGCCTCAAGACTGCATTCTTCAATAGTCCAGTGCCAGCTCTCAGAGTTTTATCACAAATCTCTTGACATTTAGTATTTATCTTCTGGAGTAAAGTGATTGCATGAGAATCTCAGCTTCCTTTTTTTTTTTTTTTTTAAAGTGTCTAGCCCTCATGGTTGTGAAGAAAAGCTTGAAAGTGTGAAACCTAAATGCTCAAAAGTTTCATGATATTTTGGGGCCTGATTTACGATTTTTGAACCCTTAGGGCTGGCAATACCATAGTTCTGAAAACAGTTCTATCTCTGGCACTAGTGAGTTAATTGGTTTTTAACTAGCAGTGGAGGAAGATTTGTGGCTGACAGCTTTTTGTCAGTGGTGGGTCCATCCATGTGTGCAGATGGGTTTTGTGGACTACTTGTGTGAGTAGTTCCATTGAAGTTAGTGGAACTAAGTAGCAGTAGGAGTACTGGGGAATAAAACCCTGTATAAAATCACAGCAGTGTCCCGGTTAAATGTTTTCATTTCATGGGATATGCATGACCACCAAGTCCCACCCGCAACCCTGAGCTGCTGAAACATTTCCAACAGTGGGGACATAGAAGCGGGTATGCCTTCTTCCAGCTCCCTGCTGACTGAGGCCATGCTTGCTCATGGCGGGGATTAGTGGACCAGTCCCATATTGGAGTGGAGTAGGGAGGTGGTGGACTGATCCCAAATCAGGGAGTGGAGGCAAGGTGATGTGAATCATGCGATGTCTCACTATGTGATGACAGCCAGTCCAGTCTAGGCAATTGCCTCTGCTTTCTGCCGTCCGGTAGAGGGAGGGAGCAACGCTGACAACATGCGGCAATTAGGAGCCCTGGCCTGCCCCAGTGGCCTCCGGCGGGCCTAGGGGAGATGCTGCAGGAGCTGTGACCAATATCTGTTGCTTGAAGCCCAAGCAGGTGTGTGAAGCCCAACAGATATTTTGCTAATTTCACAATTTTCACACAGGCTGTGACATTTTGCCCTGGGCTACACTAGGGGAGGGGGTCGATCTACGATACGCAACTTCAGCTACGTGAATAGTGTAGCTGAAGTCGGCGTATCGTAATCGACTTACCTGACCATGAGGACGGCGGCGAGTCGATCGCTGGCGCTCCCACGTCGACTCCGCTTCCGCCTTTTGATGAGGTGGATTTCCGGAGCCGACGGGGAGCGCGATCGGGGATCGATTAATCGCGTCTTAACGAGACGCGAAAAATCGATCCCTGATAGATCGATTGCTACCCGCCGATCCGGTGGGTAGTGAAGACCTGCCCTTTGATTTATACAGGGCCTTACTGATGAGAGTAAAGGCTGTAGGTGTCAGGCCGTATCAGAGAGAGAGTCAGTGAGTCCGTGTGCCTGTCCCCAGGTTAAAAAAAAAGATTAATTTCCAGTGTAGATAGTTTTTGACTTCCAGGACCACAAATATTTCCCAAATCAAAAAGAAGCGTTAGCTTTGGCCGGAACTGGGTGTAGGGATTGAGTGGGTGGGATAAAACTATATAAATGAAAATGCTGAACAGTACAAAAAAATTTTAAAAGCCTTTGAAGTGCTGTGAAGCACTTACTAATGTTAGTGAAAACTTGTAACATAGCAAGAATGTCCGCACTGAATTATTTGCCAAAAATATATTGCAGCTGTCAGTTTATTTCTAGGGAGAAATGGAATGAACCTCTGCATTCACCATTAGCAAACTCACTGAGTTTCTTTAATTTTGTTTCCCCTCTTCCTTTTCCCTTCATAGGATTCCCCTTGGAGATAGCCATTAGTACTTTATCCTTTCACCATGAAAAAGGTTTCTTTTCTGCCAATATAGCGGAACTAATTATCCCCCTAGAACGGATCAGTGTAGGATGATATAAAATGCCTACTCAGCCTCTTGTTTAATTTGTAGTGCCACTGGCTTTTTTCTGCTCTCTTGTTATTCTGTTCCTTTCCTGTGCTGCTCTGCTTCAGTGAATTCAGATGTGTTTGAACAGCAAAGTTAAATGATCAGAACCTGTGAAATGTCAGTGGGCTGGTTTCCTTGCTGCCTGTATATACGCTAATAGAGCATGATGGAAGACTGCAAAGGAAGGAAAACACGGAACTGGGTCTTCAAATGTGGGAGGCTATCAGGATTGTCTAACCATTTTCTTTTAAAACAGTCACACCTCAGATTACCTGTTTGCTGAATTGAACTGTGGTGTAAGTTTGCGCCCTACCCAAACCAAGTATCATTCTGTTCTATTTTTATCTTTAAAGATATGTCAAGCGTGACCTCAGTGTTGAGCATGACTTGAATTTATCACGCTAACGCAAGCCTCTTTTGCGCTCTCAGTACCATTAGTCCAGGTGTGGAGTTCTAAGATAGAGCCTGAATTTGAATCCTGTGCATAGTAGCAAACTATGCTACACTGAGCTGGCACCACAATCATGTTTTGGTTGGTTTACTTTCAGACTTTTCTTATTCTTTTTATACTGTGTGCTTGACATCCTTCTCAAATATATGGGTGGGTGTACTTTGCTACGTAGCTGGGGACCTTATGTGCATGTCTTCCAGTGAAAGAATAGTTAGGTTATTATCAAATGTTAAATAGCTATTTACAATCTTTATTCTCCATGATGAATGTATTTGATAGAGGTACTTTGTATTTTTAGTGAAATGTCAATTAATATAGTATATGTGTCCTGTGGCCACTTTCTTTTTGAAGTAGTATTAGTCAGATTGTAGTTATAACCCCTTTTTCATGCACAAAAATGAAAAATTACTGGACAGGTTTCCTTAAGATGTCATTCTTGTTTAATGGATACTGACAACTTGAAATCTATTCTATTTTCTAAATATTACTTAATTACAGACAGTACATCTGTCCTCAGAGTCCCACTGTTAAATTTGGGGCTTCACAATTTTTTTATGGTTCTTTCCTCCTTTATTGCTATTTGAGAGATCGACATAAACAAATGACAATTACTATTTCCCCTCTATTGTTAGTTAGTAAAACAGATTATACACAGTGCTGTCAAATGCACAAATTAAATAAATTGAAAACATATTTTAAAATCTTTCAGTTACACTGTAGCTAACTTCGAGCCAGTACCTGCAAGCACTTATGCAAGCTTGACAAACTACACATGGAACATTCACTTTACTCTGCATGATGTTTGCCTATGGCAGAGTCTCGGACAGGTTTTGAAAAACCTAGAACTCCAGGAATTCACAATATTCTGAATGTAAAAGGGAAACAAATCTCTGTGAAAGCATATGGAAAAATCAGTCATAGAGCTTTTTTGTGCCCATTTTTTGTTACTCCACTGAATATTTGTGTAGTTCAAAAATATCAGATTGTATCTTGTTCTAAAGCTATTGAATTTCAGTTTCTTATTTGCAAGAGATACCAAAAATATTTCATTACATTATACAACCATGAAAGCGCATGTTTACATGGCTCTTATAACGTGAGCATTAGCACCTTGAGACAAAAGTGTACAAGCTGATTTAACTATCAGAAGTACAACACAGAATCAGAAAACAAATGTTTTTAAAATAAGTTGAAATATTTTCTTTACTAACATTAAGTGAACATTTTGAACATTTTAATGTACACAAGTTATGCACATATGTTAATGTTCTATTTCTAGAAACTTTTGTATGCCATGGCAGATTGAATCAACGTCTTATTAGGTCCCTTATTATAACACATACACTGATCTGATTGTCCTTAAGCAGTAAGTGTCAGTACATTGACACAAACTTGTTCCGGATCTCTACTTTTGCATGCTCCTATACAAACAATTCATGCTATTCTGCACCTGTTGTGCAGCCACAGAATATTGCCTCCAGGCAATCTCTTGGTATTGGTGGAAATGACATGAGCTGTGGCACCAGACTTCCATCCTCCTGTTTCCAACCCATTGTATTTGAAGGAGAAAGTATTGGATTTGGGCAATGGGCCTGTGTCCAAACTAGTGCCTGGTAATGAGCTCTCTCTATGTTATGTGAAAGAAAAGAGTATGGCTTGTTGGGTTAAGCTTTTGATGACCACAAGCATGTGAACAAAATGGCATGTGCTTTGTCAGTGCTGTGAACTTTTGTCAGTTCTTACAACTTTGTCACACATCTTACAACTAAACTTTTTTGCACTTTTCACCTTCTCCGAGTCCAGGTAACCCTGTTCTGGGTGTGTTTGGAAGCTAATGGTGTTGCTGAAAAACTTTCCATGCGGTCTTCTTGCTGTGATCCAGAAATAACGCACAACCAGTCAGGGCATGAAATGAGAGCAGAGTTTTCAGAACATTGGATCCATAGTGTAGTTTCTCACAAGTGGCATGAATAGGAACGTACTTTGGTTCCTTTGATGTGCGAGCTTTCATCCAAAGCTGTCTACATGTCAGTCAGCTATAGTGAGCCAGTGAAAGAATAAGCACGCCAGAGTTCCTGGTTACAACAACCGCACTGATGGCATCATTGTGGACACACAGTAAAATTATTCTTGTGTCAGCTTCTTTCTGATGAGCTCATAGGTGTCAAGTATTGTTGTTGAGCACCATACTTCAGCCTTATCATGAAACCTACCAGCCATAATAATAATTTTATCATGTGGTGCTTGTGTCATTAGTTGCTCAGATAAAAATATTGCAGGAATCTCCTCCTTATTTTCTGAAAGCGCCATGAGATTCACCCAGTAACTTGGAGGAGGCACATATCTGCCTTCTGCCATTCTTCAGATTGGTCTTGTATCTCTTGAACATTTTTGCCTTGTACCACCCTAACAGATTCCTTATAGCAGTGGTTCTCAACCTTTCCAAACTACTGTACCCCTTTCAGGAGTCTGATTTGTCTTGCATGCCCCAAGTTTCTCCTCACTTAAAAACTATTTGTTTACAAAATGAGACATAAAAAAACAAAAGTGTCACAGCACATTATTACTGAAAAATTCCTTATTTTCTTATTTTTACAATATAATTATAAAATAACCCAACTGAAATATTAAGATTGTACTTACATTTCAGTGTATAGTATACAGAGCAGTATAAACAAGTCATTGTCTGTATGAAATTGTAGTTTGTACTGACTTCGCTAGTGCTTTTTATGTAGCCTGTTGTAAAACTAGTCAAATATCTACATGAGTTGATGTACCCCCTGAAAGACCTCTGTGTACCCCCAGGGGTCTGCTTACAACTGATTGAGACCACTGCCTTATAGTACTTATCAACACAATGTCTATTCTGTGGCTTTCCTATGGTTTGTACCAGAGCTTGTGCATCTGGCACAAGACAGCTTCTTCCAACAAGAGTAACTGTTGGTGGGCAGGGGACATGAGCTGTCAGTATATCACCCAGTATTGCTTTTGTCCCTGTTCTTACACTGCCATTTGTCTATGCTAGTGCCAAAGGGATGGGCATTAACTCATGTTTAAAAATCTATTGCAAATTCACAGTCCTGCTAACTTCATAAGCTGTGACTAGTTGCTGAAGAATATTTCTGTCTGCCTTCATGGTTGAGGCCTTTTCTTTTACTTCTTTCCCCATCTCATATCACTGTCATCGATCGGTCTATCAGCCCTCTCCGAGAGAGCGCCGATCACAACACGTCAGACGTGTTGTTCTAGCCAGTCCTCCAACTACCCGCTGGCCAGGCTGTCAGTAGCACCGGACACCCGATTGACACAGCAGCCTAGAACTCCTGAGCGATCCGCCAACCTCAGCCTCCCAAGCAGCTGGGATTACAGGCTCACACCACCACACCGGGCCCCATCTCATATAGCATGGAAAAAGTAGGGAGCATTATTTTTGGCAGTGGATCCTGAATGTGTATGCATCAAGGCTCCCCCGCTTGTGTCATAAGCCACTTCTCCACAAAACTGTCCAGTTGCACTTGTCCTAGGATCTTTGCATTCAGCAGTGCATCTTGTATGGCTTCAGTAGACAGATCTTTTGTTCCAATATTTTGCAACGAAGTGGGTATTCCTTCCAGGAGAAAATCTTTAACCTTTGAATTGTTTGTAAGGGTACATCCTCATCTTCACTGCTATATTGCTTCCTGGCCTTTCTTGACTCATTGTGAATAAAATGGTCTTCAAGCCAACATGGAACATGTCTCTAGTGTTCATTGTGATATGAGCTTTCAAGTTGTAAGACGAGGCCCATCTGCCGAGGTCTGAGCAAGTCTTGGTGAAGCCTACAGTTCCACCTTCTTTCTTTCCTATGTCATTGAACCACTGTTGGCTCTGATCAGGGTCCATGTGGCTGAAGTTCTGACATGATCACTTGACAACTATGTTCCCTCACAGAAACTCCTTGAAAATGCAGTATCTCCAGTCCATAGGTTTCACAGAACTGGACTGTCTTGTATTATGGATGCTGGTATCTTTATTGGGATCACTACAGCTTGCCATTCTTGATACATCAGTTGCAGATGCTCTTGCTTTCTGTGACCTCTGGATTTTGGTTTGCCACATGACTGATACTGTCTATCCTGACTGAAAGGTGAACTCAGTTCTGTCAGTGGCCTCTCTGTATGTGACATCTTGCAGTTCTTTCTAATAATGTCTGTTGCCTCCCTTATTCTGTGCAATCCTTGTTCACCTGCCTCACACACATTTCTTTACTTAATTGTTGGCAAATAATAGAGACTGTAGAAAACTGGTGTGAATTTTTTGAAGACTTACTACGAGTTCCATGGTTTGCCCACAACTGTAATCAAACCACCACCTCAGCTAACTACTGTTACTCTCTGTATTTGTAAAAAATACCATCACGTCTATGTTAATTCTAGTCTAACTATAAAGCATTATGCACTATTAAACAAATACAAAGCATGCAAGAAAATGATTTCACATATTACGGGAAAAATACATTCTGTGTTATGATTAACATATTTCTAATTTTAAGATCTATGGATGACTAAATGCTATAAAAGGTTGATTATTCGAGTGCAGTAGGTGTTAAAATAATGATTGTGTCTTCTCATTTCTGTTCTTAATAGACTGAAAAGGAATTATGCCTAAGTTTAATTTTGCTGACAAGTTCATGCACACACTACTGGTATGTCAAACATTTCTGGTGAATTTTACCTGCCATGTTTATTTGCAAGTTTGAGGGTCTAAACATCAGAATTCAACTTGGTAACAAGCATTTTTGAAATTAGCAGGTCCAAATTATGTTAGAAAAAGTTGTTACCAACTTTAAACAAAAAAATGCATCTAGATCCCCTATGGAGGATTGATTCAGAATTTTCTGTCTAGTCTGTAAGGTATTATTATCCAACCCTCCTTTTTAAATGAAACCAAAAACAAATACGGCTTGTTTTTCTAGTTTAAATATTGTATGTGCATCCAACAATATATAAGGCGCAATCTGTCCCATATTTTTTCACACAAGCACCATATGATAAAATTATCATTCTGGCTGGTAGGTTTCATGATAAAGCTGAAGTATGATGTGTAGTATAGTATAGCTATGCTGGCAAACCCTTTTTAGTGTAGACAAGGTCTTAGTAGTAGATGACTCCATTATAGTGTTCTGATATTAAATCATTTTTGAGCAGTGGGGTAGAAACTACCTTTTTTTGTGTTTGTGCATGAGTGTGTGTGTATGTGTGTGTGTGAGAGAGAGCGAGCGCGGGATCTATAGATTAGGAAGTGTGAAATAGAGTGTGTAGTACAGTAGTGAGCAGAGACTGTAGCCTAATGGTTCATTATTTAGTTGATCTTAATCTTATTAAGGCCCACTGAAGAATATACTTGAAAGATGATGGTCCTCAAGAGGTCTGTGATTTACAAGACTTCAAAATAGGATACTTTTGGCAGCTAAATTTAAAAAAATCATTATTCTGTAAACTGGGAGATGATGTAAATGGGAATATTATTGCTAATGAAATATTGCAAAAAGAGTTAGTGTAAAGTATCTTTATAATAGTTTGTGTGTACCGCACATCTGATCTTCAAAACAAAGATGCTTCTTTACTTTCTGTGAACATCACAGTAGTATTTGCATCTATGTAAATCTTGTTTCTCTTAATGGTTTAACAGACAAACAACTTTACTTTTGATTGAACTTGCATTTGCAATTAAACAGGTTAATATAACACTTTTCTCTCATATTTATGGTCTTCCTAGGTTGGCAGCCTCGCTGGTTTGTTTTAGACAATGGGATATTGTCCTACTATGATTCACAGGATGATGTTTGCAAAGGCAGTAAAGGAAGTATAAAGATGGCAGTATGTGAAATTAAAGGTAAGATTTAAATAAGTTTTTATTAGAGGAAATTTTAATTGGCAAGGGGATGAACTAGATGACCTAATACCACTTTTGCATCACTAATTTCTATGATGCTTAAAAAAAGGTAAGGGGAAAAATCACATCTAGACATGTTTAGTCAGACATACTTGCTACATCAACCACAATTAGTTACTGAACATGAACTCTGAAGCAAAATAATAATGAAAAAGGTTATGATATTTACTGCTCCGTTATGAAGTTTAAAAACAGCCATATAAACCCTTGGGTATTAAAAACTTTCTCTTTATGTCTTACATTTGAAATACCATAATGAAAGCATCTGAAGCTGTTACCATAGGTACAGCTCTTCTCCCTCCCAAACTCAGAGGGAGGGAATGCTGAATGTTAGGAATTGTTTGCTGGGAGAATCACAGCAGTGATCTGTTGGGTGCCACCTTTAGCGTGAGAAGGTTAGTTTATCTTCCATTACTTTCTGCCTTTGGCCTTTTTTTCTGATGCACCTTCGTGGAGGTATTTGTGATGTGAATACCTGACCACTAGAAAATGGACCGAGTCCATCTACTTCTCTTACATAGGCCAGCAAGCAGGATGGCAACGACTTTTGGTTACTACTGCCAGTGCCTAGATTGAAACTAGTGACCTAGAAGTGAACGGCTTATGTCTCATTACTAATCTCTTGGAACATTCAGTATCCCTTTCTTGTCTGCTTGTTCATTTTCTATAGTATGAAGGAACAGCAATAGATAGATGCCAGTAATTTGGGATTAATTCCATCTGTCATATACCCAGGGCTGTCCAGTGCTAGGCCTGGGAGTACTATGGTTGAGAAATATGCCTGGTACTCTGTGACACCTGTGGCTGATTAAAGATGTAGTATTGAATACGATGGCTCTAAGTGGAGTACTGCTCCATTCTCATGCTTGGCAGGATGGTGACTTTGACCCAAAGCCCAGAAGGTTGCATCAGAAAGGAAAGTAAGATTGATTTTAGCCTAGTCCTTCATAGATATTTGCCCATATCACAAAAATCTTCAGGTTGGCATGATTGAATTGTGACTAGACTAACAGTGGTATTTCAGGTGAGGAATGTTTTGGCAGTGTGTTGAGGGAATTTTGCACAGTATCTGTCCACACTGTGTCTGGCTCTAGCCATTGCTTAGTCAGTGATGTTCATGAATATCAAATTCATACAGTGTTTCAAATTGTTTTGAATAGCTTCCGTTTCTTTCCAAATGCAATCTGTAATGTGTAAATAACTTGAAATAATATGGTCTGTATTTGATAAGTAGTATCCTTACTGGTTTAGTTATCTTTTGCAAAATTAGTCTTTTTTCCTTCTTTATTATTAGTTCATCCAACAGACAACACAAGAATGGAGTTAATAATCCCAGGGGAACAGCATTTCTATATGAAAGCAGTCAATGCAGCTGAGAGGCAGAGATGGCTGGTTGCACTGGGTAGTTCTAAAGCCTGTTTGACAGACAACAGAACAAAAAAAGAAAAAGGTATTTATACCATTAAAGTGTACGAAATCTAATTAAAATTGTTTTTGATTAAGATGGTTCTTAATTTGTCCCATTCTAGTGGTTGAATTTAGTATTATTTATGTAAGATATAAATCTAATTTATATATTGATAAATCTTAATAATGCATGTAATCCCTGTTGTGTGTGTATATAATAACTTCCGGTTTATATTTAAATTGGAATTTCCAAGGGGAACAGGAAAAGACCTGATCAGCCTTCACTAAAGTTAGCAGAAAGGAAGAATTATTGTTACTGTATTTCTCTGAGGAGTCCAATTCCATTTGTGTGTGTGTGTGTGTGTGTGTGTGTAAATATGAGTTCATTTTAATTAAATATAGTACTTTGAAAGGTATCACTAAGCATGGTGAAATGGATGAGCTTAAAAATCTCCCAGCTGGCATTGCTCCTCAGAATTGTGAATTTTGCCAGTCTAATTAGCCCAGTGAGTGTCTCTGCAGTACGCTGGCAGCTTCTGACTGGAAGATGTCTGACTGGCTATGCAAAGATATGCCTGAGCAAGGAAAAAATATTTAAAATATTGTAAATATATGGCATCAGGTAGGTCAAATCACCTCTTATATTGCTCATGTCCAACTTGCTTGTGACTCCACTTCACTACTCCTGAGTTTTATTACACTGCTGGTTGTCAGAGTTTCTCCCTGTTTTGGGTTTCTATGTTATGTTCAGATTTGTCTTGTTCCAGATGTTGGCCCTTCCAGAATCATAGAAATGTTGCTATTAAAAACTAAGGGTCAGATCCACAGCTGGTGTAAGTCAGCGTTAACTCAGTTGACTTCAAGAAACTATGCCAGTTTGCACCAGGTGAGGATCTGCTCCTTTATCGACAATTATCTGACTTGCAGACGTGTTGGCTGGGACTTTGAACTGAAGTCCCTGGGCTACCTCCTTTAGGCCCCTTTGAAAAGCCAAGCCATAAACTTGGGCAATAGTACTTGCTTACATACATTGTAGTAATGGTATTCCAAATATCAAACCCTTTTTGCGTTATTTAGGTTGTGTCTGTGCTACAGAATTTTTGAAATATATTTCCATTAGCTGGACCAGCACAAGTGAGAGCCTTAGTTTGGACAAGGCTCTGGTGGTTTCCAGCATTTTTGCCACTGTTAGTTAAATCTGCTGCTCAGAAGTTTTAACTGTTATGGTGACAAACAAACAAACAAAAAACAAAACAAAAAACCAGAAGCCACTGGAGGCTTGTATACACTAAACCTCCCGTCAGCAATACCAAGAATTCAGCTCCAGTGAGAATGTTATCCTGTAATTCTGTAGTGCAGAAAAGGCCTGTAAAGACAGAATGGGCACATCTTTAAATAGGCAGTCAGGGAGAACTGTCACAGCATTTATTAACACTGTTTCCAATGCTAGATTATACAGCATAGGAAATATGAAATTAACACAAAACCTGCAGCAAACACGATGAAAAAATAGTATTTTGTTCCTGCTGCTGGAGAGCTCTTAGTTACGTAAAACGCTAAAACTTAAACAGTCTAGAGCTGCCTCAAAATATGGTTGTAGCTGTTAGGGAGTCATTTAGGGGTGAGGGATAGCTCAGTGGTTTGAGCATTGGCCTGCTAAACCCAGGGTTGTGAGTTCAATCCTTGAGGGGGCCATTTAGGGATCTGGGGAAATAATTGGGGATTGGTCCTGCTTTGAGCAGGGGGTTGGACTAGATGACCTCCTAAGGTCCCTTCCACCCCTGATATTCTATGATTTGGTTGACGTTGTTCTGATTTATCTCCATAATCCCCATTTCTGCCTCCCTAGTTTTTCTTGGTAAAGACTGGTAATCCTCTGTAGCCAGTCTGAAGGTTTATCATTTGCAAGGTTCCCTGAGTGAGCAACCGCTCTCCTCAGGTGCTTGTGAATATAGAGAAGCAGACCTCCTTCACCTGTTGAGGCCACAGACTTTGTCCATTGTGTGCTCCCTGGGATGGCATGGTAAATAAGAAAATATTTAACCTCTTGTTTGCTGGTTATATACCTTTCTCCATGGTCCCTTCCAAATTTACTTGTACTTTGTGAAACTATTCCCAACTCATTTAAGAATCCCTTCCTAGTCTTGAAAGGAATTTCAATCTGTGTAGAGCCCTTATATGAAAAAAATAAAATTTGTTTGTAAAAATTGTGCAGATAAGTCTTATGCCATGATTGGTGGGGTTTTTTATTATTTTATTTTTCTTGTAGAAATTAGTGAAACCAATGAATCTCTTAAAACCAAAATGTCCGAACTTCGCCTCTACTGTGATCTCTTAATGCAGCAAGTTCATACAATACAAGAATTTGTTCACCACGATGAGACTCGCTCATCTCCCAGCATTGAGGTATCAGATTTCTAAAATTATACTGGAGAAACTGATTATTTAAATCATCTTAAGTTCTTGTTGCCACCTTATGCAACTTATCAGCAACTTAATGTTGGAAAATATTTACGTAAGGTCAGTTTAATAGATGTTTAAAAATTGTCTATATTCAGATGCCCATACATTGGGTTCAGGAGTATGGTAATACAGTCCACACTAAAAGATATTATGTAGATACAATTCAGGATGACATCAGAGTGCATATTAACAAATATGTTGGTGAATCATTCAGTTAAAAGACAGAAGCAAAGCTGGCTGGGTTGGTTACACATGAATTCTCCTTGTCTAAGAATGCTACAATAGACAATAATTGACACATCCTGTTTCTTTTTGCTTTGCTTCCTATGTAATTGATCTTTGCCATTGCTAGAACCTCCCTTACCTTTGCAAACTAGAATCCCAGGTCTTGAAAACTGCTGCAAGTGCCCACTGCATTTCGGCATTCATAGGAAATCTGTTTACTCTTCTAATCCTACTTCTTGACCAAATGCAGCCCTGGAATAGGTGGGCCACTTCACTGATGAGTGTAGGATTGTGCCCATTTACAGCAGGGTTGAATTTGACCCAGAGACTCCTTTCACTAGGAAAGATAATAGAGCTAATGGGTGGGCTCCACTCTAATTCACTTATTTCACTAAATAGAAAATAAACCGATGACTCCAGTAGAAGTGATGGCTGCTCAATCCTTCTGAAAGTTCAGGCCCTTGTATTTAGGAAGCAGGAAAAACATTGCAGTGTTTTGCTGTATTGCCCCAACCTCCCAAAATAGTTTTCTGCTATTATATGTGTGTGTTCATTTTTCAATAAGGTTGATTCTAGCTGCTATTAAAAAGTATAGTCACCAAACTTGTATTTTTTGAGAATTTTGGCCAGGTAACTGGGAAATCAGTTGATTCTAAAGTAACATTTTCAGTCTCTTTTTACATTCTTGCTGATGTTTGTGCTATCATTTGTTTTCAGAACATGAACGAAGCCTCCTCCTTGCTCAGTGCCACATGTAACACATTTATTACAACACTTGAAGAATGTGTGAAGATAGCTAATGCCAAGTTTAAGCCAGAGATGTTTCAACTGCCTCATCCTGATCCCTTAGTTTCTCCTGTGTCACCTTCACCTATTCAAATGGTCTGGATATTTTATATGAGTAACTTTTTAAAGTGTTATGCTATTGATTGGGAGGGTAGAGGAATATACACTGTGTAGTCACATGTAATCCTGATTCCACTGAAGTCAACAGTTTAAGCCTTAAATGTAAATCACAACTGACATGTTCCCTAGCCTGTTTGCTTGCCGACCTTCACATAAACTGTACATCGTAGGAGTAATTCTCCCGTGGATGATGACAATGCTAACCATATCTAAATACTGGATTAACGCTCAGTACTTTGCACCATTGATACGAAAATTGAATTATCCTGTTATCTATACTGCCGGGTTATTTTTTAAAAACATTAAATACAAGAACTCCTTACTTAAAGTCGTCCAGTTAATGTTGTTTCGTTGTTATGTTGCTGATCAATTAGAGAACATGCTCGTTTAAAGTTGCGCAATGCTCCCTTATAACGTTGTTTGGCAGCCGCCTGCTTTGTCCACTGCTTGCAGGAAGAGCAGCCCATTGGAGCTAGCTGGTGGGGGCTTGGAACAAGGGTGCACCGACAGCCCCCCTATCAGCTCCCTGCTCCCCTAAGTTCCCTGTGCGGCAGCCTCCCAGCAGGGAGTTCAGCTGTCCCTCCCACCACTGCCATGTGCTGCTCCTGCCCTCTGCCTTGGAGCTGCTCCCGGGAGCCTCCTGCTTGCTGTACAAGGGGGGGAAAGAGGAGGGGCTAATGTCAGGGTGTCCCCCTGCTCCTGCCCCCCTCTTATCCCATCTCCATAGAGCATGGGGGAGACAGGACAGGGCTCAGGATGGAGGGAGCTTGCTGGCAGCAGGGGCTGTCTCAATTTGCTGATCTACTTAATAAGGCAATGTACTTAGAGTGGGGTCGGCGTACTTAAAGGGGCAATGCGCATCTCTCTCTCACACACAGGTGAGAGTCTCTGTCTGCCATGCTGTCTCCCCTCCCTCCATTTGTGCTGCCTTGTAGAGTGTGAGTCTACATTAACAACAATGTGTTAACCCTTGAGGGGTCAGCCGATGCTTATTCATCATTTAGCAGTAAGGCATTCCCTGGGAAATGTCCCACCCTCTGACTCCACCACCTCAACCAAGCTTCACAATCATAATTGCTGTGTATAATATAGTCTTTTGTCTGGTGAAAAAAATTTCCCTGGAACCTAACCCCTTTACATTAATTCTTATGGGGAAATTGGATTTGCTTAACATCGTTTCGCTTAAAGTCACATTTTTCAGGAACATAACTACAGCGTTAAGTGAGGAATTACTGTATTCTGTATACTGTAACCTGGCTGCTCATCGAAACAGAGATCTTCTTTGTGGCTTAACTCTCAGCAAGTGCCTTTCAGATTCCCAGTGTTAATAAGTCTCTTTTTAAACAATGTCCTGGTTGATCAAATATGCCTTTAGCTTGTTTTTGTTAAATAATGTGCAAGATTAAAATACTTTTATGGAATTCTTAATTTTTTATTAATTTATTTTCCCGTTGAGGGGTTGGGATAAGTGAGGCTCTGTCAAACTTTACTTCATATTTGTGAGTTCTCAGATTTACTCTGTTCTAGGTTTCCACTCCCCCCCCCCCCCCCCCCCCCCCCCCCCCGTCTTTCCCTTTCATTTATTTGTATCTGATAATCTCCTCCCTTTACTCCCATCCACCCAAACGACTCTTATTGATCGATCTTTGGCTCAAATGATTCTCTTGGGCACATTTAGAGAGTTCCCATTGAATTCAGAGGGCTCCCTGTGTGCATACCAAATGGCAAAGTTTAGCTCTTGGATTAATCCTTTTGTATAATGTAGACTTGAACCTGGCATTAGTTAAAAATGTTTTGAGGTTTCTGTGGATTCTACCAATGACCCAGTAGAAATTTGAGTAATTTTTGAGGCAAAAGAGAATGAGATGTATAGATCCCAGGTTATATTTTTGGGTAGTAAACTAGTTCTCTTTTATTAGTGCTTTAAAAATTCCTGCATTTCTGGCAATCTATCCTCTTTCAAATAGCTAAATAAGATTCCTTAATTGAGGTTGATTTTTGTTTTAAATAATAATTTTAAAAAATCACCTTCTCTCTTTGAGACGTGTAAATAGAGTATATGGCTGTGTATAAGTATTTTATAAGACCTGATAAAGAGTTTACAACTTGTTTCTTTCATTTTCTAGATGAAACGCTCCATTAGCCATCCTGGTACATACAGTTCAGAGAGGTAAGAATACAAATTGCTGTTAAGTAGGCTAATGTACTTTCTGAAAGTACCTCAGTAGGGAAATATCAGCTGAAGTCACTATGCAGAGGATTTGCATGGTTGACAAATGGTTTAAAATTTGGAAAGTAACAATCTAATATCAATAGTTTTGCGAATCCAAAATTAAGACACAGTAGTTGCAACTTACATACAAGTAAAAAATATACTAGTTAAGTTTCCATTTTTATTCTGAGTAATTTTCCGAATTTGATATACACCACAGCCTCGCTAGAACACGGGGTTTGGGAGCCATGTGCGGTACCCCGTTAACGCGGGGTGGGGCGCGTTACCATGGATCCCAATGTAAATAGTTTATTTTAGGATCCATGCTCACCCCGCGCTAATACCGAATTCGTGCTATAGTGATGCGCGGTCTAGCGGGGGGTCTCCTGTATTTTAGTTTAGTTTTAAAAAGAAATATAAAAATATCATAAAGGAGAGACTTCAACATTGGCAAAATAAATAAGTAAATCCAACTATTGTTTGTTATAGTTTTTTTAAAATCATTATAATAGAAATGTGTACATAATCTTTCTATGGTTTTTGGTAGAATTGTGTAATTTAAAATGACTATTTATCAGAGAGAATTGCTATTATAACTTATCCAAGTTGTTTAATCAAGTCTTATGACAAATAATGGAAGTATTATCTAAGGCCTTCATCCTGCAAATGCTTATGCGTGTGAGTACCTTTATGCGAATAAGTAGTTTCAGTGGGACAACTGTACTTGCATAAAGTTACTCATACGCATTATAGTTTGCAGGATCGGGACCTGAAACACTAAGATTTTTGATGATTCATTCTTGTACAATTTGAATTTGTTTCTTCTTGCAAGAATTCTATTATCACATTTTTCAGATTTCAAAATTGTGCAGGCTAACCGTGTTCTGTTCACATGGAGTTCCTTTCAGCTTACTCCTCAGTATTGCTCTTTACTATCTTTAAGATAGGTCTAATAAGAGCACTATAAATACCAAAAGATATATCTTAAATTAAAAGCTAATAGACTGGCTAGATGTTTTGCTATTTGCAAAACTAATAAATCCTATTTAATTTGCAGTAGTCACACCACAAAAGAACCAGTTTCTTCACTCCACCGGTTATCCCAACGACGCAGAAGAACATACTCCGATACAGAATCCTATAATGATATTCCTCTCCAAGATACAGAGAGTAAGTTGGAAGAGAGACATTTTTACTGTGTGTGCTTCTGTTGAATTTGTTACCATACTTAGCACAGTTGTTGTACTGCTAACACCAATGCAAAGAGAATACCTAAAATTACAATCTTTGTATGTAATCAAAGCCATTGCATTAAATAATACAGTTGCTTGTAGGATTCCTATGTAATGAATTAAAAGTGCTGATGTATTCACTACAGGCCTGACTTTGCCACCCTTTACTCACCTCGATTGGAATCTTAGATCTTGTGTAGTCCCACTGAAATCCATGGTACTATTTGTAAAGTAAGGTACTACCCGAGGTGAGTAAATCTGGCAGAACTGGGCTCTGCAAAGGGATTACATGAACAACAAACATCTGAACTACACATTTTCATATATAAACTAACATTTTGGAAACCTGTGCAAATGTTGATCAGTTCTTTCCAATCTGACCATTATAGTGAGTCAGATTCTTGTTTCAGTTACACCAGGGCAGTCCCATCGAGTGGAGCTCATTTCCATTTAATGGAGTTACACTGGTAGAACTGAGAGGAGAATGTGACAACCCAGTGTATTAGTAAAGAGCAGTTTATACCAGTGGCCTACCCACCCCATACACAGAGCAACACTCTTCTGAAACAACCCAGCATGGTCAATACATCAAAACAAAAATCTAGAACTATCATACTCTGTGTCAATGATCCCATGATAACTAGATCCCGTTGCGTAAATATGCTGAGGTAAGGTCTCTTTATGGTATTCCCATGAAACTCCCAATTGTTTTTACCCCATTCTGACTTTATCAGGAAGGCTATGGCCTGCTTTCTTCTTGATTAACTCTGGTTTGGCATGGTCCTTTCAAGAGTGACCCAGTTCTGGGCCAGCCTCTCCTCTCTTGGAGGGTAACTTACCCCTTGTGGAGAAGGTCAACACAACTTAACCCCTAATTGGTGCTTACACCTTGTGTTGTCCTTTTGAACAAAGGTGAATTCCACCTTATGTGACCATGGTCTGGTTCCTCTTCCCATGGATGACCCAGTCTGTCTTCTCTCATGACAGCTGTGGTCAGATCAGTCATGTTATTTTGGGTAGTCCCAGTCTCTTCTTGTTCCTTGTAGAACTGCTCCAATTTCTAGCTTTTTCACTAATGTAGTTTTTGTCTTTTGCCCTGTTAGACAGAAGAGTCCCTTTTCTATCTTCCACTTTAATGGGTCCATCTTCCTAGAGTTGATTCAGTTCCTTCTTTTCCCCAGTAGGTAGCACCGAAAATAACGAACTTTCAATCGGGGACTCTGTATCCCTTCCATTTTATTAATGAAAAACTGTTTACACACTTTCAAGAGCAGTTCTTGTTTGAAAAATGACTGGAAAAGGGCAGTGTGGAGTTCCATGTTTATTCTGATTCTGTATCCGATTTGCGCAGTTTAAAAGATAAAATATACTTTCTTACTGCCAACTACTGGGTAAGATTTAAGCTACCACGAAGGATGGGGCTTGGGAAGACTAAGCAAAGAGTGCTCCTGACTTTCTTTCCAAACAGTGCATCTATATACAGTAATTCCTCACTTAAAGTCGCCCCGGTTAACGTCGTTTCGTTGTTAAGTTGATGATCAATTAGGGAACATGCTCGTTTAAAGTTGTGAAATGCTCCCTTCTAACATCGTTTGCAGGCTATCAGTTGCGGCAGTTCGGCTGTCCCTTCCCCCACTGCCATGTGCTGCTCCCCGAGACTCCTGCCTGCTTGCTGTGTGGGGGGGAGGGGAAGAAGAGGGGGGCTAATGTCCTCCTGCTCCTGCATCTCGCTTACTCCATCTTCCATAGAGCAGGGGGGACACACGATGGAGGGAGCTGCTGCCAGGCTTGTTGATCTAATTAACAAGGCAGTGTACTTCTGACCCCACTCTTGCTACTTAAAGGAGAAATGCGCATCTCTATCTCTGAAACACATCTGCCCTCCCTCCTTTCCTGCTGGCTTGTAGAGTGTGAGAGTTAACCATTGAGGGCTCAGCCAACTGCTTAGTTCATTTAGCAGTAAGGCATTCCCTGGGAAATATCCCTCTGATTCCTCCACCTCAACCAAGCTTCACTATCATCATCGCTGTGTGTGTACCAGTATTCAATTGTTTGTTTAAAACATGTGTGTGTGTGTGTGTGTGTATAATAGTCTTTTTTCTGGTAAAAATAATTTCCCTGGAACCTAACCCCCTCATTTACATTAATTCTTATGGGGAAATTGGATTAGTTTAACACGGTTTTGCTTAAAGTCACATTTTTCAGGAACATAACTACAACGTTAAGTGAGGAGTTACTGTATAGAAATAAAAAGATCTGTTAGCAGCCCACTTCTCTGTGATAGACCACCTCTGACACCTCTCCAGGTGCTAGATAAATGCCAAAGTGGAACAGATGTTTCCTTTGAAATGGAGAACTTACCAGAGGCTCTATGATGTCTTCCAGTAACCTTAATATGCATTAGTCACCTGGCATAATCTTGTTAAATAGAGTGACATTTGAATAGTGTACCATTATTACCCTGTATTCTGACTGACATGGAGAACAGCACTCTTTGCGCTCATCAGCTGCTTGAATATCTGATGAAAAAGTGTCATTTTTCAAATGCCGAAAGTAGTCTCTGACTGATTTGCCATGTGTTTAAATCTACCATTAATGAGTAATCTGCTGATTAGGTTGGTATAATGTGCAGTAGACTGGATTCTTTTAACAAAGCAAACACCTTTATTAGTGGCTGAAGTGTCCCAATGGAGTTTTTCAGTGGATTATTGCTGCACTAATTCTTAACACACACTCTTTGTTGTGCTCGTTTGACTGAATTTCCCTGTGCACCCCAGAGATTCTTCTCTTACAATATTTGTATATTGCATAGTATGATTATCTGTAGTTCTCAGTAGCTTTTAACATTACTCATCCATTACCCCAGGTGTTGATATAGACTAGAATAATTCAATGCAGTCCATAGAGAGCATGTAAATATTGTGTCCGATAGTTTTAAAAAATGTTGTCTATGTGAAATATTAGCAAGCAGAATGATTAATAAATTGAATTGGGGCACAGTTTAAATACTAATCAATATCTTAATAGGACCTGCTCATTATTCCAGAAGTGCTCTCAATGGACACTTGGCACCATCAACCATTCCTGAAGAAAACAGATCAGTTTCAAAGAAAAGATCTGAATTGGAAGAGACTCTTCCATCCTCTTCTTCCTGAAGAAACTGCAGTATTCAACTTCCTATAAGTAATGCTATGCAAAAGCTGCTGTAATTATATTATTGATATAGGGAGTCTTTATTTCCCTTTTAGAAGGATTTTTCTGCACTTTATAGAATAATGTAAAAACTAACTTTGAAGTGTATTTTATCTTTATATAGTTTATTTGCAAGAGTATTTTCCTAATGACTTCACAGTTTGAATGTGCATTTTTTTGGAACAAATGATGGCTTAACAGATAGGCATTTGCATTTGTAAGTGTAGCTCTTTTCTAAAAAGTGTGATGGTCTGATAGTTTAATAAACCTGCAGATTTTAAATCTTGAAGAAGGTTTCAGATGGGGGGAGGGGGAAGAGGGGGTTATGTCACTTGTGCCATGGACCAACTGGTCATTTGTACAAAGTTAGGACCCGGTCTTGCAGTCCTTGTGCACTCACTGTTCTCCTTGAATGGGAATTTTGCTTGTGTAAGACGTAAGGGATTGAATCCCTAATGGGTTACTATAGCAGCTTGATGGTAATTTTAATATTGCCTTCCTTCAAAAACACAAGGATATATATAATCTGGTCCTTATTTTTAGCCAACTGAAAGTAGAAATATCTAGTGTATTTTTCTAAACAAATGTATAAAAAATTAACTTATTCACATATGAAGCATTTGTACCAAACATTGGGTATTTAACAATTTTCATTTATTTATTTTTTTGCATAAAAAAATTTCTACTTACTTTCATTACTAAAGGTCTACAGGCTTCAAGATGTACACAAATTGTTGCTGAGGTGTGTAGCATCACTGAATAGCTAATGCAGCACAGTTTAAATTTACTCTGCTCATTTCAACTGAGACATATTTTTAACAAAGTATTATTTTAGTGTTTGCTTCTAAAATAGACTGTTAAGCTACTGTTGTAAGGTATGAATATTTGTATCTCAACATATTTTATTTATGACGTATTTATACAAAAGGGGACGTCTGTTTATTATGACTCCTATATATCACTTCACTATGACATAAATGTAGAGCTAGACTCTGATCTCAGTTACACTTGTGTAAACGTACATTAGCTATAAATTAGATCAGAATCTGGCCCTCTAATTACTGAATTAATAATATAGTATAGCAGGCACTGCTATTACCACTCTCTCATATAAGGTTGTTAGTGTTTGCATTGTAAACTCTTGGTTTTTGTGTTCACTTTGTTTATAAACTTCGTCTATAAATCTCAGCCATAGAGTACTTTAAAAAAAAAAGTCTCTGTTTTTAATTTACACAATTGGTTAATAAATATACAGTTTTTTGCATTCAGTCATGCATCAAATTTTGTCTTATAATCGTAGAAGCAACAAAGAGTCCTGTGGCACCTTATAGACTAACAGATGTCTGTTAGTCTATAAGGGGGTCACAGGACTCTTTGTCGCTTCTACAGATCCAGACTAACACGGCTACCCCTCTGTCTTATAATCGAACCTCCTTTTAATTTGACATATATTGTCTAATATGGTATATGTTAATAACATCTTGAACTTGTGTAGGCTCAAGAAGGTGAATTAACAATCAAATGGAAGGTCTTCTTTTTTGTTTGTTTACATTTTCACAAATATGACGAGTAATTACATACCTAGGGCCTCAATCCTGCAAATGCTTAGACACAACCCATTGAATTAAACTACCCACATGTGTAAAGTTATGTGTGGGTATAAGGGTTTGCAGGATTAGAGCCTTAATTTGTGCTCAAATTACCAATTGAATGTAACTAGTCATTTGCTCACACAAATTAGGCACATAAATGATTTTTTTGAAAATGTGGGCTTTAATGTATGCTGTTACACCTCCACACTCTTGTAAATTGTAAAAATAAGTATTAAAAAATATGAATGAAGTTACTCAGTAATTCACGTATTGTTACCACAATCTATCATGTTGATGGGAACTAGTATATTTAACCTCAAATGTAGAGTTTTTCTAAACATTCATGCAAATCCACTGTTTTCTTATCCTTAATATTTGAGCATTTTTCTTCTATTTCGTTTGGTTTTTTTGATTGTACCCAAAATTGTCCACATTTTAGGTCTAAAAATGAAATCTGAAGTCCAAATTGTCTTTGCGTTAAGATTGCAATAGAGAAAAAACCTCTAATACTACACTACTTCTATAGCTCTCTCATTTCTTTACCTTTTAAATGAATGCCAAAAATTAAAGTAGAATTTGTTGTTATTTATGTTGCTCTGAATCTGAGACCATGCACTTTCGAATGAAGTTTGAGGCAGTTGTATGAGTCCTTATTTAAGAAAATATCCATAGGTGTTTTTGGTTGTTATCGTCTCCCATTTATACTTTGGTGTTGGTTTGTGTATTTTGTGTCCAGGAGTGGATGTCAAATCAGGGTAATCATGTTTCTGGGATTATATTTTTTTTAAATGCCTATTCTGAAACCTTATTGAATATTTAGCCTAGCTTTCATTTTACCAGTACACGTGCACACATTACGCACATAACTTCTTAGTTTCTGACCATCATGCAGTGCATAAAAACAATTATTTGGATTCCATCATTGTACAAGTAGTGCAGCAAACATAGGCTGACGTATAATGGCAATTGACTCCACTGGGACTTCTGCCACAGATGAGAGGGCACTTTAAATTTAGGTACATGTCCAGTCATTTAGGAGCTATGGAGTTCTACAATTAATCACATTGGTACTGACCATCCCATGGGACTTCTCATGTCATTAAAGCTGGAAGGACAGTTCAATATAGACCCAATCCAATGCCCATTAAAATTGAGTGTCTTTTATCATTAAACATGTGAGTAGTTCTGTTGACATTGCTGAAAATGCCCATGTACTGAAAACGGGTGAAAGTAATTTAAAGGACTTACCAGTATGCCGGAGTCCTGGGCGGGGGGCGGAGCCTTTAAATCCCTGGTAGCTGTGGTAGCGGTTGCTGGGAGCCCTTTAAATGACCGCTGGAGCTACCAGCTGCGAAGGTGGCTGGGAGCCCCCGGACTTGGGGGCAATTTAAAGGCAATGCCCGGGGACCGACTGCCGCTACTGCAGTGGAGCCTCGGGGCCTTTCAATCGCTGCCAGAGCCCCCAGCCACCGCCACTACCCCAGGGCTCCGGCAGCAGGCCTCCAGCAGTGATTTAAAGGGTCTGGGGCTCGCCGCAGCGGCCAGATCCCTGCGCCCTTTAAATCGCTACCCAAGCCCCACTGCCAGAGCTCCCAGGGTAGCAGGGGCAGCCTGGGGCTCCAGCAATGATTTAAAGGGCCAGGGGCTCCCGGCCACCACTACCGCAGTGAAGCCTCGGGCCCTTCAAATTGCCAAGGGAGCCCCGGGGCTCCCGCCCGCCTCCACTGCCCGGGGCTCCAGCTGCTGCCGGGAGCCCCAGGCCTTTTAAATCACTGGCCTGGGGAAGCCGGTCCAGTACAGCGTGCCGGCTTTTGCCAGTACTCCAGACCGGCTTACTTTCACCCCTGACTTAAGTACAAGTTTAAGTGCTTTGCTGGATTGGGTTTAACGTATTAGGTGGCATAATGTTTTGGAGTATTGCATGTGGATGTCTTGGTATTGCACTAAAACCCTGTTGTAGGTCTCCATAATTGCTAAACCTTAGATACTCGAGCCAAGATTGCTAAAGGTTTTTAGGCATTGCTCCGCTTACCCCTATACCCTGCAAAGATTTTTGGAAGCACTAACCAGTGTATAATCACAGAAAGTAGTTTTTTAATGGAGAAAATGGTGTCCTCCATCCACATTGTAACGTGAAAGTACCATTTCTCATTTTGGTCTCTCTGGTTTCTGAGTGCTGAGGGAATGGGTCTCCAAAACTAAACTGCATTTTTCTGGTAGTTTCCACCCTTAAAATGTTTTGTAAGTAAGGCTCCGATTATGTCACGGAGAGTGTGGAAGTCACAGAATCCGTGACGGCCAGAGATCTCAGTGACATTGGGGCACCATAGCAGCCCAGCCTCCACTGGCATGTGGAGGATACTCCTATAGCAGTCCAGCCTCTTCAGGGGGAGCTCTCCCGCTGCCAGCAGGGGCAGCTGGAGCTCTCCAGCCACCACGGGCAGAAGGGCCCCCAGCTCCCAACCAGCAGAAGATGGAGCTGTGGGAGGGAGAGTGTATTCCCCCTGCCCTCCCCATGGCAAAGGTAGGGGAGGAGGTGGCCGAGCCCCTCCCTTTCCTCCCACCCCTTCCCTTTGCCTTGCCTGCCCCTCCACCCAGCATTGGCCAACGAGCCCTCCCCACCCCCCGCACAGAGCTATCGCAAATTGCTTTCTCCCCTCCAACTGTGCTAAGCTGCCCCAAGCCCCACCCCTTGCCCCCAGGCCGAGCTGGCCTGAGCCCTGTGGGTCACACACACCCCCCAGCCCCTATTTGGCAAAACTGATCATATGTCCCATTTGCTCTTGCCACCTGGCGAACAGTTGACAAGAACAAATGCCCAGTTTTGTCAAAAAAGTCAGGATGTCTGGGCCCAAAACAGGATCTATGGTCAGCCGAGGCAAGGAGTCCCAAACTTTTTCAGTCATGCCATCCCCCCCGCCACATCTGCCCCCCCGGGGAGCTGGGGCCAGAGAAGGGAGCAGAAGCTGGGAGAAGCATTGTGGCTGGGGCTGCGGCCAGGCGCAGAGCAGCAGCCCGGTGCAGAACGAGGGCTGTAGTGGGGGCCAGAATGGAGCAGGGGGCACAGCAAGGCCAGGTGGCGCTCTCCCCCCACCCGCCCCCCACCCTGTGGAGGCCAACCCCGGCCCCACTGAATTCCTCCGTGCTGCCCCTAGGCTGGTACATTCTACAGTATAAGGACCACTGCCCTCGCCTGTGGTTGATAAGAGCTGCCCAGGGCCTTCCCTCTGCCCTGGGTGTGGGGGGAGGGGGAAAGGGTGCCACACCCAGGGCAGAGGGAAGGCCCTGGGCAGCTCTTATCAACCACAGGCGAGGGCAGTGGTCCTTATACTGTAGAACATACCACCCTAATCCATGTCTCGGTCCTCCAGGGTGCACTACCCGGGGCAGGTAGAGGGTCCAGGGTTCCCCGCAGCAGTCCCAGCTCTCTGGGAAGCCCTTACCACTGCCTGGCCACAGGGCGGGGTCTTGGGGAAAGGGGGGGGGGGGGGGCTGGGCAAATGTTCTTTGTGCCCAGGGCCCCCCAAAAAGCTTAAGACACGTCTGTTAGTCCAGCCCACAAATGTAGACATCAGACTATGCCTATACTGCGTCTCCTGAGTCGTCTGCTGCTCTAGGCCTGCTGACAGTGAGTAGCAAATAGGCGGGACAAATTTGGAGCCTAGAGCTTGGTTTTTCTGAGATGGGCTGGTGTGGTGGGAGAAGAACCAGCCCTGCAGAGGGTAGGCCTGAGCTGTGGAGTGGTTAGGGAGCCAGAATAAGCAGCTTTAGTGGTGTAGCTGAGGCTTTAGATGGAGGACAGTGAGGTGGTGGGGGAAGCTGTGACCTGTGAGGCAGCTGTGTTGAGTGCAGGGAGGCTGGACTCGAATGAGGGTTTTTGCGGGATTGCGCTTGGGTGAGTGAAACCAGTAGAGCAAAACGAGTCTTGAATGATGGGCCAAGGTCAAGGAGCGTTACAGAAGGCTTTTTATAAACAGTTTCTCCCACCCTTCCATTTACTGTATTGTTTTTCAGTCTGACAGTGTCTCGCCTCACCCAGCAAAATACTTCCCTGTGACCTCCCCAGGGCTGGTGCAAGGCAGTTTCGCTCCCTAGGCAGCCAGCTTCCCCACCCCTCCCCTCCCCATCCCCCGTGGCAGCTCCCCGCCCGCAGCCTCACCACCCACCCGTGGCAGCCAGCTCCCCGCCACGGCAGCTAACCCCCCACTCGCGGCAGCCAGCCCCCCGCCCACGGCAGCTCCCCATCCCCCCGCAGCAGCAGCTCCTCTGAAGCTGCGTTCTCAGCGGTGTTTCAGCAGCCACTTTTATTGCCGCCAAATTGCCGCCGGGAGTCACTGCCGCCGAGGGCAGCGAAATGCCACCTCCCCCCGCAGCGAAATGCCACCTCCCCCCACAAAAAAAATCCTGGTGCCCTAGGCACCCGCCTAGGGTCGCCTAGTGGAAGCGCCGGTTCTGGACCTGCCCCCACTGTCCTTCACAGTTTAATTCCTGAAAATATGGCCACCCTGCAAAATAGCGTGGGCGGTGGGCATAGGATGTCAGCCTGCCCCCTAATGTGATGGACAGCGCTCTAAGGCCTGGTCCACACGAGGGAGGGGGGGATTGATCTAAGATACGAAACTTCAGCTACGAGAATAGCGTAGCTGAAGTCGCCGTATCTTAGATCGAATTAAAAGTACTTACTGCGGGTCCAAGTGGCGCAGGCTCGCCCCCGCCACCCCACCCCGGCGACTCCGCTTACTCCTTGCGCCAAGCTGGAGTTCCGGAGTCGACGGGGAGCGCTTCTGGGATCGATTTATCGTGTCTACATGACGCGCGCTAAATTGATCCCAGAAGATCGATCGCTACCCGCCGAATCGGGCGGGTAGTGTAGACGTACCCTAAGAGGCCTAATTTTCAATTGATGCCAGGTCTTTGCCTAGCCCAATGCCTGTTAAACTAATGGCCCCAGAGCCAGCGCTCACAGTGATTCAGTGCACCTCCTGGAAAGCAAGCACTAGAGGGGGGGTGCCTATGGCGCCCTAGCTGTAACATGAATTGCTCTCCATGGGAGTGGGAGGAATGTGAGGGCTTCTACCAGCATGGTAGCAATTTGTCTGGTAGCTGGGGCTAAGCCCATGAAGTGCTTTAAAAATCAAGCCACAGATCTGGCAGCCTGGCACTGCAGCGATGGGGGTTAGATTGGACTTAACTGTGTTAACCAGCTATGTGGCTTTTTCACACCCTGCGTGACCTACTTGGGTTGCCTTAGTATGGCCCTTTCTATATTTTTTGTAATTAGTTGCTCTAGGGATGGCAGGCTAAATGAACATGCTACATTTAAAGCTATGCTGTGAGCCACCAGGTGGCAGTGTTGCCCAGATTTTACTTAGTTTATGAGCAACGTACAGTCTTTGTGACACACTTTGGGAGGCTATTGCAAATGGAGCATTTGTGCTCTGCCTTTAACTAGTGTCAATTCTTGAGGCTCAGGTGTTCCCTGGTTCCCAGGGCACATTGGTGTTGAGTCCTGAAGGACGGGAATGCCTGTGTGCTACTTGTGAATACCGCTGTTCAAAACTATTGTAAATGAACCTAGTTATATTAAGAAACTCCTCCTCCCCCATGCCTGCATCTGTAACCTTTTTCCTCCCCAAAATAAGGCAGCTACAGGACCCTGAAATCTGCTACTTTTCAGCAGAAGGGTGACAGTATAAAATGGTAAGATGTGGCTTCTCCCACTCTAGTGTAATAATCATATAATTGGCTAAAGAAAAATGGAAACCAAATGCACTGAAGAAAGCCCTTCCCAGTGCCTGCCTATGGCAGTTTATCTCATCCTACCCTAGCAGATATATTGACTAAACAAGGTGTGTTTTAATGCAGCTAAAGGTATATAGCGAGGAACAAAGCAGGCCGGCCACACTTACAGCATGGGGGACTCTATCCTAGGAAGCAATGATTGAAAAAGATTTGGGGGGCATGGTGGCTAATCAGCTGAACATGAGAGCCCACTGCGGCCAAAAGCACGAATGAGATGCATAAACGGGATGCTGGACTAAAAGCAGAGTGGTTATTTTACCTCTGTGTGCCTTTTAAGTGCCTATAAGGCATGTTTTCTAATCCTTTAAATATTCCCTAGTTCTTCTCTGAACTTTCTTTATCAACATCCCTCTTGAATTGTGGACACCAGCACAGAACACATTAGTCCAGCAGTTGCACCAGTAGCAAATATAATTTATTTATCCTAATAAAGAGAAGGGTGACTTAATTGAGCACCTGCAGGAGGAAAACATATTTAATAATGGGCTCTTCAATTCAGCAGAAAAAGGTATAACATGATCCAGTGGCTGGAAGCTGAAGCTAGACAAATTCAGTCTGGAAATAAGGTGTACATTTCTAGCAGTGAGAGTAAGTAACCACTGGAATAATTTACCAAAGGTCATGGTGGATTTTTTTTTTTAATGAAGATACGCTCTAGGAATTATTTTGGGGAAGTTCTATGGCCTGTGTTATACAGGAGGTCAGACTAGTTGATCACAATGGTCACGTCTGGCCTTGGAATCTATGACCTTGCAGCCTTGATCCCACCAATCTTCCCTACTCCATCTCTGTTAAAAGATGTGTGTGTGCTGGGAGGGGATGGGTATAACTAATGAAGGAAAGGTGGGCTATGATCAGAAAGAGAGAAAAAGCTCAATTATTTGTTTCCTCTCCTTTAAATCTATTTCTGGGGTTTAAATGGAAGTGTCAGAAAAATATAATGTAAAGACCAAATGACAAGAAATCACACATTGTAAAGTGCAGGTAGCATGCTTTATTTCAAATGAACAATACTAGCTCAAGGAGGTTCAACAAATACAGCTAACAATAAAATTGACTACTATGTTAAGAGAACTAAATCAAATTGAAGGTGAGGGCACTATTGTGGTCTTAGCAACAGTTTTTTGGATTTTTTTTAAAACTGTGGTTCATTGCTTAGTTGCTTGGAAATTACAATACATAATAGATTCCTAATACTACCACACAAACTCACAATCACTGCACCCCAGGAACCACCGAGAGTCAGTACTGCTGCTGCACTTGAGTACCTAAACAACTTTGTTGAACGAGGGAATGGCCAGGTGATGTTACTTCTTAAAAGCTATTCAGGTAGTCAATATGCCAGAAACAGTACTCAGTGAGCGAACAAAGTGCTGGCCGCTTGCACTTTGCTCAAAATATTGTAAGTCAGTCCAGAAATAAAAATTAGTGTGACAATCAGAGTCAATGTAAAACATTAAAGTGCTGATTACAGGAGGGTAGATGCAAACATCACCAATGCCTTACACTTCTGATTCAACATATATATTCGTGCACGTATAAGTACGATGCACAGTATCATTTCTTAGGTGTATGCAGTCTTCAACAGGGAGCCTCTCTACCTGTTGAGGCATTCTTAGACATCAACACTGTGTTGAGGCACAAAAATTAGTTAAATGTTGAGCAGGGTATTCGTTTCCTTAGAAACTTTCTCCTACCAACCGTTAGTTCCAAAAATTACATTTTAAAAGTCATAAAATAAATGGTACAAAACTCCATAACCGTTAACTTCGGCTATATACAGTATGTACATGTCATTGAAAAATGTTTAAAATTCATAGGTCAAATAATAACTATAAGTCATAATGTATATCTTTGAACTTTGTCTCATTCAGGTAGGTACAAAAATATTTTTTTCCTATTTACAGATTTGATATTTCACTCTATATGACACTTGTAAAAAGTCAAGTGTAAATAAAACAGATTAAGCCCTCTAAATTGATCGAATATTAATATTCACAGTGGCAGAGTCAGTACCAAATTCATTTCCTAAATTCAGTGTATAAAGTCCGCCATCATTCTTCTGGACATCCATGATGATAAGAGTGGTTAGCTCTTCACTAGTTTCAATATGGAATCTGCCTTGCTGTTCTTGACTAGTAATTTTTTCCCCTTTGCAGTACCATGTTACTTCAGGAGCAGGTTCACCCGAAAAGGCACAGGATACTGTGAGAACCTTTCCTTCATCAATGCTGATATCGGATGGAAGAGCTTCAATTTTGGGTGGTACTCCTTTGCAAAATGGGAAAGTAAGTTTCAAGTTAGTTATTTTCATTAAGAACTATCTCCCTTCAGCAGAGGTATTCTAAGTACTACTCCCAGGTATTTGATATTCTAATTCTACCAGTAATTTTATTGCTCACCTCTCAAACTGGATTTAATCATTCTACTAGTTGAACTCTCCAGTTGTGTCAGACTAGATTTTCCCATAGTACGGCTGGAGCTCATCTCTACAAAGGATTCTTTCATGGAAGAGGCCATGCTTTGGGCAGACATGCTTGCAAATTTCATTTCAGAGATGTCACTACTGCTGAACGAAGCCTCTTGTTTAGAAGCAGACATTTGAAATGACTGAGAAGAGAAACTTTCCTGCATGCTTGCATCACCACTTGTCCTCAATACTATCTCTTTTGGAGGTTCTTCAATTAGAGCTGTAGAACAGAGCAAACATGAAAGGAAAAAGCTATGTCATCTCATTAACTGGTGAAGTAATGTGATCCTATGTTAACTTTATAAAAGGGAGAAAAGAGTATGCTTACTGTTTAAAGGAAAACTTCAATGGACCATAAAAATGTTTCCAATTACTTGATCCAACATGGCTAAATCACTAATAACTTATATATGAAATAATGAAGCAGGAAGCAGACATTTTATTAGCCTATGACACGTATGAAGAAAGGAAAATTATAGCTGCAGTCAGAGATATAATTCTGCGGCTTTTTGAAGAATTTTAGTATTTTTTTCTGGCAGTGGGTATTTTGATTTGGTTTTTTATTCCTTTTTAGACTAACCAGAAAATGCCACCCAAAATGTACCTAAAAAGAGCTATGGGAACTCCTTGCTATTCCTTCAGTCTCTAGCTGCAGCTCTTATTTGCCAATTTTAAGACATATCATCAGATAGCATTTCCTGTCAGATTTATCACTAGCATCATAAAGCAAGAGATTATGCATTTGCCTAGTTCATATCAGTAGAAATTCTGAAACATTTTCAGGTACTTTTAAATACTGTTTTATAATTTCTTTGTTTGACCTACATATTCTGGCTAAGTGAATTGTTCTGTAGTCATCTAACAAGTAGTAAATATCACAGCTGCTTTCTCTTTAACATAAGCACAAACATACAGCAAAAATACAATAAGCCCTTGATTCCACGAATCAAGATATTCTTGAACTGCCAGCAAAACAATTTCATTCAAGTACTAGTAATTCAATACATTTTTAATGGTAGAGTAATAAACTTTTTTTTAAATGAACTACTTTGATGTTCGATGAAACAGTGATCACCAGCACCCAGGGGTTAACGGCAAGATCACAGTTAAGAATGTTCACTGCTTGCTATTGACACTCATCTGGTAGGAAACTGAACACTCTTAAATAGGTATTAAAATAGCATAAAAGATCCCTCATATTTGTAAAATATAAATTATATTGTACTTTGTATAGCAAAAATAGAAATGTGTTAAAACGCGTAAGTCAACACCACTCTACAGATTTTGTTGCATCTAATTCTACCAGGCGAGAGTTCTAGTCATTCAAAACAACAAGAATTAAACAACAAACTTACGGAGTACAGTCAGGGATGCCGTAGCAGAGCATTGTCCATGATAATTTTTAGCTTTGACTGTGTATTTTCCACTGTCATTCACTGCAGCATTTAGAATATTAAGAGAATATATAGTATTGGAGCGACTTACATTGATTTTGGATGACATAGCAATCTGGGTGGGGGGGGGAGAAAAAGATTTTTGATTATGATCAATTTTAACAAGAATTTTGAATGCAATTTTTAAAGCTAATAAGTAAGCGATTACTTACTGGTTGGTTATTCTTAAACCACTCAATTTCAGGAGAAGGATCCCCAGAGATTTCACAAGTCAACAATACATCTTGTCCCTCATCAATGTTTTGAGATTTGGGCTGTGTGATGAAGGCTGGTGCATTTGAGCGCTCAGTAGAAAAGGTCATATCAAACTGGCATCTAACAATGCCTTCGTCAGTTTTACCTTCACAGGTAAGTATTCCTTCATCTTTATGACTAGCTTTTTTGATGGTTAGCGTGTGATCACTTCCAGATACACCATATCTGTAATCTTCTGAGTTAGGTAGCTCCATTCCATTCAGCACCCATTTCACTTCAGATGCACCATCAATGTTAGCTTTCACAGTAACTTTCTGACCATCAGACACAGTCATTTTAGTGGAAGAAGCTTTAATTTCTGCATGTGATCTTTTGGCTTCTTCTGAAAGTACTGACTTTTTAACAATTTCTTCTTGGACCACTACTTTTTCTTGAGTTGTCACTGCTGATTTCTTCTGGGTAGAAATTTTAAGTGCCTCAGCCTCTTTCTCAACTGATTTAGACTTTTCAGTCATACTTGACACTTGGGAATGGATACTTTTAAAAAGTTGGCCAACAAATTGGAAGTTAGTTTTAGATACACCACTTTCCCCAGTGATTTCACAGGTATATTCACCTTGATCAGACTCTGTAAGGTTATGGATTTTGAGTTCATAGGTACCATCTGCTGAATAATGAAACATGAAATGGCTGTCTTCTTTCAGTTTCTTACCATCTTTATACCAGGATACTTCTCTCACACTTAAGATACTGCTTTCAGCTGAACAGGAAAACCTTACCTTATCTCCATAAGCTTCCACTTTCAGCTGCTGAGTTATCTTGGGAGGAGCAGCAGTTGGTAACTGCACTTTCTCCATGGGAGTTGTCCTGCCTTCTGCTGCTGATTTAGCTTTTGCATGAGCAGTAGGTGGTTCAGGGGATTTTACACGTTTAGGTGATTTAACTGGCTCTGGAGACTTCACACGAGGCTCAGGAGATTTGACTTTTGGGGGTGATGTAATTGCTTTTTCAGGAACCCTTGCTCTTTGAACAGTCAAAGTAAAGTG
The DNA here is from genome assembly GCA_033296515.1 of Macrochelys suwanniensis. Lineage (NCBI taxonomy): Eukaryota > Metazoa > Chordata > Testudines > Chelydridae > Macrochelys > Macrochelys suwanniensis. Next base: position 43,216,529 of record CM065784.1, read on the forward strand.
CGCTTCCTGTCTTCCTTCAGAGTTTTCTACCACCAAAATGTAACTTCCTTCATCTGATGTCTGGACAGAAGAAATCTCAAAAGTAGATTTGTATTGTGTTCGTGTGATTTGGAAGCGCCTGGAAGAAACAATGGTTTGACCTGCACGTAACCACATTACTGTTGGTGTTGGTTCACCATCAATGTCACAAGAAAATCTTGCAGTCTCCCCTTCAGAGACAGTGATTGATCGTGGTTTTGTTAATATTGTTGCTGGAAGAGTGGTCTTAAACTTCTTGAGTGAAGTCCTTTCCTCCAATGATTTTTCTTCAGCTGCAGTGATTTTCTTTTCAGCAGAAGCATAGCGTTCATATGACGAGAGTGATTCTCTTGTCTCTGTCATTTCTGATTTGACCTCTCTTACTGAAGAACTAGCCTCTATTGCAGATGTTTTCTTAAAAGAGGAAACAGCATAAGCCTCTGTCTTTGTCAAGTCAGGAAAAATGGATCTTGGTACTTCCTCATCTCTGCGTTGGGAAGAGTAGGTAGTATAATCTCCTCCCGTAACATCTAATGTCGCATAGTCAGAACATTCTCCTTTGTAGTTTGTGCATACAACACGATATGTTCCACTGTCATCAATATGGCAGTCAAGAATCTCTAAGGTTAACACACCACTGGTATTAGTGAAATGTATCTTACTGCTCTCTTGGATTTCAATACCATTATGGTACCATTTCACTTCAGCTGTTGGTTTTGACTGGACGTTCAGAATGAACCTGGTATTATGATTGCATGGCACACGATGAGAGCGCATTCTCAGAGTGATGCGAGGGGTGTGGTCCAAGGTGAAAGGCTGCTGAGTCAGAACTTCGTATTTCCTTTCCATTGTTTTCTGAGTTTTCAAAGCAGCTTTCATGGAGTCATACCTGGAGAAGATATCAAATCTGGCCATCCTTTCGAATCGAGAGAGTGACCTTTCACTAGTCACCGGGCTTGGTGAGCGTGGCCGAGTTCTCTCTGGCGTAGGGGATCTCCTTTCAGTTTCTTCTGCGGGCCGTGAATGGGGCCGAATTAATTCAGATACTGGGCGCATTAATTCAATGTAAGTTGGAGAAAGAGATCTTCTCCTCCTTAATAGCCTTGAGGGTGGTGAAAATTCCCTGTGAACATGTTCCACCATTTTTATTTCTTCTTCTTCTTCTTCTGATGTAATCTCAGTTATTTCTCTCTGTCTCCTCCTCACTCTGCTCTCTTCCTCCTGTGCCATACGCTCAAGCTCGCTCTTGTATTCAGAGAGTCGCTGAGTTGTGATAACTGGACGAAGCAATTCTTCATCCTCTCTCTCATCCATTATTCTCTGTCTTTGCTTTGGTGGCCTATAGACAGCCCTGTCATGGCGTTGACGAAGTTCTGCATAACTTGCTCCAGTTTCAGCTTTAGATGGGATGTGATAGGTTGAATATCTCAGCTCTCTTTTTCTGGCTTCCTCTGTACTGACCTGCTCCCCTGCTGAAGAATAACGAAGGGCAGACAGTTCAAAACGTGGGGGACTTCTGCTTGGTGGTGAAGCAGAAAAGCCTAACTCAAGTTCTTCTTCAAGACGCAGTCTTTCCTCTTCAATTCTCTTCATGGCTAAATAGTCATGAGTAGGTAGGAGTAATTCATCATCTGACAGGTCACTGAGTGATCGCCTTCTTGGTCTGTAATAAAGCTCATAATCAGGAGATGGTGTTCGTCGGCGTGCTGGTCTTACAGTTTCAAGGTCATCTTGTGACAGCTTTGGTATGCGCCATTTAGGTTTATACTGATCAGAAATGCGTGGGAGTGGCATCACATAGAACTGTTCCCATCTAGAAAGGCGAATGCGCTTTGGCCGTTTCTGAACAATTCTGTCCAGTTTTCCTGGCATTTCATACTGGTCTCGCAGCTTCTTGTACCATTTCATATCTGACATAGGCACAAACTGTTTAATGGTCTGATCTTCCTCAAGAGCAGTGCGTACATGCCTGCGAGGCTCTGGTATCTCATACGGCATGCGAAGTCTCCTTTCTTCCTTTATTTCTTCCTTCTGAATTTCATATACACCTTTAACAGTCTTAGTACTCACCGCTGGCTTATACAGGATGGCAGCTTCTCTTAGAGCTTCCTGTGCAGCTTGTGTTAGTGGAACAGTTTCAGTCCCAGAAAGGATTTCTGCCATTCTTAGTGTCTTGTCAATTTGTTTTTGTACATGCTTTTCCCGCTCTTCTTCTGTCTTGTACTCGTGCTTGACATATGTCAAGCGTTCTACTTTCAGGTAAGCCTGACAACTTGAAGATCCAGCACTGTTTGTAGCAGTAACTCTATAATAACCACTGTCTTCTGGTAAAGTATCTCTGATGTGCAAAGCATAATAGTCCAAGCCTTCATAAACAACTTCAATGTTGGGACCACATGACAGAGGTTGACCATCTTTCTCCCATTTCAATGTTGGTTTTGGTACACCAGATATCCTTATCTCAAAGCACACACTTTGGCCTTCTTGGCACTCTGCATTTGCTAATAGTCTTTTGAACATTGGTCTTAATGTGGTGTCTGCTGGAGGGGGGTGTGGAATTACAGTCAGCTTAGCTTTGCAACTGTCTTCACCATATTTGTTGCGTGCCAAAACACTATATTCAGCATCATCGTCCTCAGTAAGATTATGGATGGTAAGTTGATAAAGACCTTTGTCAGATTCAAAAGTATACTTCCTATCGTCATCACCTGGTTTGATTTTCTGACCTGATTTGAACCATGTTACTCGAGGTTCTGGGTGGACGGTTATAGTTACTCCAAATCTGACATTTTCACCAACATAGGCAGTGTGGTTATACAGAGGGAGAGTAAATTCTGGTGGCCTCTCTAGAAGTCTCATAGTATCCACTCGGCGTTTCATTTTCTTAACTGTTCTGTATCTATAATACTCAGAAACTTCTCTCACACCTTTAACAAATAGCTCTGCATAGGAACTATCTTCACCATAGTCATTTACTACCTTGCACCTATAGGTACCATCATCTGATTTAGTAATGTCTTTGACATACATGGTTGCCACTCCTTCCTGGTAGCTGATTTCATACTTCCCATTGTTCTCCAGTTGCCTGATACCAAAATACCAAGTCACTTGTGTGGTCTGATCGTAATTTTCAATCTTACATGTGTATTTCGCATGCCCTCCTTCTTCTACAACAGCATGCATTATCTGCCCAGAAATGGGGCCAATGTCAATTGATGCAACTTTTACTTTGGCAACTGTAACCCCTTTCTGAGATCTAATTGCACCACCACAGGAAATGCGAGCTACTGACACAACCATATTCCATTCTTTCTTCACCAGGGTCTGGTAGTACCGCCTATGTCTTAATGTCTTGATGACTTTAGTGCTGATCTTTTCAGTCCTCTGTTTCAGCCATGGATGACTAAGTGCTTCTGCGGCAGTCATACGACCCTTCCTTTCTTTCACTAGTAGGCGATCAATGAAGTCCATGGCTTCAATGCTTATATCTTTGAATGCTTCATCATCAAAGTTGTATTCAGCACTGATGATATTTTCAATAGTCTGTTGGTTTGTTTCAGCAATGAAAGGGTTAATACCACTTAGAAGTATATATACTAGAGCACCAAGTGACCACATGTCAGTAGCTGTGCTGACCACATCATGTTGATGTACTTCAGGTCCATAATATTCAGGAGAAGTAAACTGAAGTCTAAAGTTGTCACCAGGCTTCAGCTGTCTAGCCTGACCAAACTCAATAATTTTAATTATGGAGCTTCTTCTTGTGAAGTAAATGATATTCTCTGGCCTGATATCAAAATGTCCAATGTTATGACTGTGTAAGAATTCAAGTGCTTCACAGACCTGGTGTACATAGTTTACTATTTCTCTTTCACTCAGTTCAAATGAGGTTGTACTAATTCTTTCAAAGATGTCAACTCCAGATATGAACTCAAAGATCATGACTAATTCTTCTAGGCTTTCAAATGATTCATGAAGATACAAGATATTTCTATGCCTAGCAATGTTTAGGATGGAAATCTCTTTCTTTACTAAAACTTGATCAGCTCCCTTTACTTTAACAAATTTGGCCAGGAAGGTCTTCTTGGAAACTGTTTCAACACAGCGGTGGACAATTCCAAAATGCCCACGACCAAGCTCTTCAGCAATCATATATTTGTCATAGAGTTCCTTTGTGGAAGAGTGAGATGCTTTAACTGTGGTGACTTCTCTGGTCTCATCAACTTCTTCATCATAGTTCAGCATTCTTGTCTTATCTTCCTGTGTTATAATTGGCTCTGTAGGTTCAGAAGGCTGACTTTGCCCAAATTTATTTTCTGCAATTATACGGAACTGGTAGCTTGTCTTGCCAAATAGGTTTACAACAGTGTATCGGGTATCACGAGCTTGTGCAACACGAATCCATCTCTCTGCTGTAGTAGCACATTTCTCAATGATGTAGTTTGTGACTCTGCTTCCACCATCAGTTGCTGGAGCAGTCCAGATCAAGTTGACTGAATCCCTTGAAATGTCACTTACTTTCAGACCCCTTGGTGGATCAGGTACATCAGCCACATCTAATTCAACTGTTTTTTGATCAATGCCAAATCTATTTTTAGCACAAACAATGTAGAAACCTGCATCTTTTCTGTCCACACCATTTGGAAAAACTAGAGAGGTGAATGATCTTGTAACAATAACTTGGTAGTGTCCATTGTTATCAATGAGATCTTGTCCTTTCTGCCATGTAATCACTGGATCCGGCTTGCCACTGAATGGAATCTTGATGCTGACCACTTCACCTCGGAGAGCATGAACAGCTCCCATACCTTCAAGATTTTTGGGCAAGTGAATCTTAGCAGGAACTGTAGCAGAAAGAAAGAAATATCCCATCAGTACAAACAATATTTTAACTAAAACATAGCAGGAGTATTCTAAACTTTGGAAAGTTAAATAAGAATTTGACTAATGCATCAAAACACTTTATTCACCTTCAACATCCAAAGAGGCAGTGCCGGACACAGATCCTCCCTGATTGGTAGCTCTAACTTGGTAGACAGTGGCATCATCATCTGTTGCATTTGTAATGACCAGCTGGTGATATCCACCTTTAAATTCTTGTATATGAACCTTTTCACCATCTGGCAAGATCTCTTTACCCTGTCTAAACCATTTAACAATAGGCTTAGGATGACCAGTGACTTTGCAAACAAATGTGGCAGTGGCTCTGAATTTCACATTCAAGTTTCTTAATTCTTCCTTGAAATGTGGTGCTTGAATTAGTACATCAGATTTTGGAATGACTGATTGTGATACTTCACTCCATTCACTTTCACCGCCTAGATTTTCACATTTTACACGGAATTCATATTCAAGGCCTTCAATGAGACTTTTCACAGAATAGACTGTTTCGTGAATTTCTTCTGTTGTTACTGCAATCCATTTGTTTTGTTTCTTTTCACGTTTCTCAAGGTAGTAATTTCTGATCTTTGCACCTCCATCACTAGCTGGGGGTTTCCAGGAAACAACACAAGAGTCCTTTGTAACAGCAGTTACTACTGGTTGACTAGGTTGCCCTGGTTTTTCTGTAAAGAATAAAAAGATTCAAAACATTAAATGAAGTTATCTTAGTAATTTGCAGATATATGTAAACTAGGATTTTGGTGCACCCTTACCAAATGGACTTTTGATAACAACAACTGATGAAACCTCTAGTGCTTTGCTAATGCCATATGTATTCTGAGCAGACACACGGAAATAATAGCCTGCATTTTCAGTTAGGTTAACAATTCTGCACGTTGTGCCTGAAATGCCTGAAGATACCAGTTGCCACTCTGTGCCTTCCTTAGCTTCACGTTTCTCTACCACATAGTTTGTTATCAAAGCACCTCCATCATCCTCAGGTGGCTTCCAGCTGATTACCACAGAGTTTTTCAGTAGGGCTTCCACAACAATTGGCCCTGTTGGTTCATCTGGTTTATCTATAAAAGGAAAACATAGTATTTTAGTTATCTGCCAGTAAATATTTTAGAGAATATTATTCAACAGAATTATTGGAAATAGATTTAATACCTTGTATTTCCACATTAAGTACAGAGTCAACTGTTCCAAATATGTTGCTTAGTTGCACTTTATACTTCCCAGCATGGGTCTTATGCTGGACATTCTTAATGACAAGATGGGTATAATGCTCTGTGTTCTCAATAGTAACATTTTCTGAGTCTCTCAAAGGTTTCTTGTCATGGAACCAAGTGATAGCAGGTACTGGGCGACCAATGTACATAATATGGAGGCGAAGGGTGCCACCCACACCTGCATAATATTTCTCTTTCAGTGGGAAGCCAGGGTGGAACTGAGGAGGAGCCTGCAAGAGTAGCTTGCCACTAGTTTCAATCTCTCCAACATCATTGGTAGCCATGCAAGTGTAGACACCTTCATCTTCTTGTTCTTCTGTTATTACAGTCAGTGTATGGGTGCGTCCATCTGATGACATTCTGTATTTTCTGCTTTGTACCAGTTCTTTGCCAAAACGATACCATTTAATGTCAGGAAGAGGTCTCCCAACAATCTGGCATGTCAACTGAGCTGCTTCACCCAGTTTAGTTGTAACATCCTTCATTGCTTGTCTTATGGCTGGTGCTTCTCCAGCTGTAACATTGAAAGGTTAAAGATAAGAAAATTATTAAATGTTCCTCCACTACTACTTTATCTATACACATCCTTCACTTATACCTGTCACCAGTTTACATTTAAACTTTCAGGCTTATTCTTTAAGACCATATAGTCAATATATAATGTTGATGAGCACAACATCATAGTTTACCAGGACATAAAATACCATTTAATCTGTCACATAAATCATAGTGACTAGGATAGTACATTTAAACTTACATGTTAGTTTTGTCTTTACTGTCATAGCTGTTCTTCGAGGTCTGCTGACTCCAGTCTCATTTTCTGCAAAAACCCTGAATTCATATTCTGTAGCCTCCAGTAAACCTCCCACTGTGAATTGTCTGTCTTTGATACGTTCTTTATTGCACTTTTTCCATGCGCTCTCTCCAGACTGACGATATTCAATCCAGTATCCCAGGATATCTTTTCCACCATCACATTCAGGCCGTTCCCATTCTAAAGTAATGCTATCCTTAGATATAGAAGTGATCTCAATTTCTCCAGGTTGACTTGGTTTGTCTATAAATTACAGAGTATTTACAAAAGTTAAATTTCACTTCTCTAAGAACTTCACTAAATTGCCCTCCAAAATGTCAACTAATTCAAACAATTTCTTACCAAATGGATCTTTGCACACCACTGGTTCAGAAGCAGGGCTTGGTTCACTCTCACCAATGTCATTTTGGGCAATGATCCGGAACTGATATTCAGCATCTGGAACAAGTCCTGTGACTGTGAACATTGTAGTTGTGATTTGAGTCTTGTTATGCCTGACCCATTTCTCTGTAGATGTCTCTTTACGTTCAACGTAGTAGCCAGTGACACGAGAACCACCATCATCTTTAGGTCTGGACCAGAATAAGCTAACAGAGCTCTTTGTGACATCAAGTACTTCTGGTGGATTGTTGGGAGGCTCTGGAGGATCTGTTAAAAATAACATAATAACCATGTATTTTTAAAGCTCTTTTATGTGTGTTTGTGTGATTGTACTTTTACAAACATAAGAGATGATAATTAAAACAGGAATTTTATTGTACAAAAATCTACTCACTCAAAGGTGTCTTTGGTACAACTGGTTCTTCAGATTTCAGGGACTTGCTAATACCAAACTGGTTTTCAGCAGAAACACGGAAATGATACTCCACATTTTCTTTGAGCCCTTTCACGACTAATGATGTTCCCCTCACTCTGGAATCAACAGTGTACCAGGCAGTCTTAGGTACTTCTCGTCTCTCAATGATGTAACCAATAATATCTGCACCACCATCGTCGGTAGGAGGTCTCCAGCTTACTCTGACTGAGCGAGTCTGTATGTCATCATACTCAAGTGGCCCTTCAGGTGGATTTGGAATGCCAATCACTCTGACCTGTATATAAACAGCCTTCTTTGCACATTTGTTTTCAAGTGCCAAATCATAGGTACCAGAATCTTCTCTTTCTGCATCTTTGATCACAAGTTCAGTGTGTGTCTCAGAAGTTGCTATCATTGCTCTCTTGCTGATGTCATGGCCTTCTTTAGTCCATTTGCATATCGGTATGGGCTTACCCTTAATTGGTACTGTAAGCCTGATAACTCCACCTTGTCTCACAAAAAGACCTTCCTGGTATTTTTCAAGTTCACAATCAGGATATTCTGAAAATAAACCCAACATGTTACGTTACATCTATTTTGCAGATATTCTGTTATGTTTGTTTTATGCAAAACAATTGCTTATGTCTATTTTCAGCAAGAACTAAGACCTAAAACATCTTACCAAGCATTTCTGTTACTTTGACTGTTCCTGGCACATCAGCAGGTTCTCCAGGCCCACCAGCATTACAGGCCATCACACGGAATCTATACTCTGCGCCTTGTGGTAGATGTGTCAAGGTATATTCATGTATCTTGGTTGGAGTTGTATTACATTTGGTCCATTCAAACTGATCAACCTTTTGCATTTCAATCAAGTAGCCAGTGACTTTAGAACCTCCTTCCTCTTCTGGTGGACTCCAGGCCAGGGACACCGATGTTCTTGTAGTATCAGTAACTCTTGGGTTCTGAGGTTTACCTGGGGGAGCTGGAATAGAAGATCAGATAGCAGGTAAATATATTTTAAGATAGTTCTACGTTTAGTTTGAATATTTAAAAGGCAAAACAAAATGTTAACATGCACCATTTGATAAGTATTTAGTAATGGTGATGTTTACACAAGAAACTAATGAATAAAACAGATTTTTAAAATATTCTTTGTATATTAATTTAATTAAAATATCTGCTGCAGTACATTAAGCTATCCAGATGAAAAATGTTAGTTTGTTAAACATAACACAGGTCTTATCAGTGACATTCCCCTCTGCTTCAAATGTTCTTTTCTCCATGTAGGAAATTATTTACCAATTGGATCCATAGCAACAGCAGGTTTGGAAGGACGGCTTGGTTTGCCTGTGCCTCTGGCATTGATAGCTGTGACACGGTGTTCATATTCTAATCCTTCAATGAGTCCAGTGGAGCGATAACGTGTCATAGTCACTGGAATTTTATTTACACGGACCCATCTATCTGCTCTCACTTCTTTGCGTTCCACAATATAACCAGAGATCTGTGAGCCACCATCATCTTCTGGTGAATGCCAAATAAGTGTCATGCCTTCTCGAGAGACATCAGACACTTGTAGAGTGTCAGGAGGACCAGGAAGACCTGTAACAAAAAGTCACAGAATTAAGAAAGAAAATATGAGAATGCATTTACAAATGTAGCTTTCTGGGGACAAATCCATAATACATACTACCTAGAACTTGTAGTGCTTTTCATCACCAGATCACAAAGCACTTCACAAAGGAGAGAGCTGAGGCTGAGAGAGGTGAAGCAATTTCCCTAAGCTCACCCAGCAGGCCAGTGCATAGACCTGGGAGTAGAACCTAGGTCTCCAGAGTCATAGTCCAATACTCTATTCAGAGCATGTATATTATGCATATACAGGGCAACATATTCGTTTTAGATGTGGCATTTTTCTCCACAAGTATAACATGATTAGTACACATGAGAGTATAGCGTGTTATTTGGGCAAAGGAAATAATAGGATTTATTCTACAGGATCTAGCCCTGTTGTATTAATACATAGGCCCATGTAAACTGGTCACCATTTTTAAATATAGAGAATTGGAGAAAATTTAGACTTACTGATTCTACTCTTGCATTCTATAATGTCAGACTGAAGGTATGATCCAATTCCAAAGCGGTTTGTAGCAGCCACACGGAACACATATTCAGAACTTTCAATGAGTCTAGTGAACTTAAAGGTTGTCCTTGTTACAGATTCAGAAACTGGTAGCCATCCAGGACGGTGTGCATCACGCTGCTCCACCACATAACCACTCAGTGCAGCTCCACCATCCAGCTCAGGTTGTTCCCAGGAGATGGTAACAGAAGTTGAATCAATATCATCAATTCTGATAGGTCCAGTGGGTTGTCCAGGTTTGTCTAGCAAAAATTAAAAAGGACATAAGCTACTGTTTAAAAAGGAAGCTAGGTTGCCATTTTGACAAATTTCATGATGAAGGAAGGATTGTGGACAATCATATCTTAATAATAAATCCTTACCAAGAATGATAACTTTTATAGTATCAACAGCAGTTCCAGTCGTGTTCTTCAGTTCAAGTGTGTACTCCCCAGTGTCATGTATTGTGGTCTCACGGACACTTAATTTAGCTACTTTGGCTTCAGTTTCAATCTTGGTGCGTTCTGATTCTCTTAGCTTAGAACCAGCGAAGAACCAAGATACAGCTGGAGGTGGTCGGCCACTAATTGGAATAGCTAACTCTATGGGTCTGCCAGCTGGCACATGAACTGTCTTTTGAGTTATTCCAGCAAGGTCAATTGTGGGTAACACTATTAAAAAAACCAAAACAAAACATTTTTAATATCCATTTTGTAAATAAAATATCACACATTTTGAGTAGTCCCCAACCTGTCCTTTTAACTATTATACCTACCTTTTTGGTCTTGTACAGTTACTGCTGTGACAATCTCTCTTGGTTCCGACACACCCTTCTGATTTTGTGCTCTGACTCTGAACAAATACTGTTCACCTTCATTTAGTGAGATGATTGTGTGCTCATAGACTGTAGGCTTCAGTGTCACAACCTTCATCCACTTTTCTGTTCCAGCTTTGCTGGCCTCAATAACATAGCCAGTCAGTCTGCTGCCACCATCATGCTGTGGTTTCTCCCATGCAAGAGTTACAGTTGATTTAGTGATGTCAACTACCTCCAGTTTCTGAGGCACCATAGGAACATCCGACACCAGTACTGCATCAGATGTTTCACAAGGTTCACCAATACCATAAATATTTTCTGGCAGCACTCTGAAATAGTACATAGCGCCTTCTAGAAGCCCAGTAAGTCTATAAAATGTTTTGCTGCATTTGGTAGTTACTGTCTTGTATGCTCTCATGGTAGCCTCGCGTTTCTCAATTATATAATTGTTAACTGGTGCTCCACCGTCAATAGTAGGAATTTCCCAAGTAATTGTCACGGAATCTTTCGACACCTCCTTAACTCTCACTGTGGCAGATGGGCCAGGTGTATCTAAACGCAAAATCAAAATGGATTATTTCCTATTTGCTCTTTTCCTGATTTGGGTAATTACTGAATTTTGGCTAAGTAAAGACATCACGATTTGGACTTCATAGATGAACTCATCCTTTAGAAACATATTTCCCTTTGATATCTACTGTATCTCTTCTTTCCCTCTCCTCCCCTCTTCTCCCACCTCACCTGCCATGGTCTTTTATCATTATTGTCTGGATTCTACTTAAATTGAAAACTCCTTTCAGCAAACACCTTTTTCCTTCTGTCTAAAACAAGATGTGTAGGTACAGTGCAATATCAGTATGTAAGGGTAACAATACTCACCATATACTTTAACAACGACTGTTGCTGATTTCTTTCCTGATTGATTTTCAGCCTCAACCACATATTTGCCAGCATCATACCGATTAACTTTATCCACAATAAGCAGAGTGTAGCTCTCTGTAGTGTCTATAATAGACCGATTTGCAAGGTCAATACCCTCTTTGCTCCATGTAATTACTGGAGGTGGTCTGCCAGATACAGACACCATTAGGCGCAAGGAACCACCAGCTCTGACAGTGACAGTCTTCTTTAGATCATCAGCAAGTTCAAGGTCTGGTATTTCTGATGGGGAGAAATACAAAATGAATTAATCTTTGAATAGTTTTAAAGAAAAATATAATATTTCCATAAAAAAACCTTGGGTTTTCAAATTACCTATTCTTTCCACAGGTTCGATTTCAGCTGATGATTCACTGAATTCACTCATACCGTTCACATTTGTGGCGGCAACTCTGAAACGGTATTTCTGGCTTGTTTTAAGAGCAGTCACTGTGAATTCAGCATTCCTTAGGGTGGCAGTAGTGTGCGGTCTGTACCACTGTTCAGTGCCTTCTTCTTTCATTTCAAGAACGTAGCCTAAGAGGTCAGCACCACCATCATACATTGGCTTTGTCCATGCCAAGCTTATGCTGTGCCTAGTAGTATCCACAACTCTTGGAGCTGAAGGAGGTGCAGGAGTGTCTTTGGAATAGAGGAACACACATTTCACATTATTGCAGGGAACATTTTACAGTTTAAAAGACCTTATTTAGTAACAATATTCTAAACAATTAGTGATTAGAAATGTATCTGAAATTAACTATAATCACTTTTATTTTAAATTCATTTCAATGCTAGTGATCATAATGAATTCACATATTCTTTTGGATCCCTTATTTGGAATGTCATTGTAGTTAATTATGAGGAAATATGTTTAATAAATATTAAACATTTATTTTGAATTTGACTACTTACATGATGGCTCCTTGCACAGGATAGATTGAGAAGCGTCACTAGGCTCACTGTTCCCAGCAGCATTCACTGCAGTAACACGGAACTGATATTCACTATGTTCCATTAGACCTGTAACTTTCAGTCTGGTATCATAAACAGTGTAATCTCTGTTGACTCGTGTCCAGCGTAGACTTCTCTTTTCACGTTTGTCTACTAGATAGTTGCTAATCTCACTGCCACCATCCGATTCTGGTTGCAACCACTGAATAATGATGTGTTCCTTGCCAATACCCACTGCTTCGGGTGCACCAGGTTGTGATGGAATAGCTGTTGGTGTTCAAAAATATGAAAAAAATCAGATTTTTTTTTCAAATATTTCACATATGAAGAAAACTCCATAAATGTTGGAGCTAAAAGATGAAATTACTTACTGAAAGAGTTTCTAGCAACAATGGCTTCTGTTTCAAGTGAAACACCTGGCCCATACTTATTGACAGCTCTCACACGGAACATGTATTCATTATTTTTAATAAGTCTTGTCACCACGCATGATAATGTTTGGCATTCAGCCTCAACAATAACCCAGTTGAGCCTGCTGGTTTCACGTCTTTCTACAATGTAGTGGGTGATTTCTGCACCTCCATCTTCATGAGGAACATTCCATGCCAGAGTGCACTTCTCTTCAGTTACTCTGCTAATAGTGATTTTGCCAGCACATGGACCAGGAGAATCTGAGTAGGGGTGAACAAAGGTGTAATTATAGTAGTCAATGAAAAGCTTCTCTCTCCCTTTTTGTAACTATAATTGTGAATTCTAATGAATGTTCACAGCAAACCATTATCGACGAAATACATACCAAGCACTTTGACAAGGACTGAAACTTGCTTTGTTCCACTGGCATTTTTAACTGTTAGTGTGTATTTTCCACTATCACTTCTGTCACAATACTTGATCACTGCAATGGCCCGTTTGCTGGTGTACTGCAGAGAGATTTTTTCACACAGGTCTAATTCTTTGTCACCTTTGGACCAGAAGACCTTTGGTTCTGGTTTCCCACCAATGGCTGCATCAAGAACAAGATCAGATCCAGCCCTTATGGTCACAATTTCTCCTTGCAATCTGGCATCCAGCTCAGCCTTTGGTGGTGCTATCATAAAGAGATAAAACATTAACATGAGACTACCAAACCAGCAAGTGATACAATATTTTAAATGACCCAAGGGAAATGTTTCTTACAATATTCATCTTTGCAAGTGACAGCACCAGTAGATTCAGATCCTCTGCTGATTACACCAGCTGCATTCTTGGCTAATATACGGAATTCATATTCTTCTCCTTCACTAAGAGCTGTCACAGTAAAGCAGTTTTCTGAGACAATGGTATAATTGCATTTCAGCCAGCGTCCATCTCCAGCTTCGTTATATGGTTTGCGTTCTATAATATACCCAATAATTTTGCTGCCACCATCATAAAGTGGCGGAGACCAGCTTAATGACACTGTAGACCTTGTGACATCTGTTACCTCTGGTCTGCCTGGTGGATCTGAAAGAGGACAATGTAAAATGAAAAATTTAATTCTGTTGTTGCTTAAATAATAAAGAACAAATATACTGTAAAAGATACACTTACCAACTGGGTTTTGAGCCACTACAGGTCTGGAAGCTTCACTAGCTTTGCTCAAACCAGCAGCATTTAGGGCATAAACTCTGAATTGATATTCCAGACCTTCCACTAGTCCTGTGACTTTGTAGTTGCATTCAGAGGATGGCACATTGTTTTCCTTCACCCAAAGAATGGTATTACGCTCTTTCTTTTCAATCCAGTATCCAGTGATTTTGCTGCCACCATCATGATATGGTTCCTCCCAGCGAATGGCCATGGCATTGGCAGACACAGAATAGACCTCTGGCCTGGTAGGTTGACTTGGTGGGACTGATTGTAAAACGTAAGAGAGAAAAAAGTTAGATATTGCCACTAATTACATAAACCAGAAAAATAATTTCTTAAAGTATGTGTGTGTGTGCATGTGTTTTACCGAATGGATGCTCAGCAACTATTGGCGCTGATTCCACAGGCTTGCTGACACCAAATCTGTTTTCTGAGCTGACCCGGAAAGCATACTCCATGTATTTCGTGAGATGAGTGACTTTGATCTGTGTACGTTTGACACTGGAATTTATCAGCTGCCATGCTGTTGTACCAGATTCTCGTTTCTCAACTATGTAGTTTGTAATATCAGTGCCACCATCATCTTCGGGTTCTTTCCATGACAATACACAGGATTCAGCAGAAATGGATGATATTTCAATAGGGCCAGTAACTGCACCTGGTCTTCCAATGACAACCACCGTGACAGCAAATGTTTTCACACCAGCTGTGTTCTCAAGTGTCAAATAATATTTGCCAGAGTCACCTCTCATGCTGTCCTTCACAATCAATGTAGTTCTATCCTTTGTTGTCTTGATGGTCACTCTATCAGTTTCCTTGAGTCTCATTTCTTCAAGTTTCCATGTTACTTTTGGAGCTGGTCGCCCACTAATTGGTATATCAATAGTAAAGGTGCTTCTAGCTTTGCAAGTTATAAGTTGTCTAGTTATTCCACTAAGATCTGCTGTTGGTTCAATCTGTGGCTCTTTAATAATAACAGAAGAGAAAGCTTCTCTTGGCTCACTGTAGCCTGCATCATTCTTTGCCTTGACCCGGAACTCATATTCATTGTTTTCTAGAAGACCTTCAACTGTGAAAGTAAGTTGTTTAGTTTGACCAGCTTCAACCCAATAGTCAGATCCCTTTTGTTTCATCTCAAGAAGATATCCAGTGACACGGCTTCCACCATCATGGTCAGGTTTCAGCCAAGCTAGTACTGCAGAAGATTTGGTAGTATCAATAATATCTAGTCTCTTAGGGGGAGCAGGCTCCTCGGTGGCTACAACTGGCTCTGTTAATTCACATGGTTCACCTACACCATATTCATTTTCTGCTGAAACACGGTAGTAGAATGGCGCACCTTCTGCAAGATCAGAGACCTTAAAGATTTGACGAGTACATTTTGAACTCACTACCTGCCAGCTGCGACGGCTTGCTTCCCGCTTTTCCACAATGTAATGATGGATGCGGGCACCTCCATCCAAAAGAGGAGCATCCCACATTAAAGTAATAGAACCTCTGGTCACATCCTTAAAGGTAATAGGACCTGGTGGGCCAGGAGTGTCCAGTACCTTGACAGTAAATGTAATAGATTTGCTACCACTGACATTTTCTACAGTAAAGACGTATTTGCCAGCGTCATTTCTATTGCAGTTCTCCACAGTCAACGTACTGAATGAGTCAGTTATGTGAATGTCAGCGCGCAGGCTAAGGTCTGAGTCTGCTTTAGACCATGTAGCAGTAGGAACAGGTTTGCCTAAAAAGGCGATAAACAGTCGAATAGTTGCACCTGCTCTTACAATGTGAGTCTGCTTGAAGTTTGCATCAATATCAATTTCAGGTGAAGACAGTCTGTCAGTTGCTTGGATTGTAGCAGGAACTTCACAGCTTTCTCCCTTGCCTGCACCATTGACAGCACTCACTCGGAATTTATAATGTTCACCTGCCTCTAAGTCGGTGACAGTATATTTGGTAGCAATACAAGTTTCTGCATTGACTTTATGCCACTCTCCTAAGTCAGCTTTGCACATTTCAATGATGTAGCCAATTATTTCCATGCCTCCATCAAAAACTGGCTTGGTCCATTCCAAGCTTACACTTGTCTTTGACGTATCTGTCACTTTTACCACAGTAGGTGCACTTGGTGGGTTTACTGGCTCTCTACATTTAATCAGCCTTGAGACAGCACTTGGAGGTCCTACTCCTGCAGCATTTTCAGCCATAACTTGGAATTCATATTCATTGCCTTCAGTCAGGCCAGTTACTCTGTATCTTGTCTCAGCAATGGTTCTCTTACTCGATACTTTGACCCAGCGGAAACTCTTTTTTTCTCTTCTTTCCAGGATATACTGGCTGATTTCATTTCCGCCATCAGATTTTGGCCTAGCCCATGTGACTGTGATACTGTCTCCTGTTACATGGGTAGGCTCTGGCATACCTGGGGCATCAGGAACAGCTGCAAAATGGAAAACAGCTTAGAAAACATGCAACAAACGTTGGTAATTGTGTAGTTATTTGTTCAAGACATAAAGGAAACTTACTGTATGGTATTTGAGCTATAATTGGATCAGATTCTAGCGGCCTGCCAACACCAAACTTGTTAACTGCAGAGACACGGAACTGGTATTCATTGCCCTTTATTAATTTAAGTGCAGTGTAACTGCAGGCTTCACAGTTATCTTCAACTAATGCCCAGGCAATCCTACTGGTTTCACGTTTTTCAATCACATAGTGGGTAATGGCAGCACAGCCATCATTAGCTGGAGGGTCCCACCATAATGTCATCTTCTCTCCAGTAACGTTTGTGCATCGTATTGGTCCACCAACTTTTCCTGGAGTATCTGTGATAATAAAGCATCAGAGTTATAATTTACTTGTGCTGCCACACTTAGAGTGTAAATACTATTTAAGAATAGCTTACTAAAAATATCTACAAAGTACCTTGTACTCTGACTGTAATGTCTTCTTCTTTGGTGCCTGATGAATTCTTGGCTTCTACCGTGTATATACCACGATGGTCCCGAGTGGCATCTCTAACAAAGATAGTGCTGTATCCAATAACATTCGTTATTTCAATATTCATCTTCTTTTCAATCTCCTTTCCATCCTTAAACCAAGTCACTTGAGGTACTGGACGGCCTTTGATAAGAACTTTAAGTCTAATGCTCTCTCCAGCCTTAACAGTAAGGCCTTCAAAGTGCTCAGCACCAAATTCTATTGTTGGAGGAACTAAGAAGAAAGATAAAATAAAGTATAGACATTCAGTCAGATTTATCAAGCTATTCATTCCTAATAAACAAACAAGTAATAAAGGCATATATAGACTCTCTCTTCTGATTAGAAAATTCCGAATTTTTAAAATGTAGGGATCAATATTATATTGTAAGATGTCCTATCTGAAATTTTATAGCCTAAGAATTATTTTTTCTATGTTAATCCACTCTCCATCATATTAAACTATAGGTTAAAATATGAATTGAAATGCGTTGGTGCAACGTGCTGAGCTATTTTAGCAATTTGCATTTCTAAATTGTGCATAGCAACAAAACCATTACCTAACCTAAGACAGACATATCTGTGCAGCTGCCACTTATAAACCACAGAACCATAAATTAAGGCCTTTGGCTCAATTTTAAAGTTTTCTGTACTCTTTCATTCCTGTAGTCAGGCTTAATTATTGTGAACACCGTTAAGGCACCACAGCTGGTAGAAGCTCCTGCCTTACTCAAAAGGGAAGGGGAATTGCAAACCCCTATCCACAGTGACCTAGCCAAACCTCTCAGGTTGCTTAAGCTCGCCTTGTGATGTGATCTAAATCCTAAAACTCAAGCCCTTACCTATTCCCATACTCAAATGTGTCAACATGTTTTGGAGCAATGACTAAAACAACACAATGTCTCTGCAATAGACTACTGCCAAAGTTGCAACAAAGAAAAGTAGTGAAACCATAACTAAATGTTAATACAGTAGCAAAGACAGAGCAGGACCCCACTGTGAATTCCAAGATGCATTCAGTAGCAGAGGAAGGCAAAAAACTCCTCATGATATGCTGAAGGAAAAACTCCTGTGTTGCCCCAAATGTGGCAACTGGTTAAATCCTATGGATCCCTGCTGGATGCTGGTCTTGCATCTAAGGGCTGGTCCACACTGGGGCGGGGGATCGATCTAGGAAACGCAACTTCAGCTACGAGAATAGCGTAGCTGAAGTCGACATTTCCTAGATCGAACTAAGTTTACTTACTGCGGGTCCACGCGGCGCAGGCAGGCTCCCCCGTCGACAACGCTTCCTCCTCTCGGCGAGCAGGAGTTCCGCAGTCGACGGAGGAGCACTTCTGGGATCGATTGATCGTGTCCAGATGAGACGTGATAAATCAATCCCAGAAGATCGATCTCTACCCACCGAATCGGGCGGGTAGTGTGGACCTAGCCTAACTCTGCTCTACCTCTGTGTGGAGTGGGAGGGAGAGGTGGGGAAAGCCTGCTGCTCCTGGAAGGAGTGGTATACAATCCCTCTCCAGTCAGCAGCTCATATACCCAATATAAGCTAAAAGGTGCCAACTAGGAGCTTAGCTGGATTTAGAACCTACCATATAAAAATGCAAGTGTAACATACTAAAAGATTAATGAATAATGCTTACCACATTCATCTCTGGTCATGATATAGCCTGAAGATTGTGATGGTGGGCTGACTGTTCCGACAGCATTTCTTGCAATCACTCTGAACTCATATCGGTCACCTGGGCTAAGTCCTGTAACTGTATATTGGCATTCGCTGATATCAGTAAAATTGCATCTGAGCCAGCGATCATCACTTCCTTGCCGTTTCTCGATGCTATAGGCAACAATCTTACTGCCTCCATCATGCATTGGTGCAGTCCATTTAAGGGTGACAGTTTCCCTGGTGATATCAATATAATCAGGAGTGCCAGGTGGATCTGAAAGGAAAATAATTGCATACAGGATTATTTGTATTATAAATCTGCATGATGGCTAACAATATATTACAGTATATACATTTTCTAAGTGAAGTGCTTGTTTACTCACCTACTGGAGACACAGCCAAGGTAAATTTGCTTGGCTCACTAACTGGGCCTACACCAGCAGAATTTTCAGCATATGCACGGAATTGGTAATCCAGGCCCTCAATCAATCCAGTAATTCTATATTCTTTACCAGATATTGGTGAAACATTAACTTTCTGCCACAAGATGCTGTTTCTTTCTTTCTTTTCAACATGGTATCCAGTAATTTCTGAACCTCCATCATAAACTGGAGCATCCCAAGATATTGTCATTCCATCAGCTGTTACATTGTACACAATAGGTTTGCCTGGTGGGCCTGGTGGTCTGAATTGGTGTTTTGCTACAACATCTGCTGAGACAAGTGGTGGGCTTACTCCATATCTGTTTTCAGCACGAACTCTAAACTGATATTCGGTGTCTTTAACTAGGTTAGGAACTTTGAAAGTTGTCCTAGCAACACTAGAGCACACCATTTTCCAATTGGTTTGTGAAGTTTCTCTCTTCTCAATGCTGTAGCAGGTGATTTCTCCTCCTCCGTTGTCTTCAGGAGCATCCCATGACATAACAACACTGTCTGCTTTTATTTCATCTAGTCTTATGGGTCCTTTTGGTTTTGATGGAGGACCAAGAGTTATGACTGTGATTGTAAATGACTTTCTGCAAACTGAATTATCAAGAATTAAGTTGTATTTGCCACCATTCTCTTTTTTCACATTCTTGATGCTTAAACATATTTTGTTTTCAGTTTTCTTGAAGCGAACTTGGTCACTTTCTTTAAGAGGGATGCTGTCTTTGAGCCAGCTCATAGTTGGTCTGGGTTTACCTTTATATGGCAATTCAATGTGCATATTATGGCCAATTCTTACAGTAATTTGTCCTCCAGAGATATCAGAAAGGTCAGCTTCAGGTGTTATTACAAAGTCTTTTACTGTAATGGGTCCAACAGTAACAGCATCGCTCAATCCTTTTTCGTTTTTAGCAAATACTCTGAATTCCATGACAGAAAGCTCCTTAAGTTTTTCAACTTCAAATTCACATGTCTTACTTATACCTGCATGAGACCATTCTTTTTCTTCAATCATTTTCTTTTCAATAACATAGTCTGATATAATGCTACCACCATCAAAGTCAGGTTTGCTCCACTGTAAGGTAACAGAAGTCTTTGTAGAATCTTTCATGGCCAGATCCTTTACAGGTCCAGGTACTTCCGCAGGTTTCACTGGTTCTGAAGTCTCACAAGGTTCTCCCAACCCATTTTCATTTTCTGCAAGAACTCGGAAGAAGAATGCAGTCTTCTCTGACAGGTTAGTTACCTTAAATGTTGTATGAGAACACTTTGTTGTAATAGTAGACCAGGCTCTTTTGGTGGCATCTCGTTTTTCAATTACATAATTTGTTATTTCAGAACCACCATTAATGAGCGGTGGCTCCCATATAAGTGTAACAGTGCCACGAGAAACATGTTTAAGCTGCAGTTTCTGGCAGGCTGATGGTGTATCAAGTACTTTAACATTCACAAATGAAGATTTTGGTTCACCAACTCCATTCTCGATTGTGAGAATGTATTTTCCTGTGTCATTCCGAGTAACTTGAGGAATAGTAAGTAATGTGGATGATTCTGTGTTCTGAATGTTGTATCTTTCATCAATTCCAAGATTCTTTTCACCCTTTCTCCATATGACAGTTGGAGGAGGTCTTCCTTTGAATGGAATCATTATCTGTACATCTTCACCTGCTTTAGCTACAATGGAGGTTCTGAGAGCAACATCCAGGTCAATCTCTGGCTCCTCTGCAGAAATAAATAATAATAAAAATATTAATAATTTGGAAAACAAAATATAAAATTATTTGAAATTCCAAAACCCTAATAAATGATAATTAAATCAATTAAAGGTACATACCAAGTATATCTTTAGCTTGTACATATTCTGTCATTTCAATAGGCTCTCCTTGCCCAGCATAATTTATAGCAGACACACGGAAATAATAATTGACTGCAGGTTGAAGATGGGATACAACATACTCAGTTGTTCTCACTTCTCCTCTAGCACTGACTACAGACCATTCTTCTTGTTCTCCTTCTCTCTTTTCCACTGCATAGCTGGTAATTGCACTTCCTCCATCATAGGCAGGCTTAGTCCAGCCAAGGGTGACAGATGTCTTAGTAGTATCCACAACCTTTAGCTTAACTGGGGGCCCTGGTTTGTCTGTAAAAGAAATTAAAATTCAATCATAAAATTTGTCCTCAGTTATTCCCAGACAATCCCATGAAAGTCTGCCCATTATAACTTGGCCCTTAAACAATGAGATGTGTGTGTGTGTAAATTATTTCTTACCAATAGGATCTGCAGCTTTGTAGAAGTCAGAAGCTTCAGAGAATGGACCTTGTCCAGCTGCATTGACAGCACAAACTCGGAAATGATATTCACTGTTTTCAGTTAGTCCTGTTACTTTCTGTCTGGTGTCACGGATAGTTTCTTTAACAACCCTGAACCAACTTAGGCTCTTCTTGTCACGTTTCTCAAGGTAATATCCATTTATTTCACTCCCTCCATCTACAGTTGGCCTGTTCCAGACAACTGTCATTGAATGCTTGGTTATCATAGTGACCTCTGGTACACTAGGTGGTCCAGATGTAACTGGAAAAAAAAGAAAAAGAAAAATGACAGTAGTTCAATACCACTTAAAACTAAAACATTCAGTACTATTCAGTTGTATTAGTTAATATACATGGTTCTCACCAAAAGCATTTTTAGCTATAACTGGTTCAGATTCCAGTGGATCACCAACTCCAAACTTGTTCACACCTCGGACACGGAACACATACTCATTTCCTTTGATGAGTTTTGTGGTAGTGATGACACATTCCTCTAGTTTTTCAGAAATTAAAGACCATACTACCCGACTTGTTTCACGTTTTTCAACAATGTAGTGTGTTACAGTTGCACCACCATCATCTACTGGAGGTTCCCACATTATGGTAATCTTTTCAGCAGTGACTGTCTTGAACTGTATAGGCCCACCTGGAGGTCCTGGCTTGTCTGTTGAGGACAGGAGAAATGAGACACACACATATATTATATATATATAACTACATTTTAGTTTAATACAATAATACTATTATTCTAATTCAATACATACCAAGTATTTGCACTCTAATGTGAGCTGATGCTGAACCCATGGGATTCTTTAATTTTAATTCATAGTTTCCACTGTTAAAACGAGTTGCATCTTTGATGAGTATAGATGCAAAGTCTGTTGTGTTTTCAATCGACACCTGTGCACTGGTTTGCATCTCTTTGCCATTTTGGAACCATTCAATTGTAGGTATAGGCTTGCCTGAGATGCCAAGTTTCAGCTTAACTGCAGTACCTGCTTTGTATTTCACAACATCTGTGTATTCTGGTTGTACATCAATTTCAGGTGCACCTTAAAAGAGGAACAAAAAAAAAAATCAAAATGGTATAAAGATTTCAAACCATTCAGAGGATTCAAAACCATACCAATATTTTTATTAAGCAATAATAATAGTGGTAATTAATATAAGGCATTTTATAATATACACTATGCAATACTTGGCAGTGCCTAGATACTATGGTCATAGGTGTTTTAGATATGCAGATAGGAAAAAAAAGATAGATCTTAGCTATACATCACATTTCAGTCCAAAAGTTCCCAAACACTTTACAAATTAAATAATACATTAATTACATCACTACTAAAAAGCATCCACATCTCTGGGGAAGGACTGCAGGTAGGGGGACAAATGGTACAGCGCACACTGCACAACGTTTGGGGGAAAGGAAATTTTAGCCAAGGACACAGGGGCAAAGCTCTGCTCCTATGAAAAGTGTCACAAGATCTTGAATGTCCACACACAGCAAAAACAATCTAAATTTCAAAGGTCTTGTGCAAATGGCCCAAACACAGTCAACTGTATGGAACTCAAGTTATCTACATTGGGAAGATAAAGGGCTCAATCAGCTCTGTTCAGATTGAATCTTTGTCCAGAGAGGCTAGATAATGCAAACCCAGTGCTTAGAGCATTATGCTAGCCCTCCAGTTTTTAAACTCAGCTTCTTACAATTGTTTTCTAAAGACTAGGATTCAAGCACTGGTTATATGAAACAATTCTGACTTTAAGCTCTGAAGTATCACAAAATATTATTATATAATTGCAAAACTCTTACCATATGTATCAAGACACGTGATAGGACCTAAAACATCTGATGGATTGCTAATGGAACCAACAGCATTCTTAGAACAGACACGGAATTCATACTGAGAATTTTGCGTTAGTCCAGATACAGTAAACTGAGTCTCAATGACATTTGTGAAACTGCCCTTTGTCCATCTGCCATTTGGAAGATCACGTTTCTCGACAATATAACCAGTGATCTTGCTACCGCCATCATAGGATGGTTTTGTCCAAGAAAGACTGACAGAAGTCTTGGAAATATCTGTGACACGAACATTTCTTGGGGGTTCTATAGTAAGAAAAAACAATAGTATTAATAATTAATAGCAGTACTAGCATTGTCTGTTGACTTACTGTATAGGAAAGAATATTACAGTGAAAACATTACTGAAAATGGTGATTTATTTCCCTACAAAGTACACACCACAAGCATCAATTGCAAGAACTGGATCAGAAGGATGGCTTGCTTTTCCAGTGCCAGCTGCATTTTCTGCATAAACCCTGAATTCATAGATAAGTCCAGCGCTGATGGTGGTGACTTTGAAGTGAGTTGTGCGAATAAGGGTCTTGTTAGCCTTCTGCCATAAAATACTGTTCCTGTCTTTCATTTCCAAATGATATCCAATGACTGCACTGCCTCCATTAGTGACTGGTTCATGCCATCCAACAGTGATGCTCTCTCGGGTGACATTGGTGACCCATGGTGTGGAAGGTTGTCCAGGTGTTGCTAGAGACATTAAAAGAAGCAGTTAATATATCATTTCAAAAAAATTAAAAGCAACAACAAAATGTTATGTGAGAAACTGATGACTTACTGTATGGGAGCTTAACAGTTACACATTGTGAATCAATGTGATCACTGATTCCAAAGCGGTTTTCAGCTTTGATACGGAATTGGTATTCTTCTCCTGTTGTTAGCTTCATGACTTTAATAATGCTTCTAGCAACTGTTGCAGACACCTCAGACCAAGCAGCAGTACTTGTTTCTCTTTTCAGTACAATATAGTTGGTAACTTGACTTCCACCATCATTATGCGGTGGCTGCCATTTGAGAGTTACACTCTCTTCAGTGATATCACTAACAACAACAGGACCAACTGGAGGACCTGGTCTATCTAGCACTACAATGTTAATGAATGATTTAGTGGTTCCACTGGAGTTGGCAGAAGTGATGTCATATCTACCAGCATCACCAGCCGTACTTTCTTTAAGGTTAATGATGAAACTTTCTGCTGTGGTTTCTGTATTAAACCTCATGGTTGCTTTCAATGGAACACCATCTCTGGATAACGTCATCTTTGGCAATGGTTTTCCAGAAATTGGAATTTCAACCTTTAGGTTCGATCCCGCTCTAATGTACACAGTGTTATGTGGGAAGCCCTTCATATCAATCTCAGGAGATTCTGAAAAACAAAAAATTTCCAAAACATTAAAAATGTGAGTTTTTTAAATTGGATATGTTTTTTAAATGTATGCAAACATTTCATCATGTGTTTTAATGTCAGCAGACATACCCAATTGTTCTCTCACTGTAATAGGGAGCAGGAGTTCTTTAGGATCACTTAGACCAGCTTGATTTTCTGCACATACTCTGAAGAAATAGTCAACATTCTCTTTGAGACCGTGGACAACATGATGAGTTGTCTTTACAACTGCACATTTAACCCATTTTTGCTGTCCTTTCTCAAGAGCTTCAATGAGGTAGCTCACAATTCTGCTTCCACCATCATGTTCTGGTTTCAGCCATGACAGAGAAATGCTATCTTTAGTGACGCCAGTTACTCCAAGCTTTTCTGGTGGGCTTGGTTTTTCTAAGATAAAAAAGATTCAACATAACAGGATAATCAATACAACATACATTTTCTTCTCACTTTGGCAAGAATGTCATTTGAATTGAGAAAAGTATATATTTAAATTGGCATCTATATGAATAGTTTTTTTATATTTAGATACTTGCAATATTTAAAGTATAAATTCTTAATGGTTTTCTCATATTTGTAAAACCCCTATGCACATCTTTGGTGCTGTATAAAAATTAACAACTTATAAGTAATAATAATTATTACAACTAATAATTATTTTATGTTAAATATTTTAAGCATATATATGTAATTTATGCTCCAAGTATTTTTATTGTTGAAACAAACCTGTTATTTTAACTCCTTCTTTGGTCTCAGTGGGTACTCCAACACCAAATTCATTTTCTCCAGAGACTCTGAAGTAGTAAACAGCACCTTCTTGAAGGCTGGTAACTTTGTAGGAAAGGCGATGGCAATTGTTGGTTATAGTGACCCAAGCCTTCTTGCTAGCCTCTCGTTTTTCAATGTAATAGTTCTTCACAGGAGCACCGCCATCATTCTCAGGAACATCCCAGGATAACACTGCAGATTCTTTTGTTACATCTTTTACAGCAATATTAGATGGAGGTCCAGGGGAATCAAGAACTTTGACAACTAAGGTCAAGGTAGCTGTGCTCAGGACATTTTGTAATGTTAATGTATATTTTCCAGAATCATTTCTTGTTGCTTTCTCAATGGTAAGTGAGGTACAATAATCTGAGGAATCAATAGACGCTCGTGTACGGAGATCAGTCTCTGGTTTATTCCACATTACATTTGGGACTGGTTTTCCCCTGAAAGGTACGGTCATTGTAAAAGATTCACCAGCCTTTACAATTAAAGTCTTTCGCATTTCACTATCAATGTCAAAGGCAGGTTCTTCTTCTCTTTCCTTTGCTACCTGAGGTTCTGAGACATCACTTGGATCACTAGCACCAACTTTGTTGATAGATTTTACTCTGAAGACATATTCAGACCCTGATGTTAGCCCAATTACAGTGTACTCTGTGCCTCTTAAATTTTGAATAGCTATTGACCAGTCAGTTTCATCAGTTTTCTTGTATTCAACTGCGTATCCAGTAACTGGGGCACCTCCATCAAATAATGGCTTTGTCCATCCAATTGTTATATTTGATCTTGTTGAGTCCAGAATCTTAGGTTTAGATGGAGGAGATGGCATGAAAACTGGATCTTCTGCCCGAATCAATGGTGAAGTGTCACTTGGAAGACTAAGACCAGCAGCATTTTCTGCATAAACCCGATATTCATATTCACATCCTTCTCGAAGACCTAATGACTTAACTCTTAGATCATAAACTGGTTTTTTGTTTACACGGATCCATCGTAGGCTATTTTTCTCGCGTCTTTCAATTACGTATCCAGAGATCTCATTTCCTCCATCACTGTCGGGCCTTGCCCAGCATAGGGTCATGGAATCCTTTGTCACACTGGTTATCTCTAAAGATTTAGGTGGATTTGGAACTGTAAATGGATCTAGGGCCTTGACTGCATAACTCTCCAAAGCTTCACCAACACCATATTTGTTAACTCCCATCACTCTGAAGATGTATTCGTTTCCTCTAAGTAGTTTTGTCACTTTGCAGGATGTTGTTCTAAGCTCTCCTTCACAAATTGTCCATGCAATTCTACTGGTCTCACGTTTTTCTACAATATAATAATCAATATCTGCACCTCCATTTTCTTGGGGTGCTCCCCATGACAGGTGACACTTTTCAGCAGTAAGGCCAGTTATTTCTAATGGGCCTGCAGGTGGGCCGGGTCTATCAAGTACTTTGCAGTTAACAGCCAAAGATCTTGTTCCTGCAACATTCTGCAGTGTTAATACATATTGACCCGAATCCCGTCGAATGCAGTCCTTAACAGTTATTGCAGTAGTGTGATCTGTTGAGACTATTTCAACTCTTGCTTTTTCCTCAATCTCTTTGCTATCCTTTGTCCATGAAATCACAGGTGAAGGTCGTCCTGCAATATCAGCATTGATTTTAAGGACCTCTCCAGCTTTAACAACAACAATGTCCCTAAATTTGACATCCATCATGATTCTTGGAGCATCAACATCATCTTTTACAGTCACAGGTCCAGTTGATTCAGATGGCTCACTAAAGAGTCCAGCAGCATTCTTTGCAATAACATGGAAGTCATATCGCTGATCTTCTGTAAGTCCAGTTACATCGAAGAAAGTTTCTTGTACGTTAGTGAAATTGCACTTTAGCCAACGGCCATCTGGTAGCTCTCTGCGCTCAATAATATATCCTGTAATCTTAGCTCCACCATCATATTCTGGTTTGGACCATGACAATGAGACACATGTTCTTGTAATATTAGTAACTTCTGGCTGACCAGGAGGATCACATGGGTCTCTTGCAGCAGCTGGTTCACATGATTTACTGCATTTGCCTATTCCTGCAATATTTTCAGCATACACACGATATTCATACATTAGTCCTTCTTCAAGGCCAGTGACCTTCATTTGTGTATCACTTATGAGGCTTTTGTTTACTTTTGTCCAAAGAATGCTGCTTCTTTCTTTCCTTTCAAGATGATATCCAATTACTTTGCTACCTCCGTCATTGACTGGTTCCTGCCAAATTACAGTCATGAAAGTTTTAGTTGCATGTACTACTTGAGGAGTTCCAGGTGGACCAGGTGGCTTAAACGGATACTCTGCAACAACAGAGGGAGACTCAACATAGGTGCTCCTACCATAGCGGTTTTCTGCACACACACGAAACTGATATTCAGATCCTGTGGTTAGACGCGCTACTTTAATCGATGTTCTTGCAACTGCTGCAGACACTACATCCCAAGTTGTTGTGGTAGTTTCTCGCTTCTCCACAATGTAATTGCTAATATGGCAGCCACCATCATACACTGGAGTTTTCCAAGATAAAGTTACATTATCTGCACTAACACTGTCAATATGTACATCACATGGAGGTCCTGGTCTGTCAAGGACAATTACAGTGATAGAAAAGGTTGTAGATCCAGCACTGTTGGAAATACATAATTCATAATTTCCAACATCTTCCTTTGAAGCTTCCTTGATGGTCAGCAATGTTGAAGTACTTGATGTTTGAACATTTACCCTAGTTGTCTCTTTTAAGGTCTGTCCATCTTTTCTCCAGCTAGCTGTTGGTGGAGGCCTACCTCTGATCGGCACATCAATCTTAAGATCATCTCCAGCTTTAACACTGAAAGTATTGAAAAGAAGTTCAGCAGAAGGCTGGATTTCAATATCTTTTGCAACTACTGGAACTCCAAGTTGTCTTGGATCACTCTTCCCTTTTTCATTAACAGCAATCACTCTGAAAGTGTATTCCTCTCCCTTACTTAAGCCTGTTATTGTTGCTTCTAGTGTCTTAACTTGGGTACAAGTGCTCCATTTTTCACTTCCTTTAGTTTGCATTTCCACTATATAACCAGTAATTTTACTGCCACCATCACTCTCTGGTTTCTCCCATGTAATCGTAGCAGTGTTGCGAGTCACATCTACAAGAGTTACTTTTCCAGGTGGATACGGTGGTTCAGAAACCTTAACTGGTTCAGCTGTTTCTGCTGGCAAACCAACTCCATATTCATTTGCTGCCAAGACACGGAAGTAGTAAATGCATCCTTCCTGTAGTTGATCAATTTTGAAGGTATTTTTAGTGCAGTTATTTGTAACAGTGGCATATGCCTTTCTAGTAGATTCTCGCTTTTCAATGATGTAGTTCGTAATTTTAGCTCCACCATCAATAAGTGGGGGTTCCCAGGCTAATGCTACTGAATCTCTCTTAACTTCTCTGATTGTCAAGTTAACTGGTGCACTGGGGGAATCAAGCACTCTGACATTAACAAAAGCTGATTTTTTGCCACTGTTATTTTCTAAAGTCAGGTTGTATCTACCACTGTCAAATCTGTTTACATTATCAATGACCAGCATTGTATATGAACTGGTAACCTCAATCTGAGCTCGGTCACTAATGGTGCCTTCTGCTTTTTCCCATTTGACTTCAGGTTCTGGTCTTCCTTTGATGGTAACAAACAGACGTAATGTACCACTCGCACGTACAGTGACTACTTTTCTGAGATCCGCATCTAGTTCAATTTCAGGAGGTTCTATTTTGTCAGCTGCAATGACTGTACCAGGTATAGTTGCAGGTTCCCCAACTCCTTCAGAGTTAATGGCACAGATGCGGAAATTGTATTCATTGTTTTCTTTAAGTTTTGTTACAGTGAACTGTTTTCCTTGTAGTCCTGTTGGTGGTGTGCAAGTAATCCATTCATCGGCAGTAGCTTCTTTTACTTCCACAACATATCCCTTAATGGGAGCGCCACCATCATAAATAGGCTTGTTCCATGCAAGGGACACTGATGATCTGGAAGTGTCTGTCACCTTTGGATTACTTGGCGGGCCTGGTGGATATATTGCATCACACGCACGATAGAAAATGGATGGCTCACTAGACTCACCTACACCAGCTGCATTTTCAGCAGAAACTCTGAATTCATAGAAATGCCCATCTGTGAGTCCAGTTACTCTGAACCGCAAGTCTGTTAGCCTTTTCTTATGGCATTTGGTCCATCGAATACCATCTTTGTCTCGCTTTTCAAGTATGTAACCTTCAATTTCAGCTCCACCATTGTCTATTGGACGACCCCATGTTACAATCATAGAATCTTTTGTGATTGCTGAAACTTCTGGCACTGAAGGAGGACCTGGAGGTTTGTATGGATTACAAGCCACAACAGGCTCAGAGTCCAGTGGTTCTCCAATTCCATATTTGTTCACAGCCATTACACGGAAAATATATTCATTGCCTGGAAGGAGTTTGGTTACTTTGTGGTTAAGAGCTTGCACATCAGATGCCACTAGTGTCCAGGAAAGTCTGCTTGTCTCTCTCTTCTCAATGATGTAATATGAGATACTAGAACCACCATCATGTAAAGGCGGGGCCCATGCCAAATAACATTTTTCTGCAGTGACACCTGTAACCTTCAAAGGACCCTCTGGAGGTCCTGGCCTGTCAAGCACTTTTACTGTGATTGGTATAGATTTTGTACCCCCTACATTGCTGAGTTTAAGTGAGTAGTGACCTCCATCAATTCTTACACAGTCTTTGACAGTGAGAGTTGTTCTCTGAAGTGTAGATTTAATTTCCATTCTTGCAGTTGTTTCTTCAAGCTCTTTCCCATCTTTTGACCATGTAATGTCAGGAATAGGTTTACCATGGATGTCAGCCTCAAGAACAAAGGTTTCTCCAGCATGAACAACAATGACATCTTTGTATTTTGGATCCAGTGAAGCTCTTGGTGCTTCAATTTCATCTCTAGCAGTAATTGGCCCTGTGCTTTCAGATGGTTCACTCAAGCTACCAGCTGCATTTCTTGCAATTACTCTAAATTCATATATTTGGTTTTCAACAAGACTAGTTACTGTAAATTCTGTTTCTAGTACATTTGTAAAGCTGGCTTTCATCCAACGACCTTCAGGTAGTTCTTTCTTTTCTACAATATATCCAGTTATTTTGCTACCACCGTCGTACTCGGGTTTTTTCCAGTTTATTGTGACATAATTTCTTGTAATAACAATGGGATCTGGGCGGCCAGGTGGATCACATGGATCACGGGCAACATACAGTTCAGATACTTTGCTAGCTTTACCAATGCCAACAATGTTTTCAGCAGAAACTCTGAACTCATATTCAAGACCTTCTTCAAGGCCATCTGTTTTATATTTGGTGTCTGAAATGAGGGCCTTGTTCAACTTTGTCCAGAGAATGCTGTTTTTATCTTTACGCTCAAGATGGTAGCCAAGAACCTTGCTTCCTCCATCATTAACTGGTTCGTTCCACTGTACAGTCATATGGTCCTTGGAAGCGGATGTAACAAATGGCGTTCCAGGTGCCCCAGGTTCCTTATATGGGTATTGCACAACAACTGCTTTAGAATCCAGTGGAGGGCTCTTTCCATATCTGTTTTCAGCACAAATTCTAAACTGATATTCAGAACTTGTTTTAAGATTTGCCACTTTAATTGTTGTTCTTGCAACTGTTGCTGATACCATCTGCCAAGTGGTGGTGGTTGTGTCACGTTTCTCTACTATGTAGTTGGTTATCTGGCAGCCTCCATTATAATCTGGTGTGTCCCATGATAAGACAACAAAGTTTGCACTAACTTCATCAAAGCGGACAGGTCCTCGTGGAGGACCTGGCTTTTCAAGTACAATTATGCTCAGGTGCTCTGTAGCTGTGCCTGCTGTGTTTGATGCTGTTACTGTATATTTGCCAAAGTCATCCTTATTGCTTTCTTTAATATGTAAGATAGTGGATGTTGGTGTGTCATGAACATTTAACCTAGTTGTCTGTTTAAGTGGCTGCTCATCTTTTGTCCAAGTAATCTTAGGGGTGGGTCGGCCTATAAATGGTACTTCTATCTTAAGATCTTCTCCAGCTTGGACACTGTAAGTATTAAACATCAGCTTGAAACTTGGCTCAATTGTCAAATCTTTAGCTATCACAGGAATTGCAAGTGCTCTGGGATCACTTTTGCCTTTTTCATTGTAGGCTATCACACGGAACTGATATTCTTGATTTGAACTCAAACCGGATACAACTGCACTGCACACTTTGGTCTCAGTGACAACACTCCATTTTTCTATTCCTTTAGGCTGCATTTCAACTATGTACCCCAAAATTCTGCTACCTCCATCATGTTCAGGTTTCTCCCACATAAGTGATGCACTTGTGTGAGACACATCAGTGAGACTGACTTTCCCAGGAGGCAAAGGTGGCTCTGAGGCTTTCACAGCATCTATAGTTTCAGCTGGAATACCAATTCCAAATTCATTTTCAGCCATAACTCTGAAATAATAAGTTGCTCCTTCTGTAAGGTTTTCAACTTTAAAGCTTGTTTTGCCACATTTAGCACTGACATTTGCATATGCCTTTCTGGTTGACTCACGTTTGTCAATCACGTAATTCTTTACTTTTGCACCACCATCATTAGTGGGTAGTTCCCAGGATAGTACTGCATAATTTTTCTTAACATCTTTTACTACTAAATTTTGTGGTGGTCCTGGTGTGTCAAGGACTTTTACTGTAACAAATGCAGACTTAGAGCCACTGCTGTTCTCTAACTTAAGAATGTACTTTCCAGTATCATTTCTATCACAGTTATCGATGGATAGTTGTGTGTAGTTTATGCCTTTTTCAATTTGAACCTTATCTGTAAATTCACCTTCTTCCCGAGACCATGTGATTTCAGGTGTTGGTCGTCCTCTGAATGGTATGTGAATCCTAGCAGATCCACCAGCTCTAACCAATATTCCTTTCCTTAGTTCTGAATCAATATCAAGTTCAGGAGCTTCAAGCTTGTCTTCTGGTTTAACAGTTCCAGGAACTGATGCAGCCTCTCCTACACCAACTTTATTGAGGGCACACACTCGTACTTTATATTCCTGATGTTCAATAAGTTTTCTAATCTCAAATCGAGTGACACGCAGCCCCGTCTGTGGAGTAGCTACTGTCCATTCTTCTTCCTCAGCTTTACAGAGCTCCACAATGTATCCTTGGATTTCACTACCACCATCATAAATAGGTTTACCCCAAGCAAGTGTAATTGAATTTTTGGTGGTATCTACAACATGAGCATTAGTGGGTGGACCAGGTTTGAACACAGGGTCACATGCTTTAAAATAAGGAGAAGCTTGGCTCGGTTCACCAATTCCGGCAGCATTTTCAGCAGATACTCTGAATTCATACTCATGATCTTCTGTTAGTCCAGTGACTCTTAATCGCAAATCTGTAATTCTGCGTTTATTACATTTTGTCCATCTGATGCCAGCTCTGTCTCTCTTTTCTACAATGTAGCCAATAATTTCGCTGCCTCCATCACTATCTGGCCTGTTCCAGCAGACAGTCATGGAATCCTTTGTGATGTTGGTAATTTCCAGTGCCTTTGGTGGACCAGGAACCACAAATGGATTTTTCATCAGTACTGGAACAGACTCCAGAGGCTCACCAACACCATATTTGTTAACTGCCATTATACGGAAAATATACTCATTACCTTCCAAAAGTTTTGTTACTTTCAGCATTGTGGCTACAACATCTGAAGCAACAACAGTCCAAGCAAGGCGGCTAGTTTCTCTCTTCTCAACAATGTAATGAGAAATGTCACTACCACCATCATGGAGTGGTGGATTCCATGACAATGAGCATTTTTCAGAAGTAATTCCAGTAACCTGAATTGGGCCTTCTGGTGGACCTGGTCTGTCCAATACTTTTACATTTACGGGTACTGACTTTGTTCCTGCAATGTTAGAGGCTTGTAAAATGTACTGTCCACCATCAACTCTAATGGCATCTTTTACAATAACTAATGCCTTGAAATCAGTGTTCTTTATCTCACATCTAGCAGTTTCTTCAAGTTCCTTATCTCCTTTGAACCACTTAATGGTAGGTAGTGGCTTTCCATGGACATCAGCCTCAAGTCTGAACATTTCTCCAGCATTTACAACAATTGTATCTTTGTATTTTGGATCCATTGAGATTCTTGGAAGCTCAACTTCATCCTTTGCTGTTATTGGTCCTGTACTATCAGAGGGTTTGCTTATTGCACCTGCAGCATTCTTTGCGATGACTCTAAATTCATATCTTTGATCTTCAGTAAGCCCTGTTACGGTGAACTGAGTTTCAATGACATTTGTGAAGCTAGCTTTCATCCAGCGACCATCAGGCAAGTCACGTTTTTCTACAATATAACCAGTAATCTTGCTACCTCCATCATATTCTGGTTTGGTCCACTGTAGAGTAATTGAGCTTCTTTTAACAATTATGGCTTCTGGGCATCCTGGAGGATCACAGGGGTCTCGGGCTACATAGCACTCTGAAACTTTGCTTGCTTTTCCTACACCAACAATATTTTCTGCAGAAACCCTAAATTCATATTCAATGCTTTCTTCAAGGTTAGTTGTCTTATAATGTGTGTCTTGAATAATGGTCTTGTTAATTTTTGTCCATAAAATGCTGTTTCTTTCCTTTCTCTCAAGATGGTAACCCAAAACTTTACTTCCACCATCATTAATTGGTTCATGCCACTGTACAAACATAGAGTCTTTTGTTATTGTTGTCACAAATGGTGTGCCAGGAGGACCTGGTTCTTTATAGGGGTACTGAGCTACAACTGGTTCAGATTCCAAGGCAAAGCTCTGTCCATACCTGTTTTCAGCAAATATTCTAAACTGATATTCTGAGCCAGTTTTCAGTTTAGTCACCTTTAGGGTATTTCTTGCAACAGCAGCTGAAACAGTTTCCCATACAGTGGTTGTTGTATCTCTCTTATGAACAATGTAGTTGGTGATTTGGCAGCCACCTGTATACAGTGGAGGATTCCATGATACTGTAATGCTTTCAGCACTAATATCATCAAACTTTACAGGCCCTCTTGGAGGATCAGGCTTGTCTAGTGTTATAATTTCAACAGATGTCGATTTTTGTCCAATAACATTAGCAACTGTGATTCCGTACATGCCGCTGTCCTCTTTGTGTGTTTCTTTAATATTCAGTACAGTGAGATTAGGCAAATCATTAACATTAACTCTTGTTGTCTGCTTTAACAGTTGGCCATCTTTTGTCCAAGTAACAGTTGGCTTAGGTCGACCAGAAATAGGTATTTCTACTTTTAGATCTTGTCCCACCTGGATACTGTAACTGTGGAATGCAGGTCTTACATCTGGTTCAATAACAAGGTCTTTGGCGACCACTGGAACTGCAAGAGATCGTGGATCACTCTTGCCTTTTTCATTTACAGCTATTACTCTAAATAGATATTCTTCTCCTTGAGTTAGGTTAGTAATCAGCGCTTCAAGTGCTTTTACACTTGCACATTCTGACCATTTGTCACTGCCCTTAACTTGCATCTCAACAATATATTGTAAGATTTTGCTACCACCATCATGTTCCGGCTTTGACCAGGTTAGCAATACACTATTTCTTGTGACATCATCCACTGTTATTTTCCCTGGAGGTTGAGGAACTTCAGCAACCTTAATTGGGTCAATGGTTTCAGCAGGAAGGCCAATTCCAAATTCATTCTCAGCAGTGACTCTGAAGTAGTAATTGTTGCCCTCCTGAAGGTGGTCTACTTTCCAGGAGGTCTTGTGGCAATTTGTTGTGACAGCTGCATAGGCCTTTCTTGTTGCTTCACGCTTTTCAACAATATAATTTTTTATTTTAGCTCCACCATCCAGTAAAGGAGGTTCCCATGAAAGTGAAACAGAGTCTTTGGTGATCTCCTTAATTTTTAGGTTAACAGGTGGACTTGGGGTGTCCAGTACCCTTACACTGACAAAGGCAGACTTTATTCCACTATTGTTTTCTAAAGTAAGAGTGTATTTTCCAGTATCAAATCTGTTAACATTGTCAAGAACAAGGGAAGTGAAGCTGCTAGTAATGTCAATAATAGCTGCCTCTCTGATCTCACCATCCATTTTACCCCATTTTACTTCAGGGGTTGGACGCCCTCTAATAGGAACAAATAATCTTAAGGAACCACCTGCCCTTACATTTACAATTTTTCTTAAGTCTAGGTCAAGATCAAGGTCTGGAGCTTCCAATTTTTCTTCAACAATAACAGAACCAGGAACATCAGCATGCTCTCCAACTCCAGCTTTATTAACAGCACAGATACGGAATTTATATTCATGTTTTTCTAATAAATTTTCTACTTCCATATTTGTTTTCTTGATTCCAGTTGGTGGGGTACAAATTGTCCAGTCACCAACACTTACATCACATTTTTCAACAATATATCCTTGGATTTCACTGCCACCATCATAGATTGGTTTGCCCCATGAAAGGAAAACTGAAGATCTTGTCACATCTATTGCTTTGGGATTATTAGGTGGACCTGGCTTGTAAATAGGATCACAAGCCTTATAGTAAGTGGAAGGTAGGCTTGGTTCACTAAGACCAGCAGCATTTTCAGCTGAGACTCTGTACTCATAGTCATGGTTTTCTATAAGTCCAGTCACCCTGTATCTCAGTTCAGTAACCAAACGCTTGTTGCATCTTGTCCAGCGAATGCCTTCTTTATCTCGTTTTTCAAGAACATAGCCCAGAATTTCACTACCACCATCTGAGACTGGTCTTTCCCATACAACAATCATTGAATCTTTGGTAATGGCTGAGACTTCTGGAGCATTTGGTGGAAGTGGCACAACAAATGGGTTCTTTGCAATTACTGATTCAGATTCAAGAGGTTCACCAACACCATATTTGTTTACAGCCATGATACGGAAGACATATTCATTTCCTTCCAAAAGTTTTGTAACTTTGCAACTAAGGGTTTGCACATTGGAGTCCACTACAGTCCAAACTAAACGGCTGGTTTCTCTTCTTTCTACAATGTAGTGTGAAATATTACTACCACCATCCTGTAGTGGGGGTTTCCAAGCCAACACGCATTTTTCAGCAGTAACTCCTGTTATATCAACAGGCCCTTCAGGTGGCCCAGGTCTATCAAGAACTTTGACATGAACAGAAGCTGTTTTTTCACCTGCAACATTCTTTGCCAGCAATACATAATGACCACTATCAACACGGATAGCTTCTTTTACACTGAGGCTTGTTGCGAAATCTGTGCTTTTTATTTCCAAATGAGCTGTGTTTGCTAATTCGTGATCACCCTTTAGCCAGTGAATGGAAGGTAATGGTTTGCCATAAACATCAGCATCAATCTTGAATGACTCACCAGCATTTACTATAATTGTTTCTTTATATTTTGGATCCATACTTATACGAGGGGGCTCTACTTCGTCTTTGGCTGTGATTGCCCCTGAGCTTTCAGATGGTTCACTGAAAACACCTGCAGCATTTCTTGCTATGACACGGAACTCATACCTCTGATTTTCCACTAGGCCAGTTACTGCAAACTGAGTCTCAATGACATTTGTAAAGCTTGCTTTCATCCAACGACCGTCTGGTAACTCCTTCTTTTCAACAATGTAGCCTGTGATTTTGCTTCCACCATCGTATTCAGGTTTCTTCCACTGAAGGGTTACTGAGTTCCTTGTGACAATTATAGGCTCTGGACGACCTGGAGGATCACATGGGTCATGTGCTGTATAACATTCAGATACTTTACTTGCCTTTCCAATACCCACTATATTTTCTGCATAAACTCTGAACTCATATTCAAGTCCCTCTTCAAGGCCAGTTGTCTTAAATTTAGTGTCAGGAATAGCTGTTTTGTTTAGTTTAACCCAGAGGATGCTATTTCTTTCTTTGCGTTCCAAATGGTACCCAATGATCTTGCTACCCCCATCATTGACTGGTTCATGCCACTGTACTACCATGCTATCTTTTGAGCGAGCTGATACAAAAGGTGTTCCAGGTGGACCAGGAACTTTGAATGGATATTGGGCTACAACAGACTCTGATGTGAGATATGTACTCTTTCCATATCTGTTCTCAGCTGCAATTCTGAACTGATATTCACTTCCAGTCTTTAATCTACATGCTTTTATTGTTGTTCTGGCAACAGTAGCTGACACAATGTGCCAGACAGTAGTAGAAGTGTCCCGTTTTTCGACAATATAATTGTTGATAGAGCTGCCACCATCATATTTTGGTGGTTCCCAGGAAATGGTGATACTATCTGCGGTTACTTCATCTATCTTTACTGGTCCAGTTGGAGGCCCTGGTTTATCAAGGACAACAATATTAAGAGTTTCAGTAGCTTCACCTGCAGAATTTGTAAGTTTTACTAAATATGGTCCAACATCATCTTTGCAGGCTTCTTTTATTGTTAGCAATGTGCTGTTTTCTGAACTTTCTGCATTTACTCTAGTAGTCTGTTTCAGTGGCACATTGTCTTTATGCCATAATACATCTGGTTTGGGTCGACCAACAAATGGGACGTCAACCTTTAAGTCCTCTCCTGCTAGGACACTGAAAGTTGTGAACAACAATTTGAAAGCTGGTGGAATCACAAGATCTTTTGCAACAACAGGTATGCCCAGTTGTCGAGGATCGCTGATACCTTTTTCATTCTGAGCTGAAACACGGAAGGAATATTCCTCCCCTTGTATTAGTCCAGTTATAGTGGCTTCAGTAACTTTTACCGTAGCACAAGTTGCCCACTTTTCACTGCCTTTGCTTTGCATTTCTACAATATAACCCAGAATTCTGCTACCTCCATCATGTTCAGGTTTTTCCCATGACAAGGATACACTATTTCGTGTCACATCCAGCAAAGTTATCTTTCCTGGGGGCAGTGGTCTTTCCGACACTTTCACCGATTCTGGAGTTTCAGCTGGAAGGCCTATTCCATACTCATTTTCAGCTAGGACTCTGAAATAATAGTTGCAACCTTCCTGCAGGTTATCTACTTTCCAGCTGGTCTTGTGGCAATTGGCAATAACAGTTGAATAAGCTTTTCTTGTTGACTCACGCTTTTCAACAATATAATTTTTTATTTTTGAACCTCCATCTATGAGAGGAGGCTCCCATGTGAGTGTAACAGATG
Source organism: Macrochelys suwanniensis (assembly GCA_033296515.1). Taxonomy (NCBI): domain Eukaryota; kingdom Metazoa; phylum Chordata; order Testudines; family Chelydridae; genus Macrochelys; species Macrochelys suwanniensis. Next base: position 43,255,258 of record CM065784.1, read on the forward strand.
ATTTTGTGACTTCTTTTATTTTCAAATCTTGTGGTGCTCCAGGTGTATCAAGAACCCTGACATTTACAAATGCTGATTTACTGCCTGAACTATTTTCTATTGTCAATATATACTTGCCACTGTCAAATCTATTTACATTTCCAACAGTAAGTAGAGTGTAAGAGCTTGTTGATTCAATAGTAGCTTTATCTAAAGACTCTCCATGTTCTCTTGTCCATTTCACTTCAGGTGCTGGTCTTCCTTTGATTGGGACAAAGAGTCTTAAAGTACAGCAGGCTCTGATATTGACAACTTTACGTAGTTCTGCATCCAGTTCAATCTCTGGAGGTAGCATTCTTTCTTCAGCCTTTGGTGATCCAGGAACAAGGGCAGGTTCTCCAATGCCTTCAGAGTTCATGGCATATATTCGGATCTTATACTCCTGGTTTTCTTTGAGATCCGTGATGGTAAAGGAAGTAGCCTTCAGTCCTGCTGATGGAGTTACAATTTTCCATTCATCTTCTTCAGGTAGTGCTATCTCAACCATATAACCTGTGATTTCTGAGCCACCATCATAAACTGGTTTATTCCAAGCTATTGTAATTGAGGATTTGCTAGTGTCCAAGACGCGAGGATTACCTGGTGGACCAGGCTTAAACACAGTATCACAGGCTTTATAGAACTGACTGGTTGGACTTGGTTCACTAATTCCAGCAGCATTTTCAGCCATTATTCTATATTCATACTCATGACCTTCTGTCAGTCCAGATACTTTATAGCGTAAGTCAGTAACAACCCGTTTGTTACATTTCAACCAGCGTAGTCCAGCTCTGTCACGGCGTTCTACAATGTAATTGGTTATTGGGCTTCCACCATCAGAATCAGGACGTCCCCAACAGACAATCATAGAATCTTTTGTAATTGCTGTAACTTCAGGTGTTTTGGGTGGATCAGGTGGCACATATGGATTTACTGCAAGAATAGGCTCTGATTCCAGGACCTCGCCAATCCCATATTTGTTAACAGCCATAACACGGAACACATATTCATTGCCTTTTAATAGGTTAGTGACCTTCTGTTTAGTTACTGGAACTTCTGAGGCCACATTTGTCCATGCTAGTCTGCTGGTTTCTCGTTTTTCAACCACATAGTGGTCAATCTTTGCTCCTCCATCATCCAGCGGTGGTAACCATGACAGTACGCATTTTTCACTAGTAACCTCAGACACAGCCAAAGGCCCTTCGGGTGGACCAGGTCTATCAAGAACTTTAACATTGAAGATATGCTTTGCAAAGCCACCAGGATTAGAAGCAGTAAGCGTATATGCACCGCCATCTCTTCTGGCAGAATCTTTGTTGATCACAACAGTGGAGAAATCTGCCTTTTTTATTTCTAATTTTCCTGTGTCTTCTAGCTCTTTTTCATCTTTTGTCCATGTCAGGGTTGGTGGAGGTCGACCTGCAACATCAGCCTCAAGTCTGAAAACTTCACCTGCTTTCAGTACTAAAGTGTCCTTGTATTTCGCATCCACCATTATCCTTGGTGCTTCAATTTCATCTCTGCATGTTATTGCATCTGATGGCTCAGATGGCTGGCTAACTGCACCAGCAGCATTTCTGGCAATCACACGGAATTCATAAGCAGCATCTTCTGTCAGACCACTTACAGTGAAATCTGTCTCTAGTATATTGCTAAAGTTAGCCTTTAGCCAACGACCATTAGGAAGGTCTCTCTTTTCAACAGTGTAACCAGTTATCTTAAAACCTCCATTATATTCTGGTTTAGTCCACTTAAGTGTTACTGCATGTCTTGTAATGTTGAGAGGTATTGGTTTACCAGGTGGATCTATAGGGTCCAGAGCAAACACTGGATCAGACGGTTTGCTTGGTTTACTTTTGCCAGCCATATTTTCTGCTATAACACGGAATTCATATGCAATGCCATCAGTAAGTCCACTTGATTTAAAGATATTGCCTACCACCAATGCTTTACTTACAGTCTGCCAAAGAATGCTATTTCGTTCTTTTCTTTCAACATGATATCCCAAAATTGGACTTCCACCATCAGTAACAGGCTCATTCCAGCTAATGGTCATTGACTCTTTTGTGACTGCAATCACCTGAGGAGTACCTGGAGGCCCAGGAACCTTAAATGGATAGTTGGCAATTACAGGCTCTGAAGAAATGGCTGGACCTGTTCCGTATCTGTTTTGAGCTTTAACACGAAACTGATACTCAACTCCAGTAGTAAGATGAGTAGCTTTAAACACGGTACGTATAACAGTGGTTGCTAACTCAGTCCATGTGGTACTGTCAGTCTGACGCATTTCTACAACATAGTTACTTATTGGTACCCCTCCATCATTCTGAGGAGGTTCCCATGAGAAAATTACAAAGTCAGATGAAACTTCATCAAATTTGATTGGTCCCATTGGAGGGCCAGGAATATCATGAACCAGGACAGTGATCACATCGCTAACTTCTCCAACAATATTTTTAGCTGATAGGGGATATCGACCACTATCATTTCTTGTGCATTCATTGATGGTTAGTATGGTCGTGGTTGCAGTGTTTTCAAAGTTTACCCTGTGTGTCTGTTTAAGCAGCTGGTCTTCTTTTTTCCATGTCACAATTGGTCTTGGACGGCCAAACACAGGGATCTCAATTTTGATGTTGTCACCAGCTCTGGCAATGACTGATTTCTGGTAAATTCCACGGAGGTCAAATTCAGGGAGCATCATCTGCTCTTTAACAACAACTGGTCTGCTCTCTCTTGGATCACTTCTTCCAGCACTATTAACTGCCATAACCTGGAAAGTATATTCCTCATTTTCAGTTAGATTCTTCACTACACAGTCTAATGTTTTCACAGTTGTGATGTGTGTCCATTGAGTAGAACCTTTTTTCTGTGCTTCAATTATATAACCAGTGATCTTGCTACCACCATCATGTTCTGGCTTTGGCCAAGCAAGGCTAACTGTGCTCTTTGTTATAGCCATAATATTGAGGCTCTCAGGTGGTGATGGTGCTTCAGAGGCTCTTACAGGTTCTGCTGTTTCAGCTGGTTCACCAATACCAAACTCATTTTCAGCCAGTACTCTGAAGTAATATTCACATCCTTCAACCAAATTAGGAATCCTAAGGGAACATTTCTGGCAGTTGGTGGTGATTGTTGAATATGCCTTTCGTGTTGCTTCACGTTTTTCAACAATATAATTTGTTATACGTGAGCCACCATCTAGTAGAGGCATATCCCAGTGCAGGATGATGCTGTCTTTAGTTATTTCCCTAGGCTTAAGATTTATTGGTGGTCCTGGTGTATCCAAGACTTTTACATTTACAAAGCCAGTTTTCTTACCAGCAGCATTTTCAAGGGTCATTATATATTTTCCAGCATCGTATCTATTACACTCTGTCATAATTAGAAGAGTAAAAGAGTCTGTATTTTCAATGTTGGCACGTGCTTTAAGTGGGATATCATCTTTTGTCCATGTAACTTCAGGAGTTGGGCGACCTTTAATTGGCACAAATATCCGAATACTCAGTCCAGCTCTAACAACAAGTGTTCTTCTCAGCTCAGCATCTAATTCAAAATCAGGAATCATTTCCCGATCTTTGATTTCAACACTTGGAATCTGTGCTGGTTCACCAGCACCCACAGCATTGATGGCAATGATTCTGAAATTGTATTTGGCTCGTGGCTGGAGATTAGCAACAACAAATTCAGTGATTCTTAAAGCAGTTCCTGTTGTATCTTTTACCCATTCTTCTTCCCCTTCCTTTTGATGCTCTACTATATAGCCAATGATGTCAAGTCCACCATCATAATGAGGCTTGCCCCATGTTAAAGAAGCGCTGGTCTTTGTAGTATCAATCACTCGTGGGTTTGAAGGTGGACCTGGTGGATCTGCAGTAGTGAAAAAAAGACAAAATTCCCACATTATATTAGACATGAGTTTTTATAGGCAACCAAAATATTAATACTCTATGGTGAACTCTGCAGTAAAGACATGATACTAACATGCAGCATCTTTAATTAGTACTGGGTTTGAAGCATCACTTGGTGGTCCAACCCCTGCTCTGTTTTCTGCACTGACACGGAATTCATATTCATTTCCTTCTAGGAGTCCAGTCACTTTGCATCTAAGGTCTGAAACTGGTTTCTTCGTTACTCTGACCCATCTCAAACCTTTCTTTTCTTTCCTTTCCACATAGTAGCCTGTGATCTCACTACCACCGTCATCAATAGGCCTTTTCCAGGTAACAGTTGCACTATTTTTAGTCACATTTGTTACTTCTGGTTTTCCAGGAGGACCTGGGGGACCTAATAGGAAAAAAATACAGTTTTTGAAACATATATGAGCTTTAAATACTGTAATAAACACTTGGTTAAAGTGTTAACCTTTTCTGCTTACCAAATCTATCCACCATTTTAACTGGTTCTGACTGTACTGGTTCACCCTTGCCATACTGGTTCACAGCTGAGACACGGAAGATGTATTCATTTCCTTGAATGAGCTTGCTAACAACATGCCTGCAAGTTTCAATATTTTCAGCAATTAAAGTCCATAGGAGTCGGCTAGTTTCTCTCTTTTCAAGTACATAAGACTTGATGGGTGATCCACCATCTTCTGCAGGAGGTGACCACGTAAGAGTAGCTTTTTCAGCTGAGACGTTGCTGACCTCAATAGGCCCAGGGGGTCCAGGTACATCTAAAACTTTCACATGCACATGCTCCTGTTTAGTTCCAAAAGGATTGCTTGCAGTGATTGTGTATTCACCAGAATCTTTCCTGGCTGCATATTTGACATTAAGTGTGGAGGAAGTTGGAGTTGTTTCAATGTGTACAATATCTGAAGGTTTAAAGTCTTTTCCTGCTTTGGACCATGCTGAAGTTGGAAGTGGTTTTCCATGGATGCTAATAGCAGACATTGTAATGGTATCTCCTGCTTTAACGGTCAAGCCTTCTTTCAATGTAGGATCAATAACAATAGTCGGTGCCTCTGTAAAAGAAAAGCACGTTTGTCAGAAAAGAGAGTGTGTTTTAAACAATAATTTAACAAACCAACCGACTCCCATATATTTTTATACAGTCTACGCACCATACTCATCCTTGCATATTATGGTTCCTGTAGGTTCTGATGGAGGACTGATAGCACCAGCAGTGTTCTTTGCTCTAATTCTGAACTCATACTTCCCACCTTCAACAAGATCAGTTACAGTAAATGCACAGTCTGGAACATTCACATGATTAGCTTTTGTCCAAGACTTTGAAGGCAAGTCACGTTTTTCAACTATGTAGCCAATTAACTTATGTCCACCATCATACTTCGGTTCTGTCCAAATGAGGGTTACTGAGTTCCTAGTTATATTGATAACTTCAGGTTTCCCAGGAGGATCTTAAAAAATTAAAATAAAACAATAGTAAAACAAACGCCAATATTTTTCAACCCACAGAATTTTCTCTTTTCTTCTGATGACTTACCAATGGGATCAAGTGCCACGATTGGTTCAGATGGCAGGCTTGGTTTACCTACTCCTGCCAGGTTGATTGCCATCACTCTGAATTCATATTCCAGACCTTCAGTTAACCCTGTTACTCTGAAGTCTTTCATCCTTAATGGAGTCTTGTTAGCTCTCTTCCACAGAAGGCTATTTCTTTCTTTAAATTCAAGGTGATAACCTACAAAGATGAATAGTAAAATGTAAAATAGCAGTTGATGTTATAAACATTTTCATTTGCACAGTTAACTGCCCAGCATACTACTGCTGTATCTGTATCAGCTACTGTTGCAAGAACATTTAAAGATAGATTAAGGAATAGATATGAATGTAAATTACATATATATGTGGTTACATGATTTGTGAATGCAAATGCTAATTTATGCATACAAATATGAATTTATATAGGTGCACCTCTTGTCCCTTCCTTATAAGATTTGGCAATATGTTCATGAAACAGCTATAATGTCACAATTCCTCTTTTTTTTTATAACTTTGACTGAAATTTAATTTTTGTATTATTATTTTAAAAAGAAGCATATATACTAAAAGAATGGAAAAGAAGTATAATTCTAAAAATACATAAATAAAGGATACATTAAAATAAATAAAGTAATAGTTTTATTTTACTTTTCAATAAGAAGAAAGAAGAGCTAGAGGGAAAAATGATGAGAAGGTTTTAAGGCAAATACCTGTGATTGGCGAGCCACCAGTTTTCTTTGGGTCAGTCCAAGTTAGAGATGCAGAATCATGCCTAACATCAACAATTTTGGGTGGTGGAGGAGCATCTGGCACATCTAGAAAATATGTTAAAAATAAATTAGCATTAAAAGGAAATACCAAGATTACATAATTTTTAATGAAAAAGATTATAATTTATGATTACCAAATGGATGTCTTGCAACCACAGGGTCAGATTTAAGGCCTTCACCTACTCCATATTTATTTTCAGCACTGATCCTGAAAGTATATTCATTTCCCTCATGAAGTCTTGAAACTCTAAATATAGTTTTCTGGACAGCAGAAGCACATGTCACCCATTTATTGTTGATATTATCTCTCTTCTCTATGATATAATTAGTGATTTCTGAACCACCATCGTCTTTTGGAGGTCCCCATTTTAAGGTTATAGCATCAGCTGTGACTTCTTCAAATTTCACAGGTCCTGTTGGGATGCCAGGTTTGCCAACAACTTTTACAGAAATAGTGCCTTCCTTACTGCCAGCACTGTTCTTCAGAGTGATTGTGTATTTTCCAGCATCATCTTTCTGGCAGTCACGTACCAAAAGAGTGGTGTTAACTGCTGTAGATTCAAAGGCAACTCTTCCTGTCTCAGTGAGTACCTGGTCTTCACCTTTCTTCCATGTCACAGTTGGGGCAGGTTTTCCTTTAATTGGGATTTTAAGATGGAAACTACTACCTTCTTTAGCTAAATAGCACAAATCAGGTAGAGCTCTTAAATCAAGATCGGGTGCCACTGCAAAATAAAAAGGTATCAATTATTCATCTGAGGATAAAAACCTTTGTTTTAAAATGTTAATTCAGTTATAAACTAAACTGATATGTATCCATGCATGATGGACACTATGTATAAAGCAACATATAATTTGCATAAATGAAAGAGAGTATTCATGAGTTTGGAGAAATACTTACCAACATCATCTCTTGCCACAACTGTAATCTCACTTGGAGTTCCATATCCAGCATCATTCTGTGCTCTTACTCTGAAAGTATACTCCTTCCCTTCCGTCAAGTCTTTCGTTGAAAACTGGAGGTTCTTTGACCTCATAACTTCTTGCCATGAATCATCAGCAGTCATAATCTCAACACTATATGCAATGATACGGCTTCCACCATCACTGATAGGCTTTTTCCAGGCTAGATTGCAGGATGACTTTGTTACAGCCAAAGCTTTTAGGTCGACAACTGGGCCGGGTGTTTCTAGAAGGAATAAAAACATTGGTAAGTCTCAATTACAAATGAAAAACAAGCTCATTTTAAAAGTAAAGTAGGAAAACAATATTCAGTTTTCTCACCAGAAGCTTTAATAGCATCCCGAGTTTCACAGGGGTCACCAATGCCATATTCATTTTCAGCGAGCACCCTGAAAAAGTATGATTTCCCTTCCTCTAAATTAGTTAGCCTGAAACTTGTCTTTGGGCATTCTGTTGAAACTGTGGACCATGATTTTCTCTCTGCATCTCGTTTTTCAACGATATAGTTTGTGACTGGACTGCCACCATCAATTAGAGGAGGCTCCCAGGAAATAAAGGCAGAATCCTTAGATGCTTCTTTTACAATCAGATTAATAGGAGGTCCAGGAGTATCTACACAAATGCAAAATAAATATTTGATTTAATAATCAAAATGCAGAAAATATTAATTGGTATTACATTAATTTTAAAAACTTAAGATTAGTAATAATTCTGGCACTTACCAAGTACTTTCACAACCATAGTGTATGATTTTTTGCCACTGCTGTTCTCCAGAGTCAAGACATATTTTCCAGCATCGTATTTGTTTACATTTTCACAGCGTAGGAAAGTATCAAAATCAGTTGACTTGATATCTAGCCCTTTCCTGTCTCTTATGTTGGCATTCACTTTAGACCAACTAATCTTTGGAGGTGGACGTCCTCTTACTGGCACATAAATCCTCATTGTGACTCCAGCACGTAATACAAGTACTTTCCTCAGTTCTGCATCGAGATCTCCCTCAGGTGGAACTGTATTGGTAATAAAAGATGTAGACATTTTAAAATTCAATATTTAAATATAGCACTAAAATTGCTGTGAGCAGAAGTCCCAGTTTACTGGCGTTGTACTGGATTGGGAGGCCTGTTCCTGTGTCTCAGCTGGTGTTATTTAAACTGTGGTTTTGATCTAGTTTCAAGATAATTGATAGGCTGAACTTCTTTTGCGGTGCTTCCTCCTCCTCTCATCAACTACATCTCTTTTTCCCCCCAACATCATATGAATCAGTCCCTCTTCCTCCTTATCTTAAAAGAAATTTGTAACTCATCTGCCTGTCCTGTACTTTTTAACCCTGCACAAGTGTAACTATTACTGGGTGGTGCTACACTTTTGCTCCATTTAGTTGTGAATGATGAAGTAGCCTGAACGTCAACTGGGGACAAGAGCCCCATACAATTAAATCAGGCAGGATGCCCCAGAAAACCACAAGGTCTTAGTATAGGCAGCTGGGCTCCAAATTCCTTGAAAGGTAGGAGAGAGACTGAAGGCCTGAGGAAGAGGAGCGAGAGATCTGGATAGTCTGAATGAGGGCTGGGGGAAAAGGGAAAAATCTTGAAGACCCAAGAAGGTGGGAGAACTACTGGTGGGGAGACAAGAAGAGCAGGCACTACCTGCCCTAAAAATGACTCCAATCTCATTCCTCTTCAGTTGCCAATCCTCCCACACTCTGTAAAACAAGCTCTCTCAGGCTCCTAGCTACCAGACCCTCCTGGGTTCTCCTGCTACAAGCTGTGACAAGCCCCTCCTTTAAGCTTCTAAATCTACCTCATAAATCTTCACTGAAAGCAGCAAGTTCATTTGTTTTCCAGAATACTTACTTAAAATGTCTTTGGCAAGGTGTTTGTCAGGTACATCACTTGGGTCACTGTATCCAATCTTATTGACAGCATAAATACGGAACTGATATTCTGTATTTTCTGACAGTCCAGTTACCACGTAATGAGTATCCTGTAGGTTTTTCGGCAGATTGCATCTGACCCAGTTATCTGTGTCAGCTCTTTTTACTTCAACTAGATAACCAATAATGGGGCTTCCGCCATCATATGCTGGTTTACTCCAAGACAGGCTTATAGAATTACGGGTTGTGTCAACCACTTTTGGGAAGGCCGGAGGGCCAGGAGGATCTGAGAATGAAAACAATAGGAAGTTACATAGAATATATTAAATAATAATACTGAGCAAAAGCATTTGGACATTTCAGAAGAAAATCAAAATAAATGTTTTTAACTTACACTGAGGATCACGAGCATATGCTGCCTTAGATGGTCCACTAGGTTTGCCTGGTCCAGCCTTATTCAGTGCTGTCACTCTGTACTCGTACTCCGTTCCTTCTTGGAGTCCAGTGGCCTTTACGGTTCTTTCTATGACAGGCTTCCTGTTTACCTTTGTCCAGTTAACAGTCTTAGTTTCACGTTTTTCAAGTATATATCCAGTCACAGGGGACCCACCATCATCAGCTGGTGGCTTCCAACTAACAGTCATAAAATCCTTTGTTATATTACTAATTATAGGTGGATCGCAAGGCCCCGGTACATCTGTAAAGATTTATTGAAAATTATTTTCATATTCTTAAATGTGCATAAAAACAATTAATCACAAAACCATGCTGAGCAACAAGCTTACCGTATGGATTTTTAGCAACTGTTGGCTCAGTGAAGATGGGATCTCCCACACCGTATTTGTTTTCAGCACAAATGCGGAACTGATATTCATGTCCTTCTATCAGTTTTTCTACACTGCAGCTCGTAATTGGTACATTGGCAGTGACTTGGGCCCAATTTGGTCTGCTTGTTTCACGCTTGTCAACAATATAGTTTGTAATTTCTGAACCTCCATCTTCAAGAGGAGGCTCCCAAGAAAGCATTGCACGATCTGCACACATATTGGTGATTTTAACTGAGGCAGGAGGACCAGGCTTATCTGGAAAAATTAATGATCAATAGTTATATCTCTAGCTTTTGCTATATTATCCAAGTTATAAATATGGACTAATAAATAATCTTTAACCTACCAAGTACTTTAAGCTTAATGGTTGCTGATCTGGAACCACTTGCATTTTCAGCAGTAATAGTATAGTCTCCTGTCTGCTTCCTGTTAACGCTGAACAACTCCACAGTGGACAGGTTTCTCTTAGTGGTGATCTTAATGCCTTCAGCTGGTTTTAAAACTTCTCCTTCTTTCTTCCAAGTAATTATTGGCATAGGTTTGCCATACACATTAGCTTCAAGACAAACATTAGTTCCAGCTTTTACTGTAAGCAATGATTTCATAGATACATCTAGCTCTATTCTGGGAGGAACTGAAAAGAAACAAAAAGAAGAGAGCTAACCAACCTAAAAGAATTAAACATATCATATAAATACCAGGTACAAAAGCATGATTGAACGTTATCAGAGTTTGCAAATACTTCTCAAGTATACATTCCTTACCATTCTCTGCCTGAATGGTCACTGGGTCAGAAGGTTCAGAGGGCCAGCTAATGTTAATTGCTGTCTTGGCAATTGCTCTAAATTGATATTGAGCATTTTCTTCCAAACCAGTAGCAGTGTATTCTTCTTGAGGAATTTGATGTGGTGTAGAATTGCATCGTACCCACTTATCACCAGGCAGTTTGCAAGCTTCAACAAAGTAGCCAATAATTTTGCTTCCACCATCATGCTTTGGTCTTGTCCATACAAGTGACACAGTACTCTTAGTGACATCAATAACTTCAGGTTTACCAGGAGGATCTAAAACCAAACAAGACCATCATAAGTTTGCCCTCATCAAAACATTTGTACATTTCAGAAAAATCTTTTACAGTGATGGATGGTATTCATAGTGCATCCCTCTTAAAAAAACACAAAAATGCTAGATTGCACAATATATAGATACAGTGTATTCATATTACATATAGAACATCTAAAGAAACGGGAAAAGTGATGATTATAAAGTTGCAAATATTAAGTATTAAGTAAATGTATTACTACTAGTAGTAAGTAACATTAAATAACATAAATTGACCATAAATATTAATGACGTTACAAATCATTTAAATGTTTTGCTTACCAACTGGGGTTCTTGCCGTAACAAAATCAGTTGGCTTGCTAGGTTTGCTTGCTCCAGCTTTGTTCAGGGCATAAATTCGGAACGTATACTCGAGACCTTCAATTAGACCTGCACAAGCATACTCTGTAGAACGCACAAGTGTATCGTTAGCCTTCACCCACAGCAAACTATTTCTTTCTTTACGCTCTATGAGGTAACCAGTAATCGGACTGCCTCCGTCACTGTCTGGTTTGTCCCAAGCCACAAAAATACAGTCCTTGTTGACCTTGGTAACACGTGCATTCTTTGGTTCACTTGGAACATCTGTGGAAAAACAAATCAGATAACATTATCTGTTCTTTTACTGTTAGATAATTAAAATCAGAGAAATGCCATAATTTAAAACTGACATACCAAAGGGGAACCTTGCAACCATCTTGTCAGATGTGAGTGGCTCAGAAATGCCAAAACGATTTTCAGCACGAACACGGAACATATACTCTTGTCCAGGGGTCAGTTTTCCAACTCTGCAGCTTGTCTTTGTGACAGAAGCTACAGCTGTTATCCAGTCTCCCCGGCTTACATCACACTTTTCAACCACATAGTTTGTAATATTACTGCCACCATCTTCAAGAGGCATATGCCATGCAAGTGTGCAAGCATCAGCATCTATATCAGAAATGTCAAATGGAGGCTGTGGTGGACCTGGGGCATCTGCATAAAGATGTAAGGAGAAAAATTTAAGAAAATAGTAGAGCATGAAATATCTTAAATCTAGCTGTGTAGAAAGTTAGGTTAAAAATGAAAGTTACCCATGACTACCACTCTGATTTTCTGACTGGCAATACCCGAGCTGTTTTCTGCTGTAAGGGTATAGTAATCACTGTCTTTCCTAGTCACATCCTTAATGATGAGAACAGAAGAGTTTTCTGCTTTATGCACAGCCAGACGACTGGATGTAAATACATCTTGTTCTCCTTTCATCCATTTACAGATTGGCTGAGGTTTTCCATAGACATATGCTTCAATTCTGAGTTTCTGCCCAGCTTTAATATTAACATGATCTGGCATCAGGATCTTAGGTGGCACTAAAAAAGACAAACAAATATTTGTAACTCCTGTGAGAAATTATTTTATTTTGTCATGCAAGTATTCTCTGCATCTCTGCTGGAGCCCTGAGGATTTTATAGGTAGTATCCTTAGTCTCAATTCAGTGGGGATGTTTTAATCGTCTGAACCACAGATTTGAATTATGTGAACACCCCTGAAATCAAATGCTCCATAGCTGTCAGTGTAAACTCTGACTTCTACCTTTATATTCTGATTAGAATTGTAAGTGAATGTTTTTGTGTTCAGATTGTCTTCTCATATATTTGAACAGCGTCTAAGACACTAGCAGCACTTAAAAACCATTATCATCCTTTTAGCCAAGGGTAACTGGATGGCAATCTTTGGAGCATAGCTATGCCACTTAATCATCAAGAAGGGTCACCGTGAAGTGACATAGCACACACTCTCTGCCAGCAGGTTGAGTACGCTTCTTTCCTGATGCCATCTTCAAATCATAGAAATGTAGAGCTGGAAGGGACCTCAAGAGAACACCTTGTCTATCCCTCCACGCTGAGGCAGGACTAAGTATACCTAGTCCACCCCGACAGATGTTTGTGTAACTTGTTCTTAAAAACAGGTTAGACTTCCTGGGACGCAGGAGACTGATGACTTAAAATGTGATCTTCTACAGAAGTGCAGAAGAGATCATTTAAAAATTGATTTCCTAGGACTCCATCAACCAAAAACCTTGTTTATTTCATTATTAAAATAGATTTTAAACAGTATATATAGTAATAATTAGTTACTTACTGAGTTGTTCTTTAATTTCAAATATTCCTTCAGTTTCTCTTGGCAAACTTACTCCTACAGCATTTCTAGCTGCCACTCTAAATTGGTATTTCTTTCCTTCTTTCAGGCCCACTACAACAATGTTCAGATCTTTGACAACGGAATATTGTGTCCAGCGATCCTCAGGTTGTTCTTCTTCTTTGTAGCTAATAATATATCCATCAATTTTAGAGCCTCCATCACGCAGTGGTGGCAACCAGCCTAAAGTTGCACTGTTCTTAGTAATTTCAGTAACTTCAAGTTTTCTTGGTGGATCAGGTTCACCTTAAGGAAAAACAAAGCAGATATATTAAAACATCACCACTTTAACTGGGCATGCTTTGGTAGAATTACTAAGAATTCTGACTGCTTTCTACAGTAATTCAAAAAGAACTTTATTTAACAGAGAAATTCTTTTGATTTGGAAAAAATGTCTCATTAGAAACTATCAGAGTGATTAAATTAATATAGAGTTACGATAAGTATTCAGGGTTTTAATTTTTATTCAACAAATATATCTGCACAGGGATATTTATTCCACTGCCATTGAATGGTTAGCAGCAATACAGAATTTAGACACGTCCACATTAATGAAAAATCAAGCTTACTGGAGATTAAAGCAAATAAAGATGCAAGAATAAAAGATCAACATTAAGAAATACTTACTTAGTGGATCTGATGCCAAGATTGGTTTTGGTGCTTCTGTTGGAACACCTGGACCATATTCATTGACAGCAGTTACTCTAAAGAAGTATTCATTTCCGCATACAAGATTAGCTACTTTGAAACTAGTTTTCTTTACATCTGCAATGACTGTTGACCAGGTCTTTCTGTCAGCCTCACGTTTCTCCAGGATGTAGTGAGTTACTGGACTACCACCATCATTCTCAGGAGGTACCCATGAAAGCTGACATGACATTTTTGTGACATCTGAAACACTGAACTCAGCCACAGGTCCAGGAGTATCTATAAAGAAACATTAATTCATATATCAGTCCTCTCTTAAAAATCCTTATTAAATTACAATGAAAGTTTGGTAATGACTTCCTATACATGAGGAATTAATATTAACCTTGTACAGTGATACTCAAATGATATTGTGATAGGAGCCATAAAAATCCCTGTAATAAATAATGAAAGAATAATAAAATTGATGTGTTTACAAATTGTTTATGGTGACTCACCAAGGACTCTGACATTCACAAATACAGCCTTTTCTCCAGCTGGGTTAACAACGGTCAAAGAATATTTTCCTGAATCATCACGTGTAGAATTGGGGATGACAAGGAAGGCCATAGTGTCAACCAGATCAACCTGTCCTTTTCTGAGCACATTATCAATACCCACTCTCCTCCAGGTGACTTTAGGTGCTGGTCGCCCTCTAACAATGCCAAAAAGTCTAATGGGACATCCTGCTCTGACTGTGACTAATTTTCTTAGGCTTGCATCCAGATCAATCTCAGGAGGTTCTGAAACAAATATTAAAGAAAAACAAAAAAAAGTTCAGAATATGAAATAATATCTAAATATAGCAAATAAATGATGCATAAATTCATAGATAAGATAGAAAAAAATCACCAAGTATTTCTTTAGGAGACACGGCTTCCTTCAGTTCAGCTGGTCGGCCAATGCCAACTTGGTTTTGGGCACAAACACGGAACTCATATAGCTGTTTCTCATCCAGGCTGGTAACTGTAAATTCTGTATGAATAACCTGTGCAGCAACATTACATCGTTTCCATCCTACATCAGGAGCTGCACTTTCAACTTTTGGTCTCATTTCCACAACATATCCAATAATTGGTGCACCACCATCATAGACTGGTTTTCCCCATCCAAGAGTGATAGAACTCTTTGTGCTGTCAACCACCTTCAGATTAGTTGGAGGACCGGGAGGTTCTGAAAGACATGATAAAGGGCAGGAATAAGAATACATCTGAGCAACTAAGCAACCTGTTAATTTAATGTTTTATTTTAATAACAGTAAAATATATCACTACAGTACCTATTGGGTCTTTTGCCACTACCGGTCTCGATGGCAAGCTTGGTTCTCCAAGACCAATTTCATTTTCAGCCTTGACACGGAATTGGTATTCATGTCCTGGAATGAGATCTGTAACCTTCTTGCGTCTCTCTGGGATTGCACTCTTAGTAACAGGAACCCATCTTAATGCTCGCTTCTCTTTCTTCTCTAATATATATCCTGTAATTGATTTGCCACCATCATATTCTGGTGGGTTCCAAACTACAGTCATCTCATTTTTACTGACTTTAGTGACTTCGGGGGGATCAGGACGGCCAGGTCTGTCATACTTTGTTTTTGCAATAATTGGTTTTGTTTCTGTTGGAGGGCCAGTGCCCATCTTATTCTCCGCACGAACCCTGAAGATATACTCATTGCCTTCTATGAGGCGTGTCACATTTACATGACTTGTTAGAACAGCAGCAGAATACGTAGACCAAACCATACGCTTGCTCTCACATTTTTCTAAGATGTAGTTTTGTATTTCACAACCGCCATCATCTTCAGGTGCGTCCCAGTTGACAGTACACCTATCACTTGAAATGTCAGAGATCTTCAAATTTCTTACAGGACCAGGTTTATCCAAAACATTAACGGTAGCATAAGCTACAAAACTACCAGCTGCATTAGTTGCAGTAATCACATATTTTCCACCATCACTACGCTTTGATTTTGTGAGAACAAATTTAGATGAATTAGAAGTTGTTTCAATTGTGACTCTTGGAGATTTGGTTAAATCTGTGGCATCTCTGTCCTTTGTCCATACCACTTCTGGTTGTGGCTTGCCTTTAAGACCTGCCTCAAGTCTAATAGAGTCACCTGCTTTTACAGTTAGCACACCACTTAACTTCAGCTCAAGGACTGGTTTCTGCAGTTCTTCCTTCACAACAACTTCACTTGTCTTCACCCAGTCACTTTCACCTCCCTCATTCTTGGTCTGAACTCTGAATTGATATATTTTATTTTCAATGCATTTATCAACCATGTAGTGTGTTTCCTTAATACTACCCTTGTGCACCCTCTCCCATTCATCTGAATCCTTCAGTTTTCTTTCAACGTGGTAAGATAAATTGGGGCTTCCACCATCATAATCTGGTCTTCTCCATTTCAGATACACAAATGTCTTTCCTGTTTCTGCAATGTGAAGGTTTTCTGGTGGACCAGGCCTATCAACAGGATTAATGGCAAGGATAGGAGTCTTGGTCTCAGTGACAGGGCCTGGCCCTACTTTGTTCTCTGCACAAACTCTGAAGAAATATTCATGGTTTTCTATGAGATTTGCCTTTACTAATCGTTTGGTAACATCAGAAGAGATAATTGACCATCCTTTCTGGTTTGGCTGACGATACTCTACTATGTAATTTGTAATTTCTGAGCCGCCGTTATCTACTGGGTTTTCCCAAGTGAGCATACAAGAATCTTTTGTAACATAGCTTATCTTAAAGTTCTGGCATGGTCCAGGTCTGTCAAGTACATTAACAAGGGCAAATGCTTGAGCATGTCCACTGCTGTTCTTTGCTGAAATGATGTATTTGCCATGATCGTCTCTTGTGGCTTCTTTCACCTGCAGTTCAATACGAGGGAATTCATGAACCATCGCAACACGCTTGTCTTGGACTAATACTTTGCCATCTTTAGACCATGTTATGTCAGGGTCTGGTCTGCCTTTTACTCTACCAGTAATACGGATTGTTTGGCCTACTCGGACAGTGATTAAGTCACGACAGGTCACATCTAGATCTATTTCTGGAGGAGAAAGAATATCCTTTACAAGAACAGTTTCTGGCAGTTCTCTGGGCTCTCCTTCTCCAACGATGTTAGCAGCTTTTATACGGAATCTATATTCATTTCCTTCAATTAGCCCAGGTACCCTGAAGGCACACTGTTGAATGAGTTCATCTTTATTAATCCTATTCCACTGTGTAGTTCCAGTTTTCTGACATTCCACAACATATCCCAAAATAGGGCTGCCGCCATCATTGAGAGGCTTTGTCCACACCAGGTCAGCTGTTTCTCTGGTCTTGTCTTTTAGTTTTGGATTAATCGGAGGTCCAGGTGGTCTGATAGGGCGTGAAACTTTTATTGGGTCAGAAACTGGGGATGGTTGGCTTATGCCAACCATGTTTTCTGCAAAAACTCGGAATTCATATGTGTTGCCCTCAAAGAGACCGGTGGCTCTGAACTTCAGTTGAAGCACTGGTGTCTTGTTGACACGTACCCATTTGCCAGATATTTCCCGACGTTCAAGAATGTATCCAGTTATTGGACTTCCACCATCGGATTTTGGTAGGGTCCAAGACACTGTTGCAGCATTTTCTGTTATATCTGAAACCATTGGTTTACCAGGTGGGGATGGTGGATCAAACATATGTTTAGCAACTGTTGGTGTTGAATCGAGGGGTGCACCAATGCCTATCTTATTCTCTGCACGGACACGGAAAATATATTCACAACCTTTCTGTAGACGTGGAACCTTAAGCTTTGTTTGATTGATTCCTGAACAGACCACTCCCCAAGATTCTTTCTTGGATTCTCGCTTCTCAACAATGTAGTTCAGTACAGGGCTTCCACCATCATCTTTAGGAGGACGCCAGGAAATAATCATGTGTTCCGGTGTGACTTCAAGAATATTAATGGGACCAGTGGGTGGACCAGGAACATCCAAAACTGTAAGATGAAGACCAACAGTTTTGCTGCCAGCTGCATTAGACACTGTGAGAAGATATTCTCCAGTATCTTTTCTTACACAGTCTTTAATGGTAAGTACTGTTGAATAATTGTCAGTATCAATTTTGTAGTTGCCTTCTGCTTTAATTTCATTGCCATCAGTTACCCATTTTGCAGTGGGCACAGGTACACCTCTCATGATTGCAGGAAGTCTGACTGTACTACCAGCTTTAACAACAAGACCTTCAATTAACTTCACATCTAGTTCCACATATGGAGATACTGGAATTAGAAAAAATATAGAAATTACAATATGATTTTTTCATGGGTAACACTAAAAGTAAGAAATGAAAAAAATCATACAAATTAAAAAGGTACCTAGTTTTTCTTGACACTCTATTGGTATAGTTATATCTGGAAGACTAAGACCCACGATATTCTGTGCTTTCACACGGAATTTGTAAGTCTTTCCTTGCTGTAGACCAGTAACAACACACTCTAGCATGGGTACAGTCTTGAACTTAATCCATTCCTCTGCACCTTCTTCTTGATACTCTACCAAATATCCATTGATTTCAGCACCACCATCACGATCTGGCCTATTCCAAACAAGGGAAACTTCTGTTTTGTCAACATCTACATGGTGCAGATTCTTTGGTGGCCCTGGAGGATCTTTTAAAAGCAAAAAACAAGAAGTATAATAGGGTGAACAACCTATGCCCCACCAACACACATACACTATATTGTATTTGTACTAACAAGACCAGTTAATCAAAGTTCAAAAAAGACTCAAAACAAAACAAAATTAATCAATGAAAAATACTTACATAGTGGGTCCATAGCCTTGATTGGCTTGAGACAGTCAACATATGGCCCTCGTCCATAATGGTTCTCAGCAGCAACACGGAAGAGATACTGAGTGCCTTCCATAAGATGTTTAGCCAGATGACTGTGTTTCTTGGAGGATGATGAGATGGGTACCCACTGGGCAGCAGCTACATCTTTCTTTTCCACCACATAGTTGGTAATGACAGAACCACCATTGTCCTCTGGTTCCTTCCAAGTGAGATAGCAAGAATCTTTTCTAACTTCACTTACTTGCAGATTTCTAGGTGGGCCGGGTTTATCTAATTTTTTTTAAAAGTACAGAATATTTATTTAATAAACAAAACTAATTTTACAAAATTTAGCACATTTCAATAGAAAGGAAGTTTTTACTAAAAGTACTCCTTGTCATTTACAGTCCTTTTCTCATACAGCTCTTATATTATGTTGCTTTATTATTGATGATTTCTGCATTGAAATTATTCATTTGTTCTCTTTATATCCAATTTCTTTGATCTCCAATAAAATAATAAAAAGCATACAGTATAAACAAAGACCAAAAGTAATTACCTAGTACAATGACTTTTACTGAAACAGTCTTTGAACCAACTGGATTCTCAACAGTCAAAGAGTAAATTCCACCATCTTCATGGACAGTGTTACGAATTTCCAGCTTACTGCCAACTCCCGTAACCTCAATATCTGCTTTGGGTGAAACCTCTTGTCCTTCTTTCTTCCATGACACTTTTGGGAATGGAATTCCTTTAATTACAGCACTAAGTCTTAGTGTATTTCCAGCCTTTATGTGTTGCTCCCGTGCCATATTAGCATCAAGTATCAGCTCTGGAGGTTCTGGGAGAAAGATTCCAGTTTTAGTAAACAAGAAAATTTTGACAATATCTTTTATTCATAAACTTATCTGAGTTTATTTCACTTACCAAGCCTGTCCTTTACTTCTATTGGATCAGGAACATAAGCTGGTTCTGATTCACCCGCTGCATTGACTGCCATGACTCTGAACTTATAGGTCAAACCCTCAGTAAGGCCAGTGACCTTGTATTTTGTTTCAGGGCAGGAGTCTGCTGTAAGATTGGCCTTCTTCCAATCTTCATCTCCAACTTTCTGATACTCAATGAGATAGCCAATGATCTTGCCTTTGCCATCATGACGTGGTGGTTGCCAAGACAAATCAACTGAGTTTTTAGTTTTATCCACTGCTTCAGGGTTAATAGGTGGACTTGGTTTGACTATTAAAAAAAATCAGAAACCATTAAAACCTATCTGAAAAAGATTTTCAGGAACACACAGAATATGAATGGAGTTTGTTTTATACTTTACCAATTGGATCTTTAGCGAAGACTGGCTTTGATGGTGGGCTAGGATCACCAACACCAATTTCATTTGCTGCTGATACACGGAATTCATATTCACAGCCTTCAAGGAGATCAGGTACCCTGAACTGAGTTTCTGGGAAAATCGGATCTTTGGTGACTCTGGCCCATCGATTAGACATTGTTTCCTTCTTTTCCAAAATATAAGTAGTTATTGGCTTGCCTCCATCATGTGGTCTGTTCCAAATTACTAAAGCAGAATTTTTGGTAACATCTTTAATGATGGGTTGCTCCGGCGCAGCAGGAACACCTGAAGAAATAATATTTTTAAATGAATTTATAGTATAACAAGCATTCTGATGGTTAAATTATTAAAATAAAGTAGCAAATAAATAACATACTGAAACGATCTTTGGCCTTCATTTCATCAGATACTAGCGGATCACTTATGCCATAAAGATTTTCAGCATAAATTCGTACAACATACTCTTTTCCCTCAAGTAGTTTAGGAATTTTGCATGTTGTCTTGACATTGGCAGATGTTACTGGCATCCAGAGATCCCTGTGTGCATCTTTCTTCTCAATAATATAATTTGTAATTTCACTGCCACCATCATCTAGTGGAGGTTTCCAGGAGACAATCATATGATCTTTATGAACTTCATCAAAAATAACTGGACCTACTGGAGGCTGAGGGCGATCTATTAAAAGAAAAACCCAACAATACACAGATTGAACAGCGTCACTACTCTACTATAAATATAACGTGGAATGAAAGGTGTGGCCTAATAGTTATTACAAAGAACTGAGAATCAGGACACCAATGCTCTATTCTTGGCTCTGTTGTTCTTTCACTGTGTGATATTGAGCAAACAATTTTCCTTTAGTTTACCCATCTGTAAAAGGAGACTTATACCTATCTTATTGGGCTTAATTAATTAATGCTTACAAAGTGCTTTATCATCTTGCATTGAAATTTGCTAAAATAGTGCAAAATATTATTATTAGTGTGTCAAATTATTCATTGTAAATAAACTTAAACCAGAAATTAACTGAATACTCAAAATCAATGAATAACATAACATCACAAATAATAAAGGAGTGAATTAACAATATTTCTATAAATCACTCATTTTAATACTGTCTTTCTTCTATTTGATCAGTTTTAAGTATTATTAAAAGCAAGACATTGTTATGGCTCAGTAACGCTTACCAACAACAGTGACTTGACAAAGGCCTTTTCTTGATCCGGAGCTGTTCTCTATGATCACACAGTATTTGCCTGAATCTTCTCGGATAGATTTTAATATACCCAAGCAAAGGGTTGTTGGAGTGGTCTGAATCTTTGTGCGCTTATCTTCTTTAACTGTAATTTCATCCTTTAACCAAGTCACTTTTGGGGCAGGCTTTCCTGAGTAACGTCCAGTCAGGCTGAAAGCTTCACCAACCCGAACAATTAGCTTGTCTCTACAATCAAGTTCAAGTGTAGGAGGAGCTAAAATATATCATTGGGGAAAAAAAGGTAAGTAGCAATATTAATAAAAAAATTATATACTCAAAAATGTACTTGTTTGTTTTCAAACTGAATTATGGAAAATAGACCCATACCAATTTCATCCTTGCATGTGATTGGTTTTGTGCAGAAAGATGGTTTTCCTTGTCCCACAATATTGCAAGCACTCACACGATATTCATAAGTGTCACCTTCTTTCAGCCCTTCAACAGTATATTTCCGATCAAGCATTTTCTCCTTTGTAACTCTGTGGAATTTCTCTTTTCCAATGAGACGGCTTTCTAGGACATACATGGTTATGTCGGAACCTCCATTATATTTAGGTGGGTTCCAAGTCAATGTAACAGAATCCTTGGTAACTGCTTTTACCTCCAGATCTTCTGGACGCTCGGGTACAGCTGTAAATAAACATAAACAATGTGGTGAATATATTTATTTTGCAGATTTCTCTTCTATTACAATCATCCATACAACAAAAATGTACTTACATATTGGTTCTCTGATGACAAGCTCTTTTGTTGTCTCAACGAATGGGCCCATGCCAATAATATTCTCAGGTGCAATTCGGAAAAAGTATGCCTTGCCTTCAATCAGTCCTTGAACAGTAGCATTCTGTCTTGTGACTGTATAGGTTACTGGGGTCCAAGCTTTACGGTCAGCTTCACGCTTTTCAATAATATAGTTGGTGATAGGAGAACCACCATCATCCTCTGGAGAAAACCATGTCAGTTTGCAAGAGTCATTGGTTAGGTTCTCAGTAAGGAATGGAATGCCAACTGGCCCTGGTACATCTAAGATGGAAAGAAAAAGTATAGATTTAGTTTTATGTACTGGATTTTATGAAACCATATTTTTAGAACAAAATTGTATGCAAATTCTGAACTTCCAATTTACCTAACACATCAACAATAATAGTCTTCTTCCGTTCACCACCTGCATTTTTGGCAAAAAGAGTGTAGAGGCCTTGGTGACTTCTCTTGCAGTTCTTAATAACCATAGAAGAGCTGATGGCTGTTTCTTCAATTTTAGCTTCTTCTGGTAAAGCTCTTTCATCCCTGCTCCAGGTGACTGTTGGAGGTGGCTTTCCTGAGACGTAAGCTATGATCCGGATCACTCCCCCAGCATGAACAACAATCCTGTCCCTGACACTAGCATCCAAGTGAAGATCAGGGGGGACTGTAAGAAATAAACAAAATGATTCAATATATTTTCTGTTCATTCACTTTGATTGGTAAAAATATTAAAAATAAAAATGTTAAATACCAATTCTATCCTTCATTTCAATAACTTCTGTAACTTCTCCGGGCTCTCCGATACCAGCAGCATTTATTGCTCTAACTCTAAATCTGTAGAAACTTCCTTCTTTTAATCCTGTCACAACAAACTTGGTTCCTCTTATTTCTCTATCTTTTACCTGGAAAAAGATTATAACATCAGTCAAAATCACAACCACCACAAAGGAATTGGCTATTGGTGGCACTCATTATATGTTATAGTACAACTGTCTGACATCCACAAGTACAGAAGTCTCTAAATGCAGTGACACCAGCGCTATTCAAATACAGGGAATGGGCATTCCACAGAGAAGTCATTCAGGAGATCCCTGGTGCATATGAGTGATATGCGGATTGAAGGGAACATTGTGAGGGGAATATAGGGAAATGGAAATGCAGGAGAGTGACTTGGAGATCTACTATTATGCAGATTCATCAGTTTGAACAATTCCTCCAACTAGGGAGTCATAAAGGAGCCATAGCAGTTACAACAGAGTCCATGATCTGAGGCAGATGAATGGCTGCATAGTTGCTGTACACCAAAATGCCAGTTTGGAGGTGAAAGGAGGAAAAGTGGGAAAAATCCCTTTCTTATGCTCCTTTCTGGATTTCTTGTGCATAGGTTGTTTACATGGATTTTATGCACAGGTTGGGGCAGCGTTTGGCTTTTATCAAATGTGTGAAGAGGTGCAAAAGTAGGCAAAATGGACAAGTGGCATGTATTTATGGCCAAATTGCTGGTTTGGAAACATTAACTTCTGTTCTATATGCACCAGTGAGATTTTAAGTAATGTATTATTGAAAGGAATTGGAAAACGTGGAGGCATTGTTTGCAAAATAACTAGGAATAATTTGACATTCTATTGGCTGCTTTACTTTTGTACCTAATATCCACTTTCACATGAAGCTTCTGCTCCTTTATTGATAATTATAAACATACTTTACTGCACAGAACTGTGAAGTTTAGAGAACCTGAGTTTAGGAAAATACTGAGGTATCTTAGACACCACAGTGTGGCAAATATTAACTTAAATTTG
Organism: Macrochelys suwanniensis; assembly: GCA_033296515.1. Classification (NCBI taxonomy): domain Eukaryota; kingdom Metazoa; phylum Chordata; order Testudines; family Chelydridae; genus Macrochelys; species Macrochelys suwanniensis. The sequence goes on from CM065784.1 coordinate 43,279,066, forward strand.
GCCATATATTTTAAAACTATGAAGATAATTATTGTACAAAGAAGACACGATAATTTATACCATATAGTTGGTGTAGTGAGAATGTGTACAAATATACACTAGCGACAAATATTGTTTAAAGATAGAGGAAACCCAAATCCTATAATAGTATTTCACCTACCTTTTCCCATTCTTCCTTTCCTTCCTCTTTATATTCAACTATGTAACCAGTGATCTTAGAACCACCATCCTTTAATGGTGGAGCCCATTCCAGATCAACAGATGACTTTGTCCAGTCAGTAACTTTTGGAATAGGCGGACCAGGGGGGGCTGGAAAATAATACCATATCATTACATTATAACAATACATTTTTCTTCTAAACGGAACATTTCCAATTTGAAAAATATAAATTTAACATATTTACCAATAGGGTCTCTAGCAATTGCCGGGTCAGATGGCATGCTTGGTGGACCAACACCAGCTGCGTTAATAGCCAATACACGGAACTGATATTCTGAACCTTCAATAAGACCAGTTACTTTGTGAGAAACGCCTAGTGTCATAGGTTTGATAGGATCACGGTTAACCCTTGTCCATCTCTTTCCAGTGGTCTCTTTGCGCTCCAGCCAGTAACCTGTTACAGGAGAGCCTCCATCATATTCTGGTTCCTCCCAGTTGACAATCATGGAGTCATGTGTTATGCTGCTAACGGTTGGCTTGTCGCATGGTCCAGGAACACCTGGAAAAAAAGTTACACAAATTTTGTAACAAAATGTTAAAATATAAAACGTCTGTGCCGCATTTAACTGTCAAGGTTAACATTCATTTGTCCTCTGTGTACCTTTCTTGTGGCCAGTGTGTGTAGGAAAATGTTTGTAATATATTCTTTTCTCAGATCTAGCATTCCCTCTCTGTCAGACCAGCAACTAAGAAGCTAACTCCCTTATTCTTTATTCTTTTTCCATAACTCAAGTTAGGAAAATAACTCTTCCATAAGGGTAAGGTCAATATTACCCCAAATATAATTGTATGATCCCGTTCAGTTTCAATAAAACCAAAGATAGTTGTATTTTAAGATATAGCAAAGAAAAGAGACAAAACATTAAAATGTTAAACATTAACTACCTAACAGGATATCTATGGTAAAAATCTTTCAAACTATTGTAGAAATTTCAGTTATGTGGGAGAAATAAAAGCAACTGGTAATTTACAGCTTTGCCATAATAGATGAGGTGATTCTTTGGACTTTGCTTTGTCAAAGTCACTACAAAGCATGAGAACAACTAACGTTTGAACACAATATCATACTTACTGAAAAGGTTTCTTGCTGTTTCTGGTTCACTATCAAGAGGCTCCCCAATACCAAATTTATTTTGTGCCATGATGCGGAACACATATTCATGGCCTTCCAGCAATTTGGGCACGGTGAAGATGCATTCCTTCGGCTCGTTGGTAACAGGTACCCATGTTCTTCTATTAGCTTCCCTTTTTTCAATAACATAGTTTGTAATCTTAGAACCACCATCATCTTTAGGAGGAAGCCAGGACAAGGTCATCTGATCACTTGAAATGGATTCAAATTTAATGGGTCCCTCTGGTGGTCCAGGACGTCCTGAAAGTTAAATTTTAAGAATTATGAATGCATTATTAAAATACATTTAAAATAAAGTATCGCATTTACAGAATCAACACATGCAGTTGCACAAAAGCCCTTGATATTTACCAAGAACATTCAGCCTCATCTCCTTTGAAGCAGTTCCCAGATTATTTACAGCAGTTATAGTGTACAAGCCTGTATCTCTTCTGCGAGACTGTTGGATCAATAAGGTGCAAGTATCTTCGCTCACAACCTTATTGACATGTTGATCATACAGTACTGGTATTTTGTCATCAGGTTTCTTTGGAGCAGCTTTAAACCACGTTAATTTGGGGAATGGCACACCCTTTATCTTGGCTACAATGTTAATATCTGTTCCCTCCTCAGCCTCCATAAATTCGTTGAGTTCAATTGATGGTGGACCTAGTATGAAACACGAAAAACATAAATTGCCATTAAAAGGGATACAAAAGCAAATATACTTTTAAAATTGTATAATGAAATGTTCTGTTTTCCAGCATTGTTCGGTACTTACATGTTTGGTCTTTGACAACAATTGGGCCAACTGTAGCAGATGGTCTGCTGGGGCCTGCTTCATTTACAGCTTTGACCCTGAATTCATATTCTTCACCTTCTTTCAGGTCCTCAACAGTAAACTTTGTTTCCTCTACATCACGTCTATTGCACTGTTTCCAAGACTCTTTCCCTTCCCCAGTACGATCCCAGCGAAGACACTCAATATTATAATGTGTAATAGGGGCACCACCATCATTTTTTGGAGGTTTCCATGTCAAGCTAACAGTGTTTTTAGTTACAAGACCAATCTTGAGTTTGATAGGTGGATCAGGAGGATCTTTAAAAATAAAATAAAAATTTGAATAAACCAACATTATAGTAGCATTTGGTTATCAAAGGAGATGTTCCACTTTGATTTGACTTACGGATTGGATCCCTGGCTGTTGTCCGTTGGATTGTGTCTGCAGGCGGCCCAATACCAAAACGGTTTTCTGCGCGTACACGGAAGAAATATTGTTGCCCGGCTATGAGATCAGGTACAACGAAGGAAGTGCTTCCACAATCTGGATTAACTTTTGTCCAGGCCTTCCCTTCAACAGTCCTCTTCTCTATAACATAGCCTTTGATTCTGTCTCCACCATCATTGTCTGGCATCTTCCATGAAAGTTTGCAACTACATCTTGTTATATCACTCACTTTCAGGTCTTTTGGTGGCCCTGGCACATCTGTTAGTATAAAAGCACAACAGAAGCAGTTTTAGATAAATACCTAGAAAACATGAAAAAGGCTATATAAATACTCCAACATGTATATGACATACCAAGGACGTTAACTCTAACATTTACAGTTTTCTGTCCTGCTTTATTCTTTGCTGTAATACTGTATCTTCCAGAATGGCCTCTGTTACATTCCGGGATAGTAATTACTGAAGTAGTATTGGTTACTTCCAGCTGCAAATAAAAAAAGATATACATTGATGCTACATTCTTCATGTTGTAATTATTTATAAATATAGAAACAATTTAATTTTTTTACATTACCTGAGCATCTTCAGGTATATTATTGACTCCATCCTATAAATAAAGAAGAAAAAGTAAACATAGCAGAGATTTCTTTAAATAGTTAGCAACAGATTTAGAAAGTAATCAGTTCTTTTAATAACCTTTATTGCCTTCTTGGCTTCTCCTTCGAATTCCCAGGATGTTTTTGGAACTGGACGCCCCTTTATAATGGCTGGGATTTTAATTGTTGTACCAGAACGAACAAAGAGAAAATCTTGTGCTCCAATATCAATAAAAACTTCTGGTTCCTCTGCAAAAAGATTTACAAATATAATTGTTAGATGAGTTATTGAAATTAAAATTCAGCCAGGTATGGACTAAAACCTCATGATACATTCCAAGCACGCACAGTATACATCAGGAGGACTCCAATGCTCTGTGGGGCACTTGTTGCTGTTTCATTGGGCACAATGTGCCCTTTATGTCTGGTTGTAACACTTGTCAGATTTCTGGTTGGTCATATCCTATTCATGGTCACCAGGTCACTTTCTTAGATTTCCAGCTTCTTTGTTGATGTTCTTGCATAATACTGTTTACTGGGCTAGGTCTACCATGGTGGGCCCTGCTGTTTGAACTTAGTCTTTACCCCTCTTTGTCTCCTAATGTACATGCACAGCAAAGGGTAGGATTTATCTCTACATTAATTTATAATTAATTGAGTTCTTTATGTCAAAATTAATTCCAAGATTCTTACCGAGAATTTCCTTGACGGGTATTTCTGATGTTGGAAGACTTGGTTCAGATTCCCCAGCAGCATTTACAGCTTTCACTCTAAATCTGTACTTTCTAAGTTCTTTCAAGCTGGGTACAACACATTCGCAAGTAGGGAATAGTTTGTCTAGTTCATTCACCTTCTTCCAGTCAGTACCACCTTCTTCTTGCATTTCAACAATGTATCCTTTTATAGGACTGCCACCATCTTTTTGTGGAGGTTTCCATTTAAGAGATATAGTGGATTTGGTTCTATCTGTGACCTCTGGGCATGATGGTGCACCAGGTACAACTTGTAAAAAAATGCAAAAAGTTTTGGCTGGGAGTTAGTGTCTATGCATTTTCAATTTTACATTTTAAAATGCTGTAATGTCAGCAAAAGTAGTATTTTTCTATACATTTGTCAAAAAGAATGGCAGTAAAAATTGAGAGTACTGCAAATATGTATATTTACAAACATGTTATGTATATGACATACACCATATGTGAAGTTGTTATACATGTTTTGTATATTTACAACACATATAACAATTATACATACACTTAAAGCAAAAAATATAAACATTATTCTACTGTAATAATATTTAACAACAAAGAAAAATAAATCACTGATTCTGAACTCACTTACAACAGCTTAAACAGGAGTATTCCATTGAAGTCATTGGAGTTAAACTGATGTAAAAGTATGGCAAGTGAGATTAAAATTAATTATCTGAACTAAAATAAAAATAATTTAATAATCAGAAAATCATTACACTGACAACAGAATAGCATTATGTAGGCCCCGATCCTACAAACATTTAATTAGTCTAGTCCTATTGAATTCAACATCAATAAGGGTTGCAGAATGTAGTTTTTATGTATTATAACCTTTAAAGCAACTCATAAAAACTGTATACTTACATATAGGATCTGCTGCTAAAGCAGGATCTGATGGTTCACTGGGAGGGCCAATTCCAGCAATATTTACAGCCATAGCTCTAAACTGGTATTCAAGGCCTTCAATCAACCGCAAGACATTAAATTCCAGCCCTTTCATTACTGGTTTGGTTACTGGAGCTCTGTTAACACGTGACCAATAGACACCTCCGACTTCTCTCTTCTCCAACCAGTACCCTGTGATTGGGGCTCCACCATTGTCCAAAGGAGGCTCCCAAGTCACCAGCATTGATGACCTAGTGCGATCTAAAACTTTTGGTTTTCCAGGAGGTCCAGGAAGGCCATACGGATCCTTAATGACCACTTTCTCTGAGAGGCACTCATCACTTGTCCCATATTTGTTTACTGCCCTGACTCTAAACTGGTATTCACCATTTGTTGCAAGTTTCCACACCTGAAAAACAAGATTTAAATTAATAAATGACTGTTTCCAAAATAAGCATATGTTAAACTTTCCCTCTTTTGATGCTGTTTAATTAAATTCTTCCTTAGTTATCCCAATGAGTGGCTACATGTACCTCTATATGCTGCACCACAGAGACTCGTATATCATGCACACAGAGCCAAGAGTGAATGAGAATGTCATAACGCTCTTGGACTTTGGGGTAGGTGCAGACATCAACACACTTATTTGTTCCTACCGTTTGGGCTGTTTGCCCTTTCAGCAAGAGGGCAATATACTGGAGGAAAGCTGGAGGCTAGTGCTACTAAGACTTACAGCAGCAGGTCAGAACAGCAGGGTAAGCAAAAAACCTAACAAAATTGACCAAAATGCCAAGTCGTCACATACTTTTGTCAGTGTCTTAAGTTAGTGAGAATTACTCTGACATATATCAGTATGATTAAGGTTTAATGGAGGGTGAGAATGAATCCTCACTGAGATGCATATAACAATTCAAAAGCAAAACTGGAAAAACAATTAATAAAAAAACCCACTGGATTTAAAAATGTCTGTATAGTGATTTTTTCAAAATGACAGAACTTGTCAGCTACTGTATCTTTACTGGGTCATATGAAATTGTGATCACCCTTACTCTCTAAATACAAAATTATATTTCTGATATAAATTAACCTAGAAGACACAAAAGGGATATGTCTCCTTAGCTCAGATATTAACTTCTTTATAAAATAAATGACATAACTGAATATATTATTTTCTTTTTGGGATTTAAGGAAAATAGAAATATACACAATGGCAATAGTGATTATCTAGAAATTCTGGTCATGGGCAGGGTACCACCAGCTCAGATAACTATGTGTTCTATAATTTTTCATTGTGTTGATAATTCATTTTATTTTGGTATTGTATGTGTTATTTTTTATTATTTAAGCATGTTGAATTACATAATAAAGACACTTTGTAAAGTACAGAAAAGTTTTCAGATAACTTTACCCCAAATCGTCTGTCAACCACCGTGTTGGAGACCTCCTCCCATTCAGATTTCTTCCTACTGGCATCACGTTTTTCAATAATGTAATGAGTAATTTCACTGCCCCCATTATCAAGGGGGGCATCCCAGGTCAAATAGCATGATTCTGCTTTAATGTCAGAAACTGCAAGGTTTCTTGGTGGAGAAGGACGATCTAAATAAAAGCAATACAATGTAATATTATGTTAAGGAAAAGGCAAAAACATGTTTGCTTTTGTCATTTCATTAAAATAAATCAGATACTTACCATACACTTCAACATAAGCATTGCGATATGCTGTGCCGAGACGATTGGTAGCTGTGACTGTGTACATGCCTTTGTTGTCCCTAAGAGCAGCAGGCATACTAAGTTCAGTTTTTGCTTCAGATCTAGATATTTCTTGTTTGGTTAACTTAAGTGCATCTGATGGTTTGTCAATTACAACTTCATTTTTGGTCCATTCAATCTTTGGCATTGGTAGACCTGTCACATCAGCTGGAATATTAACTGGCTCTCCTGCCCTCACTTTGATAGTATCTCCTCTGACGGCCAGGCGTAATGTGACAGTTGGAGGTACTGTAAAACAAAAAAAAATAAAAGAATGAAGGCGGTAACAAAAAGCAAATTAACTAGTTTATAGAGTTTTGAAGACAGTTGTACATGTTTCTAATAAACAGGTGTACCTTCATCATCTTGTATAACTACATTAAGTGGTAGTGACGGTTCACTTTCACCAATAGCATTAACTGCTTTGACACGGAATTCATACATATGAAGCTCATCAAGATTTTCTACAAGAAGAGATGTAGTTGGACAGAGTTGCTTGTTAACTCTTTCAAACACATTTGAGTCATGTCTTCTCTTATCAACGATGTATCCTATTACAGGACTGCCACCATCATTACGCGGAGGCTTCCAGTCAAGTGTAATGGTTGACTTTGTCCTCTCTGTGTACATGAACCTCTCAGGTGCTGTTGGAGGACCTATTATCACAAGTAATTCACAATGAAAAATATAAGTCATACATATACTTAAAGTTTTGTTTCATTTCTTATCCCATTAAATAAAATAGATTTGGCATCCTAAAAGCAGCATCTTTCATATGCAAGGTATCCAAATTATTATAATGTAGTGTGAAGTTTCTCTGATAGCGAAGTGACTATGTAAGCAACAGGGCAACAATTAGTATCTCAATAATAGTTTAAACACAGTCTTTGACAATGGAAGCTGCCTGATTGAAAGACGGAGGGACAAAGTGGTTATCTTCTACTCCTTTTCAGAAATGGTCATGATAATTTTACATAAGTAAGAGATCCAACTTCAACAATTACTCTGCTGAAGGTCTGAAGCTTTAACTCTGTAGCAGAGAAGTATGACCACTAAAAAAACCCATTAATATGTCTATGTACATTGAATATACAGCGTGTCACCTTCTCAGCATTAATGAAATAACTATGCAGAGATCTAGATTTCCCCATATTTAATAATTTACATAAGCACACAAATAGTTATTTTACCTAATGGGTCAACTGCAAGAATTGGTCCTATGTCAACAGGTGGACCACAGCCAAACTTATTCTTGGCAATAACACGAAACATATATTCCTGTCCTTCAACGAGACCTGTAATATCACACTTAGATCTCTCAGTGTCTATACACTGTCTCCAAGTATGCATTTTGGCATCTTTGCGTTCAACAAGGAAGCCGATGATATCACTTCCTCCATCATCTTCAGGGTCAGACCAGTTAAGCAGACACATCTTTCTGTTCACAACCACAGGTTTTAGGTCAAGCACTGGCCCAGGAACATCTGAAAAAGAAAACACGTTGCATAAGACAAAAAAACAAAGATTTTTTGTATCTAGGTATACTTAACAATTGGTTTCACAGCATGTAATATTTCTTACCAAAAACTTCTACTCTGGTTGCTGCAAATTTGGAACCACTCTCATTGGTTGCAGTAATCACATATCTTCCATGGTCTTTTCTCAATGCATTCTGAATAGTTAGTTCAGATTTGGTGCCAACATTTTCAATAACAACCCGCTCTTTGTCTAATTCACCTTCCTCTACAGTCCACACAATTGTAGGTGTAGGGCGCCCAGTTACAGTAGCAGGAATTTTAAGAGTTTTCCCAGCCATTATCTGAATGCCTGCTTTGACAGAAACATCCAATTCAACATGAGGAGGCTCTGCAGAAAAATAGGAATAGTGCATTAGTTTAAGGGAGATAAGAGTCTAACATGCCATACTGGCTACTATATGTTAAATGACATTTGCACAACAGTACCTTGAGGTTCTGAAACTGTTATAGGTTCAGTTTCACCAGGTGGTCCTTCCCCAGCTGCATTAACAGCGGTAACACGGAGTTTATAGTCAGCACCTTCTCTAATTTCTTTAACAGTGTATTTTCTAATCTTAATGGATTTCTCTGTGCAGCGTGACCATTCATTTATGCCCACCAGTTGTTTGTAAATGAAATAACCAATGATATCACCACCACCGTTGTATGCCGGAGGTTCCCATTCTAGCTCAATAGCAGTTGAGCTTGTATCAACAACTCTTGGAATTGGTGGACCAGGTGGCACTAAAGAAATAAAAAATTGTAAATCAAAATTCATGGATACTTAACCTACCCTTGTCAGCCTCCAACCATTATCTTCTATTAAAATGCTTACATATTGGGTCCTGAGCAGTTTTTGGATCTGAAGGTGGACTAAATTTGCCAGGGCCAGCTGCATTTTCAGCACACACTCTAAAGATATAGGTAAGTCCTTCCAAAAGCCCATCAGCTCTTATTTCTAGGGTGTTCAGGAGGTTTCTGTTGACACGAGCCCAGTGAGTACTATTGATTTCACGTTTTTCAATCCAATAACCCAAGATGGGGCTACCGTTGTCTTTTGGTTCATTCCATTTAACCAACATACTATTACTGGTAACATCCTCCACTTCAGGCTTATCAGGTGCATCTGGTGGACCTAAAAAAATTAAAAAGAAAGAGAAAAATGCAATTTTGGCATCTATGATATCTTATCGAAACCTCAAATTTAATTTTATTTATGTAGTGAGGCATTATGGCCTAGTGGACTAAGCATGGGGACAAGAGTAAGGAAATGACCTATTCTAACTGCAGCTCTATCATTTTCTTACTGTGTGATTTTGGACAAGTCAGTTAGTTTACCACTCTGAAAAACAGAGATAATAATGTGGATCTCCTTCACGTAGGCAATGATTAATTTGTTAATATTTTAAAGTGAAAAGTACTATATAAAAGAGTGCATTGTAATACATTTGGCCTTTGTCTTATCTTCAAGGTACTCAATGGGTTGGGCCCAGGATATCTAAACACTGGGATAAAGACTGTGGTCAACAACTCCTCCGGCACAATGGGATTTTCCAACATAAGGATAAAGCTTGTCTGTGCTGGAGACAGAGCTCTAATCCGAGACTGTAGTATGAACTCCTACAGGAACTAAGGACCAATACAAACCTCACTGCCTTCTGCTCCAAGCTGCAATTCTTCAACATTGCATTTTCTTACATAAACATACAGTAGCATGTACATTAAAAAAAAACCAAACCCAAAACACCACCGTGCCAAAACAAAACACTATACTGCACATACAATTTCTCCCCTAACAGGGGGACAAGATAAAAAAATGAACCACGTGTGACAGATGCTAGTTACATTGCTTAATGAACTTCTGGAATGCATTCAGATACTAGTGATGCGGATGGTATAAAAATAGAATATAGAACAGAATTTCTCCAAAAGTATTGTGTTTAAATATCAACATAAGACTTACTGAATGGATCTTTGGCTACCAGTGGTTTGGAAACACATGGTGGTCCAGGTCCTAACCTATTTTCAGCTGTTACACGGAAGAGGTATTCCTTTCCTTCAATCAGTTTTAGCACGTGGTATTTGCAATGCCTGAGTGTTGAAGTGACAGTAACCCAGCCTATTTCAGCTTTTGAGTTGTCTTTCTTTTCCAGGACATAGTTCAGGATTTCACTTCCACCATCATCAAGAGGAGGCTCCCACTTGCAAACAACAGAATGTTTTCTAATATCTTCAAATGTAAAGTTGATAGGAGGTCCAGGTGTATCTATTTTTTAAAACACCAGCAAAGAATTATTAGTATCCTCTGGTGAGCATCTACTCTGACATTTTAAACAATGAGGTGTTTAAGCACATACCTAATACGTTTACTTCACATGAGGCTTTTGCAACACCATGATCATTTTCAACTCTGATTGTAAATGTGCCATGGTCAGGTCTGAGTGAGTCACGAACGGCTAACAAGGACTCTCCAGGTGTGTGGTTGTCAATATTCAAACGTTCTGGCAGTGAAAGGTAGAATGGCTCCTCTTCTTCAACTTCACCCTTCCTTCTCCTAGTAAACTTTGTTACTCTCTTTTTTATTTCCTGTGGCCTAATAGTTTCATTATTCCTTAACCATGTAATAGATGGATACGGTGCTCCGGAAATATGTGCTTCCAGTGCAATTTCATCACCTTGCCTCACCTCAAGGCCAGCCTGCAGATTAGCACTAAGGAAGACTTTTGGAGCCTCTGTAATAATAAGAAATGTATTTTTAAGTTGCATTTAGAAATGAAGTTAAAAGTAGTATTTTCCAGTAGGTTTAATAATTGATGGTAGTAAGAAAAATAAGCAAATCATACCAATGGGATCAACAGCTTTCACTAATGGAGTGATACGAGAAGGTTCACTGACACCTGCAGCATTCTCTGCACGAGCACGGAACTGGTATTCCTTGCCCTCCTCAAGATCTTTTACTGTGTAGGTCAAAACAGGTACCAAAAATTCATTGCACCTTTCCCACTTGTCTTGACCCTTAGCAATCTTTTCTAAGATATAGCCCATAATCTTGCATCCTCCGTCATACAAAGGTGGCTTCCATGTAAGTGTTACTGACTTTGATGTTGGATTATAAATCTCAAGATCAACAGGTGGATCTGGACGCTCTGTAGAATAATAATAAAAATGGAATTTAAACAAATAGACAATATAGAAAAACTATTTTAAAATCAATCTAGTCCATTAACCACTGATGTAAGAACTTACGCTTTGGATCTTCAGCAATGACTGGGTTCCTTAATTCAATGTATTCACCTCCTCCAATCTTATTGACAGCCTTAACACGGAAGTAATATTCACCATTTGGTATAAGATCCTTGACATTCCATGAGAGTTTGTTCTCACCAGACATCACTGGAATATATGTTCTCCGACCAGCTTCTCTACGTTCCAGGACATAATGTAAGATGGGGGTGCCACCATCATACTCTGGAGGTTCCCAGGATATCTTGCAAGAATTTTTAGTCACTTCACTTGCTTTAATACTTTTGCACTGTCCAGGCAGACCTGTTTCAAATAATATTTTTTATATCATTACCCTAACAACAACAAGAAGAAACTAGGAAACTGCTTTAGTACAAATGTGAAATTACATTGTTTTTTTACTTCTGTTTTGCACAAATCAGACCAAAAGAACAAATATCGGTTGCACAACATAGACATGAATTTACATTTCCTTATGGCAGTAGACACGAAAGATTCATATAACCTGTTGACTTAGTTTACTTGTTTTATTCTCCATACTAATTGGCTTATTAAGGGATTACAGATCTATTAAAGTGTCAAAATTGATCTTTCTTTGGGATTTTATGCCTAATTAATATTTTAAATATAAATAGTTGGCAATACTGTACAGTTATAGTGTATAAAAGGTGGGATTCTGTGCTATGCCTCTGACAGACACAGCATACAACTTGTAGCCCAGGGGTATGGGGTCTATGATGGCTTTAAGTCACCTTTGTATCCTCCAGCTCCAGGGCTATTCTGAGGAGTGGGAGGCCTCCGGTGCACGCCAACAGCCTTGGGGGCATGATTAAGTTTTGTCAATCTCAGCGAGCTTCCTTAGGGGCCAAAGTGCCACCTAGAGTCTCTGCAGTGCTGTGTGCTAGGGGCCCCAACATACACCTCCCTCCACCAAATCCTTCCCCTCGGATGCCTCCTATACCATGGCTCACAACAGGTCCTTGAGATGTAACCTTATATCTGTCTCCTGAGTGCCTGCACCAGGGGAATCCTCCTTGGCCAGATATGGGACTTTCATTACGATTTTATGCCATGAATGGCTCAAAACAGGGGTGAGCATCTCACCCAAAGAGTCTAACATCAAAAAAAGTTTAGTTACCTATGACTTTGACGTTGACTGAGCCAGTTGTTGAGCCCAGTTTGTTCTCCAGGGTGATAGTGTAAACACCTGCATCAGCATGAACACTGTTTGTGACTTCAAGCAATGCAGATGTGTAATCGCTCTTCATTGTTGTTCTGTCCCCTGCTTTAACCTCCTTGCCACCTTTATGCCATGTAATGGTTGGTGATGGAACAGCTCGAAAGGGTACAGGGATACTTAACTTCTCTCCTTCAATAACAACAATATCTTGAGTCTTTAGGTCAATAGTGGGATTGCCTGTAAAAGTAACAGTATATTATTATTAAAAAGCTACAAAATGCCCAAATCTTTTTGCATTTATAAATTACAAATCCTTTAAAAAAGAAATATATTCTTACAGTCTGGATCTTTAACAACAACATTTTCTGAGATGTCTGATGGATCACTAGCTCCAATAGCATTGACAGCTCTGACTCTCAGCACATACTCCTTGTCAGGAACAATGCCCTCTTCCACTTTGTATTTCAAGTCTTTTACTGGACGAGAATTGATTCGCATCCATTTTTCTGTTCCTGCTTCACACAGCTCAACATTGTATCCAATAATAGGACTACCACCATTTTTCTCTGGTGGTTTCCATGCAATGGAAATGTGCTTTCTGCTTGCATCTGTCACATGTAAATCGAGAGGAGGTGATGGAGGGCCTGCAAAAATGCAAAAGAATTACAGTACTTTTTGCAATATCAGTCCATCGATATAGTATTTTGACCCCATATTTCATACTTTAATTATTACATTATGACTTACTTGTTGGGTCTTCAATAGCAAGGAGGTCAGTTGGTTCACTTGGATGACCACAACCAGCTTCATTTTCTGCACGAACCTGGAACTGTACCTCTGTACCTTCAATAACATCAGTCACTCTGAAATGACAGTCAGGTCCAGCTGTCTTGCCAGCTTTCACCCAGCGTGTGCCTAATTTTTCTTTCTTTTCAATAACATATCTATGTAAATAAGAAAAGATACCATTAGAAGTATGGAATCATAGGACATTCACAATTTCATACTAACTGAAAATAGGTAAAGAGATATTAAAACAAAAACAAATAAAAAAAGCAGATCTGTATATCTACACGTCACATAGCGTGCAGCTAGTGCTATGCAAATCTGTAATCATCTTACCTTTGAATTGGTCTGCCACCATCATTCTTAGGTGGTTCCCATTTTAGGTCAACATGTCTCTTTGTCACTTCAACCACTGCAAGAGCATACGGTGGTCCAGGAGTAGCTAAAAACAAAATAGCCGTATTAGGAGAAAAGGAGTCCGAAAACTATGTCTTTGTATATACTAAATTCTAAACATGCAAATGTGAAAACTTACTGAAGGTGTCTTTAGCAAGTACTGAATCTTCAATTTCACAATAGTCACTCTGCCCGACTGCATTTTCAGCAGCCACACGGAACACATAGAGAGAGCCTTCAGTGAGTGGGGTTACTGTGTACTTGGTGTCTTTTACTGTTGTATCAACTGTTTGCCAGCCTTTCCGTCTCACATCTCTCTTTTCAACAATGTAGTTGGTAATTGGGGAGCCCCCATCTTTTTCTGGTACCGTCCATTTAAGATCCGCAGTGTTCTTAGTAATGTTAATAACCTCAAGCCATCGAGGTGGTGAAGGAGGGTCTGTAAAAATAGCAAAACAAAGAAAAACAGTTTTCTCTCTTTATCCTCTCAGATGCATAGAGGACAGAGAATAACAAGGGGCTTATTAAAAGGTTACATTTTTACAATGGATGCAGGATAGAGTTAAATATTTTATAAGCTTACAAAAATGTACTTGTTGGCTAAACATACAGGCACGGTTTAGAATGTTTTAGTTTATATTTTAAAACTGTAAAATATGTATTTTTAATAATATATTTTAAATGCTACTCACGTAGTCTCTCTTTGCATAGCACAGGGTCACTGGGCTCACTCGGCTCGCTCTCCCCAGCCTTGTTCACAGCTTTTATGCGGAATGAGTATTCTTGTTTCTCCATAAGCCCCTTGAGGAAATGTTCAGTCAAGGGAACACCCTCAGCCACTCTTACCCACTCATCTGTTCCGGTTTTTAGTAACTCAATGACATAAGACTCAATCTTTGCACCTCCATCATGTTCTGGCTTTGTCCACTGCAGGAATAATGATGTTTTGGCAACATCTTTCACAGTTGGCTTGCCAGGGGGCCATGGAGGATCTAGACACAAGTTAAATAATAATTTAGACTTTAGAACAAATTATTTCCTTGGTTTTATGTTAAATTAAATTGTGAAAGAAATGTATTCATAATACCAATAGGATCCTTCACTAGGATTGGTTCTGTCTCCTTGCTTGGTTTTCCAGGTCCTGCAAGATTCTCTGCCAAGACACGGAACTTGTACTTCTTCTTGTTGGTAAGACCTTTAACTCTGTTAATTGGGAATAAAATGTATATTTAGTAATAAAGCCAAACCCACACAATTTATGCATGCTTAGCACTGTGGTTTTTAAGTCATTATACTGCTACATATGTAAAAAACCCAAAAATTCCTAGCTACTGCTAAATATGTTATATTAAATGGTATTGATTAAAGATACTAAATGGTATACTGACAATAGAATCATAGACATGTAGGACTGAAAGGGACCTCGAGAGGCATCAAGTCTAGTCCCCTGTGCTGAGGCAGGACTAAGTAAACCTAGACCATCCCTGACAGGTGTTTGTCCAACCTGCTCTTATAAACCTCCAATGATGGGGATTCCACAACCTCCCTTGGAAGCCTATTCCAGAGTTTAACTACCCTTATAGTTAGAAAGTTTTTCCTAATATCCAACCTAAATCTCCCTTGCTGCAGACTAAGCCCATTACTACTTGTCCTACCTTCAATGGACACAGACAACAATTGATCCTGGTCATATTTATAGTAGCCCTTAACATATTTGAAGCCTGTCAGGTTCCCCACACCCTCCCAGTCTTCTTTTCTCAGGACTAAACATGCCCAGTTTTTTTAACATTTCCTCATAGGTCAGGTTTTCTAAACCTTTTATCATTTTTGTTGCTCTCCTCTGGACTCTTTGCAATTTGTCTACATCTTTCCTAAAATGTGGTACCCAGAACTGGTCACAGTACTCTCGCTGAGGCCTCACTAGGGCTGAGTAGAGTGGGACAATTACCTCCTGTGTCTTAGATACAACATTCCTTTTTAATACCCCCAGAATGATATTAGCCTCTTTCACAGCTGCATCATACTGTTGAGTCATATTCAATTTGTGATCCACTATAATCCCCAGCTCCTTTTCAGCAGTGCTACCACCTAGCCAATTATTCCCCATTTTGTAGTTGCGCATTTGATTTTTCCTTCCTAAGTGTGGTACTGTACACAGTCTTTATTAAACTTCATCTTGTTGAATTCAGACCAATTCTCCAATTTGTCAAGGTCATTTTGAATTCTAATCCTGTCCTTCAAAGTACTTGCAAGCCCCCCAGCTTTGTGTCATCTGCAGATTTTATAAGCATACTTTCCATTCCATTATCCAAGTCACTAATGAAAATATTGAATAATACCGGACCCAGGACTGACCCTGCAGAACCCCACTAGATACACCCTCTCAATTTGACAGTGAACTATTGATAACTACTCTTTGAGTACAGTCTTTAAACCAGTTGTACATCTACCTTATAGTAATTTAATCTAGACCCCATTTCCCTAGTTTGATTAGGAGAATGTCATGTTTGACTGTGTCAAAACACTTACTAACATTAAGATATATTACATCTACTGCTTCACTCCACCCCACTATCCACTAGTCCAGTAACCCTGTCAAAGAAGGAAATTAGGTTGGCTTGGGAGGATTTGTTCTTGCCAAATCCATGCTGGGTATTCCTTATAACCCTATTATTCTCTGTGTGTTTGCAAATTGATCATTAATAATTTATTCCAGTATCTTTCCAGGTATCGAAGTTAGGCTGATTCATTTATAATTCCTTGGGTTCTCTTTGTTTCCCTTTTTCAACATAAGTACTATCTTTGCCCTTCTCCAGTCCTCTAGAACCTGCATGAGTTTTCAAAGATAATTGGTAACAGTTCTGAAATTGCTTCAGCTAGTTCCTTAAGTACCCTAGGATGAATTTTGTCAAGTCCTGCCAACTTGAATACATCCAACTTTGCTAAATATTCTTTAACTTGTTCTTTCCCTATTTTGACTTACATTCTTTCTCCCTTAGTGTTTATTAATTGTATTGATTATCTGGTCACCATTAATCTTTTAAATGAAGACTCAAGCAAAATAGGTATTGAATACTTCAGCCTTCTTGAGTTAATATCTCTGCTTCCCTGCTAAGTACAGAATCTACACTTTCCTTTGTCTTTCTCTTGCTCCTAATGTATTCAAAGAACTGCTTCTTATTGCCTTTTATGTTCCTTGCTGGGTGTAACTCATTTCGTGCATTAGCCTTTCTAATTTTGTCCCTACATGCTTGTACTATTCTTCTGTACTCCTCCTTAACAACAGCAGAACATTATACTGTCATGCAGAAGACTAATGTTGGAGATCTGCCAAATGTTTTTGCTACCTGGATTGGAAGATTGTTAGCTACATACAAGTGTTGACAAATGCCTGTGTGACCTAATGCAAGGAATGGCAATGGCACCAACTTTGAGAATACTCATTGGCAATCACAGAGAGTGTCCGGGGATGCAGCAGAGAAAGTCGCTATTCCATTCAGGGGGAAAGAAAAAAGAATATAAGATTCTTAGTCTTCCATAAAGAAATTCTTGATTAAAATTAGGTATTGAAAGAGAAAGCATGCCATCAGATATTAGTTTGTTCTACATTTAGAACAGCAAAAAAGAGAACAAGAAAATGATAAATCTGTATTTATAGCCCCATTTACAAGCTAAATTGATAGTAGTCATACTTGAATGCTGTATCTGTCACTGGTATCTTATTGCATCTTATCCATTTATCATGATCAGGATCATATCTCTCAACCCAATAACCAGTGATTGGACTGCCACCATCTTCATCTGGTTCAGACCATGTTAAGGTCACAGAATCTTTAGTGACTTCAGAAGGTGTGACACCTGTTGGAGGCCCTGGTGGATCTGTACAAATTTATAAATATAAATTTAAATATACACACTCATTTGTATATTTATACATTTTCTGTAAAAGTACACAGTAAACCGAGCATCAAATTAATTAGCTTACCAAAGGAATATTTAGCAATGATGGGGGTGTGCTGAACAGGCTCCCCAACACCATACATGTTTTCAGCACTAACTCGGAAGATGTATTCTTTATGAGGGGTTAAGTTAATCGCTTTGAAGTTTGTTCCCTTAATAGTCGATGACATCTTGTGCCATACTTCACTGTCTGTAGCTCTTCTCTCAACAACATAGTTTGTGATTTTAGATCCACCATCATCTCGAGGAGGATTCCATGTCAGGAAGCAGGATTCATTTGTAATATCCGATATATCAAATGCAGCTGGGGGACCTGGCTTATCTATAGATGACATAGATGAATATTAATTTCTGATGCTTATATGGTTGGCTACATTTATGTTGATTTAAAATAAATATAATAAATATAATATACCTAAAACATTAACTTCAACAACAGCAGTAGCACGCCCACTCGAATTTACAGCTTCAATAATATAGGTACCACTGTCACTTCTCTTGCTGTCTGTAATTGTGACTCTGGAATGATTAGGTTTGGTTTCAATCGTAATTCTATCGTCAGGTTTCAGGATTTTATCAGCCTTGGTCCAAGTAATCCGAGGCTCAGGCCTTCCTTTTACTGTAGCTGGCAGCTCAATTTTAGTTCCAGCTTTTACAGTCAGTCCAGCTAGAAGTTTCACATCTAGGAAAATTTCTGGGGCCTCTGATTTATGAGAAAATTAAAACGTTGTTACAAAAACAGTGTTATGAAGAATGTCAGAAAGAATATAATGGATTTAATTCATTCATTTAAATAATTACCCTTTGTATCCACAGCCTGGATCTCATCTGTTGGCTTGCTTGGTTTGCTTGCTCCATGTTTATTCAAAGCCTTAACCCGGTATGAGTACCATTCACCTTCTTTAAGTTTTGGTACTTCCATTCTGTTAATTATAACACAATTCAGATATTTAAAATGGCAAGAATTGAATATTTTATTTAATTAAAATGACATTCCTTCTGATTTTAGTGCTTAAAATGCTTACTTTGTTTCAGCAACAGGTTCGCCACAAGGCTCCCACTTATCAGTACCACGCTGGCATTTTTCTACCAGATAACCCTTGATGCGTGAACCACCATCATACTTAGGGGGATCCCATGCTAGGAAGATGCTTTTAGATGTTGGATCTCTCCATTTAACATTCTCTGGTGGATCAGGCACCGCTATAAAAATGAGAGATATAGAGGATCTTAGAAACCAATCTGAGACACAGATTTTTTCCAAAAGTTATATAAAAGCATAAGCAGTACAATAATAGAAACATAAAGATGAGTACTTACTTGTTGGTGCTGACATATTTACAGGTTCATCAATATATGCAGGCTCTCCTGGTCCACATTTGTTGCGTGCTGAAACTCTAAACAAATATTCTTTTCCTTGGATGAGGTCAGGTACAGTGAACTCTTGGTCAACAACATAATCCAGAACCTGAGAAAAGAAATGTTCTAATTTATTTCTAGAATTCCTTCCCAAAGCAGCAAATGACCAAACTTCTGCGGTAGAAACAGAAACAATATAGAAAGTGACAACTAACCATAATCACAAAAACAAAACAAAAAACTTACTTTGGTCCATGTTTTCCGGCTTATATCACGTTTTTCAATAAGATAGCCAGTCACTGGACTTCCTCCATCATTTTCTGGTGCTTCCCATGTCAATTGCACTGTGTTCCTGCTCATGTCTATCACTTTTAGTTCTCTTGGTGCACTTGGGCGAGCTGGAAGTGACACATATTGCATTAATTTGTCTGTCAATCAATACTTTACCATATTTTCTATTCCATCTATTTATTAAAAGACTTGGGCTACTTAGACACTCTCCCCTAAATTATGAACTGTAGGATATTGAAAACTGAAAGACCACTGGAGATGGACTTCAGTAAAGTTATTTTTGTTAGAATTATTGTTCAATATACCTCATTTGCTGAACGTTATATGGTTTCTCATAGTATAATGATCTAAAGATTTTTTGCAAGATATTGGTTAGAAGTTATTGCTATAATTTAAATACCTAAAAGGAGGTTTTTGCGCCTGCTTACCAATGACATTAACATCAATTTCTCCTGAAACAGATGACACGGGGTTTTCTAATTTCAAGGTATAAATGCCCTTGTCTGGACGTTCACTTGGAGTAATAACAAGTTCTGCAAAGGCTGCAGTAGTCTCTATTTTCACACGATCACCCTTTTCTAAGATTTTGTCACCAACAGACCACGTTGCAGTTGGCACAGGGTAGCCCGTGATAGGAACACGGATCTTGAGTGGCTCTGGGACAATAACTTCCAGTCCATCTTTAAATGCACTTAAGTCCATTGTCGGTCCAACTGAAAAAGGGGAAAAATCGATTCCATTAAATACTTTCAGACTTTTTGATTTTTATATTGTTGTTAATGATACTGCAATTGGCAGGCTGCTACTTGACTCCACTTTCACCAGCAGCAGCCAGTTGGGAGCCACCTGGGCCCGGCTGCAGCAGCTCACTCTTGCCCTCTCTCTACCAGTGTGCTCTTTAGAAACCCTTAAGATAGCTAGGTAGCTAAACAATAGTGGGTGGGAATTTTAACTTCCATTGGGAGTAAATCTTAAAATGTATTTTTAAAAGTTTTGGGCCCCATTCTGTAGGTGGTTAGTTAAAAGACCATCCTCCCTCTTCAACACAGCTGCTTATGCTGTTGTTCAATGGGTCTCCCAGCAGAAGAGCTAGCCCACCTGCAGAGATGGTTGTAGTAAAGAATTTCTCTCTCTGTTGGCACTCAGTGCTGGTATCATAGGTCTGAGGAAGGCCATGCACAGTAGCATCCTGATTTTAGCACTGACAGCTAGTACTGTCATGATACCCTGAACAGATGCAGCTTTACCTGATTAACTAAACTAAAAAGAAAACTGCTTACCGTAAGTGTCATCTGCAGTCAGTGGCCCAATAGCCTCAGCTGGATCTGATACACCAGCTGCATTTTCTGCAGAGACTCTGTAGTAGTAACTGGCTCCTGGTTTCAATCCAGTTACCTAAAAAGGAACAAATAACCATTTGCAAATTAAAAATCATGTTAAATATTGTGAACACTGTGACGTTGCACTCCATATGTTTTATGAAAATATTCTAATGAGTGTGAATATAATGTAACTGGAATATGCTTCATGCAAAAGGTCTCTCCTAAGGTATCATTACAAAATTTATAATCTACTGAGTGTGTTCATCCTATTTGTATGTATGTATCGTTCTTGTATCTAAAACTAGAAATATGAAGTATTACTCTGAAGTCCTATTGTAATTATGCAAAGTGTGGGCCATTAACAGTAGTTTAGAATCTTGATGGCTCCCATTGACTAGGACAATTGGTTGTAAATGGCTCTGTTTACTTGCAAGCCTTCCTGCCTTCCTGTGAGTCAGGCCAGGAAGAATGAAGGCTTGGGGTCTCACAGGACATGTGACCATGTCACCTGGTACTGGAATCCATCTTAAACCTGGTGCTTTTCCATTTAGAAGGAGGGGTGGGGACCCAGAGAGACAAAAGATTCCCTCCTTATGCCAAAGCTATCAAAGGGGGTGGAACAGAACAAAGGGGGCTGCCAGTCATGAGAAATCCCCTAGTTACCACCTATCTGGAACTAACAATGACTGTACCAGGGGAAAGGATTGGGCCCAGACTAGGAAGGAGTCTAGTCTGTGAAAGAAGCTTATTGGAACATCTCCCAGGGTGAGATTTACCTGTATTCAGTTTCTTAATGTATTAGACTTAGACTTGCATGTTTTGTTTTATTATGCTTCGTAACTTACTTTGTTCTGTCTGTTATTACTTGAAACCACTTAAATCCTACTTTTTATACTAAATAAAATCACTTTTATTTATTAATTAACCCAGAGTAAGTGATTAACACCTTGGGGAGCAAACAGCTATGCATATCTCTCTATCAGTGTTAAAGAGGGCGGACAATTTATGAGTTTACCCTTTATAAACTTTATACAGAGTAAAACGGATTTATTTGGGGTTTGGATTCCCATTGGGAGCTGGGTGTCTGGGAGCTGGAGACAGGAATATTTGTTGAGCTGTTTTCAGTTAAGTCTGCAGCTTTGGGGGCATGGTTCAGACTCTGGGTCTGTGTTGCAGCAGGCTAGCATGTCTGGCTCAACAAGACAGGGTTCTGGAGTCCCAAGATGGCAAAGAAAACGGGCTTAGAGGTAGTTTCAGCACATCAGGTGACAGTTCCAAGGGGGTCTCTGTGACTGAACCCGTCACAAACACATACTGAATATTTCATTTAAGAATGAACCACCTTACCTTATAAGTGAGATTAGGGACAAGTCTTGGA